>JAQPPZ010000927.1:2400000-3600000 GCA_028583015.1 Wollemia nobilis
TAAACAATTTGTAGATGATATAATCCTTTTTGGAAGGGCTAGGATAAATGAGGCCAAAGCTTTGAATATATTTTTAAAAGAGTACGAAGGATATTAAGGGTAAAACATTAATAGGACTAAATCCAAAATATTTACTTCCTTAACACTCCTCCTAATATCAAAGCAAGAATTTATAGGTTGCTTCAAATGGAGGAGGTAAATTTACCAAAAACTTATCTAGGGATACCTTTATTTGAGGGGAGAATGAGGATAGATTTATGGAATCTAATTATTAGTAAAGTTCATTATAAACTTCCAACTTAGAAAGGTAGATAGTTATCGTTAGCAGGAAGAGTGCAGTTTATTAAGTCAGTCTTACAAGACATTCCAACATATTATATGTCATTTTTTTCTATGCCAAAATCAGTTGAGAAAAGTTTAATATTTATTATGTGATCCTTTTTATGGTCAGGTTTACATGATAAAAGGAATTTTCCTTTGGTAAAATGGAGCAAGTTGTGTGATGACAAAACTAGGGGAGGTCTTTGGTTTAAGAGCTCTTACAGATGCAAACTTAGCTCTTAGGGGAAAAGTTATCTAGATATTTTACAAAGAGAGTCAAAGACAATGGGCAAGAATTCTTCTAAGTATGTTGACCCCAATGACCCAAGTTTAATATTTACTGCATTCTCTATCCCAAATGGTTCTGCTCTTTGGAATGGTTTAAAAAATCTATTGATCTTATGATTAAAGGTTTAAGATGGGTGGTGGGAATTGAAGAATAAATTTCTATTTGGATGGATACTTGGTGTGATAAAAAACCACTCAATTTAGATCCAGTTTTGAAACCTTGGATGAGATTGCTTCAAGACAAATACGGTGATAGGGTTTCAAATATTTTGTACAAGGATCAAGAAGGAAGATACAAATGGAAAGAAGTTTTGTTTATAAGTATACAAGACATTGATGCTAGGAGGAAATTGAGTAGAAATATAACAATTGTGATTATTCTAAGGGGTGCCAAGGATAAATTGATTTGGGAGTTGAATAGCTCAAAAGAATACACAACAATAAGTGGATATAATGTTCAAAACCAACAGCATAATAATGTCACTAGAATATGAAGAGATATTTGGGATAGCCCAAGCATTCCTAAAGTCAAAATGTTTGTTTGGCTAGTAGGTCATAGAAGAATTTTATCTTGGGATACCCTTATGAAAGGGGGTTTCATGGCCTCTCTCAATATGTTTTCTATAATAAAGAGGAGGAGAGTATTGACCATCTCTTGGTAAAATAGTTTGGAATCTATGGCAATGGATTCTTAATATGTTTGGTAAATGCATGGTGATGAATAGTAGAATTGAAGATTGGTTAAAGCAATGGCAGAGCACTTATAAAAGTGAGGCTTTACAGACAATATGGGATATATCAAAAGATACAATACTTTGGACTATATGGCTAGAAATAAATAGAAGAATATTTAAAGGAAATGAAAGTAGTTTAGAGGTAATGAAAAAGAAGATATGTTTAGCCATAAAGGAGTCTAAACCAACTCTATCAACTTACCCAATTCCTAATTTGGAAGTAGAGAGTCTTGATAGATGGATTCAAGTCATTAAATGGAATTATGATGTTGGGTACAAGAGAAGCAAAAATAAGGTAAAGAATATAAATTGGAAACCACCAGATATGGAGTGGGTTAAATTAAATTTTGATGAAGCATCTAAAAGAAATTCAGGACCACTAGGAGGAGGAATAATTAGAAATAATAGAGGAGAGATTTTGTCTCATTATGCTTTCAATAGTGGATTTAAGACAAATAATGAAGTTGAAGCTTGGGAAGCTTTAGAAGGGTTAAAAATATGTAAATGAATGAATTGGAATAGAGTATGGATGGAAGGTGATTCTCTCATAGTAATAAATACAATTTTGAGAAAAGCAAAGGCTCCATGGAACATACAAGAGATAATTGTGGAAATTCAAGATCTTGCTAAAGAGTTTGAAGAAATCAAGTTTACACATATTTTAAGTGAAGGAAACAAATGTGCAGATAAGCTAGCCAATAGAGGGGTTTTGATTGAGGATCATAAAGTTAAATTCTCCTTTCCATGGTTAGAGTAAGTAGAAAAATGTTGATTACCTAAATCAATTAATGATTAAGTTTTACTTTAATTTTTTCCATTGGTAATATCTATTTTATTTTGTAACAATAATGTGTTTTCAATTAGACTATTTATTATAATTTTTGTGGTTGCACTTGTGTTTCAGGAAAGAAACTAGCAATCCAAATTTGGTAAAGAAGACTATGATAGTGTGATGTTCTAGAAATATTACTCTCCTAAGATGCAAGACATAGATAGTAGAGGTGAAGTTTGGGCATTGTGAAGGCTGCTATAGGAGAATGTCGATAAAGATGCTAAATTATTGGAGTAATTGTATTCAAACAAAAATTTGAAAAGATCCAGAAAATGAAAATCAAGAATTCAAACATTTTATGTAAAATGATGTAGGTTTCTAGCTATAGCATCTCAATTGAGATGAGAAGTGTATATTTTTGTAAACTCTCAAGCTCTAAATAAGAGAGATGTAATTTGTCAAGGGTGGGGGACCCGAGTACAACCCCTTATTATCAAGAAAAAAAAAAGGTTGCTATAGGAAAATGTCAAGAAGGTTGTTGAATACCAGAATATTTGTATTTACAAAGAAAATTGAAGAAGATCCACAAAATGAAAATCAAGGATTCAAACTTTTTATGAAAAAAGATGTTGGTATCTAGCTATAGCAACTAAATTGATATGAGAATTGAATTTGTTTGTAAATTCTCAAGCTCTAAAAGAACTAGTTGTGATTTTTCAAGAGTGGGGGACCTGAGTACAACCCTTTTTTCTCAAGAAAAAAAAAGGTAAAGAGTTTGTTGGATTTTTAAGCCTTATTACCACAAAATATCATATGTAATCTCACAATACCACATAGGATCCAAATATAAAATAGCCACAATAATAAATGTCAATGTAATAATAATATGAGTAGAATAATATATGAGCAAATTAATATGTATATCAAGGCTTATAATAAATTAAATAACATTCATTTATATACTGAACTATGAATGTAAATAGTCTGAATCATTCATGAACTATGCATGAAGAACACTTACAATATTAATTGCTTAAAATGTATATAAGCTTTATTATTTATCTTCTTCTAACATTAAGATAATAATATCTTTGAATTGTATTCAATATATCTTTCCTATGGAGCATTGTCTCCATAGTATAACCATAGTGATATGACTCTTCAAGTACTTGACTATTGCTCTCCATATGCCAAGTCTCATAAATATTGGTTTATCCACTTGCCACTTGCATACTTGATGTACACTTGACTCTACAACTCTTGCACACATCTATAGGACTCTTGGAATCCTACATGCACTCCTAATATAGGACACTTGTGCACATACTCACATTACATATTTACAATCTTACATACAAGACACTTGTGCACATTCTATATTACATGACACTTGTGCATTCTTACACATTCACACTTACATAAAAGGGGACATATAACTCACACTCTAAACTATAGACTCAACCCTAATCTATTACATATTTATAAATGTACCATGAAGGCACCTTGGGGGCACATTAGCATGTACCAAATAATGTAATATATCTCAACAGAGTTTATCAATTAATTTTTAATTAAAAAAGAAAGGAAAGGAAACTATCCAATTTGTTTGTGAAATGGAATAAGTATAATGATTTTGAGTATATATTAACTCATGGCCAGTACAAACAATTTTGTTTTTTTCTTCCCTCTTTTTATACGACTTATTACCTTCTAGGCATTTTTTATGGTGCAATGAAGAGCTTTGATTTATTACCTTGAATTCAACTTCTAATGATTGAAGATTGCTTTTGATCTTCTACTAACACTTTCGTAGGATACAAATAGTATTACATGCAATGTTGTTAGATTGCATTAGGTCATCACCCCATGCCATATTATTATCAATATATTTTTATATATTATGGATGATTTTGTATAGAACCATGAACCAATTGTAATTTCATATTGAAATTATTAAAGGTTTAAACTTTATCAATTGTCAAAGGTTAGAAAATAATTTCATTGAGTATTTCTCAAAATTTAGGAACAATAAGTATTTTCTAAAATTGTTAAGGAGGCACATGCAAATGGGGACCTAAGATTATAAGAGGCTCAAAAACTAGATCTCTTTACACTGAATGCCACCCACTCACCACTCTGGCAAAACCTTATAATCTAAATTTTGCAAGAACAAAGAACAAGAAGCCCACTATAGACACCAAAAGCTAGTCCTTCACAAAGCCTCCATTCACCCCACAATATTGCATAATAATAATATGCCTAAGTTTTGACTTAGGTATATTAATCTTGCACATTATCCTATTTTCCATATTTATTAAATCTGAAAAATCCCCCTAGGATACCTTGTCTCCCATTGGACATGTGTCCTAGCCACCACTACCCCTCCCCTTGCCACATATCACACCTCACTCCACACATCACTCCACTTCCACCTACCCACATGCCACCACTCCACCTAAGTGAGACACTCTAAGTGACTCACTACAACTACCCAGGATAGGTGGTTGCCTAGTCCCTACCACTTGGCAGCCCTGGCTTACCACCTATATTTTTCCTCCAAAACCCCAAAAGACCTATAAAGGTAGCATCATTCCATCACAAAGAGGAGGCTAAAAATTACATTGTTACACTATTAGAATTGTTACAGGAGATCCTTGATATTAGTGAATATTGACTAGCTGGAGCCCGAGATCGCAATCCTAACATTCCTGCCCCTCAGCCCCAAACACCAGCGAGCGTTTACACAATCCCTAAATGTGCATACACATTTTTCAACCGTGAGCCTATGTTCACACAGTATCAAATACTTTCCTATGTTTTCTAAGGAGCGGTTCAACCAATGACAAACAACGATCAACCAAGTAAGAGTAAGGTCTTTTTATGATTTCTTTATTTCTATTTTTTGCACAACATTTTCAAATCTTGCAAGCATTAGGGTTTTAGTTTTTGGTAGCTTCTTTCATATATCTCAACAGGTGCTACTGACCATTTTGTTTTTTGTAGGCATGTGTGCAGGTTATAGGTCTTTGAAGGTTGTTGCAGCAGGGATGGCCCACAAAGAATAGTTGAATCTCATCCACCAATTTGATTGTAGCAACAAGGATCTACACCCACCATCCATTGGAGTTGCCAAAGAGGCTTCCCCTCTTTGTGCATATTGTAATTTGAAAGAAAACAAGCACATTATTTTGTAACCCCTACACATTTAGGGCAAATATTGTATAAAAGAGAAGAGCAAGGCTCCCAATTTAATACAAAATTTATTTTGTTCATTTCAATAGCTTGCTTTCAGTGTTTCATTGTTTGGGTTGCTTTCCTTTTTGCTTACAAAATAGTGATCATGGTGGGACCCCTAAAGAGTTACATGTTTGATTTGCCTTGTTAATTTTTGGTGATTTCTATCTATTATTCTATTGCAAGTTTTTAGAGCATGATCATGCAAAAATCAAAGAACCAGATTTGGGAGTTCCAGGGTCTATTCTGGATGTTCTTGCACCTGCGCAAATGCGGAGTGACATTGAAAAAATGTGCACGGGTGTTTAGCGACTACGAACAGGCATTTGGTCATCTACAAAACATGATCGGGCATTTGGGACCTTGAGTAACCATGGATTGACATTCAAGAAGACTGGAGGAGCAACGAAAGGATCACAAGTTTGTAACCATTAAATCTTCTTGTTTAGAATCTCATTAAAAAAAATAGTCTCTATTTTTGCATTTTTTTGTTTGCATTGAAAATTCTAGGTTAGATGCATTTGCATAGGTTAAAAGCATTTAATGGAAATTAAAAGAGGAATGAACTAAAGCTATATTTAGTTTTAGACTTTATTTTCCATTTTTAGATCACACAAAAGTTTTAAATCTGCATCTAGGGTTAAATTTGCATTAGTAGGTGCATCTTAGGTATTTTAAGGTTTCAGATCTCTATTGCTTTGATTCTGACACAGTTAGAAATGTGGACCTGCATTTGGCTAGTCCCAAATGTAGACCTACATTTGACAAATGCCCACCTAAGTTTGACTAGTCTCAAATGTGCTCCCGTGTTTGTCCCTATGTTTCAGAATCCCTGCAAGACTGATTTGAAGTCTGTTTGCTACATTTTGTTTTTTTTTCTAAGGTTCTGCATTTTATGTTATTTTATCTGCTTTTGAGTGTTTTGATTATGTACTTAGACATCGATATTGGAACTATATTTTAGATGGCATAAAATAATAGAAAATAAAAAACACCTCACACACTCCCATGTTTCGCATAAACATTGGTAAGGTTGGACTTCATCACCAACCCCAAATCGAGATCGGTGACATTGGAATTCACCTCCTTCCATCGACTCGGCCCCTAGACACCTTAGTATCCACAAGCGAGTGGCTTTCTGGATTTCACATAAAAAAGTCCCCTACTTTGGGATGTGCTCGGAGTAATAAAGTTAGTAAAGACCCTTTACCATAGGGCTTTTCAAATAATTAGTGGGCACAACTGTTGTTCTTGTTCACGCCGTAAACGTGAGGGTGAAGCGAAAGCATGGGTATGCTGATAGTAGAACATTAGATAGTGCGGCCCCTTTCAGGGGTTCTTTACTTCCATAAGGTTACCTTGAGCCATTATCCATAGGAAGCCACTTTTTTGCCGCTTGGGTTACATTCCTCGATAGGGGGATGTGCTTAAGCTACCTTCAGTAGCTTTTATTCTTTTTTTACCCTTAGTCATCTAGGAATAGGAGTTTTCAACATCAAAACACACAAAACAAAAAAAAATCAAAATTTTCAAAACATAAAAATAAAAAAATAAAAAAAATTCCAAAACTCCCCCCCCAAAATAAATAACTTCAAAACAACAAAAAAATAAAAAAAATCCAAAAATTTCAAAACTCAAAAACAAAACTTGCAAAAACTTAGAAAACATTTGTTTGTTTGATTGATTGTGTGTTTGTTTACTTTGCATTTGCATCACGCTTTCACACACATACCCACCATTCATCACCCCATCTCACCCTAGCTTATGGTAACGACCCGAAGTCAAGCCAAAGCGCTAACCCAAGTCCAAAGTCAACCACCCACATCCATGGAGTACTTTGCTCAACCTTCCCAAGCTCCTGCCACCTCAGTGGTGGGGCAAGTCAGCGTGGCTCACGCTATGTATCTAGACTTGTTTGCGGGGCCATCCAGTTGTGCCCCCACTTCAAACATGGATGTGATGTAGAGGGCTACCCATGCTACCATTTCAAAGACTCCTAGGAGTGAGCCACCCACACCATATGACTAGCATATCACGTATATGGATATTGATGCCATTAGGACTTACTTGACTGCAACAATCTTGGTTTTTCCATCATTGCCTCCTCTCACCATTCCACCCCACACCATTCCCACCTTACATCAAGAAGCCACCTACTCTCATCTGCAACAAACTCATCAGTTCATCACCAACCCACTCTATGAATCAACTGCTACAACCATGACCCACACCCATCCATCATCATCTCATCAGTACATCTCCATCCCATCACATCAAAACATCATCTACTCTAACCCCCTCTACGAAGCACAAGTTAATGCTACTTCGTAGATACCTGCATCCATCCCATCCACATCATCTGTTGATCCCAACCAACATGCCATCCCTCATTCAGTCGTAGTGCCTTTCACCACCTACCCTCCACCAACATCCACTCACATGGTTGCCATGCATCCTACCCAATCTTCTACCCCCATGTGACCATGCCATTTGCATCTATGATTGCTATACAACAAGATTTTCTACACTTACAACAATTGCTTACGGATGAGGC
Organism: Wollemia nobilis; assembly: GCA_028583015.1. Taxonomy (NCBI): domain Eukaryota; kingdom Viridiplantae; phylum Streptophyta; class Pinopsida; order Araucariales; family Araucariaceae; genus Wollemia; species Wollemia nobilis. Next base: position 2,407,904 of record JAQPPZ010000927.1, read on the forward strand.
CAACCAAAGCACTCATCCTAACACACAACAACAATCACAGGTTCTAGATCCTAACCATCCATCCACCTCACATCAAAACACCTTCTTCACTCAAGATCCATCATGGGTGTCATGACCACCCACCATAACCATACCCACCCATCCACTTCATCACATGTATGCTAATTCATCAAGCACAACATACCATCATACCCCCATATCCTCATCATCAACAAATCCATCCACAACATTCATTCCATAATCCATTCAACCATAACATCCATCATCATCAAATTCCAACTAACAACCCACACCACTTCCATCAACAACAAACAAATCAAGGTTTTCAATTACCATTGAAAGACCCTAAATTTTAGTTCTTGCAAAATCAGATTGATAGCTTGGCCATGCAAACACCTGGGATGTTGTACCAAAAACCAACCCTAAGGTGGCTGATCAATCATCCAATTCATTCTTCGGTACCATCACTGCCTTATACAACATATTTCATATTGCCAAAGTTTGATAAGTTCAAGGGGATGACGACCCCCGAGAGCACATGAGCGGTTTCATCAATGCATGTTTCAGGATACAAGAGAATGACCCTCTCATGCTTTGAATATTTCCTCAAACATTTGGAGGAGATGCCCTAGATTGGTACAATCATCTACCACACCAAAGTATTTATACTTTTGAGCAACTAGTGGACCAATTCTTAGAGCGTTTCTCTCTTAATGTTAGAAAGAAAACAACATTAACCAACTTGTTCAACCTACACCAATTTGAAGATGAGTCAGTTTATGACTTTGGAAACCGTTGGAGGGTAGTCATCACAAAATTGCCATTCTCCCTCCCCATGGTGGAATTGACAAGAATGTTCACAAGGAGTTATTCCAAACCAATCTCCTTGCTACTACAATTGCAACAATATAGAACATTTGAGGAAGCTCTCACCCAGGCCTGGGTAATTGAAGAAATTAAAATCCAAGAAGGCGAGATAAAGCTAAGAAAGAAAGAATGGCAAAACAAGGGTCAAAGGGGGAACAACCAGGGCCAGTCCAAGACTAGTTAGGTTAATCAAGTAGTCTTGAGCCAACCACCACAACAAACACAACAAGCTCAAGCCCAAGTACAACAACCCCCACAATAACAACAACAACCACCACCATAGACTTATTAGGCAGTTCCACCCCCACAACAACTACAAAATCAAGCTCAACCTATAGATAATAGTTAGTGTCGATTCAATTGACAACCCCACAATTACACCCCATTGCCTGAATCATATTCATCCCTCTTTCAAAAGTTGTATGATGCACAAGCCATTACCTTGCTAGAGATGAAACCTGAAGATCCAAACAAACCACGTGGCAAGAACTATAAGGAGCATTTGTACTGCACTTTTCATCGATAGAAAGGTCATGACATTAACAATTGCTATGCATTCAAAGATATAGTGCAAGATCTACTTGAAAGGGGATATATCAAGATTGATAACCCTTTAGCCCAACAAAACTAGAACCTTGGTATCTATCAGACACCACTACCTCATCGTGAGGCAACTCAACAAATAATTAGGGCATCAACTTCTACAGTTCCCCCAACCAAGTCAATCATGTATCTCAAGTGTACCAAGGTTTTGTGGGGGCTATTCACATAGTCACCCATGGGCAAAGAAGTACAAATCACACGTAGTAAGCAAATGGACCAACTCAAGAAGTACCTACTCCTATAGCACAACAAACAAATGTACCCATACAACCAAACCCCACCATTCCATCTCCACCCATCCATATTCTAAGTCATCCACCCAGGCCCATCATCACATTGAGAAGTCGATTAACATAGAGCTTAAAGATGGCTTCGGCCAAGTTATCCATATATGAGCTTATACAACAATCTCCTCCACATCATGAGGCATTGATGGAGATCCTAAAATCCATCGAACTTTAGACAAAAGATCCCAACACCTTCAATAATTTTATGGGGAGTGTTCAAACTTGTATGGAACCTTCAATTTCATTTTATGATTTTGAAGTCAAGAACATATCATCGGAGTTACCCGATCCTCTGTTGCATATTGTAGCTCACATTGATCAAAAACCCTTCAAATGGGTACTCATTGATACCGGCTCCTCTATCAATATCATCACCATCGAAGCCATCCAACATCTCAAACTACCACCATCTCACATTACATCATCCACCTTCACCTTGTGGGCATTCAATGATGCTTTGTGTTCCACGATAGGAAATGTAGTTCTACCTGTGATAGTGGGGGTGAAAACAATCCATACACTCTTCCATATCTTAGAGGGGACCATGTAGTACAACATACTTCTTGGTCATCCCTGGATTAGGGAAATGAAGTGTGTTCCCTCAACATTGCATCAATGCTTGAAATATGTGCATGAGGGAAATATTCATTGCATTCCAACTGACACTAAGCCATTCAAATACTACAACTTGATTTCAAATCCATATGAGCCACCCCTCCCATCCACTCATCTGTCCATCCAACCACTCATCATCAAAGCCACTCCAAATCACAACACCTCATCCAAAGCACCCATACCGAAAGCTCTTCCAATAACTGATCCAAATCATGCCTCCACCTTAACCACATATCATTTCCCAATCACACCTCATCATCCCACAAATCAAACATCACCTTCATCAAACCACATCTCATCACATCAACAAAATAATCAAATTATCACCCCTATAACTATCACATAGAGGGGTAAACCTCCACATCACAAAATAAACCACCTAACCAATCATCACCATCACCACACATCAATCATACTTCATCACACACATCTCCAATTCAACAAGTCATTCTATATCAATCGCTAGCCAGTAGCCACCCCGCTTAGCAAGATCCACCCCTACAACCATCCAATATCTCATAGATAGGGCCACATATCCGAGAGGAATCATTACAACATACATAAATCCCTCCACCCAAGCCACAAATCACCATTGAAGCCTCCACCTCCATACCCGATTCATCCACATCCATCCCCACTCAAGTTGCAATCCATCTTGCCAATCCAAGCATTGGTGAGTACACAGTTGAGAATGTTACAATAACACCACCTATCCAGACTATTAGAGATTACGGTCACCCATGCGACCCACCTTTAGCCATAGGTGTAGTGTATAACATGGGTTCAGAACCAAACATGATTAATTTTGTATATGGGGGAGTGGATTCTTCATCTGATCCACCTCCTCCTAATGATGAATCCATGCAACAATTTTGTGCCAACCTAGAATATATATCCAACCCAAATTTTCCTATACGATATTTTCATCGGGTTAACTGGTAGGGATATGGTCTTGGATGACATGAGCAGGGTGCACACGATATCATCGAACCTCACTATCGAGAGGTACATGATCGCTCTAGCTTGGGATACAGGCCACCATCTTCTACCACCTCCTTTGAGCATGCATTCTAGCAACTCACCCTAGATTTTGAGGAGGAGGATGAAGATAGCGAAGATAGCAATGATAGTGAGGATGAATACATAGACCCTGAGTTTGCACCTTATTTATATGAGATCTTTCCAAAAATGTGATCACACATGACCATGATTAATTCTATTTTTGATGATGACTATGAGGAAGACTTCAGAGAGGAATTTGATGCCCTATCTATTACCTTCGATGATTTCAAAGAAGGTGCAGCCCCCATAGTGCCCATTGATGAAAGAGATAAGTACTACATTAGAATGTTTCCTATCCATCAACCCATATTCTGGTTGCTCCTTCCATGAGAGCGACCTGAGCTAGATCCACCACCACCACCTTGGCTACCTCCATGACAACACCATTATCCATCCATCATAGGTCAATTGCTCCCTAGAGAGAGTGTGCAAGAGAGCTCACCTTTCGAATCGTAGCCACCTCACTTCCACCAAGTTAACATAATTTCTATTGACTTGTTCGCCCCACTCTGCAATCCATATGATTTGGCGAAACTGATTCCTATCAATGCTAGCCTTATCGACATGGACAATATTTCATCCTTATCATCCGTAGTCGAGTTCATCCTATCCAAGAAATGCTAAGAGCTTCTAACGCTTACCTACCTTAGCAATCTTCATCTTCATCTACTTCTATTTTTCAAATAAAGGTAGAAGAAGCCCCACCTAAGTCATTTGGTAATGTGGAGGATGATATTCATCTCATTCCTACTCCATATCAGTTAGAGGAAGGTTCACACATGTTGATCGAAGAATCTATCGACGTGAACCTAAGTGAAGATGCAAACAATCCATAAATTGTGAAAATGGCAAAATATTTATCTGCAGAAGAAAGAGAAAGACTCCTAGATGTTTTAACAAGGAAGAAAGGTGTTTTTACATGGTCGTACAAAGACATGTCTGGCATTGACCCCAACTTGGTGGTCCATAACCTCACCTTAGCTCCCAAAGCAAAACCATTCAAGCAAAAATTGAGGAAACTTCATCCTACCATAGCCCTCATGGTCAAAGAAGAGCTTCAAAAATTGTTAGATGTGGGTTTCATACAACCCATTGATTATCCTGAATGGCTCTCAAACATGGTACCCATTCATAAACCAAATGGGGGGATTTGCGTATGCATAGATTTTTGAGATCTAAATAAAGTGTGTCCCAAAGATGATTTTCCATTACCAAACATCTATCAATTAGTAAACTCTTACATTGGCCATGCAATGCTATCTTTAATGGATGGTTTTCAGGATACAACCAAATTCAGATTAATCTTGATGACCAACACAAAACAACATTCACCACACCTTGGGGGACTTTTTATTACAAGGTGATGCCTTTTGACCTAAAAAATGCAAGAGCTACTTACCAACGAGCCATGATGTATATCTTCCATGACTATATGCATAAAATCATTGAATATTATGTGGATGATTTAATAGCCAAATCTAAAACACGTCTTGAGCATATCAATGTACTAGAAAAAGTCTTTGATCAATTATTAGAACACAAGGTGAGGTTAAATCCTAAGAAGTGTGTATTTAGAGTCACATCAGGAAAATTTCTAGGTTTCATTATCTCCAAGCGAGGCATTGAATTGAATCTCGATAAGGTCAAGACCATTATTGAAATGCTACCCCCAAAAAATCGTAGAGAGTTGCACAGTTTGCAAGGAAATATTCAATCAATTCATCAATTCATCACACAACTCTTAGACAGATGTAGGACATTCAATCACTTTCTACAAAAGGGGTCACATTTTCCTAGATAAAATAATGTCAAGAGGTCTTTGATGATATAAAGCAATATCTAGCCTCATCGCTAGTGCTAACATCACCTCATTCAAGAGTCCCTTTTCATCTTTACATCTCTGCTACAAACTTTGCGTTAGGGATAATGCTTGCACAAAAGAACAAAAATAAAAGAGAGCAAGTAATCTATTACATTAGTCGAACATTGGTGAGTTATGAAGCAAGATACGCTTATGTTGAAAAGTTTTGCTTAGCAATGGTTTTTGCCACTAAGAAACTCAAACATTATATGCTAAGTAATACAACTTATGTCATAGCTAGAGAAAATCCTTTACGTTATATGATGACTTGCACATACAACAACACTCATACCGTGAAATGGATAATGCTCTTAATATAATTCAATCTCAAATTCATCAACCAAAAATCCATTAAGGGTTAGGTGATAGTCGATCAACTTATGGAGGCTTTGCTTCCAAATGATCAACCCCTATTCATCGAGCTACCAGATGATTCGATCTTTTCAGTCACTAAATAGGAATAAATCATCCCTCCTGAGGATGATGTTGACATCACCATGTTCTTTGATGGATCAAAGTGTAAAAAAGAACAAGATGTTGGAGTCATGTTTTATACACCAGAAGGAATGCCAATTCCTTTATCATTCAAACTCGACTTTCCATGCATAAACAACAACACAGAGTATGAAGCCCTAATATTAGGACTTCAAGCCACCCTAGCTATGGGCATAAAGCGTATAAGCATATTTGGTGATTCTGAACTTGTCGTTCACCAAGTAAAATGAACTTACCAATGTAGAGAACCAATCTTAAAACAATACAATGCAGTAGCAATGAAATTGCTAGCAAAGTTTGAATGGTACAAAATTGACAACTTACCTCGTTCGATTAATAGATTTGTGGATGTGATGGCCTATCTAGGATCATTGATTCCAAAGAACACAAATGGAGAGATCCAACCACTAATCATTACAATAATGTCAAAATTTGCAATCTCACGAGCAAAATTTGAAGGTGAAAAGAATATGTGTTTCATTCACACAAAGCCATACGAGCCTTGGCTTAATCAAGTAAAGGACTTTTTTAGGTTTGAAACCCTCCTAGAAGACTTGTTCTGAACTACCAAATGAATGTTCAAACAAAATGCAACTTGTTATACTCTCTTGGGGGATGTCTTATACAGACATGGCTATGATGGAATCCTACTTCAATGTCTAGACCTCGTAGAGGCACAAAGAGCTATATGTGAAGCCCATGATGGTACTTGTGGTGGCCACTTCAGTGGGATGGCCATTGCAAAGCATATTTTATGCATGGGTTATTATTGGCCCACGATGGAAAACAACTATTGCAAGTACGTAAAGAAATGTCAAAAGTTTCAATAGCATGCCAATCTAACCCATGTACCATCACAGGCATTATAGCCCATTCAAAGCCTTTGGTCCTTTTCACAATGGGGCCTAGATTTGATTGTCAAAATTTCACCTACCTCCTTGGGATAACATAAGTTCATCATCACTACCACAAAGTACTTCACAAATTGGGTCAAGGTGATTCCTATGACCACTACGAATGGACCTCGAATTGTGGAGTTCATACTCCAACATATTATCTATCATTTTGGTGTTCCCTCAAAGATTATTTTTGATAATGGCAAGTCCTTCAAGAACAAGGATGTTCAAGCACTATGCAACAAATATAATATCCAATACAGTTTCTCAACTCCTTATTACCCACAGGCAAATGGACAAGCTAAAGCGACCAATAAGATATTGATAGCCATTCTCAAGAAACTTGTTAAAGAAAATCATAGAGATTGGCATACACAAATCCCCTTGGCATTATTGGCTTATTGAACAAGTATCAAATGCGAACAGAGGCAACGCCCTTTTCATTGGTCTATGGAGTCAAAGCAATCATACCTCTTGAGCTCGAGATCCCCTCACTATGAATCACATTACAAGAATTCATGGATGACAACACCGCTAGACAAGCACGTCTTGACCAACTCACACTCCTTGACGAAAGGTGAATCAATGCCTTAGAACACCTACGAGTGTATCAAGATCGTATCAAGCATGCTTATAATGCAAAATTTCATCTCCATGAATTCCAAGTAGGAGATCTCATCCTCAAAGAGAATCAATAGAATACCAATGCATTACCACACTTGCGTGACAAATTCACGACTAATTGGTTAGGTCCATACATTATCAAGCAAAATTTGGGTCCTAGAACATATAGGCTTGTAGATTTAGAGGGAAGAATGGAGCTTGAACCATTGAATATCATTCACCTAAGAGCATTCTATGCATAATGTGAATATAAATATATAAAACAAAATATATACCACATTTTTATATATATATATATATACATGGCTATAAAAAAAACAATAAAACACAAAAACATTTGCATTACCACTCAAATCATATACATTCAATTTTGTGCATCCATTCATGAATTCCACCTACATTACATACATGTATTCATATGATCTGCATTCATTCATGTCGTTTGCAATATTAGTCATTAAGGTCAATTTGGATAATTTCAAGTCCACTTTGTCTTGTTGCCTTAATCAAGGGCACCTTCATTCTAACATTAGTCACCAATCCATCAGTTGCAATCATTTACAACTTTCCTTGTGGTCTTTTGATCATTAAGAGATTTGTATAAGATAGGATAGATACCGTATGACCATCAACAATGATGATTATACGACCACTAACTATTTTATGCACACCCCTTAGTTTTCAAAAGCTCACAAGGAAAGTACATCTCCATCTCGTATAACACAAAGTTTATCAAATAATACCTAGGCATTTTCGATCACTCAACCACTCCTAGTGTTTTAAACAACATCAATCAAAATTTAAACAAATTTCAAGTACTATAAGTTGATCTTGGCCAAATCAAGTTTCCTCTTCGACCACTCACATTAAAATATATTAAAACATTGTGAAGTCTAGGAATGACGAAGTCATATATAGCTATTTCCATAGAGCGAATGATTTCCCCTGTTCATCCAATTATGTGCATGGTCTAAAAAATTGAGAATTGGAAAAAGGACAAGCTCGCCATTCTTTAAAAAAAAAATCCCTTTCTCTCCCTCAAAATGAGCAAGTATCCCAAAAAGTAAAATAAAATCACCTTGCTCTCCTAAAAAATGGACAAGTTCCAAAAAAATCCCCTTGCTGTTCTTCAAAATGAGCAAGTCCTAAATGCAATAAAATCCCCTTTGTTCCTCTACAAAAATGAGCAAAAATCCTAAATAAAAACCCAAAATCCAAAAATCCAAATGCAATAAAAGAAGGAAAAAGAGATTGAATCCTTGGAATTCTTAGTATTTAAAAAACCTTAGGGTGATCCCCATTAAAACAATGAGCTCCAAGAGCTAGCTTGGCAATGGGGTATCCTTACGCGTGGTGACATGTCTATCATATTAGCAACATTCTTTTGTACAGATCGAAATCTCTCTCAGATGGGTTAGCTTATTAGCATAAGTTACAATTGATTAGTCTACCCTAACTCATGATTGAAAAAGAACATTCACTGCACACATAGTTTGTCATTGGAAATTTGACTCCACTAGAACACCATTGACATCTTGTAGATTTGGGAGATTAATGATGAATTTGTTTAAGATCACTAGGATGTTTGAGTCTTTAAAAAATCTAGAATCCTTATCGCTAAAGGCAAACAAATTCATACAAGAGATCACATTCCATATCACTATCACATTACTACCCTCCATAATCCACTGCATACAACAATGTAAAATGTTGGTGTCCTTGATTAAGCGATAAATTTAAAGTCGATTAAGAAAGAGTATAAACCATCTACAAATAATCATTAGAATGTTTACCATCGCCTCATTTGCATACATCATCATAATAAATTAAGCACCTCATTCATTAAATATTCATTCCATTATATACATATGCATCTATTCATCATCCACAACAAAACCATATATAAAGCACAACACAAAATCATCCACAAAACAAAAGCCATGTATATATATATATATATGAATCACATATACAAAAGTTTACCCAAAGGCTGTATACATCAGAGCACTAAGGCTCACAACAAAAAATAGAAAATAATGAAAAGAGGTAATAAGTGCTACTAGATAGTGCCACCTTGAGGACCATGAACAAATCCCTATGACCCTGATGGGTCACATAAAGTAGGAGCCCTCGAGCGAGAACTACCAAACCTGGACTCAATTTACTTACTAGAATCAAACATAGAGGAAGAAGGTCACATAAGAAATGGAATGTGATACCGAGAAAGTAGATCCTCAAGCATCTAAATGTACCTATCCTATGATCATGAACAAGATAGATCTTGTCTCTAACGTGACTCTTGCATCACAATCTCAGCATGAAGAACAATAATATGAGCATTGTCACCTCTTGCACCTAGGGCCATCTTTAGCCCCTCCGTATCACTATGTATCTGAGCCATCTTGTCGTATTGAGTCTCCAATAGGCCCTGTAGCCTCGTAATATCTATATCTTGGGCTGCTACAACTTGTAAGAGGTGATCTTGTTCCTTATCCAAGTTATCCTGCTCATCTTGGAGGACACCCCAATCTTCCTCACTATACACATGAGGTCTCTCTAGAGTCTCCTCCATGGTATCCGTATCCCCATCCCCATCACCACCACCTACACCATCACCACCCCCATATCCATCACCTCCAACCCTAGCATTCAAAGGTAGATTCGTATCAATCCTCACCTGCCTCCTACCATTGCTACCTCAATGATGTCTCTATCATCGAGGAGTCTCCTCATAATAATCCTAGTAATCTCCACTACCTCCATCATCCATATCCTGAATAGGTATCCAAGGAGGCTATGAAGCAAACCATGCATCATACTCAATAGTAGTCCCAACATCATCCACGCCTGGGGTATCCAATACCTCATCATCATAGACATCAATATACCAGTCATGAGAAGGATAAGGGAGGCTAAGCTCATCATTGTAATGCCTATATATAACTAGGCCATCAGGAACCCCCTACACCATCCTATAGAAAATGAAATAACTGGATCAACTCACTCTCTCCCATGTCGCCCAACCACCCATCTAACCCACCTTAATTGTTAAAATTATGCACTATCTTCAATCCATGCAATCCCTATCCATGGTTGTCAAATAACATCTACAATGGTCAGTCCCACCCACATCTCTCGATACTCCTAGCTACTATGTCTAGGATGACTCGGTGGAAGCTCTTCACTGATCTGCTAATGAAGAGCACAAGGGTGTGATCTATCCCACTCGTAAGGTAAACCAGCTGGTCAAGCAACTCTGAAGTGCTCCCATCCCAAAATATGGAGAAGCAAGCTGCACCCCAAACCCTTTCGCTCTCGCCTCTTCACCTCATACAACTCCACATACATATAGTAGCACAGAGTGGGTGCCCAAGCATACATATGGAACTCATCAATCATATCCATCACTATCCTGATTTGGTTCCATAGGAACCTAGCTCTTGTGTTGTTTATCAACAACATGGTCGATAAGATGTACATAACAAAAGTAGGCAATGGTTGCAGCTCTCCCTTATGTAACATCTCCACATACTAAATCCCACCCTTGCTCACATCCACATACCTCCATCTGTCTCTAAATAGAGGCCTAAGCTCATGCTCCTTGTTGTAACCAACTTAGACTAATAGCCCCTCCACAAAAATATGGAAGATGCGATAAACATCATCCAAGGTAATAGTTAACTCCCTAATTGGGCATTGAAATGACCCCCTATCAAGGTCCCATCTCTCTACTAAGGTTGATAAGTACTGCTCATCCACCCTCACCCTCTCAACTCGATCGCATCCAACCAACCCCACTATCTCCAACAACTTCCAGTGATCATCAGTCAATTCCTTCCTCACCCGAGAAAAGATAGGAGTTCAACGATGTTGTGCCTCAAGAAATTTCACCTACAACAAGGTAGCAATAAAAACATCATCAGTAAAAAAAACACAAAAATATTTACCTGTTACGCAATTTCCATTTCAAAAACACATAACAACAAAAATATTTCATTTTGTGCATCTTTCATTTAAAAAAAAAAAACACAAAAACATTCTCCTGTTATTCAATTTCCATTTCAAAAACACAAAATAACAAAAACATTTCATTTTATCCATATTTAATTTAAAAAAAACATTCTCCTATTATGCAATTCCCATTTCAAATACACAAAACAACAAAAACAATTCATTTTATTCATATTTCATTTCAAAAAAAAAATTAATTTCCTTATGCATCTTTTATTTAAAAAAAAAAACATGCAAAAAAATAGACAAAAACAAGAATAAACAAAAAGAAAGGCAACAATACCTACCTTGACCATCCCAAATACAGTTCCAGTCATGCCACCAACACTGAATGCACCACCAGCTCCACTCGTCTCACTTGCCATTGCAATCATTGCTCAATCAACTCTCAAACGCACAAATGAATCATATTTGGCCCTCCATGCCTATTTATAGTTGAATTTTGCACCCATAAGTGCGGGCCTGCATTTTGATGTGCTCGAAAAACTCCACTCCACATTTGGCATCACCAAATGTGAGTCCATGTTTGTCGAGCATGTCAAAAAACAACTCGGCCGTTGATGCCATCAAACACGCATATGCGTTTGTCCGACACTACCAAACACGAGTCTGTGTTTATAAAAAATAAATAAATTGACTGTAAAACCTCACAAAAACCACAACATGAGATTAAAAATGTATTTAAGACATCATTCCACCTCATCTCACTCTAAATCAAATCAATTTGGTAACCTAATTGAGGAATGTGACTACGTTCAAGGAACTTTGCCAAAGCTATCATACACTCCTCTCCATGGGGTCACAAAAGCAGAAATTTCTCAAATTGGTATGCATCATGCCATGGGTTTGAATGCGGTGGCTACAATCAAGGTAAACTAACCTCAAAATAACATCATGCGCACACCCATATTGGCTGGTCCATCTACCACATCAAAAGTGCAAATCATTTCTACCAAATCAAAGTTTCATAAATGCAGCTCCCTCCAAACTTGGGGTAACCAACTTGATCTTCATCATTCACATTTACATCCATCACACCACATCCCTCCACCATCCAAAATAAGTCAAGTGACTCATGTGTCTCATTTACTGCAGTTCCATGTGTAGTGGTAATTTCAATTACTTAGCAACATGAATTTCGGTTACTGAAGCTTTGTTTTTCTTTTAATTGGTTATATGGGATTGAAACAGGTCCCACTTATATTACATCACAACCACATAGTGGTGTTATAACAACTTGAAAATTATGCATGTATCACTTGACAAGATTTGAACCTAGGTCTCCTCCTTGAGCTCATGCCATTTGATTTTACTCAAATATTTGTTATTCATACATTATTTTTTGTGAGATATATAATATATGCTTCCATTGGTACAAATATTTAAATGCATGCGAGCAAGGATATAGTGCAAATCGAGAGTGAGCCTCACATTTTTCTTGTTTTAGAAAGCAATTAAGTTTTGTGAGTGGGAGCAAGAAGCAAGTGTGATTAGGAAACAAAGTGCAAGCAAGGAGTAAGCATGACTTCTAAATATTTAAAGAAACTAAAAAACTAAAGGTTTCTTGTGAATAAAACTAGGTAACATGGCAACAAAGTCATTTTGAAAGTCCTTATTAGAAGCAAGGATGCCCTAGTTGGAAGTAAAGATGCTTTAGTTGGAAGTATGGATGCCCTAGTTAGGGATAAGAGGAAGAGTGAATCTATGCCAAACCCTACCTAGTTAGCATATACTACATCAAAAGTGATTATCAAGGATGAGATGATTGATCATGATATAATGGCTCTTAAAAGTAGAGGGTTAATATGTAAGTTCCATGGATACTGGTCAAGTTTTTTGGAGATTCAATATTGGATCAAGTGGAAGTGAGAATTGAATTGAAACTACTCTATGAATTTTCTTCTAAAAGGTTTTTTTCTCATCTTCTCCAATTCCAAAATTAGGGATATTTGTGGCCCTTGGTTTAGAGGTAAATATGCATTATATTTAAGACCATGGACTGGGAGATTTTATGGATAAAGACTAGTAAAATGCATATAGTGTGGATTAGGATTCTTGGAATTCCTTATTAGATTATAAATAAGGAGGTTTTGAAAAATATTGGTAATACTCTAGGGAGTTCATCTAGAGAGGACCGACTACTAAGGAGAGAAGGCATGTTGTATACACCCAAATATGTGTTGTCATGGATATTTCAAAATATTTGCCACAATCCATTATGATTAAATTCAAATCAAGAGAATAAGATCAACAAGTGATTCTAAAAAATATTGCATTCTGATATCACAAATGTTATGAGACCAGACACATGGCAAGAGATTGTAAAGTGAAAATGATGAAGAAAGAGATGGAAAATTTTGGGCATGAGACTAATTGCAATATGAAGCAAGAAGACCATATCACAGTATAATATGGGTCAAATCAAGAATTTTCCACTACCAAGAAAGTGGTAAAATAAGCCCCTCTACATAATTAAATTGCAAAGTTCATTAAACTTTACTTGAATCAACCATTAGAAGAAAATGTTTGATACAATGAATGAGGAAACATAATGTGCATGTTCAAATTCATGAGTTGAAGGTGCAAAGAAAGATGAGACAAATTTTAAAGCAAAAGAGATCAAGGTTAATCTAGGTAATTCATTTTCATTCTTCTCGAGTAGCAAAAAATCCTCTTCTTGCAATGAAAATAAAAGTAGTATAGAGTGTATTCTTTGCACTTTATCTTCAAGAGTAACATAATAAAGAAATGCATATGGAGGATATCCATAGAAATATAGGGTTACTAGGACAGCATAAGAAGGTAATTACTATGAAGAGATTATCCTTGTAGTTTAGGGTTTTTAGATAAACATAAACAAGAAAGAATTTATGAAGTTATTCTTCGCATTTTAAATTTACTAGGACAACACAATTTTTTAAAAGATAAGTCTCATTATGAACAATATGGAAAAATAAAAAAGATTCATGAAGATGAAAGTGTTGGTGGTAATTGAAAAAGGAGAGGAAGACCATCAAAGCACGACCAAAGAGAAAATAAAACTCAAAGGGATATTAATTTGGGAAGCCTAAAACAAATATCACAACTGCTAATAAGAATTAGGGCTAAGCCCACTAATAAAAATAAAAAATGACGATGAAAATGGTATCATGGAATATTAGGTATATGAATAAGAACTCTAAAAGAAGAGTTATTGGGGAATTAATAAGTTGTTATAGTCTTGAGACTATTCTAATATAAGAAACAAAATTAAGTAATGAGATATAAAAGGATGTTTTTAAAAAATATTTCAAAGATGGGGGATTGTCTAGTAGTTTCTCCTATAGAATCTTCCGATGGTATTACGACATAATGAAACAAATACAAATTGGATGGACAATTGTTAGAAGCAAAATGTAATTGGGTTTCTAGAATATTATACATAAAGGAGGAAAATATCAAAGTTGTATATGCTCCAACTATAATTACTCTATAAAAGATGCTAGAAGGACCTTAGCATATTTTTATCAAACACAATGATGATTCATAATTGTGATGTATGGTTCATGGGATGACTAATATTATTTGGAAAATAAGAGTGGTACTCCTATATGGTCTAAATCAATGTAATTTTTTGATTCATTTGTTAATTCAAATGGCCTTTGGGACACTACTCCTTCAAGTTTTGAATATACATGGGATAATAAATACATTGGGTAAACTCATATAGCAAAAAGGTTGGATAGATTTTTGTCATCTAACACATGGTTAAAAATTGAGTTTACAATCTCTTTAGATATTTTATTGCTAGCATGATCAAATCACAAACCCTTTCTTTTGATTTACTCAATAATGGTCATACAAAGCCATTTTTATGTCCAATTGATGTGGTTCCAAGACCTTGATTTATTCTAAATGGTTATGTTATGATAATACAAAGCAAATTTTGAAGGATCATCTATCCAAAAGATTGTTAAAAAATATTTGTGAAGGATTAGGGTATTTTTTTCTAAAAAATATTTCATCTTCTAGGAGCCATATCTTCGCAACAGGTTTTCCAACTTATCTAATTCTTTGACCAATTTGTGTGGAATTTGGAGAGATTTAAAATGAGTTATCATATGAAGGAATATAAGCAATATTGAGCGAGATATGGCCTTATGAAGTCAACCATTTGTAACAAGGGCAATGCCAATTTTTCAAGTTGTGAAAAACGAAATTGCAAATATCTGTTAGCCAAGGTTTGGATAATGGGAGGAGCAATGGAGGGGTAGGTATTTAGTGAGGTAAGACATTCTATTCAGGCATATATTTTTTTAGTTAAGTTTATTTTTCCTTTCTTTATCTTAGAAATTTTGCATGCAAATTATTATAATTTTTTTTATCAAATATTATATTCGCTATATGATATTTGGGTAAATTTGAGAAGATTTTGAGTTTTGGTTTCCTTCCCATGGATCAATTATATCTAAATCCTTAGAATCATATCTAGTAGTAGAGGTTAGTGAGTGTGCCATAGAGGATCGATCCTTGTTGCTTAAAGATAGGGTAATTTTTGGTAAATTTAATGTGTTTTGGCTAGGGTATTTAGCCATGAGAAAATGGATTGATAGGAGATGATAGTCTACAGGAGTGAGTCAATCCTTTCTTCCCAAAGGTTTTTTCATATCCATTTTTTTTCTAGGGAAGAAAGAGATAGAATTCTAAAAGCGGGTCCTTGGTTTATGGGAAGAGTAGGACTCTTCCTTACCCATCGGTATGAAAGATTGTCACCTGAAAATTGAATTGTGGGATATGCATACCTTGAAGGCAATAGGAAATACTATAGGAAAATTCCTTGAGATTTTAGAAACTACAAAAGATAGATTCTTGGCTATTTATGCTCGAATATTGGTCATGATTGATATAAATAAAGCTTTACCAGAATCAATCATTCTTAAGTATGGGGATAAGATGTGGACTTAAACCATAGATTATGAAAACATATATTTTAGATGTAGAAGATGTAATGAGGTGGGTCATATTAAGAGATCATGCCCTAAGAAGAGTCCAACATAATTATATGTAGAAAATTGCAAGAGAAACTTACAAATGGATATGGATGAGGATGGTTTTCAACTTCTAAAAAATAGATCTAGACAAATGAAAGCAAATAAATAATGGAGACTAGTAAGGAAGGATATTGAAATAAATAACAACTTTTTTGATGCCTATGGAGAAAAAGTAGATCAAATCTTAGAGGACACAATACAATAGGTTCAACATATTAACAAGGAATAATTTATTCAGTATGATATTGATTTAGGGATAGACATTCTCAATGAACCTCAGGAATGTGTAACAATATATTTTGAAGACTCTCTTGAAGTACAATGCACCATGCAAGAGAAAAAATTGGTACAGAAAATGCAGTGTTAGATATTAATACCTCTACCATTAATAAAGAAATACTAGAAAATAAGCAGGACAAACCAATAGCTTCTATAATAGAGCCAAGAGAAGATAAATATAATGAAAAATAAAGCTGTGAAAGAATATTAAGGAATATAATAATAAGATCTAATCCTAATACAGGAAAGACAAAAAGATGAAAATCCTCAAATTATCAAGTGAGATCTAGGGAAGCAGGAGCAAACATAGATAAAGGAACACAAACTAAGTTGGTTGAGCTTTTATTTACCAAATAACAAAATGACATTGGTAATTCACAAGTGGGGCTAGTAACCCCTAATGAGACATTATTATCATCTCATGGAGTATAATGGATGCTAACACCCCTTCAAAGTAGAGGTGTATCAGGGACTTCTGTTTAAGTAATAAGCATGATATTATTTGTATCCAAGAAACTAAAATGATAAAATAAGTTTTCAAAAATGTGAAAGCAATATGGGTAAGATGTGAATAGGATACTATGGATTCTAAAGGAGTGGAAGGGGGATTCTAACTTGTTGGAATCGTATTATAACCTCTTGTGTAACCATTCATAAAACTAGGCATTGGATAGCCTCTTTAGTCACATGCTACTTTGCAAATATTCATTTCATCCTTATCAATGTCTATGGACCTACAACTTAGTCAGACATATTAGAATTTTGGAGTGGGATTGAAGCCTTTATGAGAAGTAAATACCAAGAAACCTGATTCATGATTATAGGAGATTTTAATGCCATAACCAAGCTCGATGAAAATTTTGGGGGAACTTGATTATTTTTGTTCATGCATGCGTTGCATGGTTTTATCCAACTCGAACCACTTGTTCTTGTAGTTGTGCATTGTGCATCCTCAAGGTTTTATATTCCTCCTACAACCTTTACGTCTTCCAAATCATCTATTGCAAAAATATTGATTTCTTATTTCCCTCTTCTTCCACTTTTGGTTCTTGTTCTTACAATGCAACATTCATGAGGGTTCGAAGTCGTTCTTCTACTTCATTATTTAAAAAATGAACATGGACTTGTAATCACCTTTGCTCTCCCTCACGAGGTTCCAATTCCCTCTACTCGATTATAGGTTTTCCTTCTGCTCCAAACAACCACTCTAGGTTTGTTGGTTCTTCATTACTGACAATACCACTTGGCTCTCCATGTTCATAGGATTGTATGTCTGGTTCTCATTCTTATTTTGTATTTTTTTTGCTACTTTCTCCTCTCTTGAACTCATTTTCATCCTCTACATTGATGCATAAACATTATGGAGAAAATACTTCATACTCTTCCATCTACCAGTGGAGTAAGCCTTTATCCTGATCATTCTTGTCCTCAATACAACTTTTAAATAGCAACACTCCTTCCTTTGGTTTATATCCCATTTCTCCATCTCATGAAGAATGATTTTTTCGAAGTTGCAATATATTGGCTTACTACTTGGTTCTTTAGGTTAATCAAGTACCCGTGCTAGCCTTTCTTGAAGGCAATATGTTCCTTCTCCCAATTGTAGTTCACCTTTGTTGTTATTAACCACCCACGTCCAAGTAATTCATCATATGCAGGTTTCTATATAACACTTACAATAAAATCCTAAATAAAATCTTGTTCTGCTATGTGCACATTCTGGTTCATAAATACTCCTCTTGTTTTGATACCATATTGATCAACTCCATATAACTTGAAATTCAAAGATCTTAGTGCTAGTCGGTTGATGTTTTGTCTTGCTCTAGCATCATGTTTACACTCAATCCTCCATCAACGATTACTTGATTTAGCCTATGGTCCAGTATCTCCACATGAACTAAAGCTAGATTTTTCCCTACTTAAATCATCAGTATTGTATGATCAATAAATTGTTCTTACTTGATATTATCTACCTATCAAACTTCCTCCCTCTTCTTTGCTTTTATCACTTTTTCAACTATAGCATATAATTTAGGTACTATACTGAATAAACTTGATACTTTTACTTCTAAGGTCGTATTGAGTACTTGTGTTACCAAGAGTTTAGTTGGTGCTTGTGTATATGTCACGATCTCAATATTCTTCAAGGCTTTCTCTTAAACTAGCCTTTCCTATTTCCCTTTATCCAAATCCATCCTAATCAATTCTTGAGCTTCTTGCCATCGCTCTTTCTCCTTGGTAATATTTGGATATTGCTCCATTTTCCTAGTGTGCACTTTAGTTACCGCTAGGACTTCTTTTCCTTTCTCCATCTTGGTACTGACTTTCCCAATGTCAATCCAATTGATATTTTGTGTGCCACTCATACTTGCTTTGTTTGGGAAATTTACCTCTTTATGGTTTCCTAGTCCACACCATTGACACATTTGAGTAGCATTACTACCACTGATTTTTCTTGCATTCTAAGGCTTGGGATATTTTTTTGCAAAGTTTCCCCATTATTGACAATTTCGGTATTAGATGATTGGTCTTCCATTGAAGTCATACTTTAGATAGCTCTATCCACCCTATCTTCCACCTCGATGATTATTCCTAAATCAGTTGTTGATTGTACCATACCCATTTCTTGAGGTGTTTGGTTGTTCCTCCTGTTGAACTATCATAATTTGATGTTTGACTCCTTTCAAATTAAATGGGCAATCAACCACCGGATGCCCCACTATGTCGCATATATTACAATATGTATTCTTTGGGAAATTGACATTTATATGTCCTTCCACTTTGTAGTCTAAGCACCAAATATCCTTTCGATATTTTCTCACTTCTCCTTTAACTTCTTTCATAATTTTATCGAATTCTCTCCTAAAGAAGTATATGGTGCTTTGGACTTTGTCTTCCATGTCATTATCATAATCATCATTCCTTGAATGTCCTCTTATTCCTGTAGCTATTTTTTTGGCTTCGCTCTCAAAATTATTTGCTTTTTTGAGAGCTTCCTCATATGTAGAGGATGGAACAACTTTCATTTTCTTCCTATATTTAGGTAGTAGACCACCTAAAAACCAATATTTCACCATTCCATCTACAGGTGGTATTTGCATTTTATCATATAATTTTTTCAATATTCGATTGTAACTTTTGATATCTTATTTTGTCCTTTATTTTGTTGTAAATATTCTAGTGATAGTCTCTGTATCATCTCTCAACGATTGAAATTCCTCTATGAATGCATGTTTTAAGGTATTCCATTGTGCAAATGGTTGGGTATTCTATCTTTTTAAATACCAATCCATAGCCATCCCTCACAATATGGTCAAAAATAATTGTAACAATTATGCCTATTGCAATACTCCATTTGCTCCTCAAATTTTAATGCAAGCACCTATATGTTGTGTTGGGTCTTCTTACCCTTCCCTAGTGAAGGGTGGGCACTTTTGTTTACTTGCTTTATTGGCAACATGTGTCATTGGGACTCTTCCAATATCTACATCACTTGACGATGATTTTGTGGAGTTCAATTCCACCCTATTTTTGCTATATGTGGCTCAAAATCTCATTCAAATACATGTTCAAATAGCCTCCTCCCTAACTCAAGTATGCCACTACTTCATGACATTCTTCATGAATACATGAGGTGCATTTATGGTCTTCCTCCCCAAGAACCCATGTGTGGTTGCTCTGGTATAAAACTTCTCTCTTCTACACCTATTGTCCAACTCTCCTTTGCTAGATCAAGTGTTACCATCCACTCTTTGCTTCCAATGTTAGGTAGGTCCTCTATTATTTGATTTTGTACTTCATTTTTTTTGTCAACAATAATGTTTCTCACTTTTTTTACTTTGCTCTTGGACTTTTATCATCCAAGGAATTCCACCTTTGGTTGTGAAACTTCATCTTGATCTTGTGTTCTTTGGTTTTCCAATCTCGCACTTTACCTAAGCGATATTTGGTTCCTCCCTCATTGACCTTATAGTCTAGAATCTATCATTCACCTCTTTGCCTTGTCATATTGAGTTCTTCCTTGACCCAAAGCTAATCTAGATAACGATGCAAAATGTAGATATGGGTGAGTACTTTTCCAAGATGAGGGAATAATAGGTGTTTAAGAGGGAAAGGAATGGTAAACTTGGCTGCTAACCATGGCATTAGGCTATACTGTATATCCTTATACGAGTAACCAGTGACTGATGACTACATATGTGATCATCCAAACATATAAGCTGCAGAATGATAAGTCTAGATGAGTAGCTTCTAGACAAGTGAATCCCCAGATGGGTAACTTGCTATACAAGCAACTCCATACAGGTAGCTCCAATGGGTTACTGGTTAGACAGGTAGCTCTAAACAAGTTACTGGCTAGACAGGTGCCTCTAGAGGAATAGCTCCAGTCTAGATGGGTTGGGTGCTAGACAAATGGTGCAAGGCTTATAGGGTGAGTGTCAAGCGAATGAATGCAAGTTCTATATGGGTGGCCTAGATGGGTAGGCATAGATGGGTGATGAATAGAACTAAATGGATAGGCCTAGATGGGTGACGGGTAGGCTTAGACAGATCTTCGACAACACTTGCCCTGAATATCACAACCCTCAAACTCATCCTTGATCTCTCCTCCCTATAACTCTACACAACATAAAAAACATTGGTGATACAAGTCTACTCCCAACCTACTCCATGACATGCATCATTTGGATACCTACAACACAAGACAATAATCTTCACACGCAGATCTACACAACACTAGAACAATCCTGATTGTTGTATTGATTCATAAATGGTGGATCATTACAAAATGAGTAGGGGGTATTTATAGGATAGCCTTGGCAATTACTACAACCAACCAAGTGTCAATATCTGCAACCGTCTACTCGTTATAACCTTAACTAACAACTGCTCAAAACTAATCAGTCCATAACTAATTAGTCTAGGTTGTTACAATTAGTTTGACTTAACTAAAATAGTCATTTAGTTAACTAATCAGTCTAGGATAGATAATTTAAGCAATTTGTCATTACATTCATTATTATTAATCAATCCATACCCATTCAAGATGGTTGATTTACATATAGTAAAACATTACTTTATATCAAAATTCCAAAACTTTTTGTATAAATTTCATCAAACAATTCTAAATAGTCATTTCTTCTTAGAACTATTATCTCCAGATAAAAATATCATTAGTGTTAACAAGAAGTGGGGCTAAGCCCACTAATAAAAATAAAAAGTGATGATGAAAATGAAATCATGGAATATTAGGGGTATGAATAAGAACCCTGAAAAATGAATTATTAAGGAAACTATAGGTTGTTATAGTCCCAAGTTTATTTTAATACAAGAAACATAATTAAGTAATGAGGAATGTAAGGATGCTTTTAAAAAGATCTGGAAGATAGATAATTATTTAGCAATTTCTTCTATAGGATATTTAGGTAGTATTACAATAGTATGGGACTAACACAAATGGGATGGACAATTGTTAGAAGCACAATAGTAATTAGGTTGGTAAACTATTTTGCAAGAAAGAGAAAAACATCAAAGTTGGGATTACAAATGTTTATGCTTTAACTATAGTTACTCCTCATGAAAGGTGTTGAAAGGACATTAGCATATTTTTGTCAAATACAATGATGATTCGTAATTATGATCTATGGATTCTTGGGGTGTCTTCAATACAATTCTATCTCCTTTGAGAAAGAAGGATAGTACTCTAGGATGATCTAAAGTAATGCAAGATTTTGCTTCATTTGTTAATTAAAATGGCTCTTGGGATGTTAATTCTTCAAAATTTCAATATACATGGGATAATAGAAGTTTTGGGCAAACTCATATAGAAGAAATACTAAATAGATTATTTTTATCCAACAAATAGTTGGAAACAGAGTATACAATCTCTCCAAATATTTTACCGCAAGTAGGATATAATCACAAACCTATTCTTTTGACTTGTGATTTACCTAATAATGGTCATCCAAAGCCATTTTGCTTTCATTATATGTAGCTTCAAGACCCTAATTTTTTCTAGATGGTTATGTTATGGTGGGATGAAGTAAATTTTGAAGGATAATATATGTAAAAGTTTGTTTAAAATATGAAATATTTAAAGAAGAAAATAAATATTTGGAATGCGATATATTTTGATAACTTTTTTAAAGATGATAGGGATTAATTAAAATTTAATTAAAATTTAATTAAACTTAGGTTTAATTAAATTTAATTAATCAATTAATTAAAGCTTTAATTCTTGATAGATTTTATCTTCTATAATGTTGTCACTATACAACCTTTTGGGTTGTCAAATTCGTAACATTTTTGGTAGCCTTTTGTAAACACATCCATAGTTTTCTTTTGTGAATTTAATTTCTATGTGGATTGTATCATCGTTAATGGCTCATAGAAAAACTTTATTGCATATTCCATTGTTGATAAGTTGTAGTTGCCTATAGGTCCTAATCCTTGTCCATACTTACTTGGATGGAAGGATAGTGATATTCCATGATCACACACACTTGCACTTTATCTTTTGCTTTTGGTCCTAAGTATAAAGACATCGTTACCTGTGATGTCACTCTTATGGATTGTTGTGGTCTTTTGATAGGTAAAACTTATTAGTATAACAAAAAGGCTCAATATGATGCATATCATAATACCTATACTTTTTAGCATGAGCAACAAAATTTTCTTATTCATATTATTCAGCCCACTACACATCAAGCTCATACTAATTTGCATCAAGCACGAAATATTGCCTTAGTTTTCAGCACCCCATAGTATGAGGACACACAAGCAAAAGTCCTTTTGGCCACTCAGCATGTTGCACCACTTGAGAAAACATTCATCAAGCACCTGCTCCTATAATGGTTCCTATTCCTGCACCTATTCCTGTTCTTGTTGCTATTGCTCTTGTTGTTCCTCCTTATCCTCCTCCTCTAGCTCTAGTTTCAGATTTTTTTCACACCTTTCAGTATCTTGCCTCCTCCACCTTGCAAGATTTTTAGTTTCTAACAGTATATCCTCTCATTCTTCAACAACCACCACCCATGCACCAACATGTTTATCTTAGAGGCAGCTCTTAGTTCTACATGGGTGCTCATCATTATGGAGATAAACTAGGCCCACCTAGGTTCTTTTTAGCTTCCGCAATCAACATCATCTTCCCCCCCTTTTGTATGCATTGGAGTCCAATGCTTTTGTATCTAGGAGGAATGATAGGGATTAATTAAATTTTAATTAAACTTAAGTTTAATTAAATTTAATTAATCAATTAAATAAAGTTTTAATTCTCTATAGATTTTATCTTTTGCAATGTTGTCAGTATGCAGCCTTTTGGGTTGTTAGAGTTGTAGCATTTTTGGTAGTCTTTTGTAAAACCATCTATAGTTTTTTGTCATAGACTTGGTTCCTCTAGTGTTTTTGTAAAGGATTCTTGACCTATAAAATTAGGATTTGATCAATGAATTATTAGGCAAGTTCGTGGCCATCTTGTCTCATATTGTCTCTTGTGAGACCCATATCAAAAGAAAAGAAGAAAATTGAATCCAAGATAAAAAAATTACAAGAGATAATAGAAATTAATAGAATGGACTAGATTTTTTAAGAAAATGAGTTATATACTGATATTACATTTTGCAAAGAACAAAGGATTATCCAATAAGCAACTTAGAGATCACAAGATTGTTGTCCAAAAGAAGGAACATGCAACAAAGCAAATTCATATAACTTCAAAAAGTGTGTTGGTATACCAAGGGTGCCATAGATGCAAATGTTACCATAATCATCAAGAAAACCTAAAACACCAAAAGCTTAAGAATATTTAAAGGCTCCAAAATCTCCAGGGTTGTCTAGAGGCATCAAAATATTCAAGGATGTCAGAATCTTCAAAGGCTCCAAAATATCCGTATGCTTCCTATCATATGTGCCACTCATGTTGATTGCTTTTCTTTTTTTTTATTACTTTGAGATGAAAATATGTTATGTTCATGGCCTCATTTGCAAGGCAATCATCCACCATATTATGTCTCCTTCTAATAGGGAGCATTGAATATATTCAAATTTTTACTCCAATTCTCTTAGTCTTCTTGAACTATTCGTAGTTGAAATGCGAAGAATTCCTACCCCTTAGGGCATAGATCACAAGTCTTGAATCACCATATACGTGGAGTTGTTTAATACCTTATTCTTGAGCCAATTTTTATCCCATTTTATGGCCTATCATGTTACAACCCTAATATTGCTTAGCCGGCTATCTTTCTCATATTATTATTTATTCATTGATTATTATAAATAAGAGTAGAATAGGTTTAATTTAATCATCTTATCATCTTGTTATTCATTTGTGTAATCGCAAGGACTAAGCTCTCCTTAGTGGTGAAGGACTTAGCCCTCCTAAAGTGGCAATAATAATTTCATTTCCTTCTCAATTTACTTCTTCGCATTCATTTGTTGAATTGTTATGCTTCAAGTGGTATCAGAGCCACCTTCTTGGCAACGTGGGAATCGAGAAGCACCAGAAGTGTTCGTAGAAAAAAAATTTAAGTTGTTCACAAAAAGAGGTTCACCATATTGATCTCAACAATATTTTAATATCATGGATATGACGATTGAATTAAGTCTGGCACTCCAAATAATGTTATACGACATTTTTATATAACAACATCAGGCTATTTCAAGCTTCGCGTAAGAGTTCAATAAAAATATTTATTCGGTTGCAATAATTATTTGCTAAACCCTAAATTCATTTGTGATCCTTTGGCTTACATACTACAAGGTGTAATCAATAATTTATTCAAATATTGATATTTCGGTAAGGTGTAATCAATCAATTAGCTTACAAAGGGTATCACAAGCATTTCGGTGTTATATTGCATGAGGTGGTAATATTCCATTAAATAGTCATATCTTAAGGCAACATAAAAACTTTTGATGGTCTCCCATACCAAGCAGTGTAGTCTACTCTAGCAACACAATTCTTTTTTGAAAAAACGACCATTGGGAATTCTCAAAAAATTCAAGTTTCATCTAACAGCCAGGTAAGCAACGCAACATCTTAGTCAAACATAAGTGTTTCAGTCTTGACATCCTTTACCACATAAAATCGTCTGATATCCAGGAAATCAATGAAGCATCTTTGTTAAAATTATCGTTTGGTGTAAGTTTTGGTGGGATATCACGTAATCTTCTAGTGGAATTATCCCACATCAAGTATACGCGGGATAACCAACACTTTAAATAATTAAGGACACAAGTAAGTAGATAGCCACCTCTTAGTGGCTACCCACTAGTTGTACTTGGCATCTTTGTCCCACCTACCGAAGTAGTCCACGTAACCTAGAAGTCCTCCACTTATCTTCTCCAGTTTTCATGTTTCACCTCCCTCTTCCTGCGCATGTCCGAGTCCTCCATCCTTCGTTGTCTTCCACGCGTGTCTATTGTTTATGAAAATATCATTTAATTCCATTCCCTAACACATATCCCAACTTTGCCATCGCTCGTAATATACCCACAACATTTCCTAATTATCGAGGTGCTTCCCAATAGCCATTCTACTCTCCAAGACATGTCCTCATTACAGTTGTGCTCTCTACCCACTAGCCGTTGTCTTTTGCTAAACCAAGTTGTGGTAAGCAAGTTCCCTATACTAACCTTTGGAATTCATCAGTGTCATTGTTCTTGATCAATCCAAGTTTCGGTAACCACTTTCCCTACCCTATCCGTTGATAGAAGGATCATCGAGTAGTTGTTAAAGTGGAATTGCTAGCCGTTGATCACACTCAATTTGGAAAATAACCGTTAGAAAAAACTAGCCATTGAAGTGTAATTTATAGCTATTGGTCAAATTCAAATTGAAAATAAATCGTTCGTTGGTCAACTTGGTCCCAAATTTTTGCTAAAATTTATAAAGCAAGTGCATGAGCAACAAATGGAATAAAGGGCTAAATGGAAGGTTATATAGCATAGATAATACAAACAAAGGACCCTCGAAGTCACTAAGAAGACCTTCACAAAATAAAGGTACACAACATAATTTTCCTTTACGCATTAACAACTTTGATTCCAACCATCCTATTATTAACCCCATGGCCCCTTCCAACTCATCCCATGAAAATATCACAAATGAGGAAATGGAAAACACCAATGCAAGTAACCAAGACATCCAATCATGTATAACTCAACTAATGAAAGGTATGAGCAACATGAATTTAATGCTAGAGCAATTCTTGAAGAAATAGAACCAAGAAGATCCTCGTTCCTCGCGTAACTACCATAGAAGGAATGATAATGAGGATCAGGATACTGAGGAAGATTATCAACAAGCAAGATGGCATATAGGTGTTAATATTCCACGTGCTAATATGCCTACATTTTAGGGTGGTGATCCACGTGGTTGGATAGCTAAAATAAAAGGCATTTTAGAACTATATTGGGTTCCCAAATCTAAAAAAATTCCTTATGCCTCCTCCAAAATAGGTACTAAAGCTTACAAATGGTTTGCTTGGTAAAAACATCAACATAGTCGACACATCTTATGGCCTGAATTCAAGAAACTTTTTCTTAAGAGATTTGATGAAGGAAATTTATCCTCGTACATAGTTCATTTGTTGGCACTCAAACAAACAGGCTCGGTAAGAGATTATGTTTTAGAATTCACAAGTCTTCTTGCCTATATAGGATATTTACAAACCGATGTGGTGGTTTCGACTTTTAGACATGGTTTGAAAGAAAATATTCAAATTGAAGTAGACTTACAGGATCCCTACTCTTTGGATGACACTATAAGGATTGCTAAGTTGGCTGAGAAAAAGGTGCAAAATTTGACATCTTTTAGATGTGACTCCTATAATCATCCTCAATATTGCAACAATTCCCTTTGTATAAATGACCAACCATCAAGATATTATTGCTATAAATATCGCAATCATCATCCAAAATATCAAGCATGTGTACCAAAACAAAGCTTTCAAATAGAATATGATAACAAGGAAGATGAAGAGGAAGCCGAGGATATCAATTCACACGAGTCACCTATGCCGAAAGAACAAATAGATCAAGATGAAGCAACCTGTGATGAAGACACTATGGTTATCTCAGTTATGCTCTTATGGGATTAACAACTCACCATACAATCAAGGTACCAGGATTCATTCGATAGAAAAGGATAAATGTGTTAATCGATTCATGTAGTACTCATAGTTTTATTGACATAAAAACTGCTAAGGCATTGAACTTACACATTCACTCCTCCAATCAAGATAAGTTTCAAGTTTTAGTTGCAAATGGAGGCAATGCTTAATGTATTGGTAGAACATCTTTAGTGTCGATACAAATGGGAAGTTATACTTGGCATGGAACTCCCTTTGTTATGATTTTAGGAAATTCAAAGGTTATTTTGGGAGTTGAATGGTTAGAACAATTGGACACAGTCAATTTTAATTTCAGAAAGTTATTTGTGGAATGGAAAGAAAATGGAAGGACCATTCACGTCCAAGGAATTCCAACTCCTCCATCAAAGGTAGCGAGTTCTCACAGCATAAAAAAAAATATTAAGGAAAGGGAGTTATGGATTCATAGCTCAAATAAATTGTTTGGAAAAGCAAGCACATGATATTACTGAAATTCACTCAAAGGATATTCAAGATATTGTGGTTAACTATGATGAAGTTTTCCAAGAACAAAAAGGACTACCTCCCAAATGATCTCATGACCATGCCATACACCTTGTTCCAAGAAGCCTTCCTCCTAATGTTCATCCTTATCGATACCCTCAACCTCAAAAAATAGAAATTGAGAAAATTGTCCAAGAACTTTTAGAACACGGAGTCATTCGTCATAGCACTAGTCCTTATTCTTCACCAATGGTTTTAGCCCATCGTAAGGATAATTCTTGGCATATGTGTCATGATTTTCGTCCTCTCAATAAAATCACCATCAAGGATAAATTCCCTATTCCTGTCATAGATGATTTATTAGATGAATTGCATGGTGCAAATTTTTTCACAAAACTAGATCTACGCACCAATTTTCATCAAATCAAAGTAAGGGATGAGGACATTCTTAAAGCTGCCTTTCATACTCATGAAGGTCATTATGAATTCTTAGTCATGCCTTTTGGTCTCACTAATGTCCCATCCACATTCCAAAGTCTCATGAACCATGTCTTTCATCCATTCCTTCGCAAATTTATCTTAGTCTTCTTTGATGACAATATAATATATAGTAAAACATGGAAGGATCATTTGATGCATGTGGGAAAGGTTCTTCATATCTTACATAAGGAAAAACGTTTTGTCAAATGCTCTAAATGCTCTTTTGGTGTTCAAGAAGTTGAGTATTTGGATCATATCGTTTCTCATGAAGGTGTTAAAGTGGATCCTAATAAGATTAAGGTCATTCAGGATTGGCCTTTACCTAAAACTATCAAGAAACTTTGTGGTTTTTTGAATCTTACCAGTTATCATCACAAGTTTGTGCGCAGCAATGGTAAAAATTGCAGTCCATATCACAACTCTCATAAAAAAAGATGCTTTTCATTGTTCTAAAGCAGCCACTCAAGCCTTCACGACTCTCAAAGAAGCAATGTGTACTACTTTTTGACAACCCCAGATTTTCACAAACTATTTGTGATTGAATGTGACACTTTGGGAACAGGTATTGGGGTAGTGTTGTGGTTGCTCCACAACTAGCCCCAAATCTTGAGGACCCACCTTTAAATTTTTTGGTTTTGGGTACTTCGGATGTCTCGAAGCGATCGTGTCTAGTAGAAGCATAGCCATAGGTTCGCCATGTAGATTTCGAGATTCCCCAGTTGGTGTTATCTTCTTATCTTCGTTTGAGAATATCTGGTGTGTTTGGTTGGTCTTGGGTTCGTGGTTTTATTTTAATGCTTTGACATTAAAACTAATCATATATTTAAACAAAAAATAAAAAAAATAAAAATTATATATACTATGTATAATAATAATAACATTAAAATATAAAATATAAAAAGATAAAAATTAATAAAGTATATATATTATTGTATATTTTATATATAATAATATTATATATAATAAAAATCAAATCAGAAAGTTTTAAATAAAACTTTATTATCCTATATATATATTTTATATATAATGATAATAATAATAATAATAATAGCAGCTTAAATAAAATAAAGAATAGAATAATAAAATATCTTGTTATATATATATTTTGTATATAAAAGATAATTTGGATTTAAGTAAAGCCACATGGCTCCTTTAGTTAATTTAGACAAGTTTATATCTTCATGTCCAAATTCATATGTTATTGTTGTATATGCTTATCCGGAGTGTGGCTGTGGTTTGCAGATAAGGCGAGAACCATCGCGGCGGTAAGAATGGAAGTTAACGCCCGCAGTCCGGCAAACAAACGGAGGAAACGCAGCTGAGAAGACACGAATGCTGGGAGGTCGAGGTCAATGCCGACGTGGTCGATTTCGAAGGTGATGTTGGGCTTATCTGACACGGCAGATTTTGGAATCACAACGCACGAC
Source organism: Wollemia nobilis (assembly GCA_028583015.1). NCBI lineage: Eukaryota > Viridiplantae > Streptophyta > Pinopsida > Araucariales > Araucariaceae > Wollemia > Wollemia nobilis. Next base: position 2,438,038 of record JAQPPZ010000927.1, read on the forward strand.
AATCCGGCGAACATCAGCGACAGCGAGCATCGACAGAAGAACCGAGCAACCCAGTGGGCCCTACACGGCAATGACGTCGGGTGATTTGTTACTTGAGCCAATGGGGAGAAACCCTGTCTTCGATGACGACCTCCTCGACAAAATACCACGTAGGCGTCCGACGTAGGCAGAGAATGAAACAGGTTATGGTTTCTCGTAATGGAGCTTCCAGGTTCAAGAGTGCGGACAGAATGGGTAGACCCCATGGCGGAGGCGGCATGCATGGCAGCCACGAGATGGTCAGATGGACATGGATGTAGCAAGGCTTACACCAAGAAAAGTTTGGTGTTAATAAATCAAATATTAAATGTGGTAAAAGGAACACATGACACCAAAAGGAAAGCGCCCGATCATAATGTGAAATGCGGCAATATGGTGGGGGTCACATTATTAAAGTCATTGCTACTAATATAAATTTCAAAATGAAAACATCCATATGCATCATATACAAAGCACGTTTTTTTTTTAATGGTCAAAAGGGTTTAGTTTAAAAAGTGTAACGCCCTAGGTGTTAGGGAAAACGCCATGGATAAAAGCGTTACTAAAAAAAAACGTTACGAAAACAGAAGAGAAACTGTTATGATGCCAAACCAAGGAAATGAAATGAATTTGCAAAGGAAAGAAAGGGCTTTTTGAAACAAAACATAGAAATGAATCGAACAAGGAAATGAAATGAATTTGCAAAGGGAAGAAGGGGCTTTTTGAAACAAAACATAGAAATGAATCGAACAGGATTTGGATAGCGAAAAGGCAGCTTTTGAAACTTCAAATAGGCATTTCAAAAATGAACTAAGGGTTGGACCTTTTAGGAGGCCAGATGCTATTGGAAAAAGATGTAAAATAAATGTTTTTAATACTACCAAAAATTTGCATTTAATGAGCAAGAAAGGAAGAGTTTCATTTTGCATGCATGTTATAATGGCTTATTTTTTTCTTTTTGTGTTTTAAGCTTATAAAGGGTGTTGAATGCATTTTTTTATGGTTGCACCCAGTGAATGTTTAAAACATGAAATTTATTCATTTTTTTCCTTAGAAGCTTGCACCTAGATTATTTAGAGTTGTGCAAATGCAGATTCGGTAAACTAGGTTGCATGCAAGATTTTCTCACATCTTTGGTTTTGCAGAAATTGGGTGGCAAAATACTGGCGATATTTTGCATATTTATGTTTCAGTTTTCTGTCATGTTTTCCAGATTTTATTTTCTGTTTTCTAAACTTTTATTTTGCAATTTTTTTTTATTTTCAAATATTAAAATAAAAATAAACAAAACAAAATGATAAAAATAATTACATGGAGCCCTAGAAAGAATATCAATCTTTCATACGCAAAAGATTCAGATTCGTTCTGAGGCCATATCGGTTTTATATTAATTTTTGAAAACTGTTGTTTTTAAGGATTTTTTATAATTTCAGAAATTCATTTTTTTCAGTTTTGGAGGTAAATCAAATTTCTAAATTTTGGATTTTCATTTATAAGCATAAAATGACATTTCCTTCATGAAAACTTCAATTTCATTGAAGGGGGTTACTTTTATGGCATTTCATAAGTTACCATGTTGGGAGCAATAAATGCACCTTTCTTCATGAAAATTCTGATTTCATTGAAGGGAGGTAATTTTATATGTTATATTAAAAGGTTGTTATTTTAAAACATTAAATTATTTTTCTTTATGAAAATTATTTCATAAAAGAGGGATAATTAAATGATATTTTAAAGCCCTTATTTTAAGGCTATAAATTATTGTCTCTTTGTGAAAATTAATTTCACCAAAGAGTGATAGTTTATTAATCATATCAAAAGCTATCTTTATCTTCATGATAAGAAGCTACATTCAATGAGCCTATTCATCATCCCGGATTTACATTCATAGATAGATTTTAATCTTTACTTTCATGTTTAAAGTAGGATTTAATGCAAGGTAAAGCTTGATTAAAATCCACTTAATAAGGGAAGATAAATCTACCTTAAAATCCTCAAGATAAAAGGAACTAAGGCACTACATAGTGGTCATATGAGGACTAATTCACATTTACTTTTATTTGGTTTCATGAACAATCATTAAAGTAGCATGATAAAATAAACCAACACATTCCCCTTGTTTATAGTTACTTGCAATCACTAAGGTGTTCCTAGCAGTGAATTGATACATTTTATTGAGATTATTAATTCCATAAATAATGCAAAAATAAATAACTTAGAAGAAATGACACCACACAATGCACATATGACACACAAGATTTACCTTGGTTCACCCGATGTGGGCTACTCCAGCAAAACAAGAGCCACTCCTCCTTGATATTATTATTTTCCTTTCTTGCCCGAAAATGGGACATTACAATAAAATATAAAGGAAGCTCTCACAACCCTAAACCACTATGTCGTATTAGAATATAATGGGCACAATACCGTGGGCTAAACTAACCACCCACCAACCATGGGAATCCCGACAATCGCTCCGTCAATCGCTCCATCAATCGCTCCGATAATGTTTTATTCTTTTTCAGGGCCATCATTTCCTGATCCATGGCCTCTTCCCAAAGGTTTGCCTCTTCAAAATTTATAGCTTCTCTAACAGTTCTAAGATCTTCATTAGTAATAGATAATACAAAAGAAGTAGGAAATGCAGATGGACTGTACCTGTAGCACCCTAAAATTGGCGCAGTAAAACCTTAATAATTACACTTACTCTAGTAAATAATTCAAATTCAAATTTTAACCTCCAAAACCGCTCCCAAACCGCCGCTTAATCCGTTTCCTCGTTTCTCGCGCCATTTTTAGAGTTTGTTTTGACCGTTTGACGATATCGTCGCCGATCAGACGATATCGCCTCAGATCGGACGATTTCGTCTGGGCTAGGACGTCCAGACGATCTTGTCCCAAAACTAATTTTTCACAATTAGTCTCTGTTCCAACGGCGTCTCTAATCCGGGCAGAAGCGTGTCTGCGCCGTTAGAGACCCTCCCCGTTGGAGATCTCCCAAATAGGGATGATCTCCAACCTCCTAACCTCCCTCCTAAGCCTATTTAATCCTAGGCCCTCCCCTTAGCATCCCCCTGGCTGAAATTCCCTGTAACTTGAATTCTACACGCACTAGACATCCTAAATTACTATTTGCACTTGTTCTATCCAAATTTTGTTGCAGGTACCTTAGTATTTTTCAGCCGGAGCAAGCTCAGTTCGTCTGGGACGATCCTGTTCGATTCGAGACGATTTCGTACCAATGCGAGATGATTTCGACTGCAGTCAACATTGGGGGCAATCAGTGCCCAGAGTTTGCGTTTCTTCATCCTTTTATTTTATACATTGTTCTGCATTTAGTTAAATCTAAGTTTATTTCTTATTACTTTGCATTTTGGAGTTCACCCATGTAGCTTTAAATGCATAATTAAGTCACCAATTGTCATTAAATCATTGTAGTGCACTCGTGTTTTGTTTATTATCATCATTTTAATGTTATTACTGTTATTCTACATCATTGCCCTCTGTTAGAATAGTTGCATTCTCTCGCATTTTGTATCTATTTCTCTGATTGCAGGTCTCTGACGAATTCGTCTGACGAATTCGTCAGATCTCAGACGATCTTGTCAGATAGGAGACGATCCTGTCAAATTCCAGACGATCCTGACTGCTTCAAAAATCAGAATCTCCATCAGACATCCGGATCAGGTATGGCTCTGTAATTTAGCCTTTTCTCTCTATTTTTTGTCTAATTTTGTTCTCTGTATTCATTTAAATCTGCATTTCATATAGAATAGCTTAGATGCATTTTGGCCAAACCTAGGACTTGGATGATTAAAGCTAAAACTGAACACATCAAACACATTCCCAACCTAGGCATGGAAACTGCCATTCAAACGTTTCCTGGTGAACCCACCATCCGTCGAAAAATCACCATAATACACCTCCCCCGAGAGGCGGGACCTTCGCAAGGCCTCTCAGTCCGAGGTACCGCGCCATCCTTTTCACATCCCCCTTTCGGGCACGGATCCTATAGCCTGAAGGTAAGGGTGTGAAAAATTTGGAGCGATACATTTTGGTGAACCCGACGTGAATGCATTTAAAACCTTTTGAAAACAAAAAACAAAAAAATAAAACAACCAAAACATAGATGCATTTCAAATCATTTAAAATTAATAAGTTGCATATCATGTTTAGATGGTAGCTCCTAAGAAAATATTAGCAGTTACTATAAATGTTGAAAACCAATTGGCAGCCATAGAAATCAATTATGTGCTTAGTGTGCCTGAAACAGATAGAAATCAACTTTTGTGGGACGAACTTGATAGAAGACTAAGTGTCATTTCATCTAGGTCAACAAAACTTAAACAAATCAAGAGGCTTGTCCTAGATAGAATCCTGGATCCTCATCAACTCGTCTTTTATCATGAACTTCAGGAGAGCCTCGCCATAGATGGTTAGCTTATAGGAGAGCTCTTGTGTCTTCAGAATTGTTCACCTTCGAGGAATACCTCGAGAACGCAGCCATTATACACCAGTTCCTAGGTCATGTAGAAGACCAAGAGGTTGTTCTTACGGATAGGGAAATATGGAATAGAGTTCCTCGAGCTGTGTTATATCGAGAGTATTGCCACGAGCTTTACTTCTATCAACCAGAATCTGAGACAGATAATATCACTATAGCTCTTTTCATTAAATTTTTGAAAGAAAATTTTCAATTTGAAGAAGAACACTTCATGACTCCTGAAGAACTTGAGCCCATTAATGATATTTATAAATTGTTTATAGAAAACTAGATCATTACTTTCAGTATTAGTTCTTGCATTTATTGTGTTGTTTGTTATCTTTACAATATTATTACAAAAACAAGAAAAACTAAAAAACATAACAAAAACCAAAACCTTTCATTTTAAATATTGTAGTAGGTATATAATTAATATATACCTCTTAAGCTTGTTGCATATATATATATATATATATATATATATATATATATATATATATAAAATATTTGCTGAAATCTAAATTAAGCACAATGCCTAAACTTAGGAATGGTAAACAAACCGAAGGAGAAGAAGAAGATTGGTTAGAAGATAAAACTAGAAACCCAAATGTCCTTCCCGAAGATCCAATTCCAGAAGGAGAAACTCTAGATCAACCAGAAGATGACCTAGGTGAAGACAATGAACAAGAAGAAAATGTTAAAGAGGATGGATCCTCATCCCCTAGAGTAGCTCCAGATGGAACTATTGCTTTTGACAACTTAGATCATTTCTGGAAATTTTTCAATAATAACATTGGCGCTCTTAATATGGCAGTTCATATTGATAAAGGGCAAATTAGTGACACTCAAGCAGCCATGGAACATATGTTTGATGTGCACACTAATCCCTTGTCTTTCATTGATCAAGAAAGTGATAAGGCTGGACCATCCAATAGAGATATGGTCACTATGATTCAGAACATGCCAAAACAACAGGTTACCCAACCTCCTAAGGAACCCGTTATTGAGCCTAAAATCATTCCCACACAAAAGAAAACTTCCTTCACTGCTTTACTTCGCCAAACTATTGATCAATATGCTTCAAGTAAACAAAAACCTAAAATGAAGCCAAACACCAATTTTCAACAATCTGGAATACAACATAATACAACTTCAAAATTCCTTCATAACACCTTTCCTACCAACAATTTACACAATAGCAACATAGCATCTAATCTTCATGTCCCTCCATCATATGCTCACAAATCCCATATCAATGCCCTACCGAACCAATATGGTGGGCAAACTAGTAATCTGGAAGCCATGGTGAAACAGATTAGCTTCGCGTATGGACCGAGATAGATCCTTACCGTCCCTCGTACAATTATCGAGAGATATGTAGTCAACCTTTGGATCCCATAGTTGTAGCACAACCGTACCCTAAGCATTTTCCCATGCCCATCCTCGCCTATATATAAAGGAACCGAAGATCCCATAGAGCATCTTCGCATGTTTAGGATAGCATGTCATGATATATCACATGATGACTTGCTATTACTAAAAATGTTCCCAAAAAGTTTAGGTGGAATGGCATTAGAGTGGTACTATCAATTGCCCACTCATTCTTTGAGAAACTTTGAAGAAACAATTGAATCTTTTGTCCATCAATTTAGTGCCTACATCGAGAGGCATGTAACCATTAAAGATTTATACAACTTAAAACAAGACAAGGATGAATGTTTTGCCGATTTCTTAGCTAGATGGAGGCAGTTGATAGGAAAACTGCACTTTGTGCTACCTTATAGGGAAATGTTGGACATTTTTATTAATAATTTACAAGAACAAATATCTTATGAGCTATCAATCGCTACTTTAACTACCTTCGATCAAGGTATAGATTTAGCTCGAAGAGTAGAAGATGCCCTCATTAGGAGAGGCCAACTTAGGAAGAAGGATGATGAGAAAACATCCAGAAATCAATATAAAAACAAACAAGTCGTAGGTGACGGAGTCACTGACAGCAGAAATGTTGCTAATATCAATGCAACGAAAACAACAAAAAAATTTATATTGAAACCGCCTGATAAGCCTCCTCGAGAATTTACTAGATTGAATCAACCATTATCAACTATTTTACCTCAATTACTCGAAAGAGGTTTGATCCAATTACCAGCTATCCGGGAACCCGATCCAACTATACCCGGATACAGAGTCGACTTACACTCGTGATTTCCATAGAGGGCCCGGACACTCTACCAACGCTTGTAAAAGGTTGAAACATAAAATACAGGATCTGATTGATAATAATGAAATGGAGGTGCAAGCCTTCCAACCTAAACAAAATGCTCCTAATAATCCTCAAAAGAACATTCCCCAAAATCAAAATCAAAATGCTAATCAATCATTAGACATATTTCAACACCCTTTACCAAGACATGGTAAAGAGGTGGCCAATCAAATCGAACATCATAATGTTCCTCCTCCTACCCGATATGTAGGAACCATTAGTGGACATTTACTTAATCATGATCCTCAAATATTTGACACAACTTTATCCATGGTCACGACCAAGCCCCTACATAATATTCAAACTCCAGATCCTAGTGATATAGAATCAGATACTGAAAGTGAAATAGACATCACTTCAAACCAATCGAATAGTTCTGAAAATGAATCAGATCCTATTCAACCCATCACAGATGCTATGGTTCCAGAAGAACCATTTCCTAGAAGAGTTACTACTCGACCCTCTTCTAATCAATTCCTCCCAAATGAACAAGCCATAAACGCTCAACCGAGACCAGTTCAACGTCTTCAATATAACATTGTAGGTACCATTGGAGTCGTTACCCGACAACAGGCTCAAAATTCTCAACAAGAACCAAACCGAATGATGGATCAGCTCCATTTGTTTTGAAAAATCCCAATAAAGGGAATCATGCTTCCAATGTTCAACTTAAACCCCCTTACAATATTAATGAGCAATTATCCAATACTACAGCTGTAATTTCCCTTTTGGATTTATTAAGATCTTCTCCTACCCATAGGGATGAGTTGATGCTTACATTAAGCCAAATGATGGTACCTCAAAATATTCAACCTGAAGCCATGGCCAATACTATCATCACTCGAGAAGTTGATTGTATTGACTTCCGGGATAAAGATATCCCACAACACAGTTTACATAAGGATAATCCCTTATATATTACTGCTCTAATTGGAGATGTAGTTGTTAAACGAGTCCTGATTGATAATGGTTCATCTCTAAACATTTGCACTTTTGACTTCTACCAACGATTTGGCTTTAGAAGTGATGAAATGAAGAAAACTGACATGATTATCAAAGCTTTCAATGACGAAACACAAGAAACGTGTGGAGTTATTACCATCCCATTGCAAGTTGGTCCTCGAACTCTAGATACCACCATGTTTATTGTACATTGCCCCGCATCGTACAATATACTCTTGGGTCGTCCTTGGATCAATGCAATGCGGGCTGTCCCATCAACTTTACACCAATGTGTTAAATTCGAATTTAAAAATCAGTTGGTCACTATCCACGGTGATCCTAGACCCTTTGATATGTGTGCTTTGGCAGAACCTGTTGGAGTGCAATTTTGCCCTCCTCTGTCATCCACACATCCTAATTCTTATTTTTCATCTAAAACTGTGAAACACACACCCATAGCTTCACCTATTTCCCCTCCATTAATTTCATCCTCATATATAGATCAACAATCTTCTAAACAAACCACTCTAGAACCTCAAAAAGATCTTCAATCTACAACCAATCCTTCATGTTCTATCCCTATAATTTCAAAACCTATAGACCCATCTCTTAACACTTCCACATTATCAACATCTATCATACCTTCCACATCTAAAGATATAGGGAATGATCCTTCTACATCTTATGCTCTTTCTGATGAACTTTTACCAGATTTATCCACAATCTTAATATCAAAAAAAACAAATGCTTTCATGCAAGATTCAATTCTTTTAAATAACTTGCCGCCATCTCCTCGTACTTTGGGCCTCCCACAACCTATGGGAAGTACTTACCAAGTCGGGAGTTGTGCCTTCATTTATAAAGGATATGACTGGGGAAGAATCCCTCGGAATATCAAAACTCATCATGAGGGATATGCTCGATGTTATTTTACCAATGAATATATTAAAGCTAAACCCATAATGCTTAAAATGGGATATAAAGGGAAAGGCTTGGGACCTTTCCAAAATGGCATGAAAGAACCTTTCGAGGTAGAACCGTGGCCTGCCCGCTGTGGTGTGGGCCTATTTCCTAGTAAGGGTCAACCCTTTCCTTTTGAAGATGATGATCAACTCATATGTTATCAAGATTATTTGGATAGGCGTGATGATTTGCCTCTAAAAAATCAGCCATTTACATGTAACATGCTATCCATAGCTTACCCTGAAATGATTGCCGACTCCGATGAGGAGTTGGAAGGAGATATCTTCCACGATGTCTCCGTTGAAGAGATGTTACACAATGGATTTTATTTTGATGGTTCTATACCAACTATAGCCCAACTTGAGACCACTAATCCTCAAGATGAATTATCCAACTTAACCTTACAAGAATTACAAGAATTGGGCGTTTCACCCGCCCCACCTAATTTTGAAAGAGATCTACACATGGAGGTAGAAAACGTCATTAAAATTAATATTGGAACCGAGGATAGTCCTCACATAATCAATATTGGATCAGAATTAAGTCAAGAAAAACAAGAGCAATACATTGCATTCCTTAAAGAATATGAAGATGTCTTCGCTTGGACATATGAAGATATGCCAGGTCTAGACCCTTATAAGTCATGCATCACCTAGTGGTCCATCCGGATGCTAAACCTGTTAAACAAAAACTTAGAAAAATGCATCCCAAAGTGGCTTTGCTAGTCAAAGGGGAGTTAGAAAAACTCCTGAATGTTGTTTTTATACAAGCTATTGATTATGCTGAATGGATCTCAAATGTAGTTCCAGTTACCAAGAAAGAAGCCACCAAAGTTAGGGTTTGCATAGATTTTAGAGATATTAACGCTGCATGCCCTAAAGATGATTTTCCTCTTCCAAACATGGATCAAATCATTGACTTTACTGCCGGGAGTGGGATGATGTCCTTAATGGATGGATTCTCCGGTTATAATCAGATCAGGATAGCTCCTGAAGATCAGGCTAAAATAGCCTTTATTACCCCCTGGGGTACCTTTTGTTGGAAAGTGATGCCATTTGGCTTAAAGAACGCAGGTGCAACCTATCAACGAGCTATGACTTATATTTTTCATGATATGATGCATGATATCCTACATGATTATGTAGATGATATTATAGCTCGCTCTATTAATGAAGATAATCATTTAGATGATTTGAGAAAAGTTTTTAATCGATTACGAGAATATCTTATTCGATTAAATCCAGCCAAATGCATATTCGGAGTTAAGTCCGGTAAACTATTAGGGGTTTTAGTTTCTTTACGTGGTATCAAAATCGACCCTCTCAAGATTGCGGCTATCACTGATATGCCCGCACCTACTAATATATCTGGATTACGAAGTTTACAAGGTAAGCTTCAAGCCATCCGTCGCTTCATCGATAAGCTGGCGGACAAAACCGGTCCCTTTCTTAAACTTCTTAAGAAGGATGTCCCTTTTAATTGGGACGACGAATGTAAAGAAGCTTTTGAACTTCTCAAACAATACCTCCTTAACCCACCTGTGCTTTCACCGCCTAGACCTGATCGCCCATTTCTCCTGTATATTTCAGCTTCAGATTCTGCCTTAGGAGCTATGTTAGCTCAGCTTGATGATGAGAAGAGAGAACGTGCTAATTATTATATTAGCCGAACCTTCATCAGTTATGAAACCCGCTACACAACATTAGAAAAACTATGTCTAGCAGTTGTGTTTGCTACGCAAAAATTATGCCATTATATGCTTAGTCAGAAAACTTATGTCATTGCTAAATATGATCCCTTGAGGTATCTCATGAGTCGACCTTATTTATCGGGTCGCACAGCCAAGTGGGTTCTTGCTCTAAGCGAGTTTGACCTCACGTTCATAGGACAGAAGTCTGTTAAGGGTCAAATCATAGCAGATCAATTAGCTGCTGCACCCTTAGAGTCTACCCATCCCCTCATCATTGAGTTTCCTGATGAATGCCTTCAATTAGAGGCAGACCATATTGAACAATGGTCCTTATACTTTGATGGAGCCCGATGCATGAGTGGGGTCGGTGCGGGTATTATTTTAATATCCTCGCAAAAACATCTTATTCCTCTGTCCTTCAAATTAACATTTGCTTGCACCAACAATACTGCTGAATATGAAGCTCTAATCCTTGGATTACGAGCTGCCTTGGCGCTAAAAATTAAACATCTGTTAGTTTTTGGTGATTCTCAACTTGTTATAAACCAAATTAATGAAGTTTATCAGACCAGAGATGATAAACTATGCCCATATAAAGCCTATGTTTTACAATTAATGTCTCTATTTGATCAAGTTACCTTGGAAGCTATTCCTCGAACTTGCAACCGTGCAGCTGATGCTATGGCTGCAGCTGCATCTCTCCTGCCCTTGGAGTTAGATGACGAATATGCCACTATCATTATTCGTCGACTCCAGGAACCCGCTTCAAATAAGTCATGCTTAGAACCTTTGGATGTGTTTCTAATCAATGAAACTACTCCTGAACCTTGGTATACGGATATATTTGATTTTCTCCAAAATGGGACTTTCCCTCCAAATTCTAATAGAAACCAAGCGTCGGTTATTACGTAGACGAGCAAGTCGATTTGTAATAATTGGCAATACTTTATATAGGAGATCTTTTGAAGGTATCCTATTAAGATGTTTGAATTTAGAAGAATCCAAATCAGCCTTGAGTGAAGCCCACGATGGATCTTGTGGAGGACACTTCAGTGGTAGTGTCATTGCTAAAAAGCTCCTTAGGATAGGATACTTTTGGCCTACCATGGAGAATGACGCACATGATTATGTGCGCCATTGCGACAAGTGCCAGAAACATGCCGACCTTGTCCATGCGCCTGCACAAGAACTGCAGGCTATTTCATCTCCTTGGCCCTTTTCAAAATGGGGTTTAGATATTATTGGCAAAATCAATCCTGTGTCATCTGATGGACACAAATTCATCATAACCGCCACCGAGTATTTCACGAAGTGGGTTGAAGCTATGCCTTTAGCTTCCTGCACTGGCACACAAGTCTCTAAATTTATTTTTAATCAAATCATTTGTAGGTTCGGAATTCTTGCAAATCTCATCTCCTATAATGGAACTTGTTTCAAAAATAAAGATGTTAAAAAATTATGCCAAAAATATAAGATTCAACATCGTTGGTCCACTCCCTATTATCCTCGGGGTAATGGTCAAGCGAAGCATCTAACAAAACCTTAATCAAAATTCTCAAAATATTGGTCAATAAAATCGGCCGTGATCGGCACATTCAGTTATATCCAACCTTGTGGGCCTATCGAACTAGTGTTCGAACCCCCACCGGAACTTCACCTTTTGTTTTGGTTTATGGTGCTGAAGCCATTTTTCCCTTTGAATTAGAAGTTCCTTCTTTGGCTCTACTACTTCAAGATACCGAAGTAGGAGATGAATATCGAGTTGGCAGACTCAATCACTGGAACTCCTAGATGAAAAATGCATCAATGCTTTGGAGCATCTCCGTGCCTACCAAAACAAGCTTAAAAGATCATATGCTAAAAAGTTCGTCATCGATCCTTTGAGATCGGCGACCTTGTTTTAAAAGAAAATAAAAAAATACTAATGCAACTAAGGACCTTAAAGGTAAATTTGAGCCCAACTGGCTTGGACCATACATTATCACTGCTAAATTTGAATCGGGAGCATACAAATTATCTACCTTAGATGGTAAAGAACTTAAAGAACCCATGAACATTTTGCATCTTAAACGTTACTATGTATAAATTTGGTCATTTCATCCTTGTATATATTTGTTTAAAATATTTCAAAATCACTATCTTGTATTTCTTTCAATTTATAAATTCAAAAACACCAAAAACATTCATAATCATCAAAATATTCAAAACTATTTGTTGTATTTATTTATGGCACTTGTTAATTCTTTCAAAAACAAAAAAATAATAATAAAAATAAAAAACAGCAATATTCTTGACTCTTTCGAAACCAAAACAACATAAAGAAGAAAGAGAGAGTCAACATTCTCAAAACTTCTCAAAAAGTATTTATATATATATCTTCTTACAAATGTTGCAGTTATATGTTTCAAATTATTTTGGATAAATTAGCATTTATTTGGAATCCCTCACTTTCACAAACACAAAAATAAATATCTTGATTTTATCTGGCATGATTACTAATCTCTCTTATATCAAAGTCCACAAAATTCAATTAAATAAAGTTTGAGCACAGAGAATTGATCTTGTTATTTACTTAAACCAAGCACATCCTTTCACAATAAAATGATTATATTTGTAATGTCCATGCTATGCTACATAGTAGAAGTGGTTTCTTGAGCGAAAAGTTTCCCCTGCTATCCTATCATGCACATGGTCTAGAATCTTTGAGAATTGGCAAAAGGACAAGCTCACCCCTACCCAGAATAAAAATCCCTTGCTCTACAGCTAATCCGAGCAAGTATCCCTAGCATAGAACAAAAAGAAAAAGCAAAGTTCAAGAAAAAGAGAAAAAGAAAAATATTATTTTATATCATTACAGCATTATCAAGCAAAAATACAAAAGAAAAGAAAAGAAAGCAAAAGCAAAAGCAATAAAATCCCTTTCCCTACCCTTTGAAAAGAAAAGAAGGGTTGATGAGCTTGAATCCCTGGAATTCTCAATTATTCGAAAACTGTGAGGTAAGCCCCATAACAGGTGGTTTGTGCCCAACCCGCTTGGCCTTGGGTAACTCCTAGCGTGGCGATATGTCCGTCACATTAGCGACCTTCTTTTGTACAGACCTATGTCCGCTTATGGATTAGCTAGCTCTTGATAATCCGACTTACATAGTAGTCTAGTATGGTTATATGCATCTACATCATGGTTAATGAACACTTATTTGGTTCATTCAAATCACTTGTATCATATTATCTTGCTCAAAACTGGTAAACGAACATAGCAATTGCACACACATTTTGTATTTGAGAGATTTTGTGTATCATTATGATAAATCAAGATTGGAAATGAACTCACATATGCACATGGGATTCCTTATAAATCTAACTTTTGTCTTTAAGATACTTTGAAATATTTTTTTGCAAATTGTCTGGAATAAATTCATTTTCTTCTTTAAAGTACAATTGTTTAGTCTAAAGACAACTACATGCATAATAGAAAAATCAAAATTTCTTTCAAAACCATACAATCAAAACACACACACACACACACACACACATACATATATATATATATATATATATATATATATATATATATATATATATATATATATATATATATATGTCGACTTTCACGACGATGGTATAGTTCTAAAACCAAAATTGGAATTTTATGCCTAGCGCAAGTCCTCATCTTCATATTTTCTATTTATTAAAAATCAACCATGCAATAAAACAATCTATTTTCTTCCTTGATTTTCGCGATGATGGTATAAGTCTATACCTACATATTCTATGCCTAGCGCAAACCATTGTACCAATTTTTATTCCCCATTTATTTAAAAATCAATCATGAAAACCATATGACTTAAATCATTATGTTATACAATTATGCTTTAAAAACAAACAAACATTATCACTATTTCATGTCATTATGTCAACCTTCAATTTTGCAATGATGGTATAATTCCTAGGGAATTATCCAAAAAATTTATCACACTTAGGAATTTATGCCTAGCAAAAATCATTTTAACATTATTTCATGCATACTATTTTTATGAAACTCTGAAAACAAACCATCATCATCATCATTTGCACCATTGCACCAAAGTCTTAAGACAGTCTCTTAAGCACTCTTTTACTTTTTAACAATATTTCTATACTGGGATTAGCTTGACGACCGAGTGAGCGGCGACTCCATGAAATGGTCTATAATAGCGACAATGTCCTTTGAAATTATTGTTAAAAGTCCCTTTTTATTTTTTTATCAAATCATCACATCACAAACAACCAATTTGTTCTATCAGATTCTTTCATTTAAATCTTTTAAGCATGACATTCCAACCATAATATTTCCAACGACGTAATTACATGAATCATCAAATCAATCAATCAAAACATTTAAAAGCATCATAAAAACACATAAGACAAGTCATATGATCAAAAATATCTCATCTATATATATCACAAATATATATACATCATATCAAAACCGAATCGGTATGCCACAATCTATACCTCGGCATACTCAATCCTCTATCAAAAATAATAAATACTATATATCAATCTGTGCAGTGCAATCTATAGTAGCTAGCCTCGAGAACCCCTCGAGCTCTCAGCCTCATCTCCTCCCCCGCCCTGAGGTGGACGAGGTGGCCCCATCGCAGTATGAGTGGTACTGCGAGTCCTAGTCGTGGATCGGGATGAAGTCCTTGATGACCCAATCCTGATCGGATCCACGATGGTAGCCGGCAGTGGTAATCTCTCCTCCTCTGGCACCATCTGGTGGTATAGTGTCTGATAAAATGTGATCTGGGCAATAGCCCGTGCTAGCTCCCGAGTGCTCGCCCCTCCGCCCCGTGCTCTAAGGCGTGCAATCTCATCTCTGAGCTGTGTCACCTCAGCTCGGTGGCATGCAGCCTCCTCCTGCAGGGTCTGCACCTATGCTTGGAGATGGACTGTCTCCGCTCGGAGAGTCGCTGTCTCGCTGCTCTCCCTAGTGTCAACACCCTTGCCCTTATCGGGCGATGGTGGCCTCTCTCTCTGTGGAGAAGGGGGTCTCTCCTCCCTCCTCTCCCATTGCCGTGGCCTCTGCTGTGCTTGTGGTCTCCTCTGCTCTCTCCCACCGTGACCCTGGGCCGCCTCAATGGCCGCCTGGCGTCGCCTCCCCATCCGATGCACAACTGCGTGAATCGGACCCTGAGCCCTCGTCATCCGAGGAGGGCGGATGCCTGCGTACTAGGCATCGTAGCCGTCGGCTACCCCTGCATCATCCCCATCCACTGGCTGAATGGGGGCATCATCCGCGTCCTGACTCCAGAAGCGCTGCATATCTGGAGCCCCGCTAACCGTAGTGTTATCCCGGATAGTCCGAGAAAACTCGTAATCCCTGAGAGATGGGATCCCTCGCTATAGACCGAACTATCGCAAAACTCGGTCATAGCGGTGGAGCTCCACCTCTCCCCTCTCCATCCTCAGCCAGCAGGTTCGCCTCGATGCGAGCCAGCTCCTGTCCATCCTCGGCCCACCCTGGATGATCCCTCCAAGGCCTCCGGGTGATCTGGTCCGGGACAAGGTCATCCAGCAGTCTCCGGGACATCGACAGATCAATCCGCCGTTGTGCCCCTCTCCGGAGCCACCAGTAGAAAACTCGGGGCCTCTCCCCGTCAATCCCTATCAAAGGAAGCCCTACCGGCCTTCGCACTGCAATGTGCTCCCAACACCAAACCTGTAGTAGCGATGTCATAACCAGACATCGGCCGCCCTTGTACACGACCCCGTGCAGGATCCTGTACAGCCGGCATAGAACAAAACTGCCCCAAGAGAACCTGTAACCATGGTCACGCATGTCGTAGATCACATCTGCTAGCACCCATGGTACCCTGCACCCGCTCTGGTGGCACAGCAGAAGTCCACCTACCACTCCGGCCAAAACCTGTGTGAGTCTGGATGCCCCAGGCATCTGACGTAGCGCCTCGATGTTCACTTCGCCCTTCTCCAGGGCGAAGCTCGGATCGCCACACAACCGCATCATAGCGTGGCCCTGATTGGCCGTAGGAGTGATCAACCGTCCTTGTATGGGGATCCTCAAAATCCTCCATACATCCTCCAATGTGGGAGTCATCTCCCCTATGGGTAACCAAAATAGGAAGAACCCGGATACCACCTCTCTGCCGAGTGTCACGGTAGCCCCATGTTCGTAGAAACTTGTGGCATCTCTGCCACATGTTCGTAAGCCGGCTTGAGCCAGCTGATCCCGCTCTGCCTGTGATAGAGTGGCCAAGTCATCTCTCAACCCGTCGTATTTCCATTCTCTGCTCTTTAGTAAACCTCTCTGCAACATAAACAACAACACAATAAAAAAAATCATTAATAAAAACTCAAGTGATTAATAATGCAAGTAAAATCAGGTTCAATTTCATACAAATGATGATATCGTCCACTATTGGACGATATCGTCCCAAATTTGAGCAAAATCGTCTTCGATTTCGCAAGCCGAAATCGTCCCCCTTTCGTCGATTTCGCCCTTCGACGAAATCGGCGAACTTGAGACGATTTCATCGCAACGACGTCGACGGCCCAAAAATGGCCGCGATGCTCAAAATTTATTTAAAATTCATCTAAAAAGCATGTAAATTCAACTTAAACCATTCTAAGCTAAGTTTAGACTCTTACCCGTAGCTCGCGCCGGACCTTTGTCGATCTGTGCGCTGTCTCGACCATTTTTGCTTGCAGAGCTCTAAAAACCAAAAAAATGAACAGTAACAATGAATTAGGGTTTTACCCTATTTTTCTTAATTTTATTCAAAACACAATTAAAAACATTTTAAAATTTTGCTTTTCTATGTTTTTACCTCAAACGTTCGATTTGGGTAAAAACACGGAGGGGGCACCATAGTAAGCTGTCGTACGATTCGACCAAGAATCGTCGCCTAAAAATGGGAATAATTTTTGCTTTCTCGTAGATCGAGAAGAACTCATCTTTAACGCATTTTCTTCAAAAAATTCGCTAAAGAGGGGGCAAAATGTAGCACCCTAAAATTGGCGCAGTAAAACCTTAATAATTACACTTACTCTAGTAAATAATTCAAATTCAAATTTTAACCTCCAAAACCGCTCCCAAACCGCCGCTTAATCCGTTTCCTCATTTCCCGTGCCATTTTTAGAGTTTGTTTTGACCGTTTGACGATATCGTCGCCGATCAGACGATATCGCCTCAGATCGGACGATTTCGTTTGGGCTAGGACGTCCAGACGATCTTGTCCCAAAACTGATTTTTCACAATTAGTCTCTGTTCCAACGGCGTCTCTAATCCGGGCAGAAGCGTGTCTGTGCCGTTAGAGACCCTCCCCGTTGGAGATCTCCCAAATAGGGATGATCTCCAACCTCCTAACCTCCCTCCTAAGCCTATTTAATCCTAGGCCCTCCCCTTAGCATCCCCTCGGCTGATATTCCCTGTAACATGAATTCGTCACACGCACTAGACCATCCTAAATTACTATTTGCACTTGTTCTATCCAAATTTTTTTGTAGGTACCTTAGTATTTTTTAGCCGGAGCAAGCTCAGTTCGTCTAGGACGATCTTGTTCAGATTGGAGGCGATCTCGTACCAATGCGAGACGATTTCGACTGCAGTCAACATTGGGGGCAATCAGTGCCCGGAGTTTGCATTTCTTCATCCTTTTATTTTATGCATTGTTTTGCATTTAGTTAAATCTAAGTTTATTTCTTATTACTTTGCATCTTGGAGTTCACCCATGTAGCTTTAAATGCATAATTAAGTCACCAATTGTCATTAAATCATTGTAGTGCACTCGTATTTTGTTTATTATCATCATTTTAATGTTATTACTATTATTCTACATCATTGCCCTCTGTTAGAATAGTTGCATTTTCTGTATTTTGCGTCTATTTCTCTCGATTGCAGTGTCTCTGACGAATTCGTCAGATCTCAGATGATCTTGTCTGATAGCAGACGATCCTGTCAAATCAGAGGCGATCCTGACTGCTTCAAAAATTAGAATCTCCATCAGACATCCGGATCAGGTATGGCTCTGTAATTTAGCCTTTTCTCTCTATTTTTTGTCCTAATTTTGTTCTCTGTCTTCATTTAAATCTGCATTTCATATAGAATAGCTTAGACGCATTTTGGCCAAACCTAGGACTTGGATGATTAAAGCTAAAACTGAACACATCAAACACATTCCCAACCTAGGCGTGGAAACCGCCATTCAAACGTTTCCTCGGTGAACCCACCATCCGTCAAAAAATCACCATAATACACCTCCCCCGAGAGGCGGGACCTTCGCAAGGCCTCTCAGTCCGAGGTACCGTGCCATCCTTTTCACATCCCCCTTTTGGGCACGAATCCTATAGCCTGAAGGTAAGGGTGTGAAAAATTTGGAGCGATACAGTACCTTTCAGGCTGCCTTATTTCCCGTGTTGATCTTCTTACCATGGGTGTATGAACCTCTTGTTCATCCTCATACAAATCCTCATCTGTCTGCTCCTCTACCAGATCCTCTTCTGTGTGATCTTCTTCCATGATATCAAATTGGACCTTTTCAGGTTCTTCTTCTGTTACTTCCTTCCTGTGATCACTTTTAGTTTCCCTAAACACCACATCTCTACTGTACACCGTTCTTTTAGTTTTTGGATTTCAAAGTTTATATCCTTTAACACCGTCTTTATAACCAATAAAGATACATTTAACAATCTTTTTATCAAGCTTACTTCTATTCTCCTTTGGAATGTGCATGTATGCATCACAACCAAAAACTCTAAGATGTGAGAGAGAGGGTTTCTTACCAAACCATGCTTCAAATGGAGTTTGATATGACAATGCTGATGTAGGAGATCGATTTTGCAAGTAGCATGCTGCACTCACTGCCTCAGCCCAGAATTCCTGTGTCAAACCTGCACCACTGAGCATACTTCTAGCATTTTCCATCAAAGATCTATTCAATCTCTCTGCAACTCCATTTTGTTGAGGTGTATATGGAGTAGTCTTCTATCTTGCAATACCACACTGCTTACAAAAATCCTCAAATTTATTTGAACAATACTCTCCTCCATTATCATACCTCAACACCTTAATTCTTTTATCAGTTTGATTTTCAACAAGTGCTTTAAATTCTCTAAATTTATCAAACACTTCATATTTACTCTTAAGAAAATAAATCCATGCATATCTTGAAAAATCATCAACAAAAGAAGCATAATACCATGATTTTCCAAGTGATGGTATAGGGACAGGACCAAATATATCACTATGAATTAGATCTAATATCCTTGTTGCTCTAGCAGCACCAAATGGGAAACTCACACGATTCTACTTTCTATAAATGCAGTGTTCACATAAATAAAAAACCATTAGCAATCAGGGATACCATGAACCATACCTTTTGTGTGCAAGGTATGCAATCCCTTTTCTCAAATATGGCCCATTCTTTGATGCTAGAGTGTTGAGCTTTTATCTGATTCAACCTCAAAAATAGTTGAGCTATTGCAGTCATTTGTCATAGTTCTTCCTAATAGTTTGTACAAAGTTCCAATACAAACTCCTCTTGCTAACACCATTGATCCTCAAACCATTTTTCATGAATCTTTGCTAAAACTAACATTTACTGCTGCATCAGCCATTTTGCTTACAAAAATTAAATTTCTAACAAGGTTTGGAATATGCATCACACCTGGAAGGGTCTTAACCCTACCATCCTACAATAGTATTTTCACACTTCCACGACCAATGATCTTAAGTGGTGAATCATCTCCCAATAATACCTCCCCTCCATATATTTCATATTCAGTGAACCACCCCCTGTGAGGAGTCATATGAAAAGAGGCACTAGTATCGATCAACCAATAATTTTTATCTGATCGTGTGGAGCAGGATGCTAGATATACATCCCCTCCTTCATCAGTAGATTTATGTGTCTCTATGGAAGTGGATTCATCAGACCTCTTTCTAGAATCAACATTCTTTGATCTGCAGTCCTTCTTCATGTGACCAGGCTTGCCACACTTCCAACACTTTCTCTCAAACTTTCCACAAGACTTGGATCTACCTCTAGACTTAGATCTATCATCGTATCTTGTTTTATCCTTTTTCCTTGGCACGCCCTCTTATTGTTAGGGCTTCCTTTGAAGTGCCCTCCATGGCTTTTCTCCTTATATCCTCTGATATTAGAGATGCCAAAATATCTTCAAACTTCAATGTAGATGAAGTTGTACTACCAATTGCTACAACTAGGTTATCCCATGAATCTGGTAAAGAGCATAGCAAGGTAATACATTTATATTCCTCACTTAACTTAATATCAACAAATGTAAGCTGACTTACCACTGTATTGAATGAATTCAGATGATCTACAACTAAATCTCCTTCATTCATCTTGAGATTGTACAGTTTCTTTCAGAGGAACAGTTTGTTCACCAGGGACTTAGATTGATACAAAGCCCCTAATTTCTCCCAGATATCCTTTGCAGTAGCTTCTCCAAAAATGTTGATTAGGACTGAATCTGCAAGACATAGTCGAATCAAAATCCTTGCTTTCTGATTCATATTTTCCCAATATTCATCGAATGTTCCTGCAGGTTTCGTTTGTTCAGAAATAATAGCCCACTGATCTCTGTCTATGAGCAGATCCTCCATCTTCAACTTCCATAAGTCAAATATTTTTCCATCAAATTTATTGATCTCTATCCTTGAATGATTTCCTGTCATTTTCCTTCAAGCTCCTTCTGCGAAAAAACTCACACTCCGAAATAGGTTTTCTCTCCCTCCTAGAAACCCTAGAAACCCTTCAAATGAAATGAAACCCTAGCAATAAAGGCGTCCCCCTATGGCTAAAAACTTGGCTCTAATACCAAATGAAGAGATCTACAGAAACTTATTCCAGAAATAATGCAGAAATAAATAACTTAGAAGAAATGACACCACACAATGCACATATGACACGAGATTTACCCTGGTTCACCCGATGTGGGCTACTCCAGCAAAACAAGAGCCACTCCTCCTTGATATTATTATTTTCCTTTCTTTCCTAAAAATGAGACATTATAATAAAATATAAATGAAGCTCTCACATCCCTAAACCACTATGTGGCATTAGAATACAATGGGCACAATACCGTGGGCTAAACCACCCACACCCACCAACCACCCACCAACCGTGGGAATCCCGAGAATCGCTCCAAAAAAAGGGGGAAATTTTTTTTGGCATTGTCGAAAATCACCTTCGACCAAACCTTCGGTGTGGTCGGGGGGGGCGGACCCCCTCGGCACCCCCAAGGAGGGCTTTGCCCTCCTCGTGAGGAGCTCTGCTCCTCTTACCCTCTCATGCCTACCGTACAATATTTCCTTGACAAAGGATGAGACACATCCAACATAAGACACACACTGTTCTAAAAGACAATTTAATATAGGTGATATGGTGTTCCTGCATCTACAACCCTACAAACAGATATCATTTAAGATCAATACCAGTCAGAAGTTGACTCCAAGATTTTATGGTTCTTATAAAATAGTGTGTCGCATAGGAGAAGTGGCTTATCAACTAGAGCTTCCTCCCTCATCCCGTATACATCCATTATTTCATGTTTCCAGTCGCAGTAAGGTGATCGGATAAAAAGTACACTCTCAGTCAGAATTACCAGTACTTGATGAAGAAGGATGTATATATCTCCAACCAAAAATAATTTTACAGAGCATATCACATATGCTTCTATCTTGTCACATCAAATAATTTCTAATCAAATGGAAGGACCTACTAGAAGAAGATGCAACATGGGAACCAAAAAGTATTTTCCATTCATTTCCAGCTTTGAGGACAAAGCTTTCCGAGGAGGGGAGCCATGTTACAACCCTAATATAGCTTAGTCGGCTATATTTCTAATATTATTATTTGTTCATTGATTAATATAAATAAGAGTAGAATATGTTTGATTTAATCATCTATCATCTTGTTATTCATTTGCGTAATCGCAAGGACTAAGCCCTCCTTAGTGGCGAAGGACTTAGCCCTCCTAAAGTGGAAATAATAATTTCATTTCCTTCTTGATTTACTTCTTAGCATTCATTTGTTGAATTGTTATGCTTCATATCACTTTTGCAACATTATTGGTTGTTTTCCCCAAATTGATTTTGAACTGAAGCGACATCAAAGAAGAGTATAAGGAACTTTATCTCTAGAGGTGTGATTGTTCTAATCTATAGCCCAAAATTTAGGAGATCTTATAGTTGTTTATTATAAGAGTTGTATCTACCTTTTTATTAATCTCCTAATGTATTATTGTTTATGATATATAGTTTTTGTGTTCAAGTCTATCTTTCTTAACACACTATTGGTTAACAATCAAAAGTTAGTTCTTTTATTATAAAAAATTATCCTATTTTGCCCTTCTAGATGTGTCAAATGATGAATATTTACATTGGATACCAAATCTACTTGATAAGGTGCTTGTCCTTTAGTCACCATTTATACATATGGTCCCAATTGGTTAGGATTTTTTTTTGAGTTGAAGGTTCTTGATACTGCTGATCCTAGCTACTAGATTATTTCAATCTATATTTTAATTGATTGTGAACACTAAAAGAAGAGATGTGATGTAGTTTCATTGTTCTTAAGACACGTATGATAAATATGAGGCCCTATGAAATTCCTCTTGATGAGGTTGTATCCAATAAGAATCTTGTTTTGGAGCACCAACCAAAGAAATGCTAGAAGTTTGCGGAGAACCTTGTGTAAAGTGAAAAACAAATAACACCAATAAAGCAACAGATTAAAGAAAATAGCAACATAATGCACAAAATTATAGATCTTATTTATATTGAACTCAAGGATCCTGGATATCCAATTTGTACAATGGATTTACCCCAAATCGGGGTTACATTGCTAGTGTATGCGTTGATACAATTATTACAATGATGAGGGTTTAAAACCCTTGTTTAAAAGAATTCTACTGTACCCTGGTTGTCTTCATTCCAAACAATTTGTGGGTGGGCTTGCGTATCCCTACGGGACCCCTCGAGCTACAAAAACTACTAATGAAAGAGTCTTCTATACCTGCAAACATATCACAACACAAAATAGGTTGATAGCATATGCAAGAGCTCCACTGTGTGAGACCTTCTGAATAATAGATCTACACAAACCCTAATTGCAATGATAATGAAATGCAAGCTAAATATAGAAAACGTAATTTTTAAAGCAATAGATCTTTTTACCTTGTCAAAAAATACCTGATTATGTCTGATTTGTGCTTCTACTTCCATGATTTGATGTCGCACAAATGCCCGTGAGCATTTGAGGGTCTATCGATTGCCAACTAGATGCTAGGAAACACCTTGGAGCATTTAAGAAAGGTTGTGAATGTCCTGTAGCATTCTTGGGATACTCTGGGGTGTTTGAGAAACACCCAAAAGCATTTATGGGTGATGGGGAATGCTTTGTGGAATCATGGTAGGGTTCATAGAGGTATTTGACGACAAAAATAGAGGATGCAACAACAACGAGGAGAAAGGGTGTTAACAAAATGCTAGGATTTGGATGATGATGGATGAAGGGCTCTAATGATCTCAGGAATCCACAATCAACTTTCAAATCAACTAACCGCTTAACCCTCATTCACAAAAGTGAATGATCTTTTATAACTTGCCTTCAACATGTTAGGGTTTCGACGACACCAACGGGTGACCAAGATTAAATCATGATGGACTAAGATAGTGCATTGATATGTGACACGGATAATGTTAGATGAATGGTTGAGATTAAGTTGTGATGAGTGGCTAAGATTTATATATATATATATATATATATAAAATATATATATATATATATATATATATATATATATATATATATATATATATATAAATACATAAGTATAATATTTATAAAAATAAATATACATATATATAAATAAATAATGGATGGTTATGATTAGATAAGCATGGAAGACAAGATAGGCTAGGATATGGTGTCTACAGATGCCCCTTTTGTACCACGTTGCATGAAACACAATGCAGTGCAAAAATAATGGACACCTAATTTGGTGAAGCAACTTCATTCCTGGTGCTCAAGAATATCTTGGAGATAAAAATTGTAGGTGTAGCTTACCCCCTCAATTGGTGAATAAGTGAAGAATGAATCTCACGAGCCAATTGAAATAATTGGAGATGATATGAATGATGTAAGTGATTGTGGAGTGATGTAGATGATGATGCAATGATTGATTTTGCTCTTGCCCTAACATAAAAGAGTTTTTTCCAATTGTGGGTGATATGAATGATGTAAATTTAAGTGGATAATGTATTCTATTTTTACCCCAATAGATGAAAGATGATGTGGATGATGTGAATGATGTAAGTGAGTGTATCCCGATGTGAAAAATCAAAATCAAATTTGGTTGCTCCAAGTTTGGGGTGATCCAGTGCTTTTGAAAAATATGCCTTTCAGCGTCATTGAGATGCAAAATGAATGAAAATGCAAGATGATAAAGTAAAGAGAGAGTCAACCTAGTGGGTTTGTGTTCTCGATGATTGTTAATATAAAAGTAGTGATGTAATGAGTTTATTCGTGTTTCTAGCCCCATGGAAAAGAGTCTCAATAATAACTTTTGAGAAAATTAATCTGAGAACAGTCTCACTCAAAAAATGAGAGACCAACAAGATTTAGTTTTCGAACAAGAGGATGTTGAATGATGATATGAGCAAGTGTCCTTATGGTGATTTATCCATCCTATAAAATTGCATGGATAACCAATTACTACAATCACTAGGGTAATATACTAAACCACTAGATACGAGGTTTATTTGGATGCTATGAATTATGTAAAGGAATGTGAATGATGCAATGGAAATGATTGTGAATACTATAATTATTGATTTCTGCTTTTTTCCAACAGAAAAAGAGGGTTTTGATTGGATGATGTGAGTGATGTAAATTAATGTGAACAAACAAGCATCCTTATGGTGATATACCCATCCTATTGAGTTGCATGGATAACCAATTGCTACAGTTTCCAGGGTCATAGAGTAAACCAATAGATACAAGGTTTGCTTGATAATGCAAGTGACTTTGACAACATTGAGTGGAAATGAATGGAATTGTGGATGATATGAATGATGTAAATGAATTTGAACATGAATGGTGCCATGAATTTCAATGATGCAATGATTGACAGGTGAATTTGATGATTTTGTGAAATTTAGAATTTGAATTGGGACATTTTGGAGCAATTTAGGTTATTTCTACGACTTTTGGTTGCAAATGATAATTAAACACCTAAATAAGTCTAAATTATCATAAAATGTGATGGAATTATGTGATGTATGATTAGGATAATTAATATGGTAGTTTTGTGCAATTTTGGACCATTTTTGAGGTGTTTTAAAGCTTGCATAGCATTTTGCAACTTTTGGTCACAATAAAAAATTTACCCAAATCAATTTGGGTTTCACAAAACATAATGTGATGATGAAATGGATGCATGGATGGAGTTTGTGATGATTCTATGGAGGTAAGATATGTTTTTAGGTCCTTTTGGTCCCTTTTACAAAATTTTGATGCCAAACATCGACCAAAATTCATATCCAGACAGACACGGGTGAGTGTTTGTCAGTCTACAAACACTGGTGAGCATTTGGGCATGCCAAGCAAACACCCTAGGGTGTTTTAGCATGACAAAAATAGCTATAAAATGGTTGCAAGGGTAAAATGGATTTAATTTTTGCATTCACGAGTTCTAGAAGCAATGTCTGAAGAGTGAGTGAGTGTGAAGGCGTGAGGTGATGGCGATAGAGGGAGTGGATGAAGCAGTCGAAGTTGAGGCATAGGTGGTTGAGGTAAGTGCCCTTAGCTCTCTTGTTTGTATTTTGTAATTTTTTTGAATGAATGTGATGGTAATGTTCATTTGTTGTTGTGTTGTGCTATAGTTGAGGACCTTGGAGGCTCGACATAGATTCTCACCCATTATACTAGGGGTGAGAAAGGTGCTATGTAAGGATCATTCGGATTGGTTGGAGTGGGTTGGATTGGTTGGGATTGCACAAATTGATGTGGTGAGGGCTGATGAGGGGTACCTCTATGCATTAGCAGAGTGGTGGGATCCAGATACGGGGACCTTCCAGTTATCGAATAGGGAGGTGACAGTGACACTCAAAGATGTATACCACATCTTTCGAGTACCAGTGGAGGGGTGGCGTGTCCAAGTTGGACATGATAAGGAGTATGAGTTGAGGTGGATTTTTGGAGATGGGTGGAGGTATGTGAGCATCAGGGGTGGAGGGATCAAGTATTTGGAGATGTATGCACATAAGAAGTTGGAGGCACTACCCACCCTAGTCATGTTCCTGTTGGCCAATGTGGTTGTGCGTAACATTGGATGTCAGTTTCCATGGAACATGGTTTGACTGATATATGATATGATTGATGAACCTCAGGTGTATGCATGGGCACCTTCTCTGCTGGCTTTTATGTATGTGGAGTTGTATGAGATGAGGATGCAAGGGCGAAAGGGGTTGGGTTGTAGTGTGCTATTGCAGGTTTGGGGCTGGGAGCACTTCAGTTTGGCTCGTCCTATGGGACTACCCTACAAGGAGAGGGATAGGGATCAACCCTATGTGTTGATATTACGAGTGTCTAATGAGGTTTAGCTGAGTCATCCTAGTCATAGTGGCCAGGGTTGATGCTTGATCATGTGTATTGGAGGTCGTGGCAGGATGCTAGGTGGCCCAATGATGAAGAGCAACTTCGAAAGATTCACTAGGCTAGATGGGTGGTTGGGTGGCATGGGAGTGAGGTGGAGTTGATCCAGTTCTCATAGGTGTTGCAATAGTTTGGGATATGACAGGAAGTATCTGATGCTCTATTGTTGTATAGGCGTCGATCTAATGAGTCAAGCCTACCTTGTGTGGAGGATTGGTGGGTGCAATATAGGGACGATGAGGAGATAGAACTCCCAGATGTGGATGATTTTGGAACCATCGTGGACTATGATTCATGGTTCGCTTCACAACCACCATGGTTACCAAGTCAGGAGGTGGATGAGGGTAGTGGGGACGAGGGGGAGACACCATCGAAGGTTGAGAAGACTCCCTAATGTTAGAGCTATCGTAGTTCTAGAAGTAGAGTGAGGTGGACGAATGATGTAGTAGAGCAGCCTCTAGATATTGGAGGTGATGATGGTAGAAGAGATAACATGGAGGAGATTTTAGAGAGGCCTCTAGGTCGAAATGAGGAGGAGTGGGCTAGGCTTGAGGTAGGGTGGGACCAAAATCGACAAATGGTGGTAGATCAATATGCAAAGATAGCTTATATACAAACAGATCTGGAGGTATGGATGGTGATAGATGGAGGTGAATAACGAGGCTCTAAGCAAAGCTAACATGGAGGGAATCTCATCAAAGGCATGATGTACTATGCCTTCGATCTCGAGATGGATATATCCAATATTTGGAGGATCTACTTATGCAACACCACATTGGGTTGCCATATCAACCTTCCTCCTCCATAGTGGGTTCTGTTAGGCATAGTGACTCTAGGTCTAAGGCTCATTCAGGGTCATAGGGGTCTACTTTTGGGCATTATCCAGTGTCTTGGGGTACTTTTGTATATGAGCCTTAATGCTCCAGTGTACACATGATTATATATATATATATATATATATATATATATATACATACATACATGGCTTTTATTTGGGTGGTATGACTTTGTGTGAATGTGAATGTATGTGTATGTGATGTGATGGATGAAAATGTTTATGCTATATGATAATACTAATGCAAGTGAGTGAACAAACTAATGATCATTTATGATATTTTAGATTTTATTTGATCATATTTATCATAGTCGCTTAATTAGGGACACCAAAATGGTGGTATGTGAGATGAAAAAACTCATGTAGTTATGTGATAATGATATAAATGTTGTTTGGGCTTATGGATAGCAGAATTGGAATTGTTTTGCAGACTCAAATACTAGTGAACAAACTCACTAAGTTCTATCTAATTTCTCCAAGACCTAACATGTGTGCAGTGAATGTTTATTTACCAATCATGATTATGGTGATGACTCAATTCAATCAATAACCAATGTGTGTGCAAGTGAGATCATTTACTCATCTTGGAAAAATTGAGATGAAACCTATCATGGAGGAGACCAGGAAGCTAGCTCGTACTTATGTGCGATCAAAGGTCTCTTCAAGAGAGACGTGTCACCATGCAGGAGCATACTCCATTGCTACTCAAGTGTCTATAGATCTGGTGGAGATTATATCCATAACCCAATGATCTAATCTCTAAGCTTTGTGGAATAAGACTACCTAACCATCTAGAGGGAAATGTAGTTCTATCCTTATGACTTGAGGATCTATGGTGTGTGATATGTAAAAGAGTTAGAGCTTTGGGGAATCGGATTCTCAACCACTCAAATCGAGTCCTAATGAGAATTTTACCCTATCCTTACTACTCATTCTTTTATTTGGAAGTGTTGATAGTGGTGAAGACCATTGTTTTTTATTTTGGACTATGTGCATAATAGGACAAGCAAATTTTTTTTCTTTGAGGTTCAACCTAGTCATGGTGTTATCTGTATTTGACACAAGATGTTTTTAATATGTGTGAAATGTGTTTGGTTCAAGAATTGTAGAGTCAACTCCCAAAACTCAAGATTTTATTAGTGAAAATGTGCCTTGGTCCTAGAGAAAACTTGACATGTATTGGAGTTTTCTTGAAACACTAGGAGTGGCTGAGTGATCGAAAATACCTAGGCATGATGGAAACTTGTAGTGCAAATGATGGTTTGACTTATGAAGTGATGCAATGGGATGGATGTTGAATTGAGGGTGCCCTTGATTATGACGATAAGATTTATTGGATCAATTATGATCTAAACTTAACAACTAATCCCTAGTATGTTGGATGAAATGCATCGTAATGACAATGGATGTGATTATGCAAAATGAATGTGTGAAATACAATGTGTAAAATGCAATGTGTATAAATGATGTTTTTGTGTATTATCCAGGTATGTATATACATATATAAAACACATTAAGCATAAAACGCTCTCAAGTGGATAATGTTTAGTGGTTTGGGCTCCTCTACTCCCTTTAGACTGGCAAGCCTATAAGTTCCTTGACCCACTTTTTGTGTGACAATGTATGGACCTAACCAATTAGTTGTGAATTTATCATGAAGATGCAACAATGCATTGGTGTTTTGTTGATTCTCTTTAAGAACAAGATCTCCTACTTGGAATTCACGTAGATGGACTTTGGCATTATAAGCACATTTTAAATGATTCTAATATACTCGTAAATGCTCCAAGACATTGATTCACCTTTCATAAAGGAGCATGAGTTGGTCAAGATGTGCTTGTCTAGTAGTATCGTCATCTATGAATTCCTATAGATAAATACATAGTGAGGGGATCGCAAGATCAAGAGGCATGATGGCTTCGACAACATAGACCAATGAGAATGGTGTTGCCCTAGTAGGCATGCAAATGCTTGTTCGATAAGCCCATAATGCCAAGAGGATTTGAGTATGCCAATATAAATAATTTTCTTTGACTAATTTCTTGAGAATAGAGATCAAGGTCTTATGGGTTTCATCAGCTTGTCCATTTGTCTGTGGGTAATAAGGAGTCGAGAAACTATGTTGGATATTATACTTCTTGCAAAGTACTTGAACATCCTTGTTTTCGAAAGACTTGTCATTGTCAAAAATTATTTTCAAGGGGATACCAAAGTGATAGATAATATGCTGAAGTATAAATTCAATAATTCGAGGTCCTACCGTACTGGTTAGAGGAATCACCTCGATCCACTTAGTGAAGTATTTAGTGGCAACGATGATGAATGTGTGTTGATCTGAGGAAGGAGGCGATATTTTACCAATCAAGTCAAGACCCCATTGTGAAAAGGCCAAAGAATCTGAATAGGTTGCAATGCTTATGATGGTACATGTGTTAAATTAGCATGTTGTTGACATTGTTGACATTTCTTAACATAAGTGCAATAGTCACGTTCCATGGTGGGCCAATAATAACCCATGCATAAATTGAGCTTTGCAATGGCCATTCAAATAAAGTGACCACCACAAGTACCATCATGATATTAAAATATTGCTCTTTGGGCCTCCATAGGCTCGAGAAAATGGAGGAGGATTCAATCATAACCACGTCTATACAACACGTCCCCAAAGAGAGTGAAACGAGCTGCTTTTTATTTGAAAGTTTGTTTAGCAGTTCGTGACATGTCAGATGGGGGTGTTACAAACTTGAGGAAGACTTTTGTTTGATTGGACCAAGGATCATATGAATCTACATGGATAAAGCAAACATCCTTCTCATCTTTAGATCTAACATGAAAAATTGCAGATTTAGAGATCATTGTGACAATTAATGTTTGTACCTCTCCTATGGAGTTCTTTGGAATCAATGATCCTAGAGAGGCCATCACATCTGCAAATCTATTAGTTGAATGAGGCAAACTATCGATTTCATATTAGTCAAATTTGGCAAGCAATTTCATTGCTACTTCATTATGAAGTTTTAATACTGGTTCTTTGCATTGGTACGATCTATTTACTTGACGAATGACAAGTTGGAAATCACCAAATATCTTGATACACTTTATGCCCATAGCTATGGCTACTTGAAGTCCTAATATTAAGGCTTCATACTCTGCATTATTGTTTGTGCATGGGAAATCAAGTTTGAATGATAATGGAATCGATACCCCATGGGGTGTATGAAACATGATTCCTACACCT
The DNA here is from genome assembly GCA_028583015.1 of Wollemia nobilis. Classification (NCBI taxonomy): domain Eukaryota; kingdom Viridiplantae; phylum Streptophyta; class Pinopsida; order Araucariales; family Araucariaceae; genus Wollemia; species Wollemia nobilis. The sequence continues at coordinate 2,469,158 of JAQPPZ010000927.1, forward strand.
TGTCCTTTTTTGCACTTAGAACCATCAAAGAATAGTGTAATATTCACATCTTCCTCCAGAATGACATCTTCCTCTTCTTCAGTGATGGTAAATACCGAGTCATATGGGAGCTCAATAATCAAGGGTTGAAGTGAAGCTTTTGCAAGTTTATTGGCTATTTCCCGACCTTTAATGGATTTTTGACTGATGAACTCAAGATCGTATTTAGTTAGAAGCATTATCCATTTTGTAGTGTGGGTGTTATTGTAAGTGCAAGACATCATGTAACATAGAGGATTTTTGCGATCTATGACATATGTGGTGTGACTCAACATGTAATGTATGAGTTTCTTAGTGGCAAAACCACTGCTAAGCATAATTTTTCTATGTAAGTATATCTGGTTTCATAGCTTACCAATGTTCAACTAATATAGTAGACAACTTGCTCTCAGCTATTTTTGTTCTTTTGAGCAAGCATTGTGCCTAAAGCAAAGTTCATTGTTGAAACATAAAGAGTTAAGCTTGGTGGAGAGGCCAAGTATTGCTTGATGTCATCAAAAGCTTTTTGGCATTCATCTATCCATGAAAATTTCACCCCCTTTTGTAGCACATGATTGAAAGGCCTGCATTTTTTTGAGAGTTGTGTAATGCAACGACGAGTTGATTGGATCTTTCCTTGTAAACTACACAACTCTTTCAAATTTGTTGGGGGAGGGATATCCTAATGGCCTTGACCTTGTTTGGGTCCACTTCAATGTCTATCTTGAAGACAATGAATCCTAGTAGTTTTCTTGAGGTGACACCAAAGACACACTTCTTGGGGTTCAACCTTACATTATGCTCTAGAATTTGATCAAAAAAAATTTCTAAGACATCAATGTGCTCTTGTCGGATTTTGGATTTGGCCAATAGATCATCCACATAGTCTTCAATGATCTTATGCATGTAATCATGAAATATGTATGTCATGGTAGGTTGATAAGTGGCACCTATATTTTTAAGGCGAAATGGCATAACCTTGTAAAAAAATGTCCCCCAAGGTGTTGTGAATTTTGTTTTGTGTTGGTCATTAGGATTGGTCTAAATCTGGTTATATCTTGAAAAAGCATCCATTAAAGAAGGTATTTCATGGCCAGCACAAGTGTTGATAAGAGTATCAATGTTTGGTAGAGGAAATTCATCCTTAGGATAGGCTTTATTGAGATCTCAAAAGTCAGTGCAAATGTGTATCACCCCATTAGGCTTGCAAACGGGTACCATGTTTGAAATCCACTTAGGATAGTCAATGGGTTGAATGAAACCCACATCTAATTATATTTTGAAGCTCTTCTTTGACCATGAGGACAATGGTAGGATGTAACTTTCTTAGTTTTTGTTTGATCGAATTAGCATTAGGATGCGAGGTTAAGTTGTGGACAACCAAGTTAGGGTCAAGACCACACATGTCTTTATAGGACCATGGAAATATGCCCTTATTATTCTTGAGGAGAGCTATTAATTGCTCTTGTTCATCAGCGGATAATTTTTTTTCAAGTTTAATGATTTGTGGATTGTCCGCATCTGTACTAAGGTTCACATCTATAGTATATTCAATGGCCATGTGTGAACCTTCCTCAAGTTGATGGGGCATTGGGATTGTTGTTAAACTCTTCTAGCACATTCTCTTCCATTTATTCTTAGAAAATAGTTGGATCCAAGGGTGAAGGCGACAGTGAAGGTGAAGGTGACGGAGGAATGTAATTGGCTGAAGCTCTTAATAATTCCTCAAAAAGGATGAATTCAAATAAAGATGGTGGTGATGAAATTCGTTCCATATCGATGAGGCTTATGTCAATAGGAATTGATTTTACCAAATCATATGGGTTATGGAGTGGGGTGAGTAAGTCAACCAGATTCATTAGGTTATCTCCAATAAGAATCTTGTTTTGGAGCACCAACCAAAGAAATGCTAGAAGTTTGGGGAGAACCTTGTGTAAAGCAAAAAACAACTAACACCAATAAAGCAACAGATCAAAGCAAATATCAACATAATGCACAAAAAATGATAGATCTTATTTATATTGAACTCAAGAAGCCTAGATCTCCAATTTGTACAATGGATTTACCCCAAATTAAGGTTACAATGCTAGTGTATGCCTTGATACAATTATTACAATGATGAGGGTTTAAAACCCTTGTTTAAGAGAATGTTGGTGTATCCTAGTCATCTTCACTTCAAATAATTTGTGGGTGGGCTTGTGTATCCCTACAAGACCACTCAAGCTGCAACAACTATTAATGAAAGAGTCTTCTATACCTGCAAATAGATCATAATACAAAATAGGTTGGTAGCATATGTGAGGGCTCCACTGTGTGAGACCCTATGAATAATAGATCTACACAAACCCTAATTGCAATGATAATGAAATGCAAGCTAAATATATAAAACATAAGTTGTAAAGCAATAAACCTTTTTACCTTATTAGAAAATACCTGATTATGTTCTATTTGTGCTTCTAGTTCCACGATCTGATGTCGCACAAATGTCCGCAAGCATTTGAGGGTTTATCTATTATAAATTGGCTGCTAGGAAACACTCTGGAGCGTTCAGGGAAGGCTATGAATGCCCTGGGATACTTTAGGGTATTCTAAAAACACCTAGGAGAGATTGTGGGTGATGGGGAATGCTTTGTGGAATCTTGGTAGGGTTCACAGAGGTATTCGACGATAAAAATGGAGGATGCCACGATGAAGAGGAAGGGTGTTAGTGAAATGCTAGGGTTTGAATGATGAAGGATGAAGGGCTCTAATGATATCAGGAATCCACAATCAACTTTCAAATCAACTAACTGCTTAACCCTCATTCACAAAAGTGAATTATATTTTATAACTTGCCTTCAACATGTTAGAGTTTCGATGACACCAATGGGAAGCCAAGATTAAATCATGATGAAGGGCTAAGATTATGCATTGATAAGTGAAATGGATCAAGTTAGATGAATGGTTGATATTAAGCCGTGATGAGTGGCTAATATTTATATATATATATACATAAATATAAATATATAAAATATTTATATTTAAATATAAATATAAATAAATATATATATATATATATATATAATGGACGGTTGTGATTGGATGATGCATGGAAGACAAGTGGATAGGATTTGGTGTCTATAGATGCCCCTTTTTGTATCGTGTTGCATGAAACACAATGCGATGCAAAAACAAGAGACACCTAGTTTGGTGAAGTAGCTTCTTTCCTTGGTGTGCAAGAAGATCTTGGAGACAAAATTTGTAGGTGTAGCTTACCCCCTCAATTAGTGAAGAATGAATCTCACATGCCAATTGACAAAATTGGGGATGATATAAATTATGTAAGTTATTATGGAGTGATTTAGATGATGATGCAATGATTTATTTTTCTCTTGCTCGAACAAAAAAAGGTTTTGCCAATTGTGGGTGATATGAATGATGTAAATGTAAGTGGATAATGTATTCAGTTTTTGTCCCAACATATGAAAGGGTTTTTGATGATGTGGATGATATGAATGATGTAAGTGAGTGTATCCTGATGTGTAAAATAAAAATCAAATTTGGTTGCCCCAAGTTTTGGGTGATCCGGTGCTTTTCAAAGAAATCCCTTCGACGTCATTGAGATGCAAAATGATGAAAATGCAAGAAGATAAAGTAAAGAGAGAGTCAACCTAGTGGGTTTGTGTTCTTGATGACTCTTAATATAAAAGTAGTGATGTAATGAGGTTATCCGTGTTTCTAGCCCCATGGAAAAAAGCCTCAATGACAAATTTTGAGCAAATTAATATGAGCACGGTCTCACTTAAAAAATGAGAGTTCAATAAGATTTTGTTTTTGAACAAGATGTTGAATGATGATATGAGCAAGTGTCCTTATGGTGATTTACCCATCCTATCGAATTGCATGGATAACCAATAATTGCAATCACCAGGGTAATAGACTAAACCACTAGATACAAGATTTATTTGGATGCTATGAATGATGTAAAGGAATGTGAATGATGCTATGCAAATGATTGTGAATAGTGTAATTATTGATTTCTGCTTTTGTCCCAATAGAAAAATGGAGTTTTGATTGGATGATGTGAGTGATGTAAATGAATGTGAGAAAACAAGCATCCTTATGGTGATCTACCCATCTTACCAATTTTCATGGATAATCAATTGCTACAATCTCCAGGGTCATAGAGTAAACCACTAGATACAAGGTTTGCTTGATAATGCAAGTGACTTTGACAATGTTGAGTGGAAATGCATTGAATTATGGATGATATGAATGATGTAAATGAATGTGAATATGAATGGTGCCATGAATGTGAATGATGCAATGATTTATGGGTGAATTTGATGATTTTGTGAAATTTGGAATTTGATTGGGGATATTTTGGAGCAATGTAGGGTATTTATGCAACTTTTGGTCGCAAACAAGAATAAAACACCTAAATCAATCCAAATTATCATAAAATATGATGGAATGATCTAATGTATGATTAGGATAATGAATATGGTAGTTTTGTGCAATTTTGGGCCAATTTTGAGGCATTTTGAAACTTTCATAGCATTTTTGCAATTGTTTATCACAATTAAAAATGAACCGCTCAAATCAACTTTGGTTTTCACAAAATATAATATGGTTATGAAATGGATGTGTGGATGGAGTTTATGATGATTCTATGGAGGTAAGTTATGTATTTAGGCCCTTTTGGTCCCTTTTGCAAAATTTTGATGCCAAACGTCGACCAACATTCATATCTGAACATATGCAGGTGGGCATTTATTAGTCTGCAGATGCTGGTGAGTGTTTGGGTGTGCCAAGAAAATTCCTTAGGGTGTTTAAGCGTGCCAAAAATAGCTATAAAATGGTTGCAAGGGCAAAATTGATTTCATTCTTACATTTTCTTGTTCCATAAGCAACATCTGAATAGTGAGTGAGTGTGAAGGTGTGAGGTGATGGCGATAGAGGGAGTGGATGCAATAGATGGATTTGAGGCATAGGTGGCTGAGGTAAGTGCCCTTAGTTCTCTTGTTTAGATTTTGCAATTTTTTTTAATGAATGTGATGGTAATGTGCATTCATTTTTGTGTTGTGTTGTAGTTGAGGATCTTGGAGGCTTGACATAGATTCTCGCCCATTATACCAGGAGTGAGAAAGGTGTTATAGAAGGCTCATTAGGATTGGTTGGAGCGGGTTGATTGGCTGGGATTGCACAGATAGAGGTGGTGAGGGCTGATGAGGGGTACCTCTCTACCTTATAAGAGTGGTGGAATCCAGATAGGGGGACCTTCCAATTATCGACTAGGGAGGTGACAGTGAAACTCGAAGATGTATACTACATATTTCGAGTACCAGCAGAGGGATTGCGTGTCCATGTTGGAAACGATAAGGAGTATGAGTTGAGACAAATTTTTGGAGATAGGTGGAAGGATAAGGTATTTGGAGATTTATGCAAAGAAGCATTTCAAGGCACTACCCACCCTCATCATGTTCCTGTTGGCCAATGTGATGGTGCTTAACAACACTGGATGTCGATTCCCATGGAACATGATTTTGATGGTATATGATATGATTGATGAACCTCAGGTGTATGCATGGGCACCTGCTCTGCTGGCTTATATGTATGTGGATTTTTATGAGGTGAGGAGGTGAGGGCAAAAGGGGTTGGGTTGTAGTGTATTGCTACAAGTCTGGTACTGGGAGCACTTCAGTGTAGCTCATCCTGTGGGACTACCCTATGAGTAGTGGTATAGGGATCAACCCTATGTGTTGAGATGATGGATGTTTGAGGAGGTTCAGTTGAGTCATCCTAGTCATAGTGGCCAAGAGTACAAAGATCTATGGGTAGGGTTGATGCCTGATCAAGTGTATTGGAGGTCATGGTAGGATGTTAGGTAGTCCAGTGATGAAGAGCAACTATGTAAGATTCGATAGGCTATATGGGTGGTTGGGCAAAATGGGAGTGAGGTGGAGTTGATCTAGTTATCATGGATATTGTGATAGTTTGGGATATGACAAAGAGTGCCTGATGCTCTAGTGTTGTATAGGCATCGATCTAATGAGTTGAGCCTACCTTGTGTGGAGGAGTGGTGGTTGCAATATAGGGATGATGAGGAGATAGAAATCCCATATGTGGATGATTTCGAGACCACCACAGACTATGATGCATGGTTTAATTCATAGCCATGATCGATACCAAGTCAGGATGTGGAGGGGGGCAATGGGGATGGGGGGGAGACAGTAGCGGAGGGTGAGGAGACTCCTTGATATCAAAGATATCGTAGGTCTAGTAGTTGAGTGAGGTACGCAAGTGATGTAGTAGAGCAGTATTTAGAGATTGGAGGTGATTATGGTGGTAGGGATGACATGGAGGAGGTTTTGGAGAGACCTCCAGGTTAGAGGGAGGAGGAGTGGGTTAGGCTCAAGGTAGAGCGGGACCAACTCTGAGATATGATGGTAGAGTGATATGCAGAGATAGCTTGACTATGAATGAGGCTAGAGGTATGGGTGGTGATAGGTGGAGGTGATAATACGATAGCGAGGCTCCAGGTAAAGTTGGCATAGATGGACTCTCATTAGAGGTATGATGTACTATGCCTTCAATCCTGAGATGGATATATCCAAGATATGGAGGATCTACTTATGAAACACCACATTGGGCTACCAGATTGATCTTCCCCCTCCATAGTGGGTTCTGTAAGGCATAGTGAATCTAGGTCTAGGGCTCCTTTAGGGTCATAGGGGTCTGCTTTTGGGCATTAGCTAGTGCCTTAGGGCACTTTTTTGTATATGAGCCTTGGTGCTCCATTGTACATGTGATTATATATATATATATATACATGACTTTTATTTTGGAGGTATGAATTTGTGTGAATATGAATGTATGTGTATGTGATGTGATGGATGAAAATATTTATGCTTTATTATAATACTAATGCAAGTGAGTGGACGCACTAATGATCATTTATGATAGTTTAGATTTTATTTGATAATATTTATCATAGTTGATTAATGAGGGGCACCAAAATGGTGGTATGTGAAATGAAAAAACTCATGTAGTGATCTGATAATGATATAAATGTTGTTTGGGGTTATGGATAGTAGAATTGGAATTTTTTTGCAGAGACTCAAACATACTAGTGATTTCAAAAAAACTCACTAAGTTCTATATAATTTCTCCAAGACCAAACATGTGTGCAGTGAATGTTTATTTACCAATCATGAGTATGGTGATGACTCAAGTCAATCAAGAACCAATGTGTGTGCAAGTGATTTCATTTACTCATCTTGGGCAAATTGAGATGAAACCTGTCATAGAGGAGACCGAGAAGCTAGTTTGTCCTTATGTGCGATCAAAGATCTCTTCAATAGAGATGTGTTGCCACGCATGAGCATACTCCAATGCTAGTTAAACATTTATATCTCTTATGGAGATTAGCTCCATAGTCCAATGATATGATCTCTAAGCTTTGGAGAATCAAACTACCTAACTATCTGGATGGAAATGTAGTTCTATCCTTACAACTTGAGGATCTGTGATGTGTGATATGTAAAAGAGTTAGAGCTTTGGGGAGTCAGATTCTCAACCACTCGGATCAAGTCCTGATGATAATTTTACCCTATCCTTACTCCTAATTATTTTATTTGGAAGTGTTGATAGTGGTGAAGACCACTTTTTTTTTTGGACTATGTGCACAATGGGATAAGCAAAGATAACTTTTTTGCCTCAAGTTTCAACCCAATCATGGTGTTATCCCTCTTTGACACAAGATGTTTATAATATGTGTGAAATGTGTTTGGTTCAAGAAGTTTAGAGTCAACTCCCAAAACTCAAGATTTTCTTAGTGAAGATGTGCCTTGGTCCTAGAGAAAACTCGACATCTACTGGAGTTTTCTTGAAACGTTGGGAGTGGTTGAGTGATCGAAAACACCTAGGCATGATGGAAGCTTATAGTGCAAATGATGGTTTGACATATGAAGTGGTGAAATGGGATGGATGTTGACTTGAGGGTGCTCCTGATTATGATGACAAGATCTATTGGATCAATTATTGTCTAAAATTAACAACTGATCCCTAGTATGTTGGATGAAATGCATCGTAATGACAATGGATGTGATTGTGCAAAATGAATGTGTGAAATGCAATGTGTATAAATAATGTTTTTGTGTATTAGCCATGTATATATATACATATATAAAATGCATTAAGTATAGAATGCTCTCAAGTGGATAATTTTTAGTGGTTAAGGCTCCTCTACTTCCTTTATACTAGCAAGCCTATAAGTTCCTTGATCCACTTTTTGTGTGACAATGTATGGATATAACCAATTAGCTATGAATTTGTTGCGAAGATGTGACAATGCATTGGTGTTTTGTTGATTCTCTTTAAGAACAAGATCTCCTACTTGGAATTCATGTAGATGGGCTTTGGTGTTATAAGCACGCTTTACATGATCCTGATATACTTGTAAATGCTCCAAGGCATTAATTCACCTTTCATAAAGGAGCATGAGTTGGTCGAGACATGCTTGTCTAGCAGTATCATCATCTATGAATTCCTGTAGTGAAATACGCACTGACAGGATCTCAAGATCAATAGGAATGATGGCTTTGGCACCATAGACTAATGAGTATAGTGTTGCCCTAGTAGGAGTGTAGATTCCATTATCAAAAATTATTTTCGAGGGGATACCAAAGTGGCAGATGATATGCTGAAGTATAAATTCAGCAATTAGAATTAAGCAATTTGAGGTCCTGTCGTACTGGTTAGAGGAATCACCTCGACCCACTTAGTGAAGTATTCAGTGGCAGTGATGATGAATGTGTGTTTTCCCGAGGAAGGAGGTAATATTTTACCAATCAAGTCAAGACCCCATTGTGAAAAAGGCCAAATTCTCTAAATAGGTTGCAATGCTTATGATGGTACATGAATTAAATTAACAAGTTGCTAATATTTCTTAACATAAGTGCAATAGTCACATTCCATGGTGGGCCAATAATAATCCATGCATAAAATGAACTTTGCAATGGCCATTCCACTAAAGTGACCACCATAAGTACCATCATGAAATTTAGATATTGCTCTTTGGGCCTCAATAGGATCGAGACAATGGAGAAGAATTCCATCATAACCATGTTTATACAACACATCCCCCTAGAGAGTGAAACTAGCTACCTTTTGTTTGAAATTTTGTTTAGCAGTTCGTGGCATGTTATATGGGAGTGTTCCAAACTTGAGGAAGGCATTTATTTGATAGGACCAAGGCTCATATGACTGTGCATGGATAAAGCAAACATCCTTCTCATATTTAGATTCAACACGAAAAATTGTAGATATAGAGATTATTGTGACAATTAATGGTTGTACCTCTCCTACGAAGTTCTATGGAATTAATAATCCTAGATAGGCCATCACATCTACAAATCTATTAGTTGAACGAGGCAAAATATCGATTTCAGACCAGTCAAATTTGGTAAGCAATTTCATTGCTACTTCATTATAAAGCTTTAAGACTGATTCTTTGCATTGGTATGATCTGTTTACTTGATGAACGACAAGTTGCGAATCGTCAAATATCCTTATACGCTTTATGCCCATAACTATGGCTACTTGAAGTCCTAAGATTAAGACTTCATACTCTGCATTATTTTTTATGCATGAGAAATCGAGTTTGAATGATAATGGAATCGATACCCCTTGGGGTGTATGAAACACGATTCCTGCACCTTGTCCTTTTTTGCACTTAGAACCATTAAAGAATAGTGTAATATCAACATCTTCCTCTTCTTCAGTGACGGTAAATACTGAGTCATCTAGAAGCTCAATAATCAAGGGTTGTTCACTAGAAAGCGGAGCTTTTGCAAGCCAATCGACTATTACCTGATCTTTAATGGATTTTTGACTGATGAACTCAAGATTGAATTTAGTTAGAAGCATTATCCATTTTGTAGTGTGGGTGTTATTATAAGTGGGAGACATCGTATAACACAGAGAATTTTTGCGAGCTATGACATATGTAGTGTGGCTCAACATGTAATTTTTAAGTTTCTTAGTGGCAAAAACCACTACTAAGCATAATTTTTCTATGTAAGTGTATATGGTTTCATAGCTTACCAGTGTTCAACTAATATAGTAGACAACTTGCTCTCAGTTGTTTTCGTTCTTTTGAGCAAGCATTGTCCCTAAAGCAAAGTCCGTTGCTAAAACATAAATATGGAAAGGGACCCCTAGGCGAGGAGGAGTTAAGATTTATGGAGAGGCCAAGTATTTCATGATTTAATTAAAATATTTTTGGCATTCATCTATCCAATAAAATGTTACCCATTTTGTAGTAGGTGGTTGAAAGGTCTGCATTTGTTTGAGAGTCGTGCAATGAAACGATGAGTCGATTGGGTCTTTCCTTATAAACTACACAACTTTTTCAAGTTTGTTGGGGGAGGCATATCCATAATGGCCTTGACCTTTTTTGGGTCCACTTCAATGCCTCTCTTGGAGACAATGAATCCTAGTAGTTTTCTTGAGGTGACACCGAAGACACACTTCTTGGCTTTCAACCTTATATTATGCTCTAGAAGATCAAAAACTTTTTTTGAGACATCAATGTGCTCTTGTCGGGTTTTGAATATGGACAATAGATCATCCACATAGCCTTCAATGATATTATGCATGTAATTGTGAAAGATGTATGTCATGGTAGGTTGATAAGTGTCACCTACATTTTTAAGGCCAAATGGCATAACCTTGTAACAAAAAGTTCTCCAAGATGTTGTGAATGTTGTTTTGTGTTGGTCATCAGGATTGGTTCAAATCTGGATATATCCTGAAAAATTGTCCATTAAAGAAGGTATTTTGTTGCTAGCTAAAATCACATTCACATCCCCTGATATGATTAAATTTGGGGGTCTTTCTTGATGAGTCTAGTGTTGAATACTTTTATAAACCTCTTGTTTAAAGACTATTATTTGGTCCATATAAATTGACTATGGTCCAAGTTTGTCCCTTTGAAGAGGAGATATAAGTTGCTATCCAATTTGAGTGTCTTTTTTTGTTGACACACATCAGCGCATGTGGATACCATGCAAGAAGCCCCCCTAAGGCACCTAACAAATATGTTGCTTCTAGGTCTGAGGATATTCATATCTTTTTCCATTTTATTTTTGTTGATTGCTTTGTCAATTTAGTTTCTTGAATGTAGATAATCAATGGCTTCTGTTGGTATATTAATTTACTTGGGTAGTTTTTCTTCAAGGGACTACCCAATCCCCTTCCATTCCATGATAGAACCTTCATTTATTAAGTGGTTTATTGGCCTTGTTGAAGTCTAAGGTTTTATATGCTTTATTTTGAATCTCTATATTTGTTTATTTTATTCTTACCTCTTGAATATATTTCCTCCCTCTAGTAGAAGATTTGGTGGCTAGGGTGCCTCCTAGAATCATTGTTGTTGCTAACTGAGTCTCTTCTATTTCTTCAATCTCATCTTCCTAAAGGTTTTATTTGGTAGCCTGAGTTTCCTCCACTTTATCTTATGACTCGGGATCTAATGTATCTTCTTCTTTTTTAGATTGTCATGGATGTTCCTCTTCCTTATTTTGTGATAATATAGAGAACTTATTATTTTGTCTTTCTGTATGTGGTTGAGGCCTCCTACTTCTAGATCTTTTCTATTATTTTCTTCTTATTGGTTTGAAGTCTTGAACTTCCTCCTTTGTCTATTGTTGTACCTTAGTGAGACAGTTCCTTGAGAAATGATCATATTGATGATAGGTAATACATTTAAAGGAAATATGCTCATAATCCAGTGGCTAGGTATCGATCCAATCCAAGACTTTGATACTTATGTTTTTAGGAAGCCATTTTTTAGATTTACTTGAACAAAGCCTAGCACAAGTTGCATTATTGGCCTTTGGAGGATCCCAGTCTACAAATGTGCCAATAAAGTTACCTATCATCTCAAGAGTCAATTTATTCCATAAATGTAGGGTTAAAAATGGTAATCTTGCCCAAATTGAGACTTCTTCTGGTTCTTCCACTTATGCGTTGAAATTGACTAACCAAGGGATCATGTAGCGAGGGCTTGATCCAAGGAACCAGAGTCCTTGAAATATTGCATCTCTTTCCTGTATGGAGGAGAAAATAACTATGAAACACCCTCTCCATGCCATCATAAATTCATAGTTGGATATTGTGGATCCCTAATAAGAGGTGATCCATCTTTGAATGTCTATTGGATGGGCCAAATACCTATAAATTTGTAAGCAAGACATCTCTCAATTAGGGTGAGGATCACGCTCAAAATATAGTCCAAAGGGATCTCCATCACTGGAGCATCATCCAACTTAGGAATAAAGGAGTCTTTGTTACTTGGTTAGAACTGTTGTGACTGCCTCGGCTTCGAAGCTTTGGTCATATTTTCTAATTTTGATTGGTCAAACAGAGGAGGTAGTGAGAACAAGAAAAATAAGCCATGGTCAACATTCTTGAGTATGGGGGCAATCATCATGGTAACATCCCAAGAGGGTTTGGGGGAGGGGGGAGGGATCTCCCCTTCTACCATCACCATGATAGGGCTTCGAAGGTGACTAAAACCCTAATCTAATGCAAAAAACAACCTCACCAAAACCTCAAATATTTTATTTCTCGACTCACTTTCCTCTCTTAAATTCATGGAAAAACCATGAAAGCAAAAGCAAAAGTAGAGGAAACCAACAAAGGAAGAAATAAAATATTTTAAGATAAATAATTGCATAAAACAATACTACAAATAGTCACAATGCCTATTAGATCCAAGCATGTAAACGATATTGCATCAGGTGGTACAATCCTATTCAAAAACCAGGTCCAAGAATCAACGATGGATAACATAATCATGTACTAAAATTCTTATGTGAAAGAAAAATAATTATTTTTTTATTATCGTAATACATTGAAAAATAAATCATATTGGTTCCAAAAATCAAGGGAGAAATGTCTTAAGGAGATAAAAATATATAAAAAATGTTATTGCAAAAACAAATTTTTCTTTTTGTCGCATTAAAAATGTCTTAACTCCAAATTGAAGAAAATACTTCTAAAATATTTTGTCAAATACTAGGCAAGATAAGGAGGCACAAGATAAGATTTTGCAAAATATTCCATCGGTTATCACATGGACAAAATGAAATCTTGATAAAGAAAATATCTATGGAGGAGATACATGAAGCAATTTTCTCTTTCCATCCTAATAAAGCACATGGCCCCGATGGATTTCCTACAATTTTCTTTCAAAAATTTTGGGATTTATTGAAGAGTGATATGTTGGTTGTGGTTGAAGAGGTTTGGAAAATGAAGACTATAATAAGTGAGATCAAAGTCACTTTTATTACATTGATTCCCAAGAAAGGAAAGAAATATTTTGATAATTTTCGTCCAATAAGCCTTTGCAGTATAATTTAAAAGATCATTTCAAAATTATGGCAAACAGGTTGATAGGCATTTGGGATTGTGTTATCTTAGAGGAACAAGGTGGTTTTGCTCTTGGTAGAAAAATTATTAACGGTATCTTAGAGGAACAAGGTGGTTTTGCTCATGGTAGAAACATTTGTGATCATTGCACAAGAGATCATACATTCTCTCCATTCTATAAAAAAACTAGGTATACTTACAAAATTAACTATGAACAGAGCATATGATAAGATTTCATTGATTTTTCTACATGGTATTCTCTAAATATTTAATTTGGTTTTGGTTACAGTTGGTGTAAATGGATTAAATATTGTTATAGCACTTCAAAACATTCTCTTTTGATCAATGGTTCTCTTGCTAGGTACTTTACAAAGCATATGATAAGGTTTCTTGGAGTTTTCTACATGATATTCTCTAAAGGTTTAGTTTGGTTTCGGTTATAGTTGTTGTAAATGGATTAAATATTGTTATAGCACTCCAAAACATTCTCTTTTGATCAATGGTTCTCTTGCAAGGTACTTTAAGACATCTTGTAGACTCCATCAAGGAGGATCTATTATCTCCTTATCTATTCATTATTTTTCTAAAGGCATTAGGGAGGGTTTTCTCAAAGAAAAAATCAAAGGTATTCAAGTTGAGCAAAATGGTCTCTTTGAATCTCATTTCTAATTTGTTGATACTTTTCTTTTGGGTCATCCTTCACTCAATGAGGCAATGGAGTTTAAATCAATATTATCATGTTATGAGAAGGCTATGAGATAGTGGAGTTTAAGTCAATATTATCATGCTATGAGAAGGCTATGATGCAATGGGGTTTAAATCAATATTATCATGCTATTAGAAGGCTACTAGACAATTGATTAATACTACATAATCCAAGATATTTTTCATTACAATTGGGTATTCCTTTGTCTCATAAAGAAAATAAAAATGAGCTTTGAGTCTCTTGTTTGGATAGAATAAAAGCTTGTTTGGCAAGTTGAAAGGGTAAGTTCCTAACCATGGAGAGAAGGCTACAACTCATAAAGACTATATTAAAGAGTTGTCACATTAGTATGTTTTTAGATTTTTATCAAAAAGGCATTTTTAGATTCTATCAAAGAGATTTAACATTGATATGTTTTACATTTTTATCAAAGAGATTTAAATTCAAACCATTGGTGACAAAGATGGATAATTATGATAATTAATCATGTGATGTATCTATTTGATTATGTTTTTAAGTTTTCATCAAAGAGTTTAAGTTCAAACTGTAAAATGAGTTTTTAGGTTTTCATCAAAAAAAGAGTTGAAGTTCAAACCATAAAATGAGTTTTTTTTTTAGGTTTTTATTCAAAAGTTTCAAGTTCAAACCAAGTTTTCATAAAAAAAAAAAAGTTTCAAGTTCAAACCATAAAATGAGTTTTTAGGTTTTCATTCAAAATTTTCAAGTTCAAACCATAGAATTGAAGGATGGGTGAGAGAAATAGTTTCAAGTTCAAACTATGAAGTGAAAGATAGGACAGAAAGAGTTTCAAGTATTCAAACCATACAAATGAAGGGTGAATGAGAGTGTTTCAAGTTCAAACCATAAAATAAAAGATGGATGAGAGAGATTTTCAAGTTTAAACTATAACATGAATGATGGGTGACAGAGATAGTTGTGAGTGATGTGGTCAAACCATAAAACGAAGAATGCTTGAGAGAGAGTTTCAAGTTTAAACTATAACATGGAGGATGGGTGACACAGTTATGTGTGAGTGATGTGGTTTAGACTAATTAATAGGGCACTTTAGGAGAGAGTTTCAAGTTCAAACTATAACATAAAGGATGGGTGACACAGAATGGGTGACACAAATAGGTGTGAATGATGTGATCATGAATATATTTAGATGAATTGATAGGATACTTTAAGTTTTTATTTTTTACCTACCAAACTAGAATTTATAAAATTTATCTACAAAGATAAACTATTATTACAAGCATTTATGTACGGTAGACGATCCAAAAATTATGAGACTAGAATAATATTTAATGTTACTTTGAAAATGTTCTAGGACAGAAAGGGGTAAATGACCTAACAAGAAAATAAAAACTTTTAAAAATATATAATATACATTTCATATGGATTCTTTAGTACATAAATATGTAAATTGCACACATATACAACCCCTTGATCAAATAAAATGTTTTTGAAATCACATTGCTAAATTTGACTCAAATCAAGCTATAGAATCAGAACAATATAGCTTCCCCTTCCTATGAAAGCATCAATGCCCCTGAATGCAGAGCCTATCATAACATTCCATAATAAGTTTTCTTAATGAACTTATCTATAAGACTTGAATTCTAACATGGTACTAAATTCCACTCTCCCTACAGTATTATTATATACCACTATCCAGTACACTGATCTAAAACAAAGAGAAAGGACCAAAATGACATCCCCCTTATTTTCTACCCCTTATTTTTAGATGCAAGTTAAAGCGTTGAGTATACTCCATTTCGAAGGGATTCTTGGTATTGCGTGGATAGTCATTGACGTGGTCTACCCACACATTATGCTCAAATAGACCGACCTCCCTCAGCACCTTCCACACCGTCATATTACATTTAAACCCCAAGCCAAGCGCGATCTGCCACACCCAGTCCTCTTTCTTGACACGATGCTTGGCCTCCATGTAAGCGACCTCGTACCACAACCCATTGGGGATTTTTATGGTGATGAAATCTAGAAAAATCACTCATGGTCTGCTAAGGTGACTATGGGGCGAGATAGAGGATGGATATGAAGCCCATCGTCGTTGATCTCGATCAATGGTTGGTGATGAAGTCCAACTCACTCATGTTTAAAGTGAAACATGCAATCATGTGTGATTCTTTTTAAATTTTTGTTGTCTGATGTTTAAAATGTAAAGAAACCCTCTTACACTCAACCAAGTTTGTGACTAAGAACACCAATACTAAGCCCCTCAAAAGAATCTAGGGTACACCTCTTAAGATCCACCCTGAATCAGCAAGTGATTCCAATAATGGAGGGTTTGCCTAGTTCTTCCACTCTGAATCAGCAATGTGTTTCCAACAGTGGGAGAGACTTGAGTACCAATGACTTGTTCCAGCTTAGAAAAGTGAAAAGTGGAAAACTTTAGCCTAAAGTGCAGCTACTATACTTTTTTGTTTATTGCAAACAACACACAAGGCAAAAAGTGAAAACACCATGAAAGACAACAAAAACTTGAATCTAGTGTAATGAATGTTCTAATGCAACTAAAATGAATGTACAAATACAAATCTTTTCCTATGTACAATTATATATGATTTAAAAATGCTTATGAATGCCTAAGATGCCTATCAATGCAAAATAGTGTTTTTTAAACAGAACAATAAATATTTCTTTTAAAAAGAAAAAGTGTAAGTGGGGTTTGATTAAGACTTACTAGGAAGCCTACATATTTATTCCCAACTTCCATGAACGTGATGCAGAATCCCATAGTTTTCTCTGTTGAAACCCATAGTTTTCTCTATCGAAACACATAGTTTTCTCTATCAAAACCCATAGTTTTCTCTGTTGAAACATGTGGATACTCTGTAGCACCCACATCAAAACTGTGTGGTATACCCCAAATGTTGGATGACATTCACATGACCACAAATCGAACCCTGCTGCTTCCAAAAAACTAACCCTAGATCTGGTGATTTTTGTATTAACAGATTTTTGAAACCTGCAACAAAAACAAAAAAAGTAAATAAAAAATATTAACAAGGTAAGTTAACATAAGAAACCCTTTGGGGGTCCCACCGTGATCACCATTTTTTAAAGCGAAAAATGACTAACACCAATAAAGTAACAAATCAAAGCAAATAGCAACACAATGCACAAAATGACAGATCTTATTTATATTGAACTTAAGAAGCCTACATCTACAATTTGTACAATGAGTTTGCCCCAAATTGAGTTACAATGCTAGTGTATGCCTTGATACAACTATTACAATGATGAGGGTTTAAAACCCTCATTTAAAAGAATGTTGGTGTATCCTGGTCATCTTCACTCCAAAAAAAATGTGGGTGGGCTTGCATATCCCTACGAGACCACTCGAGTTGCAATAATTGTTAATAAAAGAGTCTTCTATACCTGCAAATACATCACAACACAAAATAGGTCAGTAGCATATGTGAGGGCTCCACTGTGTGAGACCCTTTGAATAACATATCTACAAAAACCCTAACTGCAATGATAATTAAATGCAAGCTAAATACAAAAAATATAAGTTGTAAAGAAAAAAATCTTTTTACCTTGATAGAAAATACTTGATTATGTCTGGTTTGTGCTTCTGCTTCCATGATCTGATGTCGCACGAATGCTCATGAGCGTTTGAGGGTCTATCGATTGCAAATTGGCTACTAGGAAACGCCCTAGAGTGTTTAGGGAAGGTTGTGAACGCTCTATAGCATTCTTGGGATACTATGGGGCATTCATGAAATGCCCAGGAGCATTTGTGGGTGATGGGAAATACTCTACGAAATATTGGTAGGGTTCATAGAGGTATTCGACGACAAAAATGAAGGATGCAACATCGGCGAGGAGGAAGGGTGTTAGTGAAATGCTAGGGTTTGGATGATGATGGATGAAGGGCTCTAATGATCTCAATAATCCACAATCAACTTTCAAATCAACTAATCGCTTAACCCTCATTCACAAAAGTGAATGATCTTTTATAACTTACCTTCAACATGTTAGGGTTTTGACGACACCAATAGACGACCAAAATTAAATCATGATGAAGGGCTAAGATTGTGCATTGATATGTGACATGGATCAAGTTAGATGAATGGTTGAGATTAAGTCATGATGAGTGGCTGAGATTATATATATATATATATATATATATATATATATATATAATATTTATATTTAAATATAAATATAAATAAATATACATATATATAAATAAATAATGGACGGTTGTGATTGGATGATGCATGGAAGACAAGTGGCTAGGATTTGGTTTCTATACCTTGTAATTCCATACCTTAGCTATGGTTGAGTTCTTTTGACCATATTGTTGTAATAACACCCCTTGGGTGACTGTGTAAACACACGACCCACTAATAGAGCCCCATATAAGCTGATCTAGAATTTGGGGAGAAAGTTTAATCCCTTCAGTTTGGATGTGCAGTTGTCTCCATGAGTCTTGGTCAAGATGTGGCAAGGGTGGATCTCTCACCCATTCAATTAAGCTTGCAAGAGAGTTAACACCCAATTGTTGTAGGTTTGCTTTATTTTTTAGGAAACAATTCTTAATGATTGGAGGTCCTCCCAAGACTGGATCATCCCATATATTAATTTTTTTACCATCCCCTAGAATCCAAGAGGTATGATTTAATATAATATCTTTAGCTTCCACAATATATTTCCAAATTGAAGAGGAGCTTGCTATGCTTTTCACACTTTTTATGAGTTGGATCCCATTAGAGTTGTTCAGATATTTGCATTTTAAGATTTGCTTCCATGGAGAGTCTGGTGGAGTGAGCAGATTCCAAAGCAGCTTAGCACTTAGTGCCTTGCTAACAATTGTTGTTTTCTGATTCCTAGGCCTCCCTACTCCTTTGGCTTGGTAACAGTCTCCCAATTGACCAAATGGAACTTTTTCCTATCTGATTGCCTTCCCCCTTGCCATAGGAAAGTTCTTAACATTGCATCTAACTTCTGCAAGATATATAAGGGTGCATGATACACCAACAATTGATATATGGGAAGACTTGCTAATATTTATTTGATTAAAATAATTCTTCCATCCAAACTCAACCAACCATTGCTATATTGTTGTATTCTCCTTGACATCTTTTCTAGAATTACATTCCAAGTTTCCTATTTTTTATGGAAGCCCATAGGAACACCTAGGTAGTTAAAGGTATCACTACCTTTGTGAAATCCCAAAATCTGAGAGAAACCTCTATCTTCTACTGTTGAAGTATTTATAGTGTAAAATCTGCTCTTTTGGGTGTTTATCTCTGCCCTTGTGGCTGAAGAGAAGCAATCTAAAACTTCTTTGATCAACCTGACATTTAGTTTTGTGGCTTCCCCTAGTAAAATGGTGTCATCTGCAAATTGAGCATGAGTGATTGTTCTATATCCTGTAGTTGCTCTAATTCCTAAGATTTCTTTCCTTCTCAATTTGGTCAGGGTCCTCCCTAAAGTTTTAGCTAGAAGGATATAAAGGTAAGGGGAGAGAGGACACCCTTGCCTTAATCCTCTAGTGGCTTTAAAGAAGTTAGTAGGTTCCCCATTGATTAGAGGGGCTATCCAAGGTCCCTCTATGCAAGCTCTTATCCAATCTATCATTTGAGCTAGAAATCCAAATTTGGCTAACACCTATGTTAAAAAGCCAATGTCTACTCTGTCAAAGGCATTAGCCATATCAAGTTTAATGGCTATTATTTTCTTTTTGGACTTGGCACTTGAGTGTAGGGCTTCATGAATCATTATAATGTTGTCATATATTTGTTTCCCTAGAATAAAACCCCCTTGTTCTGGCTCTATCAAATCATTAATCTTCCTTTTAATTCTATTTGCTATTATTTTAGTCATTATCTTATAAGAGCAATTGCACAAAGATATAGGTCTGAATCTATCAAAAGTAACTGTATTTTTTCTTTTGGAATTAAAGCTAAGAAAGTGGAGTTGATTGTCCCAGATAGCTTACCTCTTATCCTTGTCTCTTCTATCATTGCCAATAGGTCATCTCCTATAATTTCATAAAATTGCTGATAAAAATTGTTGGTGAAGCCATCTGGTCCTGGAGCTTTGTCCTTGGGCAGTGAATGTATAACTTCTTCCAACTCTTCTTTGGTTACTACTGAAGAGAGATCTTCTCTGTCTCTATTTTTTAACAAAGGAGGAATGTTGTTCAGGAGAGTGGCCTGAGCCTATTGATTTATTATTGTCTTTGTGAGAAGGGTCGAGTAATGATCTCTTGCTAGTTCCTTTATGACTACTTGATCAGAATAAATTTCTTTAGTTTTGTGAATTTCTCTAATTGTATTTTGTTGGTAGTGTTGCATTATTTTTAGATGAAAGTAATTTGTGTTTTTGTCTCCTTTCTTGAGCCAAATCATTCTTGATCGAAGTCTCCAATGTGCCTCTTCTTCTCTGAAAGCTTGATCCATTTCTTGGTTCAACTAGAGTCTTCTCTCTTCCTATTGAGGGGTTGGAGGTTGATCACCTATCTCTTGCTCTACTTCCTCCATCTATTGTAGCAATATGCTTGACCTATTTTGAACTTTAGTCTTATTGGCAATCTAGTCCCTAATGGCTTTCTTGAGATTGAAAATTTTTATTTTCCATACCTCTTGGGGACTGTTTGCACAAACATGTTGCTTCCAGATACTTTCTACTAAAGGTGCAAACTCCTCATGCTCCATCCATTCTAGATTGTATTTGAAAGGAATCTTCCTTTTTCCAAGAGCACTATCACCCATATCCAAATAGATAGGCTTATGATCTGAGACCAAACTTTGAATTATGCCACTTGATACAAGTGGATACCTGAATAGTATATCTTCTTGTATCAAGAATCTATCTAATATTTCTGCAATGAATTTAACCCCAACTCTTCTGTTTGTCCATGTAAATTTTCCATTTTTGGGGATTATGTCTTGAAGTTTTTGCTCAGTTATAATTTGCATAACTAGGTCCTTAGAAGGGTCTTTTGAGGGAATGCCTCTTTTTTTCTCCCATTGGGCTAAAGTCACATTCAAGTCCCCTGATATAATTAAATTTGGGGGTCTTTCTTGATGAATCTAGTGTTGAAGACTTTTCCAAGCCTCTTGTTTTAAGACTAAGTTATTTGGTCCATAAAAATTGACTATGGTCCAAGTCTGTCCCTGTGGAGAGGAGAAAGAAGTTGCTATCCAATTTGAGTGTCTTGTTTTATTAATACATATCAGGGCCTATGGATCCCATGCAAGGAGAAGCCCCCTAAGGCACCTAACGAATCTATTGCTTCTAGGTCTGAGGATCTCCATATATTTTTCCATTCTATTCTTGCTAATTGCTCTATCAATTTAGTTTCTTGAATGTAGATAACCATTGGCTTCTGTTGGGCTATTAATTGACTTAGGTAGTTTTTTTCAAGGGACTACCCAATCCCCTTCCATTCCATGATAGAACCTTCATTTCTTAAGTGGCTTCTTAGCCTTGCTGAAGTCTAAGGTTGTATGTGCTTTCTTTTGAATCTCTATATTTGCTTATTTTGTTCTTACCTCTTGATTAGATTTCCTCCCTCTAGTAGAAGATCTAGTGGTTGGGGTGCCTCCTAGAATCATTGTTGTTGCTAACTGAGTCTCTTCTATTTCTTCAATCTCCTCTTCCTAAAGGTTTTCTTTGGTAGCCTGAGTTTCCTCCACTTCATCTTTTGATTCAGGATCTAATGGATCTTCCCTTTTTTAGATGGCCCTAGATGTTCCTCTTCCTCATTTTGTGATAAAATAGAGAACTTATTATTATTTTGTCTTTCTGGTTGTGGTTGAGGCCTCCTTCTACTTCTAGATCTTCTCTATTATTTTCTTCTTACTATTTGGAATTCTTGATCTTCCTCCTTTGTCTCTTGTTGTACCTTAGTGGGATAGTTCCTTGAGAAATGACCATATTGATGATAGGTAATACATTTAAAGGGAATGTGCTCATAATCTAGTGGTTGGGTATGGATCCAATCCAAGACTTTGATACCTATGTTTTTAGGAAGCCCTTTTTTTAGATTGACTTGAACACACAACCTAGCACAAGTTGCATTATTGGCCTTCGGAGGAGCCCAGTCTACAAATGTGCCAATAGAGTTACCTATCATCTCAAGAGTTGGTTTATTCCATAAATGTAGGGGTAAAAATGGTAGTCTTACCCAAATTGAGACTTCTTCTGGTTCTTCCACTTGTGGGTCAAAATTGACTAACCAAGGGGTCATGTAGAGAGGGCTTGATCCAAGGAACCAGGGACCTCCTTGAAATATTGCATCTCTTTCCTCTGTGGAGGAGAAAATAACTATGAAATACCCTCTCCCTGCCATCATGAATTCATAGCTAGATATTTTAGATCCCCAAGAAGAGGTGATCCATATTTGAATGGTTGTTGGGCTAAGGCCAAATACCCATAAATTTGCAAGCAAGAGCTCTCTTAGTTAGGGTGAGGATCGGGCTCTGAATATAGTCTAGAGGAATCTCCACCACTGGAGCATCATCCAACTTAGGAACAAAGGAGCCTTTGTTACTTGGTTGGGACTATTGTGGCCTCCTTGCCTTCAAAGCTTTGGTCATATTTTCTAGTTTTGATTGGTCGAACAGAGGAGGTAGTGAGAACAAGGAAAATGAGCCATGGTCAACATTCTTGAGTATGGAGGCAATCATCATGGTAACATCCCAGAAGGAGGGTTTGGGGGAGGGGAGGGATATCCCCCACTACCATTGCCATGATAGGGCTTTGAAGGTGACCAAACCCTAATCTGAGCCAAAAGAGAAAACCCTCACCAAAATCTCAGAGATTTTATTTCTTGGCTCACTTTCCTCTATTAAATTCATGGACAGACCATGAAAGCAAAAGCAAAAGTAGAGGAAACCAACAAAGGAAGAAGCAAAATATCTTAAGATAAATAATTATAAAAAAACTACAAATAGTCACAATGCCTACCAGATCCAGGCATGCAAAGGATAATGCGTCGGGTGGCACAAACCCTTGTCCAAAAACCAGGTCCAAGCATCAACAATGGACAACAAAATCATGAACTAAAATTCTTATGTGAAAGGAAAATAATTACTTTTTGATTATCATAATACATTGAAAAAGAAATTATATTGGTTCAAAAAATCAGGGGAGAAATGTCTTAAGAAGATAAAAATATAAATAAAAATGTTATTGCAAAAACAAATTTTTCTTTTTGTTGCATTAAAAATGTCTCAACTCCAAATTGAAAAAGATACTTCTAAAATATTTTGTCAAATACTAGGCAAGATAAGCACACACAAGATAAGCTTTTGCAAAATATTCCATCAATTATCACACAGACAAAATGAAAGCTTAATGAAGAAGATATCTGTGGAGGAGATACATGAAGCAATTTTCTCTTTCCATCCTAATAAAGCACATGGCCCCGATGGATTTCCTACAATTTTCTTTCAAAAAATTTAGGATTTATTGAAGAGTGATATGTTGGTTGTGGTTGAAGAGGCTTGGAAAAGGAAGACTATAATAAGTGAGATCAATGCCACTTTTATTACATTAATTCCGAAGAAAGGAAAGAAATATTTTGATAATTTTCGTCCAATAAGCCTTTGCAGTATGATTTAAAAGATCATTTCAAAATTATGGCTAACAGGTTGATAGGCATTCCAGATTGTGTTATCTTAGAAGAACAAGGTGGTTTTACTCATGGTAGACAAATTCTTAATGGTATCTTAGAGGAACAAAGTGGTTTTGCTCGTGGTAGACAAATCCATGATCATTGCACAAGAGGTCATACATTCTCTCCATTCCATAACAAAACTAGGTAAACTTATAAAATTAACTATGAACAAAGCATATGATAAGATTTCCTTGAGTTTTCTACATGGTATTCTCTAAAGGTTTAAATTTGGTTTCAGTTACAGTTGGTGTAAATGGTTTAAATATTGTTATAGCACTTATAAACATTCTCTTTTGATCAATGGTTCTCTTGCTAGGTACTTTACAAAACATATGATAAGGTTTCCTAGAGTTTTCTACATGATGTTCTCTAAAGGTTTAGTTTGGTTTTGATTATATTTGTTGTAAATAGATTAAATGTTGTTATAGCACTCCAAAACATTCTCTTTTGGTCAATGGTTCTCTTGCTAAGTACTTTAAGTCATTCGGCAGACTCCATCAAGGAGGATCTATTATCTCCTTATCTATTCATTATCTTTCTAAAGGCATTAGGGAGGGTTTTCTCAAAGAAAAAAATCAAAGGTATTCAAGTTGAGCAAAATGGTCTCTTTGAATCTCATTTCTAATTTGTTGATACTTTTCTTTTGAGTCATCCTTAACTCAATGACAAAATGGAGTTTAAATCAATATTATCATTCTATGAGAAGGCTATAAGGTAGTGGAGTTTAAATCAATATTATAATGCTATGAGAAGGCTTCAAGGCAATGGAGTTTAAATCAATATTATCATGCTATTAGAAGGCTGCTAAACAATTGATTAATGCCACAAAATCCAAGATATTTTTCTATTAGAAGGCTGCTAAACAATTGATTAATGCTACAAAATCCAAGATATTTTTCATTACAATTAAGTATTCCTTTGTCCCATAAAAAAAATTAAAAAGAGCTTTGGGTCTCTTGTTTAGATAGAATGAAAACTTGTTTGGCAAGTTGAAAGGGTAAGTTCCTAACCATGGAGAGAAGGCTACAACTCATAAAGACTATATTAAAGAGCTGTCACATTAGTATGTTTTTAGATTTTTATTAAAAAAATATTTTTAGATTCTATCAAAGAGATTTAACATTGATATGTAAACTATGTTTTACATTTTTATCAAAGAGATTTAAATTCAAACCATGGGTCACAAAGATGGATAAGTATGATAATTAATCATGTGTTGTATTTATATGATTATGTTTTTAAGTTTTCATCAAAGAGTTTCAAGTTCAAACCGTAGAATGAGTTTTTAGGTTTTCATAAAAAAAAAGTTTCAAAAGTTTCAGTTCAAACCATAAAATAAATGTTTTTTTTAGGTTTTTAGTTTCAAGTTCAAACCAGGTTTTCATATTAAAAAAAAAAAAAATCAAAGTTCAAACCATAAAATGAGTTTTTAGGTTTTCATTCAAATGTTTCAAGTTCAAACCATAGAATTGAAGGATGGGTGGTGAAACAAAGAGTTTCAAGTTCAAATTATAAAGCGAAAGATGGGACAAAGAGAGTTTCAAGTGTTCAAACCATACAAATGAAAGGTGACCCAGAGAGTGTTTCAAGTTCAAACCATAAAACAAAAAATGTATAAGGGAGAGTTTCAAGTTCAAACCATAACTTGGAGGATGGGTGGCAGAGATAGGTGTAAGTAATATGATTAAACCACAAAGCGAAGGATGGGTGAGAGGGAGTTTTAAGTTCACACTATAACATGGAGGATCGGTGACACAGTTATGTGTGACAGGGAGTTTTAAGTTCACACTATAACATGGAGGATCGGTGACACAGTTATGTGTGAGTGATGTGGTTTAGACTGATTGATAGAACACTTTAAGAGAGTTTCAAGTTCAAACTAACTTTAAGAGAGTTACAAGTTCAAATGGGTGACAATCGGTGACACAGTTATGTGTGAGTGATGTGGTTTAGACTGATTGATAGAACACTTTAAGAGAGTTTCAAGTTCAAACTAACTTTAAGAGAGTTACAAGTTTAAGAGAGTTACAAGTTCAAATGGGTGACACAAATAGGTGCGATTGATGTGATCATGAAATATAAGGCACTTTAGGTTTTTATTTTTTACATAAAGTTCTCTACAAAGATAAACTATTATTGCAAGCATTTATGTAGGCATCATTCTTGACGGTACACGGTCCACAAATTATTTTTTACATAAAGTTCTCTACAAAGATAAACTATTATTGCAAGCATTTATGTAGGCATCATTCTTGACGGTAGACGGTCCACAAATTATGAAGACTAGAATAATACTAAAAGTTACTTTGAAAATGTTCGAGGACAGAAAGGGGTAAATGCCCTAATAAGAAAATAAAAACTTCTAAAAATATATATAATATACATTTCATATGGATGCTTTGGTACATAAATCTGTAGATATACAATCTCTTAATCAAATAAAATATTTCTGAAATCACACTCCTATATTTTACTCACATCAAGCTACAGAACCAGAACAATACAGCTTCCCCTTCCTATGAAAGCATCAATGCCCCTAAATGCAGAGCCTATCATAACATTCCATAATAAGTTTTCTTAAAAAACTTATTTATAAGACTTGAACTCTGACATGGTACTAAATTCCACTATCCCTACAGTATTAAATACCACTATCCAGTACACAGATCTAAAACCAAAATGACATCCCCCTTATTTTCTAACTCTTATTTTTAGACGTAAGATTAAAGCGCTGTGTATACTCCGTTTCGAAGGGATTCCTGGTATTCCTGGGATAGTCATCAATGCAGTCTGCCCACACATTATGCTCAAACGGACCTGCCTCCCTCAGCACCTTCCACACCGCCGTATTACATTTAAACCCCGACCCAAGCGCGATCTGCCACACCCGGTCCCCTTTCTTAACGCGGCGCTTGGCCTCCATGTACGCCACCTCGTACCACAGCCCGCTGGACGACGTGTTGCCGAAGCGGTGCAGCGTCATGTGTGCCGGCTCCGTGTCGTGGTCCGTCAGCCGGAGGCTCTTCCCGATGCCGTTGATGACCGCACGTCCACCCGGATGGATACAGAAATGCTCGAACGCCAGCCGGAAATTCGGCACGTAGGGTTTGACGGAAGATTTCAAAACCCTAATGCAGAACATGTTGTAAACGAAGTAGATTTGTTCTGAAATCGGCAAGACCTTGGCGGCCAGGGCGGTTATATTGTTCTTAAGCGCAATGCCGGCGGCCTCGATGAGATAGGTGGAGAGAGAAACCCCCGTCACGTCTTCGTCGTCCTCGCGCTGCACGATGGCGTTGTAGGCCTGGTCGTTGTAGCCCAGGTGGGTGCGCACAACGTGAAGGAGCCGCATCTTGGCGCGGGTTCGATCCGCCGACCGGTTGGACAGCAAAAGCCCCGAGCCCCCCACGCGGAACAGACAATTTGACATCATCATCGACTTGTCGTTGCCCTCGTAGCGATTCATCGTCAGATTTTCCGTGCTTAGTAGCACGGCATATGAATTTTTGTGAACTTTGAGGAGGTCTCTGGCCATGGCGACGGCGATGACGCCGGCGCTGCAGCCCATGCCGGAGAGGTTGAAGGATTTGACATCCTCCCGCATGTTGTAGCGGTTCACGATCCAGGCGGTGAGGGATGGGGCGGGAGCGAAGCAGCAGACGTTGACGATGAGGATATCGACGTCGGCGGGTCGAATCCCGGCCTCAGCAAAGAGGCGGTCCAGAGTCGCCGTGAAGGCCTCCTGCATCTCCAGCCACCCCTCGCTCATGCTGGAGGTCACGTTTTCGTTATAGAACGAATTGGGCGCGTAGGTCTCCTGCCCTAGCCCAGACTTTATGTGGACGTTCACCTGGAACCGGAGGGATTCTGGCTCCGGATCGCTCTTTCTGATTACGTATTCCGACAGCTCCGTGGTCAGTTTCCTCTCTTCAGAGGGTTTGTAACAACTATAAGCCACCAAATAGCATGAATTCGACCTCTTGAACCAGAAGATCCATACAGCGGCGAAAATAGAGAGGCCAACCGCCATAGCTGCCGAAACCGGAACAGGGAAGTTTTCCATCGTGGCTTTGCTGAGCAATGGTCCGAACTTTGAACGATGCCCTTTTGCTTTGATGGTTCCTTCCAGTCAGTCGTGTTAAACGACCCATTCCTTCGGTTATGCAAGGCCGGCGTGTGTGCAGTGGTCTGGAATTTGCCACGCTAGTTCTTCGGACAGTTGTGTGCTTTGATGGGCGAGATATTTATTACGGAGGGTGGTACTGTTGGTGGTTCGCTGCGGCCTCGCAGGCCGGGATTTGGTGTGCTTTTATGTTCACACGGGGAAGCGAGATGGTATTTATTTGCGAGTGAGATGAATCAAATACGTGTGCGATGAATGTTGGCCTACTTTATAGGTGCATTATTTTGAGAGAATTGCATTATGTCACTACACTTGCATCATCATATTATCACCTTAGAAAGTAAAATATTTTCACATTAGGACTTGTACATTTAAGCTTGATGTCCCATTGGGAAGAATATGGCAAGTGATAGAGTTCATAAACCACTCAAGTCCTACAACACAATTAATTTGAGATTATTTACAAACACACAAGGCAAATTAACCAGGCAAACGGACTTGTACATTTAAGCTTGATGTCCCATTGGGAAGAATATGGCAAGTGATAGAGTTCATAAACCACTCAAGTCCTACAACACAATTAATTTGAGATTATTTAAAAATACACAAGGCAAATTAACCAGGCAAACAGGTGTTAACGTGGAACGAAATTTCAATCAATCGTAAAATGAAATTTCAATCATGGAAACTACACTAACCAGACAGACAGTATTACCGTGAGATTATTTACAAACACACTACATTAAGAAGGCAAATAGGTGTTAACGTGGAACGAAATTTCAATCATGGAATAAAATTTCAATCAATCATGGAATGAAATTTCAATCATGGAAACTACACTAACAAGGCAGACATGTATTAACGTGAAATGAAATTTCATCACATTAGCCGGGTAGAAAGCAAGATGGTCAACCCCCACACACATGTCGAAACAAGTATTAATGTGAGATTATTCACAAACACACACTACATTGACAAGGCAAACAAGTATTAACGTGGAACAAAATTTCAATCATGGAAACTATACTAACAAGGCAGATAGGTATTTATGCCCTTAGACTTGCATCATCACATTAACTGGTTAGAAAGCAACCCCGCACCCATGCCAAAACTAATACGTGCAACGAAATTCCAATCGTGAAATATGCCCTTAGACTTGCTTCATCACATTAACTGGTTAGAAAGCAACCCCCACACCCATGTCGAAACTCGGCGTGGGACCAAAGACTTTTAACTATCCTATTGGCACAGAGTATGGCAAGTGGTGGGGTTCATGAGCCAATTGTCTTTCACTATTGTGATTCCACGTAGTTTTTTTTACCTTGTGATATCTTTTTCATATGTCGGCTAAATCAAAAGTCACGCACTTTAGTAAATTTCTAAGTTTTTTTTTTTTTTCTTAAACATAAGGGAATTGGCAACTGCCTTTCCTTTTTGAACAATTGGTCACAGGGTCAAATCACATTACCTCCAGTCGCAGCGTCAAATCATGGAGCTACCACTATAAGTTTAGTAAATTTTTAAATTATCCTTCTAGTGAATTGAATTTGGGTTTTTGTTAGGAGAGTTGTTATTAAGATTTGCAGTGTTCGGTCACATAGAGTCACATAGAGTTGAGTATATATATATATGCAAAGGATACATAAACAAAAAAAAAAATACTACAAATCTAAATATTTTTTTCTTTTTTTAGTTTGAAAGCTTGAAAGTTGAATAATAAATTTGGTAAGACCAAAGTTAAGGCCTAAAAAAATTAAGATCCCAAACATGTTAGTGCATGTTTGTTAAGAAAAGTTGAATTTGGTAATGGTAAACCCACAACACAAAGGAGGCAAAATAAAAATAGGTGAGATTATTGAGTTTATTAGTTGATACCGTGGTTAAACCATGTCACGATAAATTAATAGTTTTAAAACAATGCATAGAGTTCTTGCAACATGAGATGTTGGAATTGACCGCAATCATGAGGGTATAACAAAGCCTCAATAGGGAACAACAAAAAGTGATTTTTGAACAAGCCATTCAAATCAATTTGTTGGAATAAATATACCTTTATAAAAAAAATTAACTTGTAGAGCATACTAGTCAATATCTATGTGAACATAATGACTTGAGTATTCTTCATCTATCACTAAGCCTATTGTGAAAATCCTTTTATTTATTTTTGATGATAATGCCAATAGCTACCTAAATGTAATGTTGGTGGTCTTCTTTGAGAGGTCCTCCATGATTGATTATAATGTTTGGCCTACTAATATTGGAAAATCATGAATACATACCAAGCTTGCTTAGTTTCCATGACATCAACTTTTATTTCATTGTCTTAACAAGATTGAAAACATTAACTATAGCTTTGCCTTTATCATTATTCATTGTTCCTAAATTAGATATCTTATTAGGGCAATTTGTCATATAATGCCCTTTCTATTTGCACTTATAGTAGACTACTTTAAACAAATTCCTTTTAGCACTATTGTCCTCATATTGAGCTCATTGAGTTTCTTTCCTTACAACAAATTGATTAAAGTGGTTCAATATTTTTAATTAAGTATTTTGCTTTAGCTATAGAGGTAAAAGGAGATGGACTTACTATTGTTGTTGTTGATATTGGTTGTGGAACTTGGCCAAAAGTTATTTGAATAACTAATCTAAGTGGAATTGGTTCCTCCTATAAGACACTCATGTTATCGTTTTGTAATATCGTACACCTATTGAATGCTTATGGGATACTCATACTTTATCGTTGGCCTAATTATTGGCTTCAATCCTATGATAAATGATTTTAAAATCATATTGCTAATACCAAGTAATAGGCCATCGAGTAAGTTCTTCTTACATATTTGTGTTTCAAGATTCCTTCGTAGCTCTTATGCTCATGCATGATAATCATACCTTTAGCTCCCTATATTAGCTTTTGATCTCAACAATGAAATTAGAGTATTTTTAGTGTGGACTATACTCCTTGATCATGCACTCACTCATTTGATCCCATGAATTCTTTAACACAATATAGAATGATTTTCAATCTATTTTCCATAATGTTTGAAATTAATTTATAAGTAATATTACAAAGGCTTGTTAGAAAAAAACCAAAATATTTTTCTCATCTTTCTCGGTAACCAATGTAAAAATATTGCATTGATATCACGTATTGCATCCTTATTTTTCTTGGATTATTGAATCCATAGATCATAATTATAAATCATCATTGAACTTGACATAAATAAACTGAGGTCCTTCTTTGTCATGAAGAGTGACTATAGTTGGAACATCTACATTTATAGCTCCAAGTTTTATATTTTCCTCATTGTGAAAAAACCAACCCAATTACTTTTTGCTTCTAGCAATTGTCCAATGTCCCATTTGTATCTATCCCATATTATTGTGATAGTTGTTGAAGGTCCTATAGCAAAAAATGTTGGATAGTACTGTTGGCAGTTTTACCACAATGAATTTTGCCTTGTAAAATTCTAAGTATACAAATTAAACAATGCAATTGTGTTGGCCCGTGAAATCTTTTGTGTTGTTATTGTTTTAATTTGATATTTTTAATTTCATTATCAAATGCAAAGCAAGTGCTTTTTCCCGCTTTCCTAAACACAATTAAGCGCCAATAATTTTGTTGGCGAAAATAGAAGTTAAAGCTCCAAATTGGTTTCGTGAGCGAAAATAAACTGTAGTGCTTCCTCTGGCGAAAATAATTTAAGGCGACATCACTGGACAAAGAAAAGTGCAAGGAAAAAAATGTGCCATTAAAAAAATGTCTAAGGAATAAAGGCGTCAACATTAACTAAAAGCGCCAACGAAAATGTAATCAATTGATTTCGCTAGCGAAAGTAGGTAAAAGACGCATTAAGACGATTTCGCCTAAGATGGAGCAAAAGCAATGAAAAGCACCAAAATTGGAGCAAAGAGAGGATTTTATAAGTGAAGAAAAAGACAAGTTAAATGATTTCACCCAAACTTATGCATTCCAAGGTGATTTCACCCTTTTTTGGGTGAATTACTATTTTTAGTTAATTTCGGGGCGAAAATAATAGATGGGCATTGGTCAAAGTCAATTTCACCATGAGATAAGCAAAAACAATGATTTTTGCTCCTTTTCCAACGAACTAGATGGTTTTGCCCAAATTTGAGCGAAAGCAAGAAAGAGCGCCCAACTTGGAGTGAAAAGCAATAAAAACGACATCTTCCTGAGTTGGTCAACATCGATTTCGTCCCAAATAGGATCGAAATTTATTTTTGCCCTCCTTCTAGAGCGAAATTCTATTTTTTCTCAATAACACATCGAAATCGCTTTCTGGTGAAATTCATGGCAAAACTTTTAAAGTGGGTGCAATTTCCAGCGAAATTAATCACTTTCACCCCCCTCTTGCAGTGAAAGTATTTTTTACTCCTTTTCTTGGCGAAATCACTACAAAATAAGAAAGTAAAGGCAAGCAGGAACACTTTTGGGCGAACTTAGAAAAATTGATGGCAAAAATTCTAAGATGGGCAAAAATATCAAATGAACTTCCATTTTCGTTCCTTTTTTCAGCGCACTTCCATTTTCACTCATGATTGCAACGAAATGGCTTTTAGCCCTCACTTATGGATAAAATTCATTCTTATCTTTCCTCTAAACGAATTCTTTTTCAAAGGCGCTTTCTAAACAGATCGTTTTTGGGAAATATCAAAGGTTGGTAAAATTTAATTCTTGGAGCAACGAAATCAATATTTCCAGAGTTCTTGTTGAAGGGTTACCAACGTTAAATGTTGTTCTCCTAATTCTAGTACGACCCTCTTCATTTTCAATGCACCGTCCATTGATTTCGTTCCTTTTCCAAATGAAGTTGATTTTCATTGGGTCTTCCTAGCAAAAATAAAATTCTAAGGCACAAGATGACGAAGTGGCAACCAATATTTAATGTTCGAGCTCCTGATTTTCATGCAACATTGTTGTGTTTCGATGCACCGACGTCTGAGATGATTTTCCATCATCCATTCTTGCTAATTTCTAAGGTGCTCTCCACCAAAACGGGATCGTTGCTTCCAGAAGAATGTTGTTGAGGATGAAATTGCCACTGTTAATATTTGACTAGCCAACATTTTGTTTTCATGTGCATTTAATTAGAGAGGTGCAACCCTCTATAATACTAATCATTTTGATGTAAAAAGGAGGATAGACACTGCCAAAAAACACTTTGAGTTCTTTGCATCAATTGAAAGATATTTGGCTCT
This sequence comes from Wollemia nobilis, assembly GCA_028583015.1. Taxonomy (NCBI): domain Eukaryota; kingdom Viridiplantae; phylum Streptophyta; class Pinopsida; order Araucariales; family Araucariaceae; genus Wollemia; species Wollemia nobilis. Next base: position 2,502,308 of record JAQPPZ010000927.1, read on the forward strand.
GGTTCCTGGATCAGTGGTGTATGCAATCACTTTATGCCTATTATTTCTATTATGTTCATGATCTTTATTAGATAATTTTAAATTTTGCATGTTGAATTTAACTCCTGATAGAGAACTGAATGATGAAATGTTTATTGGAAGTTATCTCTGTAAGTTATGAATGGTTCCTATGCTTTTCTTTCTTTTATATGCTAATTAAAACTTGATTTGGATTTTAGCTGCTAGTTTATCCCCACCTCATGTTTCTGGCTCAACCATATTTCTCATTCCTTTCTATAATTTCCCATATCTTTCAGTTATCCTAAGCTTGACACTGATTGTTAGATTAGTAAGGGAACCAACCCTCTTTGGAGATTGGTCCGAAGGACATATTTTTCCTTCGACCTTTCAATGTTGGCTAGGTCTAGGGCACGTATTATTACACTTAGGCAGATTCATGACCAACAGTTTTTGGCATGCCCTGTAGGACATTAAAAGTTCCACTTTGAGCATTATTAAGGTTTGATGTTCATTTTTTATTGTTTGACTAGAACAACTTGTGATTCAGTTTTACCTAGAATCCTCTAAACGTGAAGTGAGTGAAAGCTTTACTTACGATCACAAGATCGAAGGCCAAAATTTTTAAAAACCCCATTGAGTTCTTTGAGATTGACACCCAAATTTTAGGAAAGCATCCTAGGTTAGTCACTTTGACTATTCCATCAATTGCAACATCTTCACATGTAGCTGGTGTTTTTTCTGTTCCTTCAAATCCCCCTAGCATAGCCACTAGCTTTCCTCCTCCTCAAGCAAACACTCCAGTCCAAATGACCCAAAATATGCCACCTCAACCACCAAGACAGTTCCTAGCTTGGAATCACTTCGAAGCTTTGAATATGTAGGCTCAAAACCCAATTTTACAAACAACATTGAAGGTTTTTCCAACTTACGATGGTATGAGAAAAATGACTTACGAGCATGTTCAAGACGTGGCTTATCTAGCAACCATTCATAGCATCACGAATGAAGACGTCATGGTAAGATTGCTCATGCTCTCTCTCAGAGGGAAGTTGTTGTACTGGTATCGATATTTACAACTTGCCACTATTACCACTTGGGACCAGTTGGTCGAATTATTGATAAAAGGGTTCAATGAACAAGTGGATCCTTTCTCTCTGTTGCATCAATTTACCACCATTCAGAGGCATCCACAGGAAAAAAATTTGACTTCAACATCAGGTTTTCCTAACCTTGGTAGAGAGTCCCCGATGGTCTCCGATTGACTTCTAAACAAGTCATATTCTATTACCTCTGAGCCTTCAATTCTTACACTAGCATGTCCATCTATCAGTCCAACGTAGATACATTTTTGACCTTGTATTCTGCTGGGCAAAATGCTAAGGCTGATCTAATTACTATCAATAAGCTTTCGCCAAAGATGACGATACCTATTTTTTTCGATCTCCCATAGTATTTGTATTCCAATGCATCTTGTCAATCCCTGTCTATGTCTCCCATGTATTCGATTCCTTCATGGAATTCGAGTTCATATCAAACTACGATGATAGTTTTTATCCCGTAACTGCCTGCTCCATCCATTCCACAACTACTTGCTCTGGTTCCATTCCTAGCACTGCCATGTCTACCTGTACCACTTCCATTACCAGCTCCTCCCACACCCTCAAATCCTGATCCCTAAGAAAATTTGTTGAAGGAGATGTAGTCAATGAAATCAGCCATAAGAGTAATGACCAATGAGATCACGATGATTAAAAAGTAGGCTGAGAGGGATTTCCAACCTAGGATATTTCAACCTCCGCAAATCATCAAAGAGCAAGCAACTTCAACAAGGTGCCTGAAAGGAATACAATAGTGTTGGAAAACAAGGAAGTTGACCCATCAGACAAAGCATACTAGTGCTCTACCTACAATGATCTGCATGGTAAGGAAACTTGCATGGTTCATATGAACTACGTGGATACATTGGTAGAAAGCACTTTCGATGGTCATATCAACATGATTACATAAGTTGATTATAATTTCATGGTCCCTTTCGAAGAACAAGTTTCAGTTCTCAGGAGAGTTGGAAGAAAACCTGTCACCGTAGATCCAACTGAAATGGATCCGCTGAAGGTACCCGCTGATCCAAAAGTGCAAAATGAGAAAAACAAGCACAAGCAATGGCATATGTTCCAACGCCCAAGCCAGATGCACCTATCTTGTTAAAATATCTCTTGCCTCCACGAGCGAAAGAAATATTACAATAAAAGGCTTCAAATTTGCAGGCAAAAGCGAAAACGAAAGAAAAAACTAGAGAAAAGCTCAAGTACCCATCCTTGACCAAGCGTCAGAGGGTAGAGGCTACAACACAATATCGAAGCAAGTATGAGGTTTTCAATGAAGTAAAGGAGTCCAACGCATCTATGTACATCATTATTGAAGAACTAAAGAGGATTTCGGCCAAGGTTAGTCTCTATGATGCATTGCAGTTGCCTGGACAAGTCAATTTATTACAAGAATCGCTAAAGTTTGTTAAAGATAAGGGAAAGAATCCTACTCAGACTATTTTTTCTCAAACACTAACTAATTCAGCCACAAGAAAGAATAGACCACCCCCTTTCTACTTGTCTCTCAAGATGGAGGGTTGGATTGTGTATAATTGCATGATCGATTTTGGTGCTACTACAACTGTCATGCCAAAGGTAGTTTGTGACATTATGGGTATGGAATATACTAGAAGCAGTCCTAGCATTTTGCAATTATATGGAATCCCTATGAGAATGGTGGGTGTTATCAAAGACATCCCCATTGTATTACATAAAATGCCTTAGATCATTGTGATCCAAGAGGTGGTTGTGGTTGATATGGAGCCGTATTTCAGCATGTGCCTTTCAAGAGAGTTCATTGCCAAGTTGGGAGGCTATCTTTCTCTGGACTATTCCCATCTGGATATTCCTTTCAAAAGAATTCGAATCTATAATGAGAAGCCTTCTAATTTTCATATAGAGAAGATTGAAGAAGAATAAAAATCCATGAATTATGTCAACATGATGACTGAAGAATTAAAAGAATTGGATTTGATGGAAGAGGTTCTAGATGAGCTTCGAACAGAAGACGAGTTTTCAATGCCTGACTTTAATGCCATGATGGAGACTGAAATTAGTTGTTACACCATTACTAAGCCTAGAAAAGCTTAAGTGAAGGTGTTTGATGATCTAGATCCTATTATCGATCAATTATGGAAGTTGTACTTCAACGGTGCGATATGCAAGAATGGTGTAGGAGCAGAGATCATTCTCATTTCTCCTTTTGGCATACAAAAAACTTATTCATACCAATTGACATGGAGTTGTACCAATTATGTTGTTGAGTATGAAACACTATGCCTAGGATTGAAAAAAGCAGAGAAACTTGGGATTAAACAACTACAAATTTTTGGATATTTTGAATTGATTGTGAAACAAGTAATGAACAAGTGTGTCTCCAAGCAGCACTACTTGAAGGTACACCGCAATAAATTTTGGGACCTGTTTGAAGCTTACACAACGTTGAACATCCAAGTGATTTCATAGAAACAGAATAAACACGCATATCTTCTAGCATCCCTTGGCACCAACTTTTCTCCGGTTGAGCACGTGATGAGAAAACCCAATACTGTGAGATTAGTTTACAGACCTTTAGTCCCTGACAAGAACATATATTGGCAAGTGTTCAATAGTGACGAGTAAATTGTAAATTTATTGATAAGAGAAGCTAGTACTATGGAAGGAAGAACACTCAGTGAAGAAGAAGAAGTTGAAGGATTGATCCAACTGGGAAATAATCATATCCTGAAAGGATTGATTACACTTGAGAGTCTCTTTGATCAGAATGACAGTGTTAGGAGAGTTGTTATTGCAGTGTTAGATCACATAGAGTTGGGTATATATATGGTATATATATGCAAAGTATACATAGAGTTGGGTATATATATGGTATATATATGCAAAGGAGTTTTAAGATCAAAAACAAAAAAAATACTACAAATCTAAATATTTTATTTTTTATTTTTTATTTTTTTTATTTTTTATTTATTTTTAGTTTGAAATTTGAATAAATATATTTGGTAAGACCAAAGTTAAGGTCTAAAAAATTAAAATCCCAAACATTTTAGTGCATGTTTGTCAATAAAAGTTGAATCTGGTAATGGTAAACCCACAACACAAAGGAGACAAAATAAAAATAGGTGAGATTAACTTGAGTTTATTAGTTGATACCATGGTTAGTCCATCTCATGACAAACTAAGAGTTTTAAAACAATACATAGGGTTCTTGCAACATGAGATATTGGAATTGACCGCAATCATGAGGGTATAACAAAGTCTCAATATGGAACAACAAAAAGCGATTTTTGAACAAGTCATTCAAATCAATTTTTTGGAATAGAGATACCTTTAAAAAAAACTTTAACTTGTAGAGCATACTAGTCAATATCTATGTGAACATAATGACTTGAGTATTCTTCATCTATCACTAAGCCTATTGTGAAGATCCTTTCATTTTTTTGATGATAATGCCAATAGCTACCTAAATGTAATGTTGGCGGTCCTATTTGAGAGGTCCTCCATGATTGAGTATGATGTTTGACCTACTAAGATTGGAAAATCAAGAATACATAGCTTTCTTCTCCTTCACGTTTTAGGCTCTTATTTATTCTTTTTAGTTTTTCTTCACTAGGGTTCTTGTCCCAAGCTTGCTTAGTTTCCATAACATCAAATTTTTCTTCATTGTCTTAACAAGATTGAAAACATTAACTATAGCTTTGCCTTTATCATTATTCATTGTTCCTAAAGTAGATACCTCATTAGGGCAATTTGTCATATAATGCCCTTTTTGTTTGCACTCATAGTAGACTACTTTAAACAAATTCCTCCTAGCACTATTGTCCTCATATTGAGCTCATTGGGTTTCTTTCCTTACAACAAATTGATTAAAGTGGTTCAATCTTCTTAATTAAGTCTTTTGCTTTAGCTATAGAAGTAGAAGGAGATTGACTTACTATTGTTGTTGTTGCTATTGGTTGTGGAACTTGGCCAAAAGCTATTTGAATAACTAATCTAAGTGGAATTGGTTCCTCCTATAAGACACTTATGTTATCATTTTGTAATATCATACACCTATTGAATGCTTATGAGATACTCATACTTTATCGTTGGCCTAATTTTGACTTCAATTCTACAATAAAGAATTTTAAAATCATATTGTTAATACCAAGTAATAGACCATCGAGTAAGTTCTTCTTACATATTTGTGTTTCAATATTCCTTCGTAGCTCTTATGCCCATGCATACTATTCATACCTTTAGCTCCCTATATTAGCTTTTGATCTCAACAATGAAATTAGAGTATTTTTACTGTGGACTATACTCCTTGATCATACACTCATTCATTTGATTCCATGAATTCTTTAACACAATATAGAATGATTTTCAATCTATTTTCCATAATGTTTGAAATTAATTTATAAGTAATATTACAAAGGCTTATTGAAAAATACCAAAATATTTTTCTCATATTTCTCGGTAACCAATGCAAAAATATTGCATTGATATCACTTATTGTATCCTTCTTTTTCTTGGATTATTTAACTACATCCAACATATCACTCTTTGATAATTCCTCAAAGCTTATGAAAGAACATTTTAGGAAATTCATCAAGGCTAGGTGCCTTCTTAGGGTGCAATGATAAAACTGCCTTCTATAGCTCCTCCATAGAGATCATCTACATCAAGCTTTTATTCTATCCTTGTGTGATAATCGATGGAATATTTTATAAAATCTTACTTTGAGCCTCATTATCTTCCCCAACTCCTAACATAATAGATTTGAAATAATTAATTACTTCCTTTCTAATATCTTCTTTGACCTAAATACTTCTTTCATCTAGAATTAAAATGTTTTTTATTTAATGAAAAGACAATTGTTTTGGTTATAGCATGAAAGAAAATTGGTATATATGTCCCCTAACTTAATCTATCCATCCCTTTGTTGTTGGCACTAATATGACTCTTCCTTTTTTAATACATGAAAAAATAAGAAAGTACTTATTTTTCTTACAGATAAGTATCTTGGTCGATTCCATCAATGTCTACTATCTCTTTAAATTGTTGATATTGGAATTAACTTCCTCTTTTTAAATGTGTTGCTAAAATATTTAACATTTCAAATATTCAATTTTGCCCTTAGATATTTTATATTTTGAAAAAATATGTACATACATGATCCTTCAAACTTTGTTTCATCCCAACATAACATAATCATCTAGAAGAAATCAGGGTCTTGGATTCACCTACAATAAAACCAAAATGACTTTGGATGACCATTATAGATTAAAACACGTCTCAATAGAGTGGGTTTATGTTCTAATCCTATTTATAATAGAATGTCTTAAGATATTGTATATTCAGTTTACAACAATGTATTAGATAATAAAAATATATTTATTTTTTTTGCTATATGCATTTGCACAATACATTTGATATCCTGTGTATTTAAATATTGAAAGAATAGCATACCCAAAGACCATTTGAATAGACAAATGATGTAAAATCCTCCATTGATTAGGTTATATTGGAGTACCACCCCTATTTTTTGAAGAGGATAGAATTGTGTTGAAGTCGCCCTAAGAATCCATAGATCATAATTATAAATTATCATTGAACTTGACATAAATAAATTGAGGTCCTTATTTGTCATGAAGAGTGACTATAGTTGGAACATCTACATTTATAGATCCAAGTTTTATATTTTCCTCATTGTGAAAAAACCAACAACCCAATTACTTTTTGCTTCTAGCAATTGTCTAATGTCCTATTTGTATCTATCCCATATTGTTGTGATAGTTGTTGAAGGTCCTATAGCAAAAAATGTTGGATAGTCCTATTGGCAGTTTTGCCACAATGAATTTTGCCTTGTAAAATTCTAAGTATACAAATTAAACAATGCAATTTTTTTGGCCCATGAAATCTTTTGTGTTGTTATTGTTTTAATTTGATATTTTTAATTTCATTCTCAAATGCAAAGCAAGTGCTTTCGCCCGCTTTCCCAAGCACAATTAAGCGCCAATTTTTTCGTTGACAAAAAAAGAAGTTAAAGCTCCAAATTGGTTTCACGAGCGAAAATAAACTGTAGTGCTTCCTCTAGTGAAAATAATTTAAGGTGACATCACTGGCAAAAGAAAAGTGCAAGGAAGGAAATGTGCCATAAAAAAAATATCTAAGGAACAAATGCGTCAAAATTAATTGAAAGTACCAACTAAAATGTAATCAATTGATTTCGCTGGCGAAAGCAGGTAAAAGACACATTAAGACGATTTCGCCCAAGTTGGAGCAAAAGCAATGAAAAGTACCCAAATTGGAGCGAAGGGAGGATTTTACAAGTGAAGAAAAAGATAAGTTAAATGATTTCGCCCAAACTTATGCATTTCAAGGTGATTTTGCCCTTTTTTGCGTGAATTACTATTTTTAGTTAATTTCGGGGCAAAAATAATAGATGGGCATTGGTCAAGGTCAATTTTCGCCATGGGATAAGCAAAAGCAATGATTTTTGCCCCTTTGGTTTTGCCCAAATTTGAGCAAAAGTAAGAAAGAGCGCCCAACTTGGAGTGAAAAGCAATAAAAACGACATCTTCTTGAGTTGGTCAAAATCAATTTCGTCCCAAATAGGAGCGAAATTCATTTTTGCCCTTCTTCTGGAGAGAGATTCTATTTTTGCTCAATAACACATCAAAATAACTTTATGGCAAAATTAATGGTAAAACTTTTAAAGTGGGTGCAATTTCCAACAAAATTAATCACTTTCGTCCCCCTCTTGTAGCGAAAGTAATTTTCGCTCCTTTTCTTGGCGAAATCACTATAGAATAAGAAAGTAAAGGTAAACAAGAACGTTTTCGGGCGAACTTAGTATAAGTGATGGCAAAAATTTCAAGATGGGCGAAAATATCAAATGAACTTCCATTTTCGCCCATTTTTTCAGTGCACTTGTATTTTCACTCACGATTGCAACAAAATGGCTTTTCACCCTCACTTCTGGACGAAATTCATTCTTATCTTTCCTCTAAATGAATTCTTTTTCAAAGGCACTTTCTGCATAGACCGTTTTTGGAAAAGATCAAAGGTTGGTAAATTTTAATTATTGGAGCAATGAAATCAATATTTCTAGAGTTCTTGTTGAAGGGTTGCTAATGTTAAATATTGTGCTCCTGATTCTAGTACGACCCTCTTCATTTTCAAGGCACCGTCCACTAATTTTGCTCATTTTCCAAATGAAGTTGATTTTTGTTGGGTCTTCTTGGCGAAAATAAAATTTTGAGGTGTAAGATGACGAAGTGGAAACTAAGATTTAATGTTCGAGCTCCTGATTTTTGTGCAACATTGCTATGTTTTGATGCACCGATGTTTGAGATGATTTTCCATCGTCCATTCTTGCTAATTTCCAAGGTGCTTTCCATCAAAACGGGATCGTTGTTTCCTAAAGAATGCGTTGATTTGTTCATTACAGTTACCGAGGAGGAAATTGTTGTTAATCTTTGACTAGCCAACATTTTATTTTCATGTGTATTTAATTATAGAGGTGCAACCCTCTATAATACTAATCATTTTTATGTAAAAAATGAGGATAGATACTACCAAAAAACACTGAGTTTTGCATCAATTGAAAGATATTTGGCTCTGGTTCTTGGATCAGTGGTGTATGCAATCACTTTCTGCCTATCATTTCTATTACGTTCATGATATTTGTTAGATAAGTTTGAATTTTGCATGTTGAATTTAACTCCTGATAGAGAACTGAATGCTAAAATGTTTATTGGATGTTATCTCTGTAAGTTGTGAATGGTTCCTATGCTTTTATTTTTGTTATATGCTAATTAAAACTTGATTTGGATTTTAGCTGCTGGTTTATCCCCACATCATGTTTCTGGCTCAACCATATTTCCCATTCCTTTCTATCATTTCCCATATCTTTCAGTTACCCTAATATTTACACTAATTGTTAGATTATTAAGGTAACCAGCCTGAAGGACATCTCTTTCCTTTGGCCTTTCAATGTTGGTTGGGTCTAGGGTGCGTATTATTACACTTAGGCAGATTTGTGACCAACAATTTTTGGCATGCTCGATGGGACATTAAAAGTTCCACTTTGAGCAGTATTAATGTTTGATGTTCATATTTTTATTGTCTGACTAGAACATCTTGTGACTCAATTTTACGTAGAAGCCTTTGAACATGAAGTGAGCGAAAGCTTTACTTATGAACACAAGATCGAATGCCAAAAATTTTGAAAACCCCGTTGATTTCTTTGATCTGGACACCTAAATTTTAGGAGAGCATCCTAGGTTAGTCACTCCGACTATTCCATCGATTGCAATATCTTCACAGGTAGTTTGTGTGTTTTATGTTCCTTCAATTCCCCTTAGCACAACCATTAGCTTTCCTCCTCCTCAAGCAAAATCTACAGTTCAAATGGCCCAAAATATGCCACCTCAACCACCAAGATAGTTTCCAGCTTGGAATCACTTCGGAGCTTTGAATCCGCAGGCTCAAAACTTGATTTCGTAAGCAACGTTGAAGGCTTTGCCTACTTACGATGGTACAGGAAAAATGACTAATGAGCATGTTCAAGACGTGGCTTCTCTGGAAACCATTTATAGCATCATAGATGAAGACATCATGGAAATATTGCTCGTGCTCTCTCTCAGAGGGAAGTTGTTGTACTAGTATCGATATTTATAGCTTGCCATTATTACCACTTGGGACTAGTTGATCGAATTATTTATAAAAGGGTTCAATGAAAAAGTGGATCCTTTCTCTTTATTGCATCAATTTACCACCATTTAGAGGTATCCACAGGAGAAAATTGTTGACTTCAATGTCAGGTTCGTTTGAACTTGGTAGAGAGTCCCCGATGATCTTCGATCAACTACTAGACAATTCACATTCTATTACCTCTAAGCATTCAATTATGACATTAGCATGATCATTTGTTAGTCCAACATAGATATATTTTTGGCCTTGTAATCTACTGCACAAAATTTTGAGGCTGATCTAATTGCTATCGGTAAGCTTTCACCAAATATGATGATACCTATTTTTCTTGATCTTCCATATTATTTGTATTCCAATGCATCTTCTCAACCCATACCTATGTCTCATATGTATCTGATATCTTCATGGAATTCGAGTTCATATCAAATTAAGATGATATTTTTTGTCCCACAACTTCCTACTCCATCCATTCCACAGCTACCCACTCTGGTTCCATTCCTAGCACTGCCATCTCTACCTATACCACTTCCATTACCATCTCCTCTAGCACCCTCAAATCTTGATCCCTAAGAAAAGTTGTTGAAGGAGATGCAATCAATGAACTTAGCCATAAGAGCAATAATAAATGAGATCACGATGATTGAAAAGAAGTAGGCTAAGAGGGATTTCCAGCCTAGGATATTTCAACCTCTACCAATCATCAGAGAGCAAGCAACTTCAACCAACAAGGTTCCTAAAAGGAATGCAACAGTGTTGGCAAACAAGGAAGCTGGCCCACCAAACAAAGCATACTAGTGCTCACATGACAAAAAAACTTGCATGGTTCATCTGAACTATGTGCAGATATTGGCAGAAAGTGCTTTCGATGGTCGTATCAACATGATTACAGAAGTTGATCATAATTTCATGGTCCCTTCTAAAGAACAAGTTTCAATTCTCATGAGAACTGGAAGAAAACCTGTCACCGTAGACCCAACTTAAATGTAGCCGCTGAAGGTACCCATTGATTCGAAAGTGCAAAATGAAAAGAAAAAAAGCACAAGCAAAGGCATCTGTTCCATTGCCCAAGCCAGATGCCCCTATCCTATTAAAATATCTTTTGTCTCCATAAGCAAAAGAAAGATTGCAAGAAAAGACTTCAACTTCACAAGCGAAAGATGAAACGGAGGAAAATGCCAGAGAAAAGCTCAAGTACCCATTATAGACCAAGCATTAGAGGGTAGAGGCTACACAACAATATCAAAGAAAGTATGAGGTTGTGAATGAAGGAAAGGAGTCCAACACATCTACATGCAACGTTGTTGAATAACTGAAGATGATTTTGACCAAGGTTAGTCTCTATGATGCATTGCAATTGCCTAGACAAGTCGATTTGTTGCAAGAATCGTTGAAGTTTGTTAAAGATAAGGGAAAGAATCCTACTTAGACTATTTTTGTTCAAATGCTAACTACTTCAGCCACAGGATAGAATAGACCACCCCCTTTCTACATGTCTCTCAAGATAGAGAGTAGCATTGCGCACAATTGCATGATCAATTCTGGCGTTGCTACAACTGTCATGCCAAAGGCAGTTTGTGACGTTATGGGTATGGAATATACCAGAAGTAGTCTTGGCATTTTGCAATTATATGGAATCCCTATGAGAATGGTGGGTGTTATTAAATACATCCCCATTGTATTACATAAAATACCTTAGATCACTATGATCCAAGAAGTGGTTATGGTTAACATGGAGCCATATTTCAGCATGTGCCTCTCAAGAGAGTTCACTACCAAGTTGGGAGGCTATCTTTCTCTGGACTATTCTCATCTAGAGATTCCTTTCAAAATGAAGAAAATTCTAATCTATAATTAGAATCCTTCTACATTTCATATAGAGAAGATTGAAGAAGAAAAATCCATAAATTTTGTCAACATGATGACTGAAGAAATAGAAGAATTGGATTTTATGGAAGAGGTTCTATATGAGCTTCGAACAAAAGATGAGTTTTCAATGCCTAAATTTAATGCCATGATGGAGATTGAAATTAGCTGTTAAACCATTACTAAGCCTGGAAAATCTGAAGTGAATATTTTTGATGATCTAGATCCTATTCCCGATCAATTGTGTACTTTGATGGTGCAATATGCAAAAATGGTGTAGGAGTAGGAATCATTCTCATTTATCCTTATAGCATACATAAAACTTATTCATATCGATTGACTTGGAGTTATACCAATAATGCTGCTGAGTATGAAGCATTGTACCTAGGCTTGAAGAAAGTAGAGAAGCTTGAAGAAAGTAGAGAAGCTTGGTATTAAACAACTGTAAATATTTGGATATTCTAAATTGATTGTGAAACAAGTAATGAAAAAGTGTGTATCCAAGCAGCACTACCTGAAGGTATACTGCAACAAAGTATGGGACCTGTTTGAAGCTTACACATCATTAAACATCTAAGTGATCTCACAAGAACAGAATAAACATTCATATCTTCTAGCATCCCTTGGTACTAACTTTTCTCTAGTTGAGAACGTGATGAGAAAACCCAAGACTGTGAGGTTAGTTTATAGATCTTCAGTCCCTGACAAGAACATCTATTGGCAAGTGTTCGACAATGATGAGCAAATTGTAAATTTCTTGATAAGAGAAGCTAGTACTGTGGAAGGAAGAACACTTGATGAAGAAGAAGTTGAAGGATTGATCCAGCTGATAAATAATAATATCCCTAAAGGATTTATTACGCTTGAGACTCTATTTGATTAGAATGGCAGAGCAGAAAGGCATAGGATCAAAGTGGACGAGGAGTAAACCGAACTATAGTTGGGACCCGAGAAGTCAATCAAAGTTGGTACTTATTACACTCTAGAAGAACTAGAGCAAATCAAGAAGCTATGCCATGAGTTCCTAGATATCGTCGCTTGGAGCTATCAAGATTTAAAAGGCTACAACAAGGACGTGATCCAGAATACCATTGAGTTGCAAGGAGTGAAACCCTTTAGGCAAAAGTAGAGGTCAGTCAATCCCAAGATTGAAGCCTTGATGAAAGTTGAACTATTGAAGATGATGGAGACCAAAATAATTTACCCGATCAAGCATTCTACTTGGGTAGCGAATTTGGTCCCTATGCGAAAAGAACGAAGATATTCACTTGTGTGTTGACTTCTAGAATTTGAATCAGACATCCTCGAAGGATCATTATCCTTTACCTCAAATTGATCAAATTTTTAATGTAGTTGCAGGAGCTCAGAGATTTTCTCTGTTGGATGGTTTCTCTGGCTATAATCAAATTTGGGTCAAGGATGAAGACCAATATAAAATGGTATTCACCACAAAATGGGGAACATTTGCTTATCGACGAATGTCATTTGGTCTCTCGAACGCTAGAGCAACTTTTCAAAGAGCGATGAACATAGTTTTTGGTGAGTTGTTAAATCAGATTATTGTAATTTATTTGGATCACATGACTATATTATCTCACAACAGGGAAGAGCTTAGTTTATATTTATGATAAGTGTTTGAGAAATACCGAGTGTTTGGAATATCCATCAAACTAAAAAAGTCCATCTTTGTGTAAAGTAAGGAAAACTCCTGGCCACATCATTTTGGAAAAAGGTTTAGCTATTGATCCAGCTAGAGCTGAGGCTCTTTTGAAGCTTCTATTGCTAGACAACAAGAAGGATTTGCAGTCATTCTTCAGATAGATTAATTTTGTTCAAAATCTTATCGCATATTTTACCCAAGTGGTAAAATCTATGACTGAGCTTTTAAATAAATATGCGGAGTTCAAATGGACTGAGCAGAGGAAGTGAGAGTTCAAAGAAATCAAAGAAAGAATCGCTCAAGACCTAGTTCTGGTAAACCCTGATTATTCAAAGGATTTTATCATGTATGTTGTTAGTGAACAAGAGAGTTACACAATGATGCTCATGCAAAAGGAAGACGATGGAGATGCGTAATCAATCACTTCCTTAAGCTAAGTCATCCAACCATTTAGTGTGTTGCCCTGTTCTGAGTTTGGTTTTTTGAAGTATTCTAATTTTTTTTGTAATTTTTTGAGTTTTAACAGCTTCACAACCACTAACTTCGAAATTGAACAGCTTTTAAACTACTTGATAAAAAATTCAAAAAAAACTTGGAAATAGCAAGATGACACCTTCATCTAAATTTCTACAGAAGGAATTGACAAAATACGATCATACCTGGAAGATATGAATTTTTGAAAATGATAGGAATAACACTGGTTATCAGCAACTCCAAAAACTTGTATTTCATTTTAAACTTCGAATACAGTGCATCAAATTATTCATAGATTAGTACAAATAGATTCTAAATGTTGGGCGACCAAGTACTGACCATAAATCACCGTAAATTACATATTTCATATTGGTATGATTTCCAATGTATTCACCAGCATGTACAGCTAGACATGGAATTGTATGGCCTGCTAATAGAAATTAAATCTACCTTGGAAATAATGCCAAAACCCCTTCAAAACTGGTTGTTAAGCATGAGAAATGGATTTGCAAATATTATTGTAAGAAACCCTAGCATAAACACCTCGCCACAATGCTGAAATGATGGTCAAATGTATGGCCAAGCTGTAGCTGGGAGGAGCTTAAAATGCAATAATTAAATCTGAAACCCTTCACCAAACTCCTCACAAAATACTTTGAAAATATGCTCAATGTAATCCAAATGCACTCCTTGAGTGAGAATGCCCGAAAATCACCCTAAGGGTATCTCTCAACCCCGAAGATGATGATCCTACTAGAGGTTTTCGTCTCCAAACAAGCCAAAAATTTCCTGCAACAACTGCAAGAAAAATACTCTCAAGAGATATCTAGAAATAATCACCAAAAAACCTACAAAATGAGGAGCTCAACCTCAATTTATAATTTCTTCCAGGGACCCCATCCTTCCAAAAGCTTCTTTTTGCACTTATAATATTCTTTTATTCTTTATTATGTCCCCTTTCATGATTCTTAAACATACTTTAAGTTATATAACTTAAAGTCCATACTTAGGACCCATTTACAAAGTCACTCTATAATATTAAATTTATTTTAAGTGACTATAATACCATCTTATATCTCCCCATTAATAAAATAATATAAAGTAGACTATATGAAATATTTAATTTAATATAATTAACTTTACACATTAAAACCGTTGCCTTCTAGAAACTGGAACTCCAAAAAAAATATGGAAAGGGATACCCATTTCGTCGAAGTGTCCAATCGTACTTTCCATTTCCACTGATAACCCTTGAATTTGACTTACTAAAAATAGTAAGTCTCTGTACTTGTGTCCCGAAAAGGGCCAAAACCAAGCAACTGAAGAGATTTTTGGGTACCCAATTCGACGAAGAATATCATTACCCTGTTCGCTGAACCAGAAACCCTAATCACCAACTTACTATAAATAGTAATTCCCTGCAAAGATACCCAAAATGGTCCAAGAAATTGGTAATCTGAAGTACTACCATTATGACATCGTCTGAGCTCTCCCAATGGGCTCCCACACAACTAATCCTACCTATGGAAACCCAGGAATAGGCTAGAACATCACAACTAGTTGATTGCTTAGAAAAGCGACATTACAAACCACATGAAGAGAAATACAATTTCATTGAGAAGCAAGTATATGCGATAATGAAGTTCTAGAAGAAGTTTCGGCATTTTGTTTCCTAGAGAAAAATAATAGTTTATGTTGTCCATCCAGATATCCAAAGTTTCATCATCCAGGGAGAAATTGGAGACAAGAGAGCTGGTTGGATTTCCATAATCCAGGAGTATGATGTTGAAATCCAACCAACCAAGCTGGTTTAAGGTCGAGCACTATGTCAGGAGCTTGTAAAGAGCGTTGCTTTGGAATCCATGGTTTACCAACTTGAAGATTCAGTAAGCGAAAGTAATTTTGTTAATCACTTTACAATTGATTGTGATTGGATAAAGGACCTTGTCGAATATTTCAATTCAAGAAGATGTCCTTCACATCTTAATACTTCACAACGAAGGAGATTCGTACTACAGGCTCTCAGGTGTGTTTTGTTGCCCAGTGGATTGTTCCACAAAAATATTGATGGAGTACTTCTCAGGTGCATTAGAAAATCAGAGAAGCAGAAAATCCTAGAAGAATTCCATTCTGGATTGTAAGGAGGCCACTATGCAGGGAGACCCATGGCATTGAAGATCATCCAAGTAGGTTATTTTTGTCCCACTCTCTTTGCATATGCTTTCAAAGTCAGCCAAAGTTACAACAAATGCTAGAGATATATCGGTAGAAGCAGGAATACATCATCACCCCTTCATCCGATTTAAGTAGAAGCAATATTTCAGAAATTGGGCTTAGACTTCATTGGGATCATTGATTCTAATTCATTCATTGGGTATAAGTACATTCTAACTGCAACTAACAATTTCACTCGATGGGCTAAAGCAATTTCAACCAAGAAAGCCAAACAGGAGGTGGTCATCTCATTCCTTTAAGGATTGATCACTCGTTTCGGCATCACATATGCAATTATAACAAATAATGGAACTCCATTCATTGGTGCTAAATTAGCGACTTTACGGGTAAGTATGGTATTTATTTAAAAACCTCATCAAATTACTATCCATAGGGAAATGGCCTGGTCGAATCCATGAACAAGAATTTGCTCAAGATTCTGAAGAGGACTCTAGGAGATAACAAGTGAAGTTGGCACTTGCTCTTGAACCAAGCCTTATGGGTCGATCGCATCTTAGTAAAAAAATCTATCAAGACATCCCCCTATTCCTTGGTGTACAACAAAGAAGCAGTATTCATATTGAATTATCGGCCCTTCAATCCTTGCACTTGCTTAATGGTGAAGATGATGAATTCGACCCCATGAGCGCAAGATTGGCTCAACTTTTATAGGTTGAGGAAGAGAGGGAGAAATCATATAATGCCTTCATGGAACATGCCAAAATGACGAAGAAGTGGTTCAATAAAAAGACTTCTGAGAAGACTTTCAAGGTGGGGAATCTGGTGTTAAAGTGGAACAAGAAAAGGCAAAGCCAGGCAAGCATCACAAGTTCAAGGTGATATGGGAGGGCCCTTTTTAGATTTTGGGTGTGAATCAAGTCAATTCCTATTACTTGCAGGACATGGATGACCATGTGTTGCCGATTCCAGTAAACGGCCTTCATTTGAAGGCCTATCATCAGTGAAAAGTTTCAGACCAAGTATGGAAATATGTGTATAGTTTTCTTTTAAAATAATTTTATTTTTAAATGGCTAAGTATGTTTTATTTTAAAAATTAAAAAAAAGGAGGAAGTAGTTTCTCCAGGAGAATTTAACTTCACCCTGAGCAGGTGATTTTTCAAAGCACTTCTTCACAAGCACTTTTTTTTTTGCCCTAAAAATGTTTGAAAAGGATATTTCGATCATTTTCGAGCGAAAGCATTAAAAGAAAGCAAGAAAAAGATAAAAGAAAAGCAAAAGGTGAGAAAGCAAAAATATAAAAAAAAGATGTTATTTTCACCCAAAAAAGATAATTCGCCATGTATTTTCTATTTTCGGGGTGAAATTCCTGTTAACTTCCCCAAAGGATGTTTTCGGAGCGAAAGCTTGAGTTAAGAGAAAAATTTACATGTTTTTTCGGGTACTCTAGTTGGCAAAGCTATTTTCGGTACGAAAGGAGATGAAATTAATTTCACCTTGCTTTTCTCAGCAAGAAAACTCGAAGTTAAGCTTGCTTTTTGGGAAATAAACGCTATTTTGGGTACGTAAAGAGGATAAATTATTTTAAAAGGATGTCAAGCAAGTAATTTCACCAAGAAAAGTAGAGAAGGGTATTTTCGAAGCTCCAGTTGAGTGAAACTGTTCATTGCATTGGGTTATTTTTGCCTAGATGACATATCTAAAAAAATAAGTGCACCCGAAAAAGCGTTTTCTTGCTAGCATGAGCTAATTTTAGTCTGAAATTCCAGTAAAGTGCATGAGACGAAGGTGATTTCATCAGTAAAACTATTCTAAGGTGTTTTCGATACTTAAAATCAGCGAACTTAACAATTTTGTGTAAAAAGCGCTCCAATCATGCATATGTGGCAGTTATCATTCCCAAAGTTAGCCGTTAAATAGCTAGATTGTATCCCTCAAGATTAAAAAATGGTTGAGCACGACATTCAAGGAAGATTTGATGTAGGAACATTATTGGCCGTTAAAAATCATAAAAAAGTGTGTCGGGCAAGAGAACCAAGGAGCACGTTCGCCCGAATTTCTTAGGCATGCCACATGCATCAATTCGGGTAGTTGGAGGTAAAAATTATAAATAGGGTAAATCAAAAGCTTGTAGACAAAGACAAATCAAGAGTATTTTTTCTGGAGTATTGCAAGGTTGTTACTCAACTTTGTCGAATTGTTGCTTTGTTACAAAATTGTCAAAGTGTTGAAGTAAAATTGTTGAAGGATGAATATGGCGAAAAGTTGTTGAGACAAAGAAAATGTAGAAAAAAATAGGAAGTAAAGAAGCTAAAAAAGCATGGCAAAATGAAGAGGAATAACTTGATCCATATTATGATGCATGGGCTCAGATTTGTGACTACATAATTTTAAACAAGGGCATTGAAAAATTGCGCCAAGATGTAAAAGTTGTTGCTAGACAAGGCTTGACACCAGAAATCCCGTTAACTATTGCATATCATGCACATATTTTTTGGTACTTATGTACAAATGTTCATGCTTGCTTAGAGCTGGTGCTGGCAATTTTAAAATTGTATAACCCCACCACAAGAGTTGTTCATAATGCAAAGGGATATAGACTGTTCACCATTTCAGTTAATGCAGTCAGAGAAGCATTTGCTTGTGGGGTAAGGCCTCCTATAGATGTTATGTTCAGAAAGTTAAATTTTAAGGAGCAAGAAGAAAGGTACTGGTTGACTGTGACATTGCACTATTTCATGGAAAATCATTTGATAAAAATGCCACAATTTGGAGAGTTGTTGGCTTACCAAAGCCTTTGATAGATTTTAAGAGTCCAGATATGTTTTCTATGTTGGCATGGGTGATTGGTCTTCCTAAGGATTTTATGGTGCATAAATGGCAAGTAGTACTTGTATAGTGTATTTCACAGGTGGAATTCTATGCTCCGACAACAATGACAGTGAGCACAAAGCCAATTTTTTTTATTGGGTGGATTACGTGGCTCGAAGAATGCATACTCAGTTGGAGAGAGTGCAGAGTGGAGAAGAGGTAGTGTTCAGACATTCTTCATTTTTAGTGTGGTATTTATTTTTCCACATGCACCAACGCTTTTAATTTATAGTTGTCAAGCATATTGATGTGGCAGACATAAAGTTGTCAGTTTATTTATGGACTCCAAGATTGTCCAGAAAGGAGTCATATTATAATTTTAACTGAATGTTCTTGGGCCCCGCCCTCGAGATTATTTTTGATACATTGGAGAGAGTGCCAAGGACGATGAGAGAGGAAGTCGTCATGAAGGAGAAATGTGACATTTTCTTGTTGACGCAAGGTGTCATTGTACAATTTTTTGGCTTTACTGGCAAGTTGTTTCTCCTTCCATATTTTGCTATAGAGCACCTTTTGTGTTGGAGGTTTCCTGCCAAAATGATTTTATTAATCACATCTATGGGGCAGGTCGAGGAAATCAAACCACATGTACAATGCCCTTTTGTTTCGAAGATATTGAAGTAAGCTAGGTTGGACAAAATCAGTTGATTAAAAAAACCCTCTACGACCTCGACTTGGTTGATTTGCCCCAGTTGTGGAAATACGACCCTTTGGGTCATTTCGTGGCATTGATCAAGGCAAAGAGTTTTCATTGCTGCTCTTGGGTAGATATTGAGTAGTAGAGAAATAATCCAAATGGGTATTATATCAAATGGCACATTGAGAAGATGATGACGTTCCCACCATGGCACGATTTCTATGAGATGGAGGTCAAATATAATCCTGAAGTCCACAAGCACCAGATTCCTCCTTTGGACTTGTTTAGTAAAAAGAATGATCAATTTCTTGCTTGGTATGAGGAGAAAATTACCAATTGGTGGGTTATGAGGGCCCACCGAGGAAAAACTGGATCAGCCTATGGCCTGGCGATGGATGATCTATTTTAGGACATATATGATGAATATTATGACAAATACCAACTGATCTCTTTCACTAAAATTATACCTTAGAGCTTTCAAAAATCTTACAGCGAAGAGATCGTGGCTGAAAAATAGCTACTTACGACTAAAAAAACACCACTTGTGGTAGAAGAAAAACAACCATCACCAAAAAAATAGCTCTAGCGTAAGAAGAGGAGTATGCGTGAGGTACTTTCTTTTTTGAAAATCTCGAAGAAGCCAAAGACTAGTGCAATCTCTTCATCTGGTACAAACCCTCCTCCTACAGTTGTAGCCGCATAGGCTGATATTTCAGAGATTGTTCCTTTGGTACAGGAAGATTAGCTTGGCCAAGAGATAAAGTTCATAAATATTGAAGAGGAGATTGAGGAAGAATTGAAGGATGACCAAGCGAAGGAGGAGCTAGTATCATAGCCGCCCTCATCATCGACTCAAATGGTGTTGAAGCCCGAAGGTATGTTTTATCTGACTTCTTCCCTTGCTCTTGACAATTTGGTGACTATCACACCCCTTTCTATATTTGTCACTTCCATTTCACCCCCATTTGGTATACCTTCCACTTCCATTTCACCTCATTTGGTATACCTTCCACTTCCATTTTACTTATCATTTCTCAGTCATTAATCACCAATGCTCCCTCTTCCTCTATTCTTGTTTCTACTATTTCCCTTTCTTTCAGCTCTTTTGCATCCGCGCCAAATCCATTTTTGCTCCCTTCATCCTTCGTTCTGGTAATTGCTACCATGGTTATAAGTACACAAGCTCCTCCTCGAGTAAGTAAAACTATAGTCAAACCCCTCACCTCCATTCCATCAACTACTCTCATTTTTGCTTCCCTTCTCGAGCCAAACCCTCAGCAGGCTCATTTTTCCTTTTCTCCATTTCTTGATTTGCAGGTGCTACCAGAATCAGAGATGGAGGTTGTGCTAGAGCATCCTGTTGTAGCAAAAATAAGTCGAGCCCGCTAGAGTTCAACATAGTGGCTAAAAATCCGTAAGCGAAAAGAGGCTCAAGCTCCAGCAAAGACATTGATGAAGGTCTCCTTTGACCCCGAAGCTATGGAGTCCCACACTGTAAAGATGATTCTCTAGGTCTAGAAGCTCCAAGGATAGATGGCTCCAAGTGATTATGCTTATGAAGTCATTATAGAGGACCTAACAAATATTGATACTATAGAGAAAATGGAGAATATTCATGTGGATATGAGCTCGCTTTACCTGCATGGTGAGCATTCCAAGAAGAGTTTTTTGAGGCTGAGGTGAAGATCATCGAGTTAGAAGCTCTGGTCAAAAATAGGGCACACCTGGATATAGAAAAATCAAAGGCAGAGCATTGGTAGTAGAATGTGGAAGACTTGGAAAAAGTAGCCAAGGAGCATCAACAAGTATGAAAGGAAGCAAAACAGCGAGTGCAGACATTAACTGCCCAACTAGAATCTTTGCAAAATCAGTTGGTCAAAAAGGTTACATATTCAGTGGGTTTCTTCAAGGAGAAAATCAAGGAAGCTCGTTGTTGTTTTATTGAAGACTACAAAAAATGGGCAGCGAAACCGCTCATGGTTCTACTGTATATTCATGAAGCCTGGATAGTAATTTTCCTTAGCGATCATACTTTAGCGTATGTCGAGGAGAAACTAGAACCAAAATTAGAGATAACACTAAATATTCAGGCGTTAGCTCAGTCTGACTTTCGAATTACACCAATGAGCGGGATGGATCGAGCTTGGTCCAATGCCAGGATTACATTGCGCAGCTATTTTTCCAAATTAGAGCTAGCTAGAGAGGGCCGAAAGCTAGCTACTATGTTTGAACAGGAGTGTTGCATTTTGCTCATTTATTTTGAGGTTGTAGTTGATGCCAAATATTTTAGCTTCATAGATGATCAGGGGGAGATTTTGTCAAAGAAAGAATTGGAGACAACCTGGAAATTTTTTACAAAAGATACCTTAGAGATCGATAGCTGGACAAAGCCAATTATGAAGGAACAAGTACTGCCATTCATGAAGAGGCTCACCTGCATCGAGTCATCCCTATTGGAGTTGAGTTAGAGAGCTAATCACATCAGCTTAGACCACATCTAGATGTTTCATTTCATCATTGACTCGCTGAACAATATCTCTATGTTCAACTCAGATTCTTGGATTGATGCGGTTGCAGTATATGAGACTACTAGTATGAGTCTCGCAAAGCAAGAACAGGTACGAGCAGAGAAAGAATGAAAGGAGGCTACTGAATCAAGAGAATCATCTAATGTAGTTAGTAAAAGTGGTAGCTGAGCCCAATGAACGAAGGCCTGGGGTTGATTGCATCCAGATGAACTGAATACCCTGAGAGCCGTAAAAAGTATTGATAGTTTTGCCACACTGAATTTTGGCTTGTAAAATTCTAAGTATACAAATTAAATAATGAAATTTTTTTGGCCTGTGAAATCTTTTGAGTTGTTATTATTTTAATTTGATATTTTTAATTTCATTCTCAAATGCAAAGCAAGTGCTTTCACCCGCTTTCCCAAGCACAATTAAGCGCCAGTAATATCACTGGCGAAAATAGAAGTTAAAGCTCCAAATTGGTTTCACCAGTGAAAATAAACTATAGTGCTTCCTTTGGTGAAAATAATTTAAGGCGACATCATTGGCAAAATAAAAGTGCAAGGAAGAGAATGTGCCATAAAAAAATTCTAAGGAACAAAGGTGTCAACATTAACTAAAAGCACCCAAAAAAATGTAATCAATTGATTTCGCTGATAAAAGTAGGTAAAAGATGCATTAAGATGATTTCGCCCAAGTTGGAGCAAAGCAATGAAAAACACCCAAATTGGAGTGAAGGGAGGATTTTACAAGTGAAAAAAAAGATAAGTTAAATTATTTTGCCCGAACTTATGCATTCCAAGGTGATTTCACCCTTTTTTGGGCGAATTACTATTTTTAGTTAATTTTGGGGTAAAAATAATAGATGGGCATTGTTCAAGGTCAATTTTTGCCATGGGATAAGCAAAAACAATAATTTTCATCTCTTTTCCAATGAACTAGATGGTTTTGCCCAAATTTGAGTGAAAGCAAGAAAGAACACCCAACTTGGAGCGAAAAGCAATAAAAACATCTTCTTGAGTTGGTCAAAATAGGAGCAAAATTATTTTTTGCCCCAAATAGGAGAAAAATTCTTTTTCGCCCTCCTTCTGGAGCGAAATTCTATTTTTGCTCAATAACACATCGAAATCACTTTCTGGCGAAATTCATGTTAAAACTTTTAAAGTGGGCATAATTTCCAGCAAAATTAATCACTTTTGTCCCTCTCTTGCAACTTAAGTAATTTTCGCTCCTTTTCCTGGTGAAATTACTACAGAATAAGAAAGTAAAGGCAAGCAAGAACAATTTCGGGCGAATTAGCAAAAGTGATGGCGAAAAGTCCAAGATGGACGAAAATATCAAATGAATTTCTATTTTTACCCCTTTTTTCAACGCACTTCCATTTTTGCTCATGATTGCAACAAAATAGCTTTTTGCCCTCACTTCTGGGCGAAGTTCATTCTTATCTTTCCTCTAAACGAATTATTTTTCAAAGGCGCTTTCTGCATAGATCGTTTTTGAGAAAGATCAAAGGTTGGTAAAATTTAGTTCTTGGAGTAATGAAATCAATATTTTCAGAGTTCCTGCTGAAGGGTTGCCAACGTTAAATGTTGTGCTCCTGATTCTAGTACGACCCTCTTCATTTTCAAGGCACTATCCACTGATTTTGCTCCTTTTCCAAATGAAATTGATTTTCGTTGGGTCTTCCAGGTAAAAATAAAATTATGAGGTGCAATATGACGAAGTGGCAACCAATATTTAATGTTCGAGCTCCTAATTTTTGCGCAACATTGTTGTGTTCTAATGCACCGACGTCTGAGATGATTTTCTATCATCCATTCTTCCTAATTTTCCAAGCACTCTCCACCAAAATGGGATCTTTGCTTCCTGAAGAATACGCTAATTTGTTCATTACAATTTTCGAGGAGGAAATTGCTGCTGTTAATCTTTGAATAACCAACATTTTTTTTCATGTGCATTTAATTACAGAGGCGCAACCCTCTATAAATACTAATCATTTTTTATGTAAAAAAGGAGGATAGACACTCTACCAAAAAATACTTTGAGTTCTCTGCATCAATTGAAAGATATTTGGCTCTGGTTCCTAGATCAATGGTGTATGCAATCACTTTCTACCTATCATTCCTATTATGTTCACGATATTTGTTAGATAAGTTTAAATTTTACATGTTGAATTTAACTCCTGATAGAGAACTGAATGCTGAAATTTTTATTAGAAGTTATCTCTATAAGCTGTGAATGGTTCCTATTATTTTCTTTATGTTATATGCTAATTAAAGCTTGATTTGGACTTTAGCTGCTAGTTTATACCCACTTCATGTTTCTGGCTCATAACCATATTTCCCATTCCTTTTTGTCATTTCCCATCTCTTTCAATGACCCTAAGCTTTACACTTATTGTTATATTAGTAAGGGAACCAACTCTCTCTGGATATTGACCTAAATGAAATCTATTTTCTTTAGCCTTTCAATGTTGGTTGGGTCTAGGGTGTGTATTATTACACTTAGGCAGATTCGTGACCAACAAGTCCCCCATATTCTAAATCTTTTTGAACACATCCTTATATTCCATACTACTTGTTTTTGTTTCACATATTAAAATAATCTCGAAACTATAACAAACTATTAAATCCTTAATAACTCTTTTTTAGGGGATTTATTCATACCTCTAATATTCTAAGATAGCATTTTCATCATAACTTTTTATTATCATTTGTTAGATTATCCCCAATTCTTGCTAACATTTATTAATTACCCAACAAATTTTAACTAATAACTCTTAACTAATTCCCTGATAACTATACCAACTTATTATTTCCCTAATAACATTTTTTAGGGGTCTTATTCATACCTCTAATATTTTAGGATATTATTTTCCTTATTACTTTTTATTCTTGTTTGTAGGATTAACCCCACTTCTTGTTAATACATACTATTTTTTTACAGTTTTCCATTACCAATAATTTAATCTTGATCAATCTCTTCAATTTTTTGAGATTATTTATGATGAGACTTGTCATCTATAGGTTTATCCTGCCTTGGAGAGCATAAAGTGCAAGAAATAGCCTTAAAAATAGTTTCTTCTCTATGTTGCCCTAAAAACCCTAAATTGCAAGGATCATCCTCCATAGTCTTTACTATATTAGAAATTCTCCATACTTCGTTTTTCATTATGTTGCTCTTAAAACCCTAAAGTGCAAGGGGTAAACTCCATACCACCCTCATTTTTATTGCAAGGAGAGAATTTTATACAAATTGAAAAATTGAAGACAATTTACCTAGATTATACTTGACCTCTTTTGCCTTATTTGTATTAACATTTACCTCCACACCTTCCTCCACACCTTTAATTCCTTTTGAATTTGAAATTACACATTATAATTCCTCATCCCTTGTATCCTTGCTTATTTTTTATAACATTTATGTAAGTGAATCATGATGGTCTTCACCATTTAATGATGCAAAGGAGCTTTCTTTGTCACTTTGTTGGAAGTGGAAAATCCTTGACCTAATCCATCTTCTACTATAGTATGATTTCCTTACTTCATCTTCATGTTTTTCTCATGACCAAAAATTTTCATATCTTTCTCCATCATTTACATTGCAATCTCTTGCAATGTGTCCAATCCCATAACGTTTACAACATTAGAATACAATGTTTTTATTATCCACTTGTTGATCCTATTTTCTTGATTCAAATTTAATCTTAATGCAAATAGGAATCCATTGTAATTTTCTTGAGAGTGAAAAATCCTTGATCTAATCTAGCTTCTATTGTATTATGTCTTCCTTACTTCATCCTCAATTTTTTCTTATAACCAAAATTTTCCATCTCTTTCTTAATTATTTTCATTGCAATCTATTACTAAGTGTCCAATATCATAATATTTGTAGCATTAGAATGCAATGTTTTTATAATTGTCTTATCGAGCCTATTTTACTTAATTCAAATTTAATCTTAATGAATTGTGGCAAAGGTTTTGAAATATCTATGGCAACACATATCCAAGTATATAAAGCATGCTTTTCCTCAGTTATTGGTACCTCCTATATGAACTCCTCTTGAGTATTATAAGTATTATTTAAAACCTCCTTATTGATAAACTAATATGGAAATTCAAAAGCCTAACCTATAGTGGAATCCTTTTAGTAGTTTAAGTCTTCATATAAAAATTATCAGTATATGGTTTTAAATCTAGGCCATCTCTTCCCCTTAAAACGTGGGCCACCATTCATTATGTTATTCCTAATTTCCAAACTAGAGAAGATGAGGATAATTTCTTTAAGAAGAAGAGTCATGGAGTAATGCAAATTCAATCCCCATTTCTATTTGATCTAATCTTATATTTTCAAAAAAACTAAATAATATCTATGGAACTTACATATTAACTCTATGCTTTTAGGAACCATTATTGATCATCTTATACTTGATAATCACTTCTAGTGTAACCTCTACTGCCTAGATAGGGATTACTATCATTCTCTCTTCATCATATCCCAAACTAAGGAACTCATACTTAATTTAGGATATGATGAGGATAATTTCTTTAAGAAGAAGAGTCATGGAGTAATGCAAATTCAATCCCCATTTCTATTTGATCTAATCTTATATTTTCAAAAAAACTAAACAATATCTATGGAACTTACATATTAACTCTATGCTTTTAGGAACCATTATTGATCATCTTATACTTGATAATCACTTCTAATGTAACCTCTACTGCCTAGATAGGGATTACTATCATTCTCTCTTCATCATATCCCAAACTAAGGAACTCATACTTATAACTAAGGTATTCTTATTCCCAACCAAAGCTTCTGTAAATGAGTCTCCTTCTCTACTACCTAGTGTTTTCTCATAAAATATATATTTTTTAATTTCCCCAAATATTTAAAATAATAAATAGTGAGGAAGGTCACTTCTTCTGCATACTTGCTCCTTGCTTGCACCTACTCCTTGCTCTTTTATAAATATTTGAAACAAGAAAATGTGAGGCTCACTCTTGCTTGCACTTGCTATCTCCTTACATATTTCCATAACCATTTATTATCAATAATGTTCATCTATTAGAACTATTTTACATAATCATATGATGAATGCTTTTTACCCTTATAATCATATAAGATACACTTACAAGACAATAACCCTCTATATTATAAATTTTGCCAAAGCCCCAATTGTGTGATGAGGAATATACTTCTTTCCAATAGTGCATTCCTTTTCCACAATGATAATCATCTCATGATCATGTATACATGTCTCATGACTTTAAATCCTTAGTGTTAAGAAGTTAATTTTATAAGTTTCTTAAAAGTAAAGGAAATGTAACATATTGACTATAGCTTACTTAAGAATGATTTATAATACCTTATTGAAATTAATCTCAATTTAATAGCTTTAATAGAATAAAAATATAATCTTAAAACTCTAAATTAAAATTAGTTTTATTTTAAACTTTAATTTAAGAGTTTTAATACATTTAAGTTTCAAAAAATTTAATATTTAAATCAATTTATGACCAGCATTTTAAGAAAACATATAAAACTTGAATCATGTGTAAGTATCTTTATTTATTTTTCTAAAGTTGATTATATGGGATTGAAATAGGTTCCATATTTATTATATTTAAATTTTTTATCATGGTATTTCAACAGCTAAATAGTGGTGATTATGTTATCATGGTATTTAAACAACTTCATAGTGATATTACAACAAATCATCATAACAAATCATCTTATCAAGAAAACAAGGGAATTAAGTCTTGGTAAGATTTTTTTTAGTGTAACATTTCAATCAATAAAACTTCAATCCTATTCTTAACTTCTTTATTTTTTTTATTTATCATCTTATATTTTAATCTCCAATTTAAAATATATGAACATAAAAAATTTATTAGGTCCTTGTCGAGATACCCCAATGGTATGTCATTGGGGTTTCATCTTAGTTACCTTAGTTCAAATAACGGGGAGAGAGGCCCCCTGTTGATATGCCCCTGGGAAGTGTGGCTCCAATTTTGCCAACCTTTGCACTTCACCTTACTTCAACCAAAAATATTAGCTTTAATGGACACCTTTAAAATTTTAAATTTAATAATATTATTCTAAACAATTTTATTAAATTATTATGATGCTAAAAGTTATCATTTATAAAAACTAACCTAAGGATAAAAGTACGAAATTGAATGGTTTAATTTTTCAAATTTACAATATAAATCTAATTGACTCTAATAAATATTAAAATTTATGTTGTCAAACTTTCAAAACTTTTCTCTTCAATGTCAATTCAACAAACAATAGCATTGAACTAAATTATCAAGTCTAGGGCATCATTTGAATTTGGAAAGACTAAAAAGTGTCTTGGACTTTATTCTAAACACATTCAATATTGAATATTTACGTCAATCTTATTTTGTATTTCTTTAGTGCAAGTGGGAACCGGAAGTGAATGTAATTGAAAGTGAGTGTGAGCATGAGTTGGGAGTGAGTGTAAGTCAAGAGTGAGTGCAACTGGAAGTGAGTGTAGCTAGAAGCGAGTGCTAGTGCGAGCATGAATTGGGAGTGAGTGCAATTGAAAGCGAGTGCGAGCATGATCCAGGAGCAAGGAGGAACTATGGGTAGGAAAAAAGTAGAAAGCAAAGTGGAATCAAGGAACAAGTCCACTTCTTGTTCTAGATCTTAGAATAATTTAAAGGATTCAATTGAAGAAAATCTAGGTAACATGAAAAAAAAGTCAATTTTGAAAGTCCTTACTGAAAGTAAGAATTACCTAGTTGGAAGTATGGATGCCATAACTAGCAATAAGAGGAAGAGTGAATCTATGGCAAAACCTGTGCAGGTAGCAGATACTGCACCAAAATGATTATCAAGAATGAGATGATTGAGCATGTTATAATGGTTCTTAAAATCGGAGGGTTAATATGTAAGTTCTATGGATACTGGCCAGGTAGCAGATACTACACCAGAAGTGATTATCAAGGATGATATGATTGAGCATGATATAATGGTTCTTAAAACCAGAGGATTAATATGTAAGTTCCATGGATATTGGCCAGGATTTTTTGAGATTCAAAATTGGATCAAGTTGAAGTGGGGATTGAATTCAAATTACTCCATAACTTTTCTTCCAAAAGGAATTTTTCTCATTATTTTCTATAGTTCAAAAATAAAGGATAAAATAATGGATGAAGGCCCATGGTTTAGGGTCAAAGATGCATTATATTTAAAACCTTGGAGTGAAAAAAAATTGTGGATGCAAAAACTATTAAAAGGCTTTTGATATGGATTAGGCTTCTTGGAATTCCTTATCAACTCATCAATAAGGAAGTTTTGAAGAATATTGGCAATAATCTAGGTGAATTCATCAAAGAGAGATCAACTACTAAGGAGAGAAGGTATGCTATATACACTCGAATATGTGTTGCCTTGGGCATTTCAAAACCTTTACCCCAGTCGATTATGATTAAATCTAAATCAAGAGAATGAGATCAACAAGTGGATTATGAAACATTGCATTTTGGTGTCGCAAATGTCATGAAACCGAGCACATGGTAAAATACTACAAAGTGAAAATGATGGAGGTAGATATGGAAATTTTTGGACATGAGGGTAGCTTCAATTTGAAACAAGGATATCATCTCATAGGAGAAGCTAGGTCAAATCAAGGATTTTCCACTCCTAAGAAAGTGGTAAGAAAAACCTCTCTACATCATCAGATGGAAAATGCCATTATAGTTCACTCAAATCAACCATTAAAAGAAAAAAATGATATGAGGGATGAAGAAGTATAATGTGCAAGTTCAAATATAGGAGCTAAATGTGCGAAGGAAAAGGGGAAGATATGTTTTAAAGCAAAGGAAGATGGGGAGGTGAATTTTAAAGCAAATAAGGTGAAGGAGGTCAAACTTGATCTATGTAAATCACCTTTATTTTTCTCAAGTAGAATAAAGTATTCTCCTTACAATAAACATGAAAGTAGTATGGAGTATCTTCCTTACACTTTAGGGTTTCAAAAGCAGTACAATAAATAAACTTTTATGGAGGATATCCAAGGAAATTTAGGGTTTCTAGGGAAACATAAGAAAGTAATGACTATGAAGGATCATCTATGTAGTTTAGAGTTTTTAGGGCAACATAAAGAAGAAAATACTAATGAGGCTATTCCTTGCACTTTCAATTCTTTAGGGAAACATAAATATTTAGAAGATAAGTCTCAATATGAACAATATGAAAAAACAAAAAAAATAGAAGAGATTGATGAAGATGAGAGTGTTGGTGGAATGGAAGGAGAGGAAGGTCATCAAAGCATGAACAAAGAGAAAAATAAACTCAAAAGGATATTGATCTAGGAAGCCAAATAAAAAATCGTAGGTGTTATCAAGAAGTGGGACTAAGCCCACTAATAAAAATAAAAAGTGTTGATGATGAAAATGATATCATGGAATATTAGGGGCATGAACCCTTAAAAAATGTTATTAAGGAATTAACATGTTGTTCTAGTCGTGAGTTTATTTTAATACAAGAAACAAAATTATGTAGTGAAGAATGTAAGGATGCTTTTAAGAAGATTTGGAAGATGGTTGATTGTTAAGCAATTTCATCTACAAGAGCTTCAAGCAGTATTGCAATAATATGGGACAAATGCAAATGAGATGGACAATTATTAGAAGCAAAAAGTAATTGGGTTGTTGGATTATTTTGCAAGAAAGAGGAAAAAATCAAAGTTGGGGTTATAAATGTATATGCTCCAAATATAATTACTCCTCGTGAAATATATTGGAAGGACCTTAGCATATTTTTATCAAATACAATGATGATTCATTGTGATCTGTGGATTCTTGGGGGTGATTGTAACATTGTTCATCTCCTTTGGAAAAAAGGGCGATATTCCAGGATGATCTCAATCAATGAAATATTTTGCTTCGTTTGTCAATTCAAATGACCTTTGAGAAGTTAGTCCCTCAAGATTTCAATATACATGGGATAATAGATGCATTGGAAAAAATCATATAGTAGAAAGATTGGATAGATTCGTGTTGTCCAATAAATGGTTGCAAAGAAAGTATACAATCTCTTCTAGTATTTTATTACGAGCAGGATCAGATCACAAAACCATTCTTTTGACTTGTGAGTTACCTATTAATGGTCATCCAAAGCCATTTCGCTTCTAGTCTATATGGCTCCAAGACCCTGATTTTTTTCTAGATGGATATGTTATGGTGGGATGAATCAAAATTTGAAGGATCATGTATGTACATATTTGTTCAAAAGTTGAAATATTTAAAGGAGCAAATGAAGATTTGGAATGTCAAATCTTTTGATAACATTTCTAAAGAAATGAAAGAAAATAAATCCAAACTCAAAAAATTTACAAGACAATAGTAAAAATTAATAAAATAAATCAAGATTCCTATGTAAAAGAAAAACAATTACTTTTTAATTATCATAATGCATTGAAAAATAAAAAATATATTAATTTCAAAAATTAAAAAAATGACTCGAAGAAAAAATCATAAACTTAAAAATTATTTTTATTTATTTTTATATCTACATTTCTTTTACCTTGCATGTATCTTGAATGCAAGCATAACCTAAATAAATATGCATGGAAGCTGGTTGGTTATAAAAAAGCAAAAAATATATTAATTTCAAAAATAAATAAAAAATGACTTGAAGAAAAAATCATAAACTTAAAAATTATTTTTATTTATTTTTATATCTACATTTCTTTTACCTTGCATGTATCTTGAATGCAAGCATAACCTAACTAAATATGCATGGAAGCTGGTTGGTTATAAAAAAGCAAACGAAATAAAATTTCAGCTGCTCGTTAGACTGGAAAAATAAAAAGCCCTTGTATTTAGCTGCTTCACATAAATAGGTTTCTCATAAACTCATATTGCTGATAATTTGGCACAAACACAGCAGAAATTTAGTGTTCTAGTGTCCTCTGTCTTTTTAACGGTCAAATATTTATATGTCACCAATGATATTTTAATATATGTATGGGTGTTTGGTTTCGTATGTTGCATTTTATGAATCCATTTATATGGATTAGGTATATTGTTAATTATACATCTATCTCATTTTAGTATTAATATAAATCAAACTTACCTATTTCCTTTCATTTTTATTTCAGTTTTCTTTAATACACGAAGGTTGAGGTATTAAATTTAACTTCATTCATTGTGCCCTAACTAATGATCATGTACCCGACTTATTATTAATTGCAAGTATTAGAATTTCTAACCACTAATGGTCATGTACCCTTCGTATTATTAATTGCGAGTATTAGAATTTCTAACCACAACCCGTCAGGCTATTAAATTTAAATATTAAAATTTCTAACCATGACCTTCCTAATAATATTAGATAGGCCACCAAACCATCTTTCATAACTTAAGAAGTCTACCACATAGTTGACTTCCACTATTTCAGGGACGTTGAGGTATTAAATTCATATAGTAGACTTCCACTATTGCACGGAGGTTGAGGTATTAAATTTAACTTCATTCATTGGAGCCTAACTAATGTTCATTAGAATTTTTAACCATTGTTTATATCAAGTTCGAGTTCGATATTTTTAAAGTTTTAAAGAAATTTGATATGTTTAAATATTCGTAGTAAAATTTCACATAAAATTTGATATATATAATAAATGCATATATATTTTCATATAATTTTATTTTTTATTTTTATATAAAATTTAAAATCAAATATACAAAATTATAATATTTGTTTTTTTTATTTATTGAGTAAACACTTCTTATACATATATGGGACCTTAAATATGGAAGTACAACTACTCAAATCATATCATATGATCTTTAATATCTTTGAGAAGGTTATTCATTCTCGTGCTAATTTGGGTTAGCAATTTCCCAACTTTTTTTTATTTTATTGTCTTCAAATAACTCTGTCATAGACATGTTTCCAAGTGTTTCTTTGTATTTGTCGCGGATATATGAAAAACTCGGGTATTTATAGATGAAGTGTTCATCTGTCTCTATTGCCCCTGTGCTGCATAGAGTACATATCCTTTTTTCCCATTGTTCTTTGGGCATTGTCCATCTCCTTGTTTCACATCTAAACCTATGAGAGCTAGTCCTTGTCTGAGTAATGAGGATTTTTTCGTTCCACTTGATTTCAACGCCTATATATACTTTTTCCTTGTGGTCATACGTTGGGTTAAACTTTGCAATATAATATTGTCTTTTTTTGCTTGCATTTTTCCACATTCCACTTCTAAACTTTTCGTTCACATAATTTTTTGTCTTTGTTGACATTTGGGCATTCATTTACGTTGATTTCTCAATGTTTCATCCATGAATTCTTTCGCCTATGCAACTCTTCGTCCCTAGCTACCTTAGGTCATCTGTCGTTTTTCATGTTTTCTATTTTTTCAAGTAACATAACAGCTTGGTCATAGCAATTGCTTCTAAAGAGAACATCCAGTTTGTGGCCTTAATTTTGAGAAAATTTGTGATTAGATATTTTTGAATCATTTCCATTTGCCTTTATTTTGCATTTGTTGTGTCACTAGACCACACCTCAAAACCATACAACAAAATCGATGTAACAAGTAGGCCAAATAAGACCTTGGTGGTCTTCCAGTCCCACAACTCGACATTCCTACACCTGTTTTGAACTGCATATAGTGCTCTCTAACCACTTTGAGTTCATTTCATCCTACATGTATTCCAATTAAGTTTGTCATGAAATTCTATGCCCAAGTATTTGTATTCTACTACTACCTTAAGCGGTTCTCTTGCAAACTGAAATTTGAGTTGTTGCTTCTTCTTTTTTGTTGAAAAAATTATAATTTTTGTTTTGCTCGTGTTCACTAGCATCCCAACTTCCTTACAAAAGAGTTATAGAGCTCGAAGGTGATCTTCTAGATATTTCGTTGTTTTGGCCACAAGAATTACATCGTCTGCATACATGAGGAGTTTTACCACATATTTGGCTAAGTGCACACCCTCTCCTCCAAATTTGTTTATCCATTCTTCTAACTTGTCAATGTACAACCCAAATAAGGTTGGAGATAGAGGGTAACCTTGTTTGACACCTATGTCACTACCAAAACATTCAGATAACCCTTCCTGTGTTTTGATTCTAGCCTTTACATGCTCATATAGTCTATGAATTGCTACCCTGTACTAAATTGGAACCTCTAGCTCTTCCATTCTGCTCCATAATGTTTTCCTTGGCACTGTGTCAAATGCCTTTTTGAAGTCTACAAAACAACAAAAAAACTCCTCTTTTTTGTCTCATTTTTTTCCACTATGTGTTTGAGCGTGATACAATGATCAATAGTTGAGTGCTTGGGCCTAAAACCTGCTTGCCCCTTTGCTCTCTTTCTCTTGTCTTCTGCCCATATGTTGATCCTATGCTCTATCATACTCCCAAACAACTTTACAAGGAGAGGGTTGATCATAATAGTTCGATAGTTTGAGGGATTATTTACATCTCCACTTTTAAACAAAGGAATGGTCACGCTAGTTGTCCACTCGGTAGGGAAGCCATTTTGTATGACCTCATTGAAAATTTCTTTGATCTGTGGTGTCAAAATATCTACCCCTCATTTTATATACTTTACCTGAAGATTGTCTATGTCACGAGCTTTATTAGTTGCTAACTTTTTTATCCCTTGAATAATTCTTCATTTGTGAAAAGTTCTTTCTTGACAATGATAGTAGAGGTGCCTCCTGCTAGTTATTGCGATGATACAATTGTTTTGAATACCCCAACCACTGATTAACTGTTATGCTATTTTTAGTTTGCATTCTTTTCACGCTTAGTTCCTTCCAAAATTTCTTTGGTTCATGTTTCCCTAAGTAAATCAATTATTTCCTCCTTGTTCTAGTGTATTCTTATTTTTTTTGCCCTTACCAGTTTCTCATATGTTTTTCTCATTTTCTCTTGTTTTATCGTTGGTTCCTTTAGTAATCTTCGCTCTTTTTTGCAATCTTCATCGAACCATGGGTTGGTTGGGAAGCTATTTCTTTCTTTCTTTTTAGGTTTAGCTCTCTTGCATTTTTTTAGAGCTTCTTGGATAATGTGCATTAACCATTCACTCTTACTGTAATCTCTGCTACTGTGAGGTAGTTCTTCCCTTTCCTGTAACTTGTTATTTAATACTGCTCTAAAATTTTGTCGATTTTCATATGTTAAGAGAATGTTTCCCTTGTGAGGATATTTTTTTTGATTGCCTTGCAAGCTCCATGCATTTGAAGTTTCATAACAATTAGGTTGTGATCTGAATTAAGTTCCACTAAAGAATATTCCACTTCTAGCTCCCTTATTTTTTTTATGTAATTTTGTGAGCATATTACATAGTCTATTACACTTTATCCCTTATATGTTTTGCATGTATACTTTCCTAAATTTTTCCATTTGTTCATCCCGTGCCATTCAGGTTGACCCATGTTTGCAAGGTTTTGCAGCTTTGACACTTGCTCCTTGAGTTATTTGTTTTCCTTTTCCAGCCTTCGAATGGTTTTTATAACCTCATCCAATTTAGTATCTCTTAATTTCTCCCTCCTTTCCATGCTTTCAATTTTCTCTTTCATCTTCATTAGCTCTTGCACATGAAGTCTTGGTGCCCACATGAGTGGTGTGGTTGTGGGATTGTAAGTTTCTTCCTCGTCTGAAAACTCATTTTGGTGACCTCCATTTTCCATGTTAAATGCTTTCTTTCGATTATTTATGATTTTTTTCTCCTCGCTTGTTTTTCCTTCTGTATTCTCTTATGTTGTCATTCTGCCTTCATTTCTTTTATCTTCTCTCTTTTGTCCCCTCTGTTGGGCTAATTGATCTCCTCATTTGATGATGGTTAGTGCCTTTGATTGTTCCTTATTCTCCACCAGTTTATGTGGTAGAATATTTTTTATTTTTATATTTCGATATGTCCTCTTCATTGTTGTTGCCCTTGCTCGAGCTTGTCGACGCCTTAATATCCTCCAATACTATTTCTCATCGACATATATCGGTTCTTGTAATTTTTGCTTCCCTTCTTCCATTGTCGAACCCTTTATACTATTGATCTGATGAAGTAAATGTGTAATAAAACCCTCTGTTGCCCTTGTCGAACCCCCTATACTATTGATCTGATGAAATATATATAATAAAACCCTCCATCGCAAACCCTCCTTACTTTGCAAATCCTCCTCCGCCGCAAACCCGTTGAACGAATTTATGTATATATATATATATGTGCAAACCCTCCTCCACTGCAAACCCGTTGAAACAGACTCGACCCTCACTGTTTTGTGACGGGAAAATATTTGTCGTATGTTTTGCGTTGTTGTTTTTACCGTATGTTTTTTTGAGGGTGACTAAAACCCTTTTCAAATTTTTTGTTCTAGCTAAAAGCTAGTGGAGCTCGCAACTGGGGTGTTGAATGAAGGAACTATATGTCCACGTATTTCTCCTATCTACTTAAATTGTTTTATAAATCGAAATAGGATGGAAAATGTGCTTACTCGATGAGATAGATGTGTAATACAACACTCTACCACAAACCCTCCTTGTTTCGTAAACCCTCCTTGTTCTGCAAACCCTCCTTCAAACAACAATGCACTCTACCTATGCAAGCTAATCCAACCGCTAACAGTCCTCTTGACGAATGGCGATATGGAATTCTTTTCATCTTTATCATAAAAGTACATTCTACTTTGTTCTCCTCTGGCACCCTCAATCCGTGCAGCTAATGCTTCGACTTTGATAATTAAATCAAAATGTTGCATTTCTTAAAATATCTTATATTATTCAAGTTTAAAAATTAGAAAAGTTTAATTTTAGTTTTCCTTAGAAGCTGAGGTTAAAGAGCAATATTTTTTTCTTTTATTTTAGGGTTAAAGAGCAGTGTGTTTTCTTTTATTTTAGAGTTAAAGAGCAAAGTTTTTTTTTTCTTTTTTATTTTAGGGTTAAAGAGTAATGTTTTTTTCTTTTATTTTAGGGTTAAAGAGCACTGGTTTTTTTTCTTTTATTTTAGGGTTAAAGAGCAATGTTTTTTATTTTAGGCTTAAGAACAATGTTTTTTTCTTTTATTTTAGGGTTAAAGAGCAATATTTTTTTTGAAGAACTCAGATTATTTGAGATAAGAAGCATTTCAAATAGCAAGACCTATCCATTCTGTCAAATGATGATAAAGAAATAAAGAAAATGACATCCCCATGAGGTATGATAAAGAAATAAAGAAAACGACATCCCCACGAGGGAGGTTGAGAGTAGATTAAATATGGTTGCTTCTGATAGCATCTGCAAAAAAATTCAAGTTTCCAAATTTCATGTTGCAAGAGGGAGACTGCAAGAGGGTTTGTTCATAGATGTGTTTATAGCGCTTCCTCTGTATTTTTTTGTTGATTTTAGGGTTTTTGATGCTTGTTTCTCACCCCATTTTTTTGGTGAAATTTAGGGTTTGTTTGTCGAATTTATGCGATAGGGTTTTAAATTCAATGATTTTCGAATTTCATATAAAAAATTTGACCA
Organism: Wollemia nobilis; assembly: GCA_028583015.1. Lineage (NCBI taxonomy): Eukaryota > Viridiplantae > Streptophyta > Pinopsida > Araucariales > Araucariaceae > Wollemia > Wollemia nobilis. The sequence continues at coordinate 2,539,764 of JAQPPZ010000927.1, forward strand.
ATTTGATAACTAAGATTGTTAGTATTAAAATCTCTAACCATGACCTTCCTAATAATATTAGATAAGTCACCAAACCATCTTTCATAACTTAAAAAGTCTATCACATAGTTAATTTTCACTATTGAAATTATTGTATTAAAGACTTATTATATTAAGGTTATTTATTTATTATTATATTTTTTTAAAAACTTAATTAAGAAAAATCGTTCCTCGTATCCCTTGGGAACCAAGACTTTTCGTTCCATGGGGCTTGTCCCATCCGGTTATACCCTTTAGGCTAGTCAGGAGGGTTTTTTGTGTATTCGACGCAGGCCACCAGGCTTGAACCCTGGACCTCCTTTCAAGGATTGAGGGAACTTACCAGTAAGGTACCTAGTGCGGATACAAACCTTATGTTAAGGAAAACCGTTCCCCGTATCCCTTGGGGTAAGACTAAGGTTATTTTACCTTAATTCAAAGATTTTATCTTTAAATTGGATTTACAATCTATCTCTAGCCCTAATATCTTCAATGTATACTTTGTCATTATAATAACAATGACTCCATCATCTACCGTGTATCTTTATAGAAAAAGTTAACTTGTAGAGCATATTAGTCAACATCTATGTTGAACATCCTAGCAGGACACCACAATGGTAAAAATCATTGGGCTCTCCTAATAGAGACCCAAGTTCCCTTCGCGGGAAGGGTGGCTCTCATGTGCCCCCAAATTTTCAACCTATTTAAAAAAATATTTATGTTGAACACAATGACTTCAATATTCTTCCTTCATCTATCAATAAGCCTACTCTGAAGCTCCTTTCAACTTTTTTATGATAATGAGAATATTTACCCAAATGTAAAGTTGGTGGTCTATTTTGATAGGTCCTCCACGATTGAGTATGATGTTTAGTCTACTAAGATTGAAAAGTTATGAACACATAACTGTCTTCTCCTTTACTTATTAGGCTCTTTTTTCTTCTTTTTAGTTTTTTTTCATTAGGATTCTTGTCCCAAGCTTACCAATTTTTTCATTGGTTTGAACAAGATTGATAATGTTAACTATAGCTTTGTTTTTATCATTATCCATTGTTCCTAAAGTAGATATCTTGTTAGAGCAATCTGTCATGTAATATCATTTCTACTTGCACTTATCGTAGACTACTTTAGACAAATTCCTCTTGACACTCTTGTACTCATATTGGGCTCATTAGGTTCCTTTCCTTATAATAAGTTGATTACGAGTGGAATTTAGTTCTTTAAGTTTCTTAAAAGTAAAAAAAAATATAACATATCAACCATAGCTCACTCAAGTATGATTTATAACTCCCATCAGAGGTCATGGTTGGGACGGGAATGCCCAACCCTCATCGTCGGTGGTAGGGGTTTCTCACACTAACCTCAATAAAAAAATCTCAATTTAATAGCTTTAACAGAATAAAAATATAATCTTAAGACTAGTTTAAATTAGTTATATTCTGAACTTTAATTTAAGAGTTTTAATATATTTAAGTTTCAAAAACTTTTTTTTTTTATTTGGTTAGTGTGAGAAATTTCTACGACCAACGCATAGGGTTGAGCAGTCTCCTTCTAACCATGACCTCTTGTAAAGTCGGGAGCTATGCTTATCAATAGGAAATTTAACACACAACCACCATACACCCACCCCCTCACACACTCGCTCACACTGCGGTTTGAACCTTAAACCTCTCGAACAAGATTTAAAGGCTGAACCGTTGCGTTGCCCCCGTTTCAAAAACTTTAATCTTAAAATCAATTTGTAAGTAAGCATTTTAAGAAACTATTTAAAACTTGAATCATTTGCATGTATCATTGTTTATTTTTTTTAAGTTGATTATATTGGATTGAAACAGGTTCCATTTTTATTACATCTTAATTTCATCATCATGGAATGTCAACAACTACGTAGTAGTGATTGTGTTATCATGATATTTAAACAACTTCATAATGATATTACAACAAATTATTATAACTAACCGTCTTATCAATAAAACAAGAAAAATAAGTTTTGACAAGTTTTTTTTTGTAGCCTAACATTTTAATCAATAGAAAAATCCTATCCCTAACTTAATTTTTTAAATTATTATCATATATTTTAATCTCCAATTTAAAATACTCTATGAACCAATTTTTTTATTAAATTTAATGAACACCTTTTACATTTCAAATTTAATAATATCCATTATAAACAATGTTGTTAAATTATTAGGAGCTAAAAGTTATCATCCATGAAAACCATATAAATAGGTTTTGGGGATAGATGAAGTAAGGATTCTAGTATAGATGTCCTAATTAATAATAAGAGGAAGGATAAATCTATGGCAAACTCTATCTAGGTAGCATATACTACACCAAGAATGATGTTACAAAACTTTATTCTCATAAACATAAATCATTCACTAATATGTAAAAATATCAAATCTTTCGTTCACAAATAATTATCCGCAATAACAATCCACACAATGAGGTAGAGATAGATAATATCCTTACGATAGGGCAACACTAATAATATTCCTTAAGAAAGAAAAAATCCATAATATCTCTTAAGATGAGGGTGCCACTTAGAGAGGGAAAAATCTCATAAGCCACTTCATGACAAAGACGATTACAAGAGAATACTTGATGTGAATGATAATGATTACAATGACAATATCTCTTCTTTATATACCCATCTTCTAATTCTACTTTAGGGAGCTCACTACTAAACTCTCATCCCAACTTATTATTATGATATAATAATATAATCAACCTTGGGTTATGTGTGGCCCATGCCAACTATCTATAATACCCTTATACAATATAATGTCATATCTCCATATACCTATTCCTAGGTACCATAACATTCCACCCTCACAAACATTGCATCCTTGAAATATAAGCGTAAACTAAATGATATGATTTTCTAAGCAATATTGACAACAAGTATCAATCTTGATCATCCATCCATCTAAGTGAAATCTTGGTTAGTGGTGGTCTTTGATGATACCAAGCTACCGTTGTGCCATTTGAATATCCATAATTGCTTTGTAGGCTCTAGGCTCTAGGCTCTATGCTTCTACTACTCTACTCTGATATTTTGAATGATTGGTCCTATTGTTCCTTGATGCTCGTGCACCCCTTTGAATTATAGAATCACTATGCTTTTTCTACCAAACACTGTAATACTTGATGCCTTTTTTACTCCATGTAGATCCATAATACTATTGATGCCCTAAGCCATACCTTCAATTTTGTTGTCGATTAGGGTGAAGATGTGCTGCAACCTTAACATTCTATTTCCTTTGATTCTTCAACATTTTGTTTCATTTTTTTAAATTCTTCCTCATGCCCTTCTCTCTTGTTATCTTCTTTTAGTGTGTCCTTGTGTGCTTCTCCCATGGACTCTATTGTTGTTGTTACTATAGATTTAACTTTTGGTAAGTATTCCGCCACTATTACCTAGCCTACTCATATTATTGCAGTCTATTGGCAAGCATTCCGCTACTACCAATCAACCTATCCATATTATTACAATTTTTTGGCAAGCACTCAACTAACACTAATCAACCTACCCATTTCAATATTACATTTATTATTATATAAATATTTCTAATAGTAAAATTTTAAATAAAAAATTTAAGGTTTAAATTTAATGTAATATAATTACATATCTTTTTAATTTTTAAAATTGATATGAAGTTTAAGTGCAAAAGGGGTTTATTTCAACCTTTTGAAACTATTTTATATGTTTGGTATGACAAATCCTAAAGTTATATATATATATATATATATATATTAGTTTTATTAATTTTCACAACAAATTTTACAAGTAAAACTTTCTTTGTGAAAATTTAAAGTTTTAATTTAGTGTAATATAATTATATATCTTTTTATTTTTTAAAAATTAATTTAAAATTTAAGTCAAAAAAAATTATTTCAACCCTTCTGAAACTATTTTATATGTTTGACATAACAAATCTTAAAGTTTTATAACAACAAATTTTACACGTAAAACTTTCTTTGTGTTAAAGTAAAAGATGTGAGATTTACTCATATTAAATACTTTATAATAAAGTCTCTATGGATCAAAACCATGGAAAACTAGTCCTTCACACCTCCAATGTAAGAGGCACCACCCAACTACGCCTATAATTTGACGTTTATTTAGATGCATTTGCCCTTGTAAAATGTATTTTACACTTTCGTTTAAATGTACGTCACTATCTTCTTTAAAATTATAAAATGTCAGTTTTACTTATGCGTATAGTTAATTGCTTTTTTTTTTAATATCACTAGTTATACACAAAAATATATATATTATTTTTAGTTAATAGTACATATATTTTTTAATTACTTTATATCATATCACTATTACATAGTAGTATCGTAATAACTTAACAATTTGCTTAACGGCATTTGGTGTAATGGTAGTTGCTAGGTTATTATCATCCATGTGGTTGTGAGGTCGATTCCTCTTCTGTTTGCTGGAATTTGCTGGAAAGAGCGCAGATATTTGTAAATGATGTTCAATAAAAAAAATAACTTAACAATTCACAAAAATTGAACCTTAGCCTTTATTTTTAATATGAAAAAATTTAACTAGTTGAAATGATTTTAGTTAAGTGTATATTATTTTATACTCATTCCATTTTTCCATATCTACTAGAGGAAAGGATATATTCTAGACCTCACCCTAATCACTACATTAAGTTGTACACCATGCTTCAATAACTAGATCATTTCATATACCATATGATCTCGTGGATGTCAACATCTACTTTACTTTTACTTTAAACTAGTTATTATTAAATATATAAAAATTGAAACTTACTATTTTTTATAAATTATTATTTTTATTAATTAATCGTTAAATTTTATAATTTATTAAAATATTTAATTTTTACACAGTTATAAAATAAAGAAAATAGGTCTTATTATTTTTATTAATTAATCTTTAAATTTTATAATTTATTAAAATATTATCTTTTTACACAGTTAAAAAATAAAGAAAATAGGTCTGAGGTGTAAACCAATTGGTTCCACCAAACCTTGTAAGGGGGACGGAGGTCCAAGGTTCAAATCTTAGGTCTTGCCAGATTGAACGATTGTCCTTTTCCTAGTGCTTTCAATGGCGTAAAAGGTTTTAAATGATTGTGACATGATAGTTATAGGGGCGGATTGCACAGAGATTTGTGTAACAGCTTTCGAAGCGGACAACGCAAAATATTGTGACAACAATAAAAGCTATACAACCTACTTGGATTCGTGGCAGCTACCAATTCCACTATGTAAAATTAAAAAAATAAATAAATAAAGAAAATTATTCATATAATTAAACTAGAACAAGAGTGATTCAAGAGCAAGCATCACTTCTTATTGTCTCAAATCTTAATAGAAACTCAAAAACTAAAAGATTAATTTAAAACAAATTTAGGTAACCTGGCAAGAAAGTTATTTTTAGAAGTTTTTACTAGAAGTAGGGATTCTAATAGAGATACCCTAATTAATGATAAAAGAAAAAAAAAATTTATGGCAAACCCGGTACAGGTAGCATGTACCACACCAAAAGTGATGTTACAAAACTTTATTCTCATAAACATAAAACATTTACTAATATGTACAAAAATCAAATCTTTCATCCACAAATAATTATCAATAATAACAATCCACACAATAAAGTAGAGATAGATAATATCGTTAGGAAAAGGCAACACTAATAATACTCCTTAGGAAAGGAAAATTCCATAAGATCTCCTAAGAGGAGAGTATCACATAGAGAGGGAAAAGTCTCATAAGTCAATTCATAGACAAAAGAATTATAAGAAAATCCTTAATATGAATGATGATGATTACAATGACAATATCTCTTTTTTATATACCCGTCTTCTAATTTTACTTTGGGACGCTGATTACTCAACATTCATCTCAACTTATTATTATGATATAATAATATAATCAACCTTGGATTATGTGTGACCCATGCCAACTATCCATAATACCTTTATACAATATAATATCATATCCCCATATACCTATTCTTAAATACCATAAAATTTCACACTCCTTACTAATGTTTCGTCTATTAAAATTTGGAGGGGTTTTAGTTGGATTGTTATCAATGTGGAATTGTTTCGTCTATTGGAATTTGGAGGGGTTTTAGTTGCACTATTATCACTATGGAACTGATGACGATGTTTATAGATGTTTATATGACAATCGTATAACATCATGAGGGCAGGCACTTGCTCTTTACATGTTTTTTAGGTTAGCATAGGGAAAGCGATTACATCCACAGTCATTTTCTACTATCAAGCAAGGTTTGAATCTTGGGGTTGATCCCTATAACCTTTGCGTTATCTCGTTATTGTTGATTGTTGACTCGACGTGATGGAGACACCAATCGCTCAAGATTCGTACCATTGCTCTTGATAGTACCGTTACTCAAGGTATCATGCAAGGTTTGAATCTAGAGGCTGATCTCTATAACCCCTGTGTTGTCCCGTTATTGTTGACTCAAAGTGAGATGGAAACACCGATCGCTCAAGATTCGTACCATTGCTCATGGTTCTACCATCATCATAAATCTGACACGACTTAAAGGATTTAGATCATCCTATTTTTATTAAACCTTTCATATGTTTTATCAATTCTTCAATAGAGCGCGATTTTTTTCATGAAAACCTTTTCTAAAATTCAAAGTCAAAATTCACAAGTCAACAGTATCGGACAGTTCAGTAGTTACTGTTGAACACTCACTGACCCAGTACAATCGGAGAGTTCAGTAGTTACTGTTGAACACTCACTGACCCAGTACAATCACATCCCGCTTCTACTGCTTTCGTTGGCGATGACGTATCCACCTAAAACTTTTGACGTAAGCATAGGAAGCTTTATACTCTGGTGAAGGAATACTCTGCATAGGACCACTGGTGAAGGAATACTCTGCACAAAGCTTAGACGTCATTCTTGTTGAACTGTAACATAGGATCACTGCTAATTCACAACAAACGTATACATAAATATAAATAGTCTATTGAAATTCCTCTATCCCCACAGTATTAAATACCACTATCCAGTGTCAAGGATACTGATTACCTTGTACACAGATCTAAAACAAACAGACAGGACCAAAATGACATTCCCCCCTTATTTTCTACCCCTTCTAACCCTTATTTTTAGACGTAAGATTAAAGCGCTGTGTATACTCCCTTTCGAAGGGATTCCTGGTATTCCTGGGATAGTCATCGATGCAGTCTGCCCACACATTATGCTCAAACGGACCAGCCTCCCTCAGCACCTTCCACACCGCCGTATTACATTTAAACCCCGACCCAAGCGCGATCTGCCACACCCGGTCCCCTTTCTTGACGCGGCGCTTGGCCTCCATGTACGCCACCTCATACCACAGCCCGCTGGACGACGTGTTGCCGAAGCGGTGCAGCGTCATGTGTGCCGGCTCCGTGTCGTGGTCCGTCAGCCGGAGGCTCTTCCCGATGCCGTTGATGACCGCACGTCCACCCGGATGGATACAGAAATGCTCGAACGCCAGCCGGAAATTCGGCACGTAGGGTTTGACGGAAGATTTCAAAACACTAATGCAGAACATGTTGTAAACGAAGTAGATTTGTTCTGAAATCGGCAAGACCTTGGCGGCCAGGGCGGTTATATTGTTCTTAAGCGCAATGCCGGCGGCCTCGATGAGGTAGGTGGAGAGAGAAACCCCCGTCACGTCTTCGTCGTCCTCGCGCTGCACGATGGCGTTGTAGGCCTGGTCGTTGTAGCCCAGGTGGGTGCGCACAACGTGAAGGAGCCGCATCTTGGCGCGGGTTCGATCCGCCGACCGGTTGGACAGCAAAAGCCCCGAGCCCCCCACGCGGAACAGACAATTTGACATCATCATCGACTTGTCGTTGCCCTCGTAGCGATTCATCGTCAGATTTTCCGTGCTTAGTAACACGGCATACGAATTTTTGTGAACTTTGAGGAGGTCTCTGGCCATGGCGACGGCGATGACGCCGGCGCTGCAGCCCATGCCGGAGAGGTTGAAGGATTTGACATCCTCCCGCATGTTGTAGCGGTTCACGATCCAGGCGGTGAGGGATGGGGCGGGAGCGAAGCAGCAAACGTTGACGATGAGGATATCGACGTCGGCGGGTCGAATCCCGGCCTCGGCAAAGAGGCGGTCCAGAGTCGCCGTGAAGGCCTCCTGCATCTCCAGCCACCCCTCGCTCATGCTGGAGGTCACGTTTTCGTTATAGAACGAATGGGGCGCATAGGTCTCCTGCCCTAGCCCAGACTTTATGTGGACGTTCACCTGGAACCGGAGGGATTCCGGCTCCGGGTCGCTTTTTCTGATTACGTATTCCGACAGCTCCGTTGTCAGTTTCCTCTCTTCAGAGGGTTTGTAACAACTATAAGCCACCAAATAGCATGAATTCGACCTCTTGAACCAGAAGATCCATACAGCGGCGAAAATAGAGAGGCCAACCGCCATAGCTGCCGAAACCAGAGCAGGGAAGTTTTCCATTGTGGCTTTGCTGAGCAATGGTCCGAACTTTGAACCCGTTAGTCGTCTTAAACGACCCTTTCCTTCGGTTATGCAAGGCCGGCGTGAGTGCAGTGGTCTGGAATTTGCCACGCTAGTTCTTCGGACAGTTGTGTGCTTTGATGGGCGAGATATTTATTATGGGGGGTGGTACAGTTGGTGGTTCACTGCGGCCTCGCAGGCCTGGATTTGGTGTGCTTTTATGTTCACACGGGAAAGCGAGATGGTATTTATTTGCGAGTGAGATGAATCAAATACGTGTGCGATGAATGTTGGCCTACTTTATGGGTGCATTATTTTGACAGAATTGCATTATGTCACTACACTTGCATCATCACATTATCACCTTAGAAAGTAAAATATTTTCACATTAGACTTTTACTTTCATATTAGGATTTGTACCTTTAAGCTTCTGTCCCATTGGGGAAGAATATGGCAAGTGATGGAGTTCATAAACCACTCAAGTCCTACAACACAATTAACTTGAGATTATTTACAAACACACTACATTAACAAGGCAAACAGGTGTTAACGTGGAATGAAAACTACACTAACAAGACAGATAGTATTAACGTGAGATTATTTACAAACACACACTACATTAACAAAGCAAATAAACGTGGAACGAAATCTCAATCATGGAATAAAATTTCAATCAATCATGGAATGAAATGTCAATTATGGAAACTACACTAACAAGACAGACAGGTATTAACGTGAAATGAAATTTCAATCATGGAATATGTCACTACTTGCATCATCACATTAACCGGGTAGAAAGCAAGATGGTCAACCCCCACACACACGTCAAAACAGGTATTAATGTGGGATTATTCACAAACACACCACACTGACAAGGCAAACAAGTATTAACGTGGAACAAAATTTCAATCATGGAAACTATACTAACAAAGCAGACAAGTATTAACGGTGAAACGAAATTTCAATCGTGGAATATGCCCTTAGACTTGCATCATCACATTAACTATTTAGAAAGCAACCCCACACCCATGCCAAAACTAATACGTGAAATGAAATTCCAATCGTGAAATATGCCCTTAGACTTGCATCATCACATTAAGCAACCCCACACCCATGCCAAAACTAATACGTGAAATGAAATTCCAATCGTGAAATATGCCCTTAGACTTGCATCATCACATTAACTGGTTAGAAAGCAACCCCCACACCCATGCCGAAACTCAGCATGGGACCAAAGACTTTTAACTATCCTATTGGGAGAGAGTATGGCAAGTGGTAGGGTTCATGAGCCAATTGTCTTTCACTATTGTGATTCCACGTAGTTTTTTTTACCTTGTGATATCTTATTCATATGTCGGCTAAATCAAAAGTCACGCACTTTAGTAAATTTCTAAGTTTTTTTTTTTTTTTTTTTTTTGAAACACAAGGGAATTGGCAACTGCCTTTCCTTTTTGAACAACTTGTCACAGGGTCAGATCACATTGCCTCCGGTCGTAGCATCAAATCATGGAGCTACCACTATAAGTTTAATAAATTTCTAAGTTATCCTTCTAGTAAATTGAATTTGGGTTTTTCACATTGCCTCCGGTCGTAGCATCAAATCATGGAGCTACCACTATAAGTTTAATAAATTTCTAAGTTATCCTTCTAGTAAATTGAATTTGGGTTTTTGTTAGGAGAGTTGTTATTAAGATTTGTAGTGTTCAGTCACATAGAGTCACATAGAGTTGAGTATATATATGGTATATATATATGCAAAGGATACATAGAGTTGGGTATATATATGATATATATATATGCAAAGGATACATAGAGTTGGATATATATATATGCAAAGGGTTTTTAAGATCAAAAGCAAAAAAAAATACTACAAATCTAAATAATTTTTTCTTTTTTTTAGTTTGAAAGCTTGAAAGTTGAATAATAAATTTGGTAAGACCAAAGTTAAGGCCTAAAAAAATTAAGATCCCAAACATGTTAGTGCATGTTTGTTAAGAAAAGTTGAATTTGGTAATGGTAAACCCACAACACAAAGAAGACAAAATAAAAATAGGTGAGATTATTGAGTTTATTAGTTGATACCGTGGCTAGCCCATCTCACGATAAATTAATAGTTTTAAAACAATACATAGGGTTCTTTCAACATGAGATGTTGGAATTGACTGCAATCATGAGGGTATAACAAAGCCTCAATATGGAACAACAAAAAGTGATTTTTGAACAAGTCATTCAAATCAATTTGTTGGAATAAATATACCTTTATAAAAAACTTTAACTTGTAGAGCATACTAGTCAATATCTATGTGAACATAATGACTTGAGTATTCTTCATCTGTCACTAAGCCTATTGTGAAGATCCTTTTATTTTTTTGATGATAATGCCAATAGCTACCTAAATGTAATGTTGGTGGTCTTCTTTGAGAGGTCCTCCATGATTGATTATAATATCTGGCCTACTAATATTGGAAAATCATGAATACATAGCTTTCTTCTCCTTCACGTTTTAGGCTCTTATTTATTCTTTTTAGTTTTTCTTCACTAGGGTTCTTGTCCCAAGCTTGCTTAGTTTCCATGACATCAACTTTTATTTCATTGTCTTAACAAGATTGAAAACATTAACTATAGCTTTGCCTTTATCATTATTCATTGTTCCTAAATTAGATACCTTATTAGGGAAATTTGTCATATAATGCCCTTTCTATTTGCACTCATAGTAGACTACTTTAAACAAATTCCTTTTAGCACTATTGTCCTCATATTGAGCTCATTGGGTTTCTTTCCTTACAACAAATTGATTAAAGTGGTTCAAACTTTTTAATTAAGTATTTTGCTTTAGCTATAGAGGTAAAAGGAGATGGACTTACTATTGTTGTTGTTGCTATTGGTTGTGGAACTTGGCCAAAAGCTATTTGAATAACTAATCTAAGTGGAATTGGTTCCTCCTATAAGACACTCATGTTATCGTATTGAATGCTTATGTGATACTCATACTTTATCGTTGGCCTAATTATTGGCTTCAATCCTACGATAAAGGATTTTAAAATCATATTGCTAATACCAAGTAATAGGCCATCGAGTAAGTTCTTCTTGCATATTTGTGTTTCAAGATTCCTTCGTAGCTCTTATGCTCATGCATGATAATCATACCTTTAGCTCCCTATATTAGCTTTTGATCTCAACAATGAAATTAGAGTATTTTTAGTGTGGACTATACTCCTTGATCATGCACTCACTCATTTGATCCCATGAATTCTTTAACACAATATAGAATGATTTTCAATCTATTTTCCATAATGTTTGAAATTAATTTATAAGTAATATTACAAAGGCTTGTTAGAAAAAAACCAAAATATTTTTCTCATCTTTCTTGGTAACCAATTTAAAAATATTGCATTGATATCACTTATTGTATCCTTATTTTTCTTGGATTATTTAACTACATCCAACATATCACTCTTCGATAATTCCTAAAAGCTTATGAAAGAACATTATAGGAAATTCATCAAGGCTAGGTGCCTTCTTAGGGTGCAATGATAAAACTGCCTTCTATAGCTCCTCCATAGAGATCATCTACATCAAGCTTTTATTCTATCCTTGTGTGATAATTGATGGAATATTTTATAAAATCTTACCTTGAGCCTCCTTATCTTCCCCAACTCCTAACATAATAGATTTGAAATAATTAATTACTTCCTTTCTAATATCTTCTTTGACCTAAATACTTATTTCATCTAGAATTAAAATATTTTTTATTTAATGAAAAGACAGTTGTTTTGGTTATAGCATGAAAGAAAATTGGTATATATGTCCCCTAACTTAATCTATCCCTCCCTTTGTCGTTGGCACTAATATGACTCTTCCTTTTTTAATACATGAAAAAATAAGAAAGTACTTATTTTTCTTACACATAAGTATCTTGGTCCATTCCATCAATGTCTACTATCTCTTTAAATTGTTGATATTGGATTTAATTTCCTCTTTTTAAATGTGTTACTAAAATATTTAACATTTCAAATATTCAATTTTGCCCTTAGATATTTTATATTTTGAACAAATATGTACATAGATGATCCTTCAAACTTTGTTTCATCCCAACATAACATAATCATCTAGAAGAAATTAGGGTATTGGATTCACCTACAATAAAACCAAAATAACTTTGGATGACCATTATACATTAAAACACATCTCAATAGAGTGGGTTTATGTTCTAATCCTATTTATAATAAAATGTCTTAAGATATTGTATACTCTGTTTACAACAATGTATTAGATAATAAAAATATATTCATTTTTTTGCTATATGCATTTGCACAATACATCTTATATCCCATGTATTTAAATCTTGAAAGAATAGCATACCCAAAGACCATTTGAATAAAAAATGATGTAAAATCCTCCATTTATTAGGTTATCTTGGAGTACCACCCTTCTTTTTTGAAGAGGATAGAATTGTGTTGAAGTCGCCTAAGAATCCATAGATCATAATTATAAATCATCATTGAACTTGACATAAATAAACCGAGGTCCTTCTTTGTCATGAAGAGTGACTATAGTTGGAACATCTACATTTATAGCTCCAAGTTTTATATTTTCCTCACTGTGAAAAAACCAACCCAATTACTTTTTGCTTCTAGCAATTGTCCAATGTCTCATTTGTATCCATCCCATATTATTGTGATAGTTGTTGAAGGTCCTATAGCAAAAAAATTTGGATAGTACTGTTGGTAGTTTTACCACAATAAATTTTGCCTTGTAAAATTCTAAGTATACAAATTAAACAATGCAATTGTGTTGGCCCGTGAAATCTTGTGTGTTGTTATTGTTTTAATTTGATATTTTTAATTTCATGATCAAATGCAAAGCAAGTGCTTTTTCTCGCCTTCCTAAGCACAATTAAGCGCCAATAATTTTGTTGGCGAAAATAGAAGTTAAAGCTCCAAATTGGTTTCGCGAGCGAAAATAAACTGTAGTGCTTCCTCTGGAGAAAATAATTTAAGGCGACATCACTGGAAAAAGAAAAGTGCAAGGAAGGAAATGTGCCATAAAAAAATGTCTAAGGAATAAAGGCGTTAACATTAACTAAAAGAGCCAGCGAAAATGTAATCAAATGATTTCGCTGGCGAAAGCAGGTAAAAGACGCATTAAGACGATTTTGCCCAAGATGGAGCAAAAGCAATGAAAAGCACCAAAATTGGAGCAAAGGGAGGATTTTACAAGTGAAGAAAAAGACAAGTTAAATGATTTCACCCAAAATTATGCATTCCAAGGTGATTTCACCCTTTTTTGGGTGAATTACTATTTTTAGTTAATTTTGGGGCGAAAATAATATATGGGCATTGGTCAAGGTCAATTTTCACCATGGGATAAGCAAAAGCAATGATTTTTGCCCCTTTTCCAACAAACTAGATGGTTTTCCCCAAATTTGAGCGAAAGCAAGAAAGAGCACCCAACTTGGAGTGAAAAGCAATAAAAACGACATCTTCCTGAGTTGGTCAACATCAATTTCATCCCAAATAGGATCGAAATTTATTATTGCCCTCCTTCTGGAGCAAAATTCTATTTTTTCTCAATAACACATCGAAATCACTTTCTGGTGAAATTCATGACAAAACTTTTAAAGTGGGTGCAATTTTTAGCGAAATTAATCACTTTCGCCCCCCTCTTGCAGCGAAAGTAATTTTTACTCCTTTTCTTGGTGAAATCACTACAGAATAAGAAAGTAAAGGCAAGCAGGAACACTTTTGGGCGAACCTAGAAAAATTGATGGCAAAAATTCTAAGATGGGCAAAAATATCAAATGAACTTCCATTTTCGTTCCTTTTTTCAGTGCACTTGCATTTTCACTCATGATTGCAACGAAATGGCTTTTCGCCCTCACTTATGGATAAAATTCATTCTTATCTTTCCTCTAAACGAATTTTTTTTCAAAGGTGCTTTCTAAACAGATCGTTTTTGGGAAAGATCAAAGGTTGGTAAAATTTAATTCTTGGAGCAACGAAATCAATATTTCCAGAGTTCTTGTTGAAGGGTTACCAACGTTAAATGTTGTTCTCCTAATTCTAGTACGACCCTCTTCATTTTCAAGACACTGTCCATTTCGTTCCTTTTCCAAATGAAGTTGATTTTCATTGGGTCTTCCTGGCGAAAATAAAATTCTAAGGCGCAAGATGATGAAGTGGCAACCAATATTTAATGTTTGAGCTCCTGATTTTTACGCAACATTGTTGTGTTTCGATGCACCGACGTCTGAGATGATTTTCCATCATCCATTCTTGCTAATTTCCAAGGTGCTCTCTTCCAAAATGGGATCGTTGCTTCCAGAAGAATGTTGTTGAGGAGGAAATTGCTACTGTTAATATTTGACTAGCCAGCATTTTGTTTTCATGTGCATTTAATTAGAGAGGTGCAACCCTCTATAATACTAATCATTTTGATGTAAAAAGGAGGATAGACACTCTGCCAAAAAACACTTTGAGTTCTCTGCATCAATTGAAATATATTTGGCTCTGGTTCCTAGATCAGTGGTGTATGCAATCACTTTATTCCTATCATTTCTATTATGTTCATGATCTTTATTAGACAATTTTAAATTTTGCATGTTGAATTTAACTCCTGATAGAGAACTGAATGCTGAAATGTTTATTGGAAGTTATCTCTGTAAGTTATGAATGGTTCCTATGCTTTTCTTTCTTTTATATGCTAATTAAAACTTGATTTGGATTTTAGCTGCTAGTTTATCCCCACCTCATGTTTCTGGCTCAACCATATTTCTCATTCCTTTCTGTCATTTCCCATATCTTTCAGTTACCCTAAGATTTACACCAATTGTTAGATTAGTAAGGGAACCAACCCTCTCTGGAGATTGGTCCGAAGGACATTTTTCCTTTGACATTTCAATGTTGGCTAGGTCTAGGGCGAGTATTATTACACTTAGGCAGATTCATGATGAACAGTTTTTGGCATGCCCTATAGGACATTAAAAGTTCCACTTTGAGCATTATTAAGGTTTGATGTTCATTTTTTTACTATCTGACTAGAACAACTTGTGATTCAGTTTTACCTAGAAGCCTCTAAACGTGAAGTGAGCGAAATATTTACTTATGATCACAAGATCGAAGGCCAAAATTTTTGAAAACCCCATTGAGTTCTTTGATCTTAACACCCAAATTTTAGGAAAGCATCCTAGGTTAGTCACTTCGACTATTCCATCGATTGCAACATCTTCACATGTAGCTGGTGCTTTTTTTGTTCCTTCAAATCCCCCTAGCATAGCCACTAGCTTTCCTCCTCCTCAAGCAAACACTCCAGTTCAAATGGCCCAAAATCTGCCACCTCAACCACCAAGACAGTTCCTAGATTGGAATCACTTCGAAGCTTTGAATATGTAGGCTCAAAACCCGATTTCATAAACAACATTGAATGTTTTACCTACTTACGATGGTACGGGAAAAATGACTTACGAGCATGTTCAAGACGTGGCTTATCTGGCAACCATTCATAGCATCACAAATGAAGACGTGATGGTAATATTGCTTATGCTATCTCTTAGATGGAAGTCATTGTATTGGTACCGATATGTACAACTTGCCACTATTACCACTTGGGACCAGTTGATCGAATTATTAATAAAAGGGTTCAATGAACAAGCGGATCCTTTCTCTCTGTTGCATCAATTTACCACCATTCAGAGGCATCCACAGGAAAAAATTGTTGACTTCAACATTAGGTTTTCCTGACCTTGGTAGAGAGTCCCCGATGGTCTCTGACTGACTTTCGAACATTAGGTTTACACTAGCATGGCCATCTATCATTCCAACGTAGATACATTTTTGACCTTGTATTCTGCTGCGCAAAATGCTAAGGCTGATCTAATTACTATCGATAAGCTTTCGCCAAAGATGACGATACCTATTTTTCTAGATCTTCCATAGTATTTGTATTCCAATGCATCTTGTCAATCCCTGCCTATGTCTCCCATGTATTCAATTTCTTCATGGAATTCGAGTTCATATCAAACTATGATGATAGTTTTTATCCCGCAACTGTCTGCTCCATCCATTCCACAACTACCCGCTCTGGTTCCATTTCTAGCACTGCCATATCTACCTATACCACTTCCATTACCAGCTCCTCCAACACCCTCAAATCCTGATCCCTAAGAAAATTTGTTGAAGGAGATGCAGTCAATGAACTCAGCCATAAGAGTAATGAGCAATGAGATCACGATGATTAAAAATAAGTAGGCTGAGAGGTATTTCCATCCTAGGATATTTCAACCTTTGCAAATCATCAGAGAGCAAGCAACTTCAACAAGGTGCCTGAAAGGAATACAATAGTGTTGGAAAACAAGGAAGATGACCCATCAGACAAAGCATACTGGTGCTCTACCTACAATGATCCGCATGGTAAGGAAACTTGCATGGTTCATCTGAACTACGTGGAGACATTGGTAGAAAGCGCTTTCGATGGTCATATCAACATGATTACAGAAGTTGATTATAATTTCATGGTCCATTTCGAAGAACAAGTTTCAGTTCTCAGGAGATCTGGAAGAAAACCTATCATCGTAGATCCAACTAAAATGGATCCGTTGAAGGTACCCGCTGATCCAAAGGTGCAAAATGAGAAAAACAAGCACAAGCAATGGCATCTGTTCCAACGCCCAAGCCAGATGCACCTATCTTGTTTAAATATCTCTTGCCTCCACGAGCGAAATAAATATTGCAATAAAAGGCTTCAACTTTGTAGGAAAAAGCTGAAACGAAGGAACAAACTAGAGAAAAGCTCAAGTACCCATCCTTGACCAAGAGTCAGAGGGTAGAGGCTACAACACAATATCGAAGCAAGTATGAGGTTTTCAATGAAGTAAAGGAGTCCACTGATGAGTCCAAATATTGCCTCATTATTGATTATTTTAGACATCCTTAATAGACCCTTTTGATATGTTTTGATGTTAATTCTGCTGATAAAATACAATATTTACTACTATTTACATGTTTAATTGTTTAGAAGCATAATATTATGTTTTTACTAATTTTCTGCATAATTTTTGTTGATAAATAATGATTTATTGTGAAATGTGTTAGTGCAATCACGTGTGGGATATCAAACATTCATATCATGCTCTTTGAAGTCGTCAAATGCAGAAAATAGCACTAAAAACAGGACAAAAAGCCGTAAGTCGTGCAAAATCGTATTTTGATTGTTTTAACTTAGACAAATTCCGACCCGGATTTGCATGACTTGGAATTTGGTCAAATTCAACTTGAAAAAGCATGAGAATAGGTCATTGAAATATTTTCAAATTTGATCCACCAAATGCTCGGCAAAGGAACCGCAACCGTGTTGAAAACAGTCATTCTGGCGCTGCTCTGGAACAACAGAGATACTGCTCCGGAATAACAGGACTGCTCCGAAATAACCGAAAAAGCACGCTTTGACCGGCAATGACTCAGGAAAGACAGACAAATTACAGGAGAATGATAAGGACAGCTATGTGAATCTGTTGTGCATCTTTTTCAATGCAGAAGACCTCCAACAAATGTGCAACAAATATATTTCATTTATGTAACCATATTCTGCATTTTAGGAATGCAGTTTTAACAGCATTCCTAAAATGCTTGAAATTTGAATCATTCCACATCTGATTTAGCATGTTTTTAATATAAATAACCGGTTCCCATCTGGGTTGAGCTGTGTAGGGAGAATTAGGATTGCAATTAGTATAATTCCGAATATTGTGAAATCGGATTTTTGTAGCGATAATATGCAGAATTCTCCCGCATGTTTTTAATTCAATAAAAAGTGCGGTTCATCGATTTTACTTTATGATTGAAGGAGCGATTAAGTAGAAAACCAGAGCTACTTCTTCACCTTCTTCCGAACCAGGGAGCAAGGGCCACTCCCGGGAGCGAGAAGAAGGTTTTTACCAGGTTTTCTTGTTTAAATCTGTACTGCATGAGAATAAATAAGAAACCCGTCATTTTTCCTGCACTTCCTTATTTTGCTGAAATCATTTCTAGTTTCAGAGTTTGTAGTTTCATTATTATTTCTGATTTTATTTTCAGATCTGTTCTTTTATTTTGCAAGTTAGTTTATTTTCTGCAATTCTAATTTCAGCAACTTTCATTTCAACAATTTTAATTCAGTTTTGAGTGCATTTCTAGATTTAGCAAAAATAAATAGGTTTCTTTGACAGTTGTTTCATTTCTGCAATTTTATTTCAGCAAGCATAATATAGTTTCCTTTCAGTTCATAGGGTTTAGAGTGACAGAAGAACCCCCAACAAACACTAACTGTTACTCGCCAATAAATCCATTTTTTGAATAGAATGTCTTACATCTGCTTGAATTGACTATCGTAAACAACCTTAGGACACCTGCCCGGATTGATAAATAATTATCAAATGATGAATTAAACGACACTCATCATTTTTGGCGCCGTTGCCGAGGACATGGTGTTTTTAGTCAAATTTAAGTAGGTCAAGAACTGTAGGCTGATACAGAAAACAGTTCTCGCAAATTCTACAGTCTATTTAGGAAATGTGCATGAATGCATAGGCTGAGAGACGAAAGAGGGAGGTTTATCCGAAGTGGCTCTGAGCCACCAAAGAGACCTACTCGGTCTGATGAAGATTTGCCTTCATTTGAAATCACTGAGGAAAAGCCAGACATACCTTCTTCATCGGGAAGAATTGTTGGAAAAATTAGAAAAGGAGCTTTTTGAAGCACTAGTCGCTAAACACTCCCCTCGACTAAACTATTCCCATCATCCTTTAGAAAGAAAACAACTATGGTGCAGCAGCAGCAGCAGGTGGATATGGTGATCCTGTTGATGCTCCTAAAATTTTTGAATATCCTATTCGGTTGGATCCACTTCTAGATGCCCCCATGAAAACAATCTCCCCATCTATATTGCCAATATTTAGGGGAACTACTTTAGAGGATCTAGATCAATTCCTGTTTGAGTTCAAAGTGTTATTTTCGACTTATGACTACATAAATGATAATCAAAAATTGAAGTTGTTTCCTTCCACACTTAAGGATGCTGCTCTCCGATGGTTCATGAGCAATCTTGAACCTAACTCAATTACTACCTGGGATGAGATGGAGACTGCATTCTTAAATAAATATCAGGATTATTGTAGAGTAAGAAATAGGAAAGATGAGTTGTTTAGGATCAAGCAAGAAGAGGATGAGAGTTTAGAAGATTATCTTGATCGCTTTGCCTTTGTCCAAAAGAGGTGTGGTGTTGTAGAGCCTGATTTCTTAAAGCCTATTCTCTTAAGAGGATTACAGGATGAATCTAGGGAAGTATTAGATTTAATGGGAAAAGGAGATATAGATCAACTTGACCTTGACGAGATTGTGGAGTTATGCAAAAATTATTCCCATACTCACCACCGAAGAAAGAAAAAGAATTTTGGCAATAATGGTATGAAAGAGTTGATGGAGAAAATGGCCAATTTAAAAACTGATATCCTTGTTCAACTTAATACTGCATTAGGTGAGAAAAACACAAGATCTAATTCTACACCACCTTTAGCAATTTATTGCCCAAGGTGTAGGACTAAGCATGCCTTGCAGGACTGCCCCCTAAACAAAACTTCTATTTGTGGAATTTGTTCTAAAGAACATTCAACAGATAAATGCCCTTTGTTGCCTCATCTAAAATCTGTTTTGGGCACCCAAATAGAAGAACTCAATGCTATTAGGCAGAGACCTGGTGGTGGTTATGCACAATATCCCAATGCTCCTAGATTTCCAAATTGGGGACAATCTCCTTGGAATATGAATATGCCATGGGGACGAGCAAAAGTTTTTGCACAACCTTGGAACCAACCTTGGATAGCTCCTCTAGATTGGTCACAATCTGGATGGATGAACCCACCTTGGCATACCATGCCTCCACAATGGACACAACAAGGACAAATATGGGGACAACAATATCAGGGACAACCATTTCCACCACAAGTAATATCAACCCTATCAAGGTCGACAATATCAATCCCATCAAGGACAACAAAGGTATCAAGGGCGGACTCAAAATTTGTTGCCAGCTCCTAATCCAAATTTTCAGGGAAGAACACAACATCAACAAGCACAACCAAGAAAACAACCTCCACTCCCAGCTCAGCCTATGACTAACCCCAATAACGTTAGACAAACAACCCCTGTTTATGAGGCTGAGTCTGAAGATACTGCTACAGTTCATGTACTTGACTGTGGTAACATCCAATTATGCTCAGGGAAGGTTTTACCTGACCTTGCTCCACCTACAATTGAAGAGATTCCAAAAATTTCAAGTCCAGAAAAAATATAATCAGAGCAAAAGAATGCATAAAACTTACAAAGAAAATCTGAACGTGTCACATTAGATTTACCATTTCCTGAAAGGTTTGATCACCCCATCACTACCCCTGAATCAGAGTTAATCACAGAATTGAAGAAAATGTCAATCTCACTTCCTCTGTTGCAGGAAATTAAGGATGTACCATTAATTAAGAAAACCATTCAAGATTTATGCATAAGGAAGCCTGGCAGGAAGAAGAAAGCCTTTCCACAAACTGTACAAGTAGATGGAAAGTTGGCTGATCTTCTCTCTGGGAAATTAGTACCTCCCAAATATGGTGATCCAGGAAGTCCGGTAATCACCATTACTGTAGGATTGGTTCAAATTCCCAATATGCTAATTGATTTAGGAGCTGCAATTAATGTCATGACCAAAGATATTATGCAAAAATTGCGACTCATCGATTTGAGTCCTACAACCACAGTTTTAGAAATGGCAGATAGGTCAATTGCCAAACCAGAAGGACTTTTGGAGGATGTTCCCATTGAAGTATCTTCTTGGGAATACCTTGTGGATTTCCTAGTATTACAACCTAGGAGTACAACTAATGGCTATCCTATCATCCTAAGACGACCCTGGCTTGCCACTGTAGCTGCTTTCATAGACTGTAGATCAGGAGAAATGACTATTTCAAATGGAGTAGATCTTAAGAAAATTTCTTTGTATCCACCTGCTAAACCATCATCTAAATTTTTTGGATAGTTATGGTATCCTGAGTCCGATGAAGAACAAGAGCCTCTTGTTACCCTTGCCACCATTGTAGTACAGGAACACATTGAAGAACTGAATTCACCAGAAAGAGAAATTTTTGAACATGAAACAGTCTTGGTGAATACATTGTATGAAGAAGGCCTCAATGATGATCAAGTTCTGGTCAATCGCCTATTATGGAAAGATGATGAACAAGTTGCTGAACATTTACCATCTATTCCACTTCATGAAAGTTCCTTTACATTGCCACATGGATGGCATCATCATCTTTTGACTTCTTTCACTTGTCCTATGCCAATGCTTCCATCGGGTATTGCATTTAACACGGAATCAAGAGTATTCCATAATCTGCAACCACATCATTGTCCTTTAAATGCTTTGATCGGCAAGTATGAACATGTTGACTCTGTTTGTCCCGGAATCAAGCGATTGAAATTCAACCAGGAAAACCCGTAAATATTAACAGTGGTTGACTCGACGATCAAGAAGCCAAACTATTTGTTGTTTTACGAAACATGTTCAAGCTTTTGCTTGTAATTATATGGATATGGTTGGAATCCACCCCGATGTATGCACACATAGGATATACATCGAGGATGTCAAACCAGTTAGACGACCACGAGAGACGTCTGAATCCTGCTTTGAAAGACATTGTTAAAGAAGAAATTGAAAAATTATTGGAAGTAGGATTCATTTATCCGATTTCAGATAGTCAATGGGTTTCCCCATTAGTTACTGTGCCTAAGAAGAATGGAAATATGAGAGTGTGTGTGGATTACAGGGAATTAAACAAAGTCACACACAAGGACCACTTTCCATTACCATTTATAGACCAAGTGCTGGACAATCTTGCTGGTAAGAAATTTTTTTGTTTTCTGGATGGTTTTAGTGGGTATAACTAGATCCAAGTGGCACCAGAAGACCAGGAAAAAACAACCTTCACATGTCCTTGGGGGACATTTGCTTATAGAGTATTACCCTTTGGATTATGTAATGCACCAGCAACATTTCAAAGAGCTATCTTGGCCATTTTTTTTTATTTAACCAATGAGAGTGTAGAGATTTACATGGATGATTTCACAGTGTTTGGTGACACATTTGAGTATACATTAGAGCAACTTGAAAAAGTTCTAATACGTTGTGAAGCATATCATTTATCTCTTAATCCTAAAAAATGTTTCTTGATGATGGAGGAAGGAATTGTTTTAGGACATCATATCTCTGCTCACGGTATTAAGGTTGATCCTAAGAAAGTAGAGGTCATCAAGAGACTTCCTCCTCCGAAATCTCAAACTGATGTCCATAGTTTCTTAGGACATATTGGCTTTTATTGTAGATTTATTATCGATTTCGATACCATTGCTAATCCAATGTTTGCATTATTAATGAAAGATTCTGAATTTGTATGGTCTGATGATTGCCACAAGTCCTTTGAAGCTTTGAAAGAAAAGCTAACCAGTTCGCCAGTACTAAGAGGCCCTAACTGGGAGCTGCCCTTTCATATTCAGGCTGATGCCTCTAATACTGCTATTGGAGCCGCACTAGGGCAGATTGAAAATGGACAACACTATGCCATTTATTATATTAGCAAAAACTTGACGAGAGCTGAAAAGAATTATACTACAAGTCGAGAAGGAATTCTTAGCTATAGTATATGCCATTAACAAGTTTCGACACTATATCACAAAGTTATCCTGTATTCATCCATACGGATCATCGTCGCTATCAAATATTTGATGAATAAGCCTTTGGTTAGTGCACGAATTATTCGTTGGTTGATTTTACTACGGAATTTGATATTACTATAGTAAATAGACCGAGAAAGGCTAATGTGGTGGCAGATTTTTCGTCAAGATTGCCAAATGCAAAAACTGAAGAACTAGTTGAAGACACATTCCCTGATGAAATTTTTTTTGCTGTCTCTGTTCAAACTCCATGGTTTGCGGATATAGCTAATTATTTAGCTACAGGAAATATTCCTCTTCATTTTACCTTGAAACAGAAAAAACAGTTAATCAAACAAAGCTCTTCTTTTGAATGGATAAAAGGAATATTATTTAAATGCGATCATGATCATGTTTTACGCAGGTGTGTTCGTAAGGATGAGATATATGACATCTTAATAGCCTGTCATGATGAACCTTCAGGAGGGCATTATTCGATGAAACATACCATTCGAAAGATTTTGGGTGCTGGTTACTACTGGCCATCATTGCATAAGGATGTAAAAAGGTATATTAGAAATTGTGATGCATGTCAAAGAATGGGTAAGCCTACTTTCATAAATGAAATGCCTTTACAGCCTCAATTAGGTGTAGAACCGTTTGAGAGGTGGGGGTTAGATTTTGTAGGACCTATTGATCCACCCTCCCAAGGGAAGGTGCACATCCTAGTATGTGTTGACTATGTAACCAAATGGGCAGAAGCCCGTGCCTTTATGCATGCTCGAGAAGACAAAGTGGCTGATTTTCTCGTATTCACGTATTTTCTGCGATTTGGAGCCCCACAATCTATTACTTTTGATCAAGGACCTCAGTTTATTTCAAAGGTTGTTGAAGCCTTTGTAAAATTATATGAAATCAAGCACAGGAAGTCCTCTCCTTATCATCCACAGGCCAATGGTCAAGTTGAAGTGACAAATAGGGAATTAGAAAAAATATTAACCAAAACTGTAGCAGTTCATAGAAGGAATTGGGTAGAAAAGTTACCTAAAGCAATTTGGGCTTATAACACTACTTGGAAATCCACTACGGGATTTACCCCTTTTGAATTGGTTTATGGTAAAAAACCCCTTTTACCCATTGAATTTGAATTACTAACTCTTCGAATTGCTTTGGAAGTTGGTATTGATTTGTCACAGGCACAAACGGACCGGATCCTGCAACTCAATGCATTGGATGAAATACGAAGAGATGCTTTGCATCAGAATGAGATGATCCAAGCACAACGGAAAATATGGCATGATAGCCATATCCAAGAACGAAAATTCCAACAAGGGGATTGGGCATTATTGTTTGACTCCCGCTATGAAGATTTTCCTGGGAAGTTGCAGACAAGATGGCTTGGACCATATCAGATTGAAGAAGTTTTCTCAAATGGAGCAGTTCGTCTCTCACCAATTGATGATTCGCAAAGGAATTTAGTGGTTAATGGACATCGTCTCCAGATTTACCATAAATAAGACCAAAGTTAAGGTCTAAAAAATTAAGATCCCAAACATTTTAGTGCATGTTTGTTAAGAAAAGTTGAATCTGGTAATGGTAAACCCACAACATAAAGGAGACAAAATAAAATAGGTGAGATTAACTTGATTTTATTAGTTGATACCATGGTTAGTCCATCTCATGACAAACTAAGAGTTTTAAAACAATACATAGGGTTCTTGCAACATGAGATATTGGAATTGATCGCAATCATGAGGGTATAACAAAGTCTCAATATGGAACAACAAAAAGCGATTTTTGAACAAGTCATTCAAATCAATTTGTTGGAATAGAGATACCTTTATAAAAAACTTTAACTCGTAGAGCATACTAGTCAATATCTATGTGAACATAATGACTTGAGTATTCTTCATCTAACTCGTGGGCATTGGTCAAGGTCAATTTTCGCCATGGGATAAGCAAAAGCAATGATTTTTACCCCTTTTTCAATGAACTAGATGGTTTTGCCCAAATTTGAGCGAAAGCAAGAAAGAGCGCCCAACTTGGAGTGAAAAGCAATAAAAACGACATCTTCTTGAGTTGGTCAAAGTCAATTTCATCCCAAATAGGAGTGAAATTCATTTTCGCCCTTCTTCTGGAGAGAAATTCTATTTTTTCTCAATAACACATCAAAATAACTTTATGGTAAAATTAATGGTAAAACTTTTAAAGTGGGTGCAATTTCCAAAATTAATCACTTTCGTCCCCCTCTTGTAGCGAAAGTAATTTTTGCTCCTTTTCTTGGCGAAATCACTATAGAATAAGAAAGTAAAGGTAAACAAGAACGTTTTCGGGTGAACTTAGTAAAAGTGATGGCAAAAATTTCAAGATGGGCGAAAATATCAAATGAACTTCCATTTTCGCCCCTTTTTCAGTGCACTTGTATTTTCGCTCACGATTGCAACAAAATGGCTTTTCAGCCTCACTTCTGGATGAAATTCATTCTTATCTTTCCTCTAAATGAATTCTTTTTCAAAGGCACTTTCTACACATATCGTTTTTGGAAAAGATCAAAGGTTGGTAAAATTTAATTCTTGGAGCAACGAAATCAATATTTCTAGAGTTCTTGTTGAAGGGTTGCTAATATTAAATATTGTGCTCCTGATTCTAGTACGACACTCTTCATTTTAAAGGCACCGTCCACTAATTTTGTTCCTTTTCCAAATGAAGTTGATTTTTGTTGGGTCTTCTTGGCAAAAATAAAATTTTGAGGTGCAAGATGACGAAGTGGAAACCAAGATTTAATGTTCGAGCTCCTAATTTTTGCGCAACATTGCTATGTTTCGATGCACCGATGTTTGAGATGATTTTCCATCGTCCATTCTTGCTAATTTCCAAGGCGCTTTCCATCAAAACGGGATCGCTGCTTCCTAAAGAATGCGTTGATTTGTTCATTACAGTTATCGAGGAGGAAATTGTTGTTGTTAATCTTTGACTAGCCAAAATTTTATTTTCATGTGTATTTAATTACAGAGGTACAACCCTCTATAATACTAATCATTTTTATGTAAAAAATGAGGATAGATACTGCCAAAAAACACTTTGAGTTCTCTACATCAATTGAAAGATATTTGGCTCTGTTTCCTGGATCAGTGGTGTATGCAATCACTTTCTGCCTATCCTTTCTATTACGTTCATGATATTTGTTAGATAAGTTTGAATTTTGCATGTTGAATTTAACTCCTGATAGAGAACTGAATGCTAAAATGTTTATTGGATGTTATCTCTGTAAGCTGTGAATGGTTCTTATTCTTTTCTTTTTATTCTATGCTAATTAAAACTTGATTTGGATTTTAGCAGTTGGTTTATCCCCACATCATGTTTCTGGCTCAACCATATTTCCCATTCCTTTCTATCATTTCCCATATATTTCAGTTACCCTAATATTTACACTAATTTTTAGATTATTAAGGTAACCAGCCTGAAGGACATCTCTTTCCTTTGGCCTTTCAATGTTGTTTGGGTCTAGGGTGTGTATTATTACACTTAGGCAGATTTGTGACCAATAATTTTTGGCATGCCTAGTGAACATTAAAAGTTCCACTTTGAGTAGTATTAATGTTTGATGTTCATATTTTTATTGTCTGACTAGAACATCTTGCGACTCAGTTTTACGTAGAAGCCTTTGAATGTGAAGTGAGCGAAAACTTTCCTTATGAACACAATATCGAATGCCAAAATTTTTGAAAACCCCATTGAGTTCTTTGATCTTGACACCTAGATTTTAGGAGAGCATCCTAGGTTAGCCACTCTGACTATTCCATCGATTGCAATATCTTCACAGGTAGTTGGTGTGTTTTATGTTCCTTCAAGTCCCGCTAGCACAACCACTAGCTTTCCTCCTCCTCAAGCAAACACTCCAGTCCAAATGGCCCAAAATATGCCACCTCAACCACCAAGATAGTTTCCAACTTGGAATCACTTCGGAGCTTTGAATTTGTAAGCTCAAAACTTGATTTCGTAAGCAACGTTGAAGGCTTTGCCTACTTACGATGGTACAAGAAAAATGACTTATGAGCATGTTCAAGACGTGGCTTCTCTGAAAACCATTTATAGCATCACAAATGAAGACATCATGGAAATATTTCCCGTGCTCTCTCTCATAGGGAAGTTGTTGTACTAGTACCGATCTTTATAGCTTGCCATTATTACCACCTAGGACTAGTTGATCGAATTATTTATAAAAGGGTTCAATGAAAAAGTGGATCCTTTCTCTCTATTGCATCAATTTACCACCATTCAAATGCATCCACAGGAGAAAATTTTTGACTTCAATGTCAGGTTCGTTTGAACTTGGTAGAGAGTCCCCTATGATCTTCGATCAACTACTAGACAAGTCACATTCTATTATCTCTAAGCCTTCAATTATGACATTAGCATGGCCATCTGTTAGTCCAACATAGATATATTTTTGGCCTTTTAATCTGCTGCACAAAAGTTTGAGGCTGATCTAATTGCTATCGGTAAGCTTTCACCAAAGATGATGATACCTATTTTCTCGATCTCCCATAGTATTTGTATTCCAATGCATCTTCTCAACCCCTACCTATGTCTCATATGTATCTGATCTCTTCATGGAATTCGAGTTCATATCAAACTAAGATGATAGTTTTTGTCCCACAACTTCCTACTCCATCCATTCCACAGCTACCCACTCTGGTTCCATTCCTAGCACTGCCATCTCTACCTATACCACTTCCATTACCATCTCCTCTAGCACCCTCAAATCTTGATCCCTAAGAAAAGTTGTTGAAGGAGATGCAATCAATAAACTTAGCCATAAGAGCAATAATAAATGAGATCACGGTGATTGAAAAGAAGTAGGCTAAGAGGGATTTCCAGCCTAGGACATTTCAACCTCTGCAAATCATCAGAGAGTAAGCAACTTCAATCAACAAGGTTCTTGAAAGGAATGCAACAGTGTTGGCAAACAAGGAAGCTGGTCCACCAGAAAAAGCATACTGGTGCTCGCATGACAAAAAAACTTGCATGGTTCATCTGAACTATGTGCAGATATTGGTAGAAAGCGCTTTTGATGGTCGTATCAACATGATTACAGAAGTTGATCATAATTTCATGGTCCCTTCTAAAGAACAAGTTTCAATTCTCATGAGAGCTGGAAGAAAACCCATCACTGTAGACCCAACTTAAATGGAGCCGTTGAAGGTACCCGCTGATCCGAAAGTGCAAAATGAGAAAAAAAAAAAGCACAAGCAAAGGCATCTATTCCATTGCCCAAGCCATATGCCCCTATCCTGTT
This sequence comes from Wollemia nobilis, assembly GCA_028583015.1. Lineage (NCBI taxonomy): Eukaryota > Viridiplantae > Streptophyta > Pinopsida > Araucariales > Araucariaceae > Wollemia > Wollemia nobilis. The sequence continues at coordinate 2,568,298 of JAQPPZ010000927.1, forward strand.
AAAATATCTCTTGCTTCCATGAGTGAAAGAAAGATTGCAAGAAAAGGCTTCAACTTCGCAAGCGAAAGATGAAACGAAGGAACAGGACAGAGAAAATCTCAAGTACCCATTATTGACCAAGCGTTAGAGGGTAGAGGCTACACAACAATATCAAAGCAAGTATGAGGTTGCCAATGAAAGAAAGGAGTCCAACGCATCTACATGCAATGTTGTTGAATAACTGAAGATGATTTCAATCAAGGTTAGTCTCTATGATGCATTGCAATTGCCTAGACAAGTTGATTTATTGCAAGAATCGTTGAAGTTTGTTAAATATAAGGGAAATAATCCTACTTAGACTATTTTTGTTCAAATGCTAACTACTTCAGCCATAGGATAGAATAGACCACCCCTTTCTACTTGTCTCTCAAGATAGAGATTAGGATTGTGCACAATTGCATGATCAATTCTGGCATTGCTACAACTGTCATGCCAAAGGTAGTTTGTGACGTTATGGGCATGGAATATACCAGAAGTAGTCTTGGAATTTTGCAATTATATGGAACCCCTATGAGAATAGTGGGTGTTATTAAAGACATCCCCATTGTATTACATAAAATACCTTAGATCATTGTGATCCAAGAGGTGGTTGTGGTTAATATGGAGTTGTATTTTAGCATGTGCCTCTCAAGAGAGTTCACTACCAAGTTGGGAGGCTATATTTCTCTGGACTATTCTCATCTAGAGATTCCTTTCAAAAGGAAGAGAATTCTAATCTATAATTAGAAGCCTTCTACATTTCATATAGAGAAGATTGAAGAAGAAAAATCCATAAATTTTGTCAACATGATGACTGAAGAATTAGAAGAATTGGATTTTATGGAAGAGGTTCTAGATGAGCTTCAAACAAAAGATGAGTTTTCAATACCTGAATTTAATGCCATGATGGAGATTGAAATTAGTTGTTAAACCATTACTAAGCCTGGAAAATCTAAAGTGAAGATTTATGATGATCTAGATCCTATTCCCGATCAATTATGTACTTTGACGGTGCAATATGCAAGAATGGTGTAGGAGTAGGAATCGTTCTCATTTATCCTTCTAGCATACAGAAAACTTATTCATATCGATTGACTTGGAGTTATACCAATAATGCTGCTGAGTATGATGCACTGTGCCTAGGCTTGAAGAAAGTAGAGAAGTTTGGTATTAAACAACTGTAAATTTTTGGAGATTATGAATTGATTGTGAAACAAGTAATGAAAAAGTGTGTCTCCAAGCAACACTACTTGAAGGTATACCGCAACAAATTCAGGGACCTGTTTGAAGCTTACACATCGTTAAACATCCAAGTGATCTCGCAAGAACAGAATAAACATGCAGATCTTCTAGCATCCCTTGGTACTAACTTTTCTCTTGTTGAGAATGTGATGAGAAAACCCAAGACTGTGAGGTTAGTTTACATATCTTCAGTCCCTGAAAAGAACATCTATTGGCAAGTGTTCGATAATGATGGGAAAATTTTAAATTTCTTGATAAGAGAAGCTAGTACTGTGGAAGGAAGAACACTTGATGAAGAAGAAGTTGAAGGATTGATCCAGCTGAGAAATAATCATATCCCTAAAGGATTTATTACGCTTGAGATTCTCTTTGATTAGAATGGCAGAGCATAAATGCATAGGATCAAAGTGGACAAGGAGTACATCGAACTACAGTTGGGACCCGAGAAGTCAATCAAATTTGGTACTGATTGCACTCTAGAAGAACTAGAGCAAATCAAGAAGCTATGCCATGAGTTCCTAGACATTGTCGCTTGGAGCTATAAAGATTTAAAAGTCTACAACAAGGACGTGATCCAGAATACCATTGAGTTGCAAGGAGTGAAACCCTTTAGGCAAAAGTAGAGGTAAGTCAATCCTAAGATTGAAGCCTTGATGAAAGTTGAACTATTGAAGATGATGGAGACCAAAATAATTTACCCGATCAAGCATTCTATCTGGGTAGCGAATTTGGTCCCTATGCGAAAGAACGAAGATATTCGCTTGTGTGTTGACTTCTAGAATTTGAATCAGACATCCTTAAAGGATCATTATCCTTTACCTCAGATTGATCAAATTTTTCATGTAGTTGCAGGAGCTCAGAGATTTTCTCTGTTGGATGGATTCTCTGGCTATAATCAAATTTGGGTCAAGGATGAAGACCAATATAAAATGGCATTCACCATAAAATGGGGAACATTTGCTTATCAACGAATGTCATTTGGTCTCTCGAACGCTGGAGCAACTTTTCAAAGAGTGATGGACGTAGTTTTTGGTGAGTTGTTAAATCAGATTATTGTAATTTATTTGGATGACATGACTATATTCTCTCACAACAGGGAAGAGCTTAGTTTATATTTATGATAAGTGTTTGAGAAATACCGAGAGTTTGGAATATCCATAAATTCGAAGAAGTCCATCTTTGTTGTGAAGTAAGGAAAGCTCTTGGCCACATCATTTTGGAAAAAGGTTTAGCTATTGATCCAGCTAGAGCTGAGGCTCTTTTGAAGATTCTATTTTCAAAAAACAAGAAGGATTTGCAGTCATTCTTCAGATAGATTAATTTTGTTCAAAAGCTTGTCATAGATTTTACCCAAGTGGTAAAATCGATGACTGAGATTTTAAATAATTATGCGGAGTTCAAATGAACTAAGCAGAGGAAGTGAGCGTTCAAAGAAATCAAAGAAAGAATCGCTCAAGCCCCAGTTCTGGTAAACCCTGATTATTCAAAGGATTTTATCCTGTATGTCATTGGTGAACAAGAGAGTTACACAATGATGCTCATGCAGAAGGAAGACGATGGAGATGAGTAATCAATCACTTCCTTAAGCTAAGTCATCCAACCGTGTAGTGTGCTGCCATATTCTGAGTTTGGTTTTTGACTATTTTTTTGGTTTTTTGAAGTATTCTAATTTTTTTGTAATTTTTTGAGTTTTAACAGCTTCACAACCACTAACTTCGAAATTGAACAGCTTTTAAACTACTTGATAAATAATTTAAAAAAAACTTAGAAATAGTAAGATGACACCTTCATCTAAATTTCTACAAAATAAATTGACAAAATACGATCATACCTGGAAGATATGAATTTTTGAAAATGACAGGAATAACACTGGTTATCATCAAATTATTCATAGATTAGTACAAATAGCTTCTAAATGTTGGGCGACCAAGTACTGACCATAAATCACCATAAATTGCATATTTTAGATTGGTATGATTTCCAATGTATTCACCAGCATGTACAGCTAGACATGGAATTGTATGGCCTGCTAATAGAAATTAAATCTACCTTGGAAATAATGCCAAAACCCCTTCAAAACTGGTCGCTAAGCATGAGAAATGGATTTGCAAATATTATTGTAAGAAACCCTAGCATAAAAACCTCGCCACAATGCTGAAATGGTGGCCAAATGTATGGTCAAGCTGTAGCTGGGAGGAGCTTAAAATGCAACAAATTAAATCTGAAACCCTTCACCAAACTCCTCACAAAATACTTTGAAAATATGCTCAATGTAATCCAAATGCACTCCCTGAGTGAGAATGCCCGAAAATCACCCTGAGGATATCTTTCAACCCCAAAGATGATGATTTTGCTAGAGGTTTTCGTCTCCAAACAAGCCAAAAATTCCCTGCAACAGCTGCAAGAAAAATACTCTCCAAAGATATCTAGAAATAATCACCAAAAAACCTACAAAATGAGGAGCTCAACCTCAATTTATAATTTCTCCAAGGGACCCCATCCTTCCAAAAGCTTCTTTTTGCACTTATAATATTCTTTTATTCTTTAGTATGTCCCCTTTCATGATTCTTAGACACACTTTAAGTTATATAACTTAAATTCCATACGTAGGACCCATTTACAAAGTCACTCTATAATATTAACTTTATTTTAAGTGACTATAATACCATCTTATATCTCCCCATTAATAAAATAATATAAAGTAAACTATATTAAATATTTAATTTAATATAATTAACTTTACACATTAAAATCTATGCCTTCTGGAAACCGGAACTCCAAAAAAAATATGGAAAGGGATACCCATTTCGTCGAAGTGTCCAATCGTACTTTCCATTTCCACTGATAACCCCTAAATTTGACTTACTAAAAATAGTAAGCCTCTGCACTTGTGTCCTAGAAAGGGCCAAAACCAAGCAACTTAAGAGATATTTGGGTACCCTATTTGACAAAGAATATCATTACCCTGTTCGCTAGAACAGAAACCATAATCACTGACTTACTATAAATAGTAAGTCCCTACAAAGATACCCAAAATGGTCCAAGAAATTGGTAATTTGAAGTACTACCGATTATGACATCATCTGAGCTCTCCCAATGGGCTCCCACACAACTGATCCTACCTACGAAAACCCAGGAATAGGCTAGAACATCACAACTAGTTGACTGCTTAGAAAAGTGGCATTACAAACCGCATGAAGAGAAATACAATTTCATTGAGAAGCAAGTATATGCGATAATGAAGTTCTTGAAGAAGTTTTGGAATTTTATTTCCTAGAGCAAAATAACAGTTTATGTTGTCCATCCAGATATCCAAAGTTTCATCATCCAGGGAGAAATTGGAGACAAGAGAGCTGGTTGGATTTCCATAATCCAGGAGTATGATGTTGAAATCTAACCAACCAAGCTGGTTTAAGGTCGAGCACTATGTCAGGAGCTTGTAAAGAGCGGTGCTTTGGAATCCATGGTTTACCAACTTGAAGATTCAGTAAGCGAAAGTAATTTCATTAATCACTCTACAATTGATTGTGATTGGATAGAGGACCTTGTCGAATATTTCAATTCAAGAAGATGTCCTTCACATCTTAATACTTCACAACGAAGGAGATTCGTACTACAGGCTCTCAGGTGTGTTTTTTTGCCTAGTGGATTGTTCCACAAAAATATTGGAGTACTTCTTAGGTGCATTAGAAAATCAAAGAAGTAGAAAATCCTAGAAGAATTCCATTCTGGATTGTAAGGAGGCTACTATGCAGGGAGACCCATGGCATTGAAGATCATCAAAGTAGTTTATCTTTGGCCCACTCTCTTTGCATATGCTTTCAAAGTCAGCCAAAGGTACGACAAATGCTAGAGATATATCGGTAGAAGCAAGAATGCATCATCACCCCTTCATCCGATTTAAGTAGAAGCAACATTTCAGCAATGGGGCTTAGACTTCATTGGGATCATTGATCCTAATTCATTCATCGGGCATAAGTACATTCTAACTGTAACTAACAATTTCACTTGATGGGCTAAAGCAATTTCAACCAAGAAAGCCAAACAAGAGGTGGTCATCTCATTCCTTTAAGGATTGATCACTTGTTTTGACATCACATATGCAATTATAACAAATAATGGAACTCCATTCATTGGTGCTAAAATTAGCGACTTTACGGGTAAGTATGGTATTTATTTAAAAACCTCATCAAATTACTATCTATAGGGAAATGGCCTGGTCGAATCCATGAACAAGAATCTGCTCAGGATTTTGAAGAGGACTCTAGGAGATAACAAGTGAAGATGGCACTTGCTCTTGAACCAAGCCTTATGGGTTGATCGCATCTCAGTAAAAAAATCTATCAAGACATCCCCCTATTCCTTGGTGTATGACAAAGAAGTAGTATTCATATTGAATTATCGGCCCTTCAATCCTTGCACTTACTTGATGGTGAAGATGATGAATTCGACCCCATGAGCGCAAGATGGCTCAACTTTTATAGGTTGAGGAAGAGAGGGAGAAATCATACAATGCCTTCATGGAACATGCCAAAATGATGAAGAAGTGGTTTGATAAAAATAATTCTGAGAAGACTTTCAAGGTGGGGAATCTGGTGTTAAAGTGGAACAAGAAAAAGGTAAATCCAGGCAAGCATCACAAGTTCGAGGTGATATGGGAGAGCCCTTTTTAGATTTTGGGTGTGAATCAAGTCAATTCGTATTACTTGCAGGACATGGATGGCCATGTGTTGCCGATTCCAGTAAACGATCTTCATTTGAAGGCCTATCATCAGTGAAAAGTTTCAAACCAAGTATGTAAATATGTATATAGTTTTCTTTTAATATAATTTTATTTTTAAATGGCTAAGTATGTTTTATTTTAAAAATTAAAAAAAAAGGAGGAAGTAGTTTCTCCAGGAGAATTTAACTTCACCCTGAGCAGGTGATTTTGCTCTAAAAGCACTTCTTCAAAAGCACTTCTTTTTTTTACCTCGAAAATGTTTGCAAAGGATCTTTCGATCATTTTCAGGCGGAAGCATTAAAAGAAAGCAGGAAAACTATAAAAGAAAAGCAAAAGGTGAGAAAGCAAGAATATAAAAAAAAAAAGATCTTATTTTCACCCAAAAAAGATAATTCGCCATGTATTTTCTATTTTTGGGGTGAAATTCCTGTTAACTTCCCCAAAGGACGTTTTCGGAGCGAAAGCTTGAGTTAAGGGAAAAATTTACATGTTTTTTTGGATACTCTAGTTGGCAAAGCTATTTTCGGCACATAAGGGGATGAAATTAATTTCGCCTTGCTTTTCTCAGCAAGAAAACTCTAAGTTAAGCTTGCTTTTTGGGCAATAAAAGCTATTTTGGGTACGTAAAGAGGATAAATTATTTTAAAAAGGATGTCAAGCAAGTAATTTCACCAAGAAAAGTAGAGAAGGGTATTTTCGAAGCTCCAGTTGAGTGAAATTGTTCGTTGCATTGGGTTATTTTTTCCTAGATGACATTTCTAAAAAATAAGTGCACCCAAAAAAGCGTTTTCTTGCTGGCATGAGCTAAGTTTAGACTGCAATTCCAGTAAAGTGCATGAGATGAAGGTAATTTCATCAGTAAAACTATTCTAAGGTGTTTTCGATACTTAAAATCGGCGAACTTACCAATTTCATCTAAAAAGCGCTCCAATCACGCATATGTGGCAGTTATCATTCCCAAAGTTAGTCGTTAAATAGCCAGATTGTGTTCCTCAAGATTAAAAAACGGTTGAGCACGATATTCAAAGAAGATTTGATGTAGGGACATTATTGGCCGTTAAAAATCATAAAAAAGTGTGTCGGGCGAGAGAACCAAGGAGCATGTTCGCCTGAATTTCTTAGGCGTGCCACATGCATCAATTCGGATAGTTGGAGGTAAAAATTATAAATAGGGTAAATCAGAAACTTGTAGACAAAGACAAATCAAGAGTATTTTTTCTAGAGTATTTTAGGGTTGTTACTCAGCTTTGTCGAATTGCTGCTTTGTTACATAATTGTCAAAGTGTTGAAGTAAAATTGTTGAAGGATGAATATGGCGAAGAAAGTTGTCGAGACAAAGAAAATGTAGAAAAAAACAAGAGGTAAAAAAGCTAAAAAAGCAAGGCAAAATGAAGAGGAATAACTTGATCCATATTACGATGCATTAGCTCAGATCTGTGACTACATAATTTTAAACAAGGGTATGGAAAAATTGCGCCAAGATGTAAAAGTTGTTGTTAGACAAGGCTTGACGCCAGAAAGCCCGTTAGCTATTGCATATCATGCACATATTTTTTGGTACCTATGTACACATGTTCATGCTTGCTCAGAGCTAGTGCTGGCAATTTTAAAATTTTATAGCCCCACCACAAGAGTTGTTCATAATGCAAAGGGAGATAGACTGTTCACCATTTCAGTTAATGCAGTCAGAGAAGCATTTGCTTGTGGGGTGAGGCCTCCTATAGATGTTATGTTCAAAAAGTTAAATTTTAAGGAGCAAGAAGAAAGGTGTCGATTGACTGTGACATTGCACAATTTCATGGAAAATCATCTGATAAAAATACCACAATTTGGAGAGTTGTTGGCTTTACCAAAGCCTTTGATAGATTTTAAGAGTCCATACATGTTTTCTATGTTGGCCTGGGTGATTGGTCTTCCTAAGGATTTTATGGTGCATAAATGGCAAGTAGTACTTGTATAGTGTATTTCATAGGTGGAATTCTATGCTCCAACAACAATGACAGTGAGCACAAATCTAATTTTTTTTATTGGGTGGATTACGTGGCTCGAAGAATGCATACTCAGTTGGAGAGAGTGCAGAGTGGAGAAGAGGTAGTGTTCAGACATTCTTCATTTTTAGTGTGGTATTTCTTTTTCTACATGCACCAGCGCTTTTAATTTATAGTTGTCAAGCATATTTATGTGGCAGACAGGAAGTTGTCAGTTTATTTATGGACTCCAAGATTGTCCAAAAAGGAGTCATATTATAATTTTAACTGAATGTTCTTGGGCCCCACCCTCGAGATTATTTTTGATACATGTGAGAGAGTGCCAAGGACGATGAGAGAGGAGGTCATCATGAAGGAGAAAGGTAACATTTTCTTGTTGACGCAAGGTGTCATTGTAAAAAATTTTGGCTTTACTGGAAAGTTGTTTCTCCTTCCATATTTTACTATAGAGCACCTTTTGTGTTGGAGGTTTCCCGCCAGAACGATTTCATTAATCACATCTATGGGGTAGGTCGAGGAAATCAAACCACATGTACAATGCCCTTTTGTTTTAGAAATATTGAAGTAAGCCAGGTTGGACAAAATCAGTTGATTACAAAAATCTTCTACGACCTCAACTTGGTTGATTTGCCCCAGTTGTGGAAATACGACCCTTTGGGTCATTTCGTGGCATTTATCAAGGCAAAGAGTTTTCATTGCTGCTCTTGGGTAGATATTGAGCAGTAGAGAAATAATCCAAATGGGTATTATATCGAATGGTACATTGAGAAGATGATGACGTTCCCACCATGGTATGATTTCTATGAGATGGAGGTTGAATATAATCCTAAATTCCACAAGCACCAGATTCCTCCTTCGGGCTTGTTTAGCAAAAAGAATGATCAGTTTCTTGCTTGGTCTGAGGAGAAAATTACCTATTGGTGGGTTATGAGGGCCAACCGAGGAAAAAATCGATCATCCTATGGCCTGGCGATGGATGATCTATTTTAGGACATATATGATGAATATTATGACAAATACCAACTGATCTCTTTCACTAAAATAATACCTCAAAGCTTTCAAAAATCTTACAGCGAAGAGATCGTGGCTGACAAATAGCTACTTGCGACTGAAAAAACACCACTTGTGGTAGAAGAAAAACAACCATCACCAAAAAAATAGCTCTAGCGTAAGAAGAGGAGTATGCGTGAGGTACTTCCTTTTTTGGAAATCTCGAAGAAGCCAAATACTGGTGCAGTCTCTTCATCTGGTACAAACCCTCCTCCTATAGTTGTAGCCGCACGGGCTGATATTTCAGAGATTGTTCCTTTGGTACAGGAAGAGTAGCTTGGCCAATTAATAAAGTTCATAAATCTTGAAGAGGAGATTGAGGAAGAATTGAAGGAATACTAGGCGAAGGAGGAGCTAGTATCATATCCGCCCTCATCATCGACTCAAATGGTGTTGAAGCTCGAAGGTATGTTTTATCTGACTTCTTCCCTTGCTCTTTAGAATTTGGTGACTATCACACCCCTTTCTGTAGTTGTCACTTCCATTTCACCCCCATTTGGTATACCTTCCACTTCCATTTCACCCCATTTGGTATACCTTCCACTTCCATTTTACTTCTCGCTTCCTTTGGTATACCAATGCTCCCTCTTCCTCTATTCTCGTTTCTACTATTTCCCTTTCTTTCAATTCTTTTGCATCCATGCCAAATCCATTTTTGCTCCCTTCATCCTTCATTCTGGTAATTGCTACCATGGCTATAAGTACACAAGCTCCTCCTCGAGTAAGTAAAACTTTAGTCAAACCCCTCACCTCCATTCCATCAGCTAATCCCATTTTTGCTTCCCTTCTTGAGCCAAACCATCAACAAGCTCATTTTCTCTTTTCTACATTTCTTGATTTGCAGGTGCTGCCAGAATCAGAGATGGAGGTTGTGCCAGAGCATCCTATTGCAGCAAAAATAAGTCGAGCCTGCTAGAGTTCAGCATAGTGGCTAAAAATTCGTAAGCAAAAAGAGGCTCAAGATCCAACAAAGACGTTGAAGGTCTCATTTGACCCCGAAGCTATGGAGTCCCACGTTGTAAATATGATTCTCTAGGTCCAGAAGCTCCAAGGAGAGATGGCTCCAAGTGATTATGCTTATGAAGTCATTACAGAGGACCTAAAAAAGATTGATACTATAGAGAAAATGGGGAATATTTAGGTGGATATGAGATCGCTTTACCTGAATGGTGAGCATTCCAAGAAGAGCTTTTTGAGGCTGAGGTGAAGATCATCGAGTTAGAAGCTTTGGTCAAAAATAGGGTACACCTGGATATAGCAAAATCAAAGGCAGAGCATTGGTAGTAGAAGGTGGAAGACTTGGAAAAAGTAGCCAAACAGCATCAACAAGTACGAAAGGAAGCAAAAAAGTGAGTGCAAACATTAACTACCCAACTAGAATATTTGCAAAATCAGTTGGTCAAAAAGGCTACACAATCAGTGGGTTTCTTCAAGGAGAAAATCAAGGAAGCTCGTTGTCGTTTTACTGAAGACTACTCAAAATGGGCAGCGAAATCGCTCATGGTTCTACTATATATTCATGAAGCCTGGATAGTAATTTTCCTTAACGATCATACTTTGGCGTATGTCGAGGAGCAACTGGAACAAAAATTAGAGATAACACTAAATATTCAGGAGTTAGCTCAGTTTGACTTTCGAATTACACCAATGAGTGGGATGGATCGAGCTTGGTCTAATGACAGGATTACATTGCGCAGCTATTTTTCCAAATTAGAGCTAGCTAGAGAGGGCCGAAAGCTAGCTACTATGTTTGAACAAGAGCATTGCATTTTGCTCATTTATTTTGAGTTTGTAGTTGATGCCAAATATTTTAGCTTCATAGATGATCAGGGGGAGATTTTGTCAAAGAAAGAATTGGAGGCAACCTAGAATTTCTTACAAAAGATACCTTAGAGATCAATAGCTGGACAGCCAATTATGAAGGAACAAGTACTGCCATTCATGAAGAGGCTCACCTGCATCGATTCATCCCTATTGGAGCTGAGTCAGAGAGCTAATCACATCAGCTTAGACCACATCTAGATGTTGCATTTCATCACTGACTCATTGAGCAATATCTCTATGTTCAACTTAGATTCTTGGATTGAGGCGGTTGTAGTATATGAGACTACTAGTACGAGTCTCGCAAAGCAAGAAGAACAGGTACGAGCAGAGAAAGAACAAAAGGAGGCTATTGAATCAAGGGAATCATCTAATGTAGTTAGTAAAAGTGGCAGCTGAGCCCAAAGGACGAAGGCCTGGGGTTGATTGCATATAGATGAACTGAATACCCTAAGACCCGTAAAAAGTATTTACAGTTTTGCCACACTGAATTTTGACTTGTAAAATTCTAAGTATACAAATTAAACAATGAAATTTTTTTGGCCTGTGAAATCTTTTGTGTTGTTATTATTTTAATTTGATATTTTTAATTTCATTCTCAAATGCAAAGCAAGTGCTTTCACTTGCTTTCCCAAGCACAATTAAGTGCCAGTAATATCACTAGCAAAAATAGAAGTTAAAGCTCCAAATTGGTTTCACCAGTGATCATTGGCAAAAGAAAAGTGCAAGGAAGAGAATGTGCCATAAAAAATTTCTAAGGAACAAAGGTGTCAGCATTAACTAAAAGCACCAAAAAAAATGTAATCAATTGATTTCGCTGATAAAAGTAAGTAAAAGATGCATTAAGATGATTTCGCCCAAGTTGGAGCAAAGCAATGAAAAACACCCAAATTGGAGTGAAGGGAGGATTTTACAAGTGAAAAAAAAGATAAGTTAAATGACTTTGCCCAAACTTATGCATTCCAAGATGATTTCACCCTTTTTTGGGTGAATTACTATTTCTAGTTAATTTTGGGGTAAAAATAATAGATGGGCATTGGTCAAGGTCAATTTTTGCCATGGGATAAGCAAAAACAATGATTTTCGTCCCTTTTCCAATGAACTAGATGGTTTCACCCAAATTTGAGCGAAAGCAAGAAAGAGCGCCCAACTTGGAGCAAAAAGCAATGAAAACGACATCTTCTTGAGTTGGTCAAAATCAAATTTTCCCCAAATAGGAGCAAAATTCTTTTTCACCCTCCTTCTGGAGCGAAATTCTATTTTTGCTCAATAACACATCGAAATCACTTTCTGGCGAAATTCATGTTAAAACTTTTAAAGTGGGCGTAATTTCCAACAAAATTAATCACTTTTGTCCCTTTCTTGCAGCTTAAGTAATTTTCGCTCCTTTTCCTGGTGAAATTACTACATAATAAGAAAGTAAAGGCAAGCAGGAAAAATTTCGGCAAATTAGCAAAAGTGATGGCGAAAAGTCCAAGATGGGCGAAAATATCAAATGAATTTCTATGTTTACCCCTTTTTTCAACACACTTCCATTTTCACTCATGATTGCAATGAAATAGATTTTTGCCCTCACTTCTGGGTGAAGTTCATTCTTATCTTTCCTCTAAATGAATTATTTTTCAAAGGCGCTTTCTGCATAGATCGTTTTTGAGAAAGATCAAAGGTTGGTAAAATTTAGTTATTGGAGCAACGAAATCAATATTTTCAGAGTTCCTACTGAAGGGTTGCCAACGTTAAATGTTGTGCTCCTGATTCTAGTACGACCCTCTTCATTTTCAAGGCACTATCCACTGATTTTGCTCCTTTTCCAAATGAAATTGATTTTCGTTGGGTCTTCCAGGTAAAAATAAATTTTTGAGGTGCAAGATGACGAAGTGGCAACCAATATTTAATGTGTGAGCTCCTGATTTTTGCACAACATTGTTGTGTTCTGATGCACCAACGTCTGAGATGATTTTCCATCCTTCATTCTTCCTAATTTTCCAAGCACTCTCCACCAAAACGGGATCTTTGCTTCCTGAAGAATACGCTAATTTGTTCATTACAGTTTTCGAGGAGGAAATTACTGTTGTTAATCTTTAACTAACCAACATTTTTTTTCATGTGCATTTAATTACAGAGGCGCAACCCTCTATAAATACTAATCATTTTGATGTAAAAAAGGAGGATAGACACTCTACCAAAAAATACTTTGAGTTCTCTGCATCAATTGAAAGATATTTGGCTCTAGTTCCTAGATCAATGGTGTATGCAATCACTTTCTACCTATCATTTCTATTATGTTAATGATCTTTGTTAGATAAGTTTATATTTTACATGTTGAATTTAACTCCTGATAGAGAACTGAATGCTGAAATGTTTATTGGAATTTATCTCTGTAAGTTGTGAATGGTTCCTATTCTTTTATTTATGTTATATGCTAATTAAAACTTGATTTGGATTTTAGCTGCTAGTTTATACCCACCTCATGTTTCTGGCTCATAACCATATTTTCCATTCCTTTTTGTCATTTCCCATCTCTTTCAGTTACCCTAAGCTTTACACTGATTTTTAGATTAGTAAGGGAACCAACCCTCTTTGGATATTGACCCGAATGAAATCTCTTTTCTTTAGCCTTTCAATGTTGGTTGGGTCTAGGGCATGTATTATTACACTTAGGCAGATTCGTGACCAACAAGTCCCCCATATTCTAAATCTTTTTGAACACATCCTTATATTCCATACTACTTGTTTTTGTTTCACATATTAAAATAAACTCGAAACTATAACAAACTATTAAATCCTTAATAACTCTTTTTTAGGGGATTTATTCATACCTCTAATATTCTAAGATAGCATTTTCATCATAACTTTTTATTATCATTTGTTAGATTATCCCCAATTCTTGCTAACATTTATTAATTACCCAACAAATTTTAACTAATAACTCTTAACTAATTCCCTAATAACTATACCAACTTATTATTTCCCTAATGAAAAAATTTTAGGGGTCTTATTCATACCTCTAATATTTTAGGATATTATTTTCCTTATCACTTTTTATTCTTATTTGTAGGATTAACCCCACTTCTTGTTAACACATACTATTTGTTTACAGTTTTCCATTACCAATAATTTAATCTTGATCAATCTCTTCAATTTTTTGAGATTATTTATGATGAGACTTGTCATCTATAGGTTTATCCTGCCTTGGAGAGCATAAAGTGCAAGAAATAGCCTTAAAAATAGTTTCTTCTCTATGTTGCCCTAGAAATCCTAAAGTGCAAGGATCATCCTCCATAGTCTTTACTATATTAGAAATTCTCTGTACTTCGTTTTTCATTATGTTGCTCTTAAAACCCTAAGTGCAAGGGGTAAACTCCATACCACCCTCATTTTTATTGCAAGGAGAGGATTTTATACAAATTGAAAAATTGAAGACAATTTACCTAGATTATACTTGACCTTTTTTGCCTTATTTGTATTAAAATTTACCTCCACACCTTTAATTCCTTTTGAATTTGAACTTACACATTATAATTCCTCATCCCTTGTATCCTTGCTTATTTTTTATAACATTGATGTAAGTGAATCATGATGGTCTTCATCATCTAATGATGCAAAGGATCTTTCTTTGTCACTTTGTTGGAAGTGGAAAATCCTTGACCTAATCCATCTTCTACTATAGTATGATTTCCTTACTTCATCTTCATGTTTTTCTCATGACCAAAAAATTTCATATCTTTCTCCATCATTTACATTGCAATCTCTTGCAATGTGTCCAATCCCATAACGTTTACAACATTAGAATACAATGTTTTTATTATCCACTTGTTGATCCTATTTTCTTGATTCAAATTTAATCTTAATGCAAATGGGAATCCATTGTAATTTTGTTGAGAGTGAAAAATCCTTGATCTAATCTAGCTTCTATTGTATTATGTCTTCCTTAATTCATCCTCAATTTTTTCTTATGACCAAAATTTTCCATCTCTTTCTTAATTATTTTCATTGCAATCTGTTACTAAGTGTCCAATATCATAATATTTGTAGCATTAGAATGCAATGTTTTTATAATCCTCTTATCGAGCCTATTTTACTTAATTCGAATTTAATCTTAATGAATTGTGGCAAAGGTTTTGAAATATCTATGGCAACACATATCCAAGTATATAAAGTATGATTTTCCTTAGTTATTGGTACCTCCTATATGAACTCCTATGGAGTATTATAAGTATTATTTAAAACCTCCTTATTGATAAACTAATATGGAAATTCAAAAGCCTAACCTATAGTGGAATCCTTTTAGTAGTTTAAGTCTTCATATAAAAATTATCAGTATATGGTTTTAAATCTAGGCCATCTCTTCCCCTTAAAACATGGGCCACCATTCATTATGTTATTCCTAATTTCCAAACTAGAGAAGATGAGGATAATTTCTTTAAGAAGAAGAGTCATGGAGTAATGCAAATTCAATCCCCATTTCTATTTGATCTAATCTTATATTTTCAAAAAAACTAAACAATATCTATGGAACTTACATATTAACTCTATGCTTTTAGGAACCATTATTGATCATCTTATACTTGATAATCACTTCTAGTGTAACCTCTACTACCTAGATAAGGATTACTATCATTCTCTCTTCATCATATCCCAAACTAAGGAACTCATACTTAGTTTGGGATATGATGAGGATAATTTCTTTAAGAAGAAGAGTCATGGAGTAATGCAAATTCAATCCCCATTTCTATTTGATCTAATCTTATATTTTCAAAAAAACTAAACAATATCTATGGAACTTACATATTAACTCTATGCTTTTAGGAACCATTATTGATCATCTTATACTTGATAATCACTTCTAATGTAACCTCTACTGCCTAGATAGGGATTACTATCATTCTCTCTTCATCATATCCCAAACTAAGGAACTCATACTTATAACTAGGGTATTCTTATTCCCAACCAAAGCTTCTGTAAATGAGTCTCCTTCTCTACTACCTAGTGTTTTCTCATAAAATATATTTTTTAATTTCCCCAAATATTTAAAATAATAAATAGTGAGGAAGCTCACTTCTTCTGCATACTTGCTCCTTGCTTGCACCTACTCCTTGCTCTTTTATAAATATTTGAAACAAGAAAATGTGAGGCTCACTCTTGCTTGCACTTGCTATCTCCTTACATATTTCCATAACCATTTATTATCAATAATGTTCATCTATTAGAACTATTTTACATAATCATATGATGAATGCTTTTTACCCTTATAATCATATAAGATACACTTACAATACAATAACCCTCTATATTATAAATTTTGCCAAAGCCCCAATTGTGTGATGAGGAATATACTTCTTTCCAATTGTGCATTCCATTTCCACAATGATAATGATCTCATGATCATGTATACATATCTCATGACTTTAAATCCTTAGTGTTAAGAAGTTAATTTTATAAGTTTCTTAAAAGTAAAGGAAATGTAACATATCGACTATAGCTTACTTAAGAATGATTTATAATACCTTATTGAAATTAATCTCAATTTAATAGCTTTAATAGAATAAAAATATAATCTTAAAACTCTAAATTAAAATTAGTTTTATTTTAAACTTTAATTTGAGAGTTTTAATACATTTAAGTTTCAAAAAATTTAATATTTAAATCAATTTATGACTAGCATTTTAAGAAAACATATAAAACTTGAATCATGTGTAAGTATCTTTATTTATTTTTATAAAGTTAATTATATGGGATTGAAATAGGTTCCATATTTATTATATTTAAATTTTTTATCACGGTATTTCAACAGCTAAATAGTGGTGATTGTGTTATCATGGTATTTAAACAACTTCATAGTGATATTACAACAAATCATCTTATCAAGAAAACAAGGGAATTAAGTCTTGGTAAGATTTTTTTTAGTGTAACATTTCAATCAATAAAACTTCAATCCTATTCTTAACTTCTTTATTTTTTTAATTTATCATCTTATATTTTAATCTCCAATTTAAAATGTATGAACATAAAAAATTTATTAGGTCCTTGTCGAGATACCCCAATGGTAAGTCATTGGGGTTTCATCTTAGTTACCTTAGTTCAAATCACGGAGAGGGAGGCCCCCTATTGATATGCCCCTGGGAAGTGTGACTCCAATTTTGCCAACCTTTGCACTTCACCTTACTTCAACCAAAAATATTAGCTTTAATGGACACCTTTAAAATTGTAAATTTAATTTTTATTATTCTAAATAATTTTATTAAATTATTATGATGCTAAAATTTATCATTTATAAAAACTAACCTAAGGATAAAATATGAAATTGAATGGTTTAATTTTTCAAATTTACAATATAAATCTAATTGACTCTAATAAATATAAAAATTTATGTTGTCAAACTTTCAAAACTTTCCTCTTCAATGTCAATTCAACAAACAATAGCATTGAACTAAATTATCAAGTCTAGGGCATCATTTGAATTTGGAAAGACTAAAAAGTATCTTGGACTTTATTCTAAACACATTCAATATTGAATATTTACGTCAACCTTATTTTGTATTTCTTTAGTGCAAGTGGGAACCGGGAGTGAATGTAATTGAAAGTGAGTGTGAGCATGAGTTGGGAGTGAGTGTAAGTCAAGAGTGAGTGCAACTGGAAGTGAGTGTAGCTAGAAGCGAGTGCTAGTGCGAGCATGAATTGGGAGTGAGTGCAATTGAAAGCGAGTGCGAGCATGATCCAGGAGCAAGGAGGAACTATGGGTAGGAAACAAGAAGCAAAAAGCAAAGTGGAATCAAGGAACAAGTTCCACTTCTTGTTCTAGATCTTAGAAGAATTTAAAGGATTCAATTGAAGAAAATCTAGGTAACATGAAAAAAAAGTCAATTTTGAAAGTCCTTACTGAAAGTAAGAATTACCTAGTTGGAAGTATGGATGCCATAACTAGCAATAAGAGGAAGAGCAAATCTATGGCAAAACCTGTGTAGGTAGCAGATACTGCACCAAAATGATTATCAAGGATGAGATGATTGAGCATGATATAATGGTTCTTAGAACCGGAGGGTTAATATGTAAGTTCTATGGATACTGGCCAGGTAGCAGATACTACACCAGAAGTGAATATCAAGGATGAGATGATTGAGCATGATATAATGGTTTTTAAAACCAGAGGATTAATATGTAAGTTCCATGGATATTGGCCTGGATTTTTTGAGATTCAAAATTGGATCAAGTTGAAGTGGGGATTGAATTCAAATTACTCCATAACTTTTCTTCCAAAAGGATTTTTTCTCATTATTTTCTATAGTTCAAAAATAAAGGATAAAATAATGGATGAATGCCCATGGTTTAGGGTCAAAGATGCATTATATTTAAAACCTTAGAGTGAAAAAAAGTTGTGGATGCAAAAACTATTAAAAGGCTTTCGATATGGATTAGGCTTCTTGGAATTCCTTATCAACTCATTAATAAGGAAGTTTTGAAGAATATTGGCAATACTCTAGGTGAATTCATCAAAGAGAGATCAACTACTAAGGAGAGAAGGTATGCTATATACACTCGAATATGTGTTACCTTGGGTATTTCAAAACCTTTACCACAGTCGATTAGGATTAAATCTAAATCAAGAGAATGAGATCAACAAGTGGATTATGAAACATTGCATTTTGGTGTCGCAAATGTCATGAAACCGAGCACATGGTAAAAGACTACAAAGTAAAAATGATGGAGGGAGATATAGAAATTTTTGGACATGAGGGTAGATTCAATTTGAAACAAGGATATCATCTCATAGGAGAAGCTAGGTCAAATCAAGGATTTTCCACTCCTAAGAAAGGGTTAAGAAAAACCTCTCTACATCATCAGATGGAAAAGGCCATTATAGTTCATTCAAATCAACCATTAAAAGAAAAAAAATGATATGAGGGATGAAGAAGTATAATGTGCAAGTTCAAATATAGGAGCTAAATGTGCGAAGGAAAAGGGGAAGACATGTTTTAAAGCAAAGGAAGATGGGGAGGTGAATTTTAAAGCAAATAAGGTGAAGGAGGTCAAACTTAATCTATGTAAATCACCTTTATTTTTCTCAAGTATAATAAAGTATTCTCCTTACAATAAACATGAAAGTAGTATGGAGTGTCTTCCTTACACTTTAGGGTTTCAAGAGCAGTACAATAAAGAAAATTTTATGGAGGATATCCAAGGAAATTTAGGGTTTCTAGGGAAACATAAGAAAGTAATGACTATGGAGGATCATCTATGTAGTTTAGAGTTTTTAGGGCAACATAAAGAATAAAATACTAATTAGGCTATTCCTTGCACTTTCAATTCTTTAGGGAAAGATAAATATTTAGACGATAAGTCTCATTATGAACAATATGAAAAAACAGAAAAAATAGAAGAGATTGATGAAGATGAGAGTGTTGGTGGAATGGAAGGAGAGGAAGGTCATCAAAGCATGAACAAAGAGAAAAATAAACTCAAAAGGATATTGATCTAGGAAGCCAAATAAAAAATCGTAGGTGTTATCAAGAAGTGGGACTAAGCACACTAATAAAAATAAAAAGTGTTGATGATGAAAATGATATCATGGAATATTAGGGGCATGAACCTTTAAAAAATGTTATTAAGGAATTAACATGTTGTTCTAGTCGTGAGTTTATTTTAATAAAAGAAACAAAATTATGTAGTGAAGAATGTAAGGATGCTTTTAAGAAGATTTGGAAGATGGTTGATTGTTTAGCAATTTCTTCTACAAGAGCTTCAAGCGATATTGCAATAATATGGGACAAATGCAAATGAGATGGACAATTATTAGAAGCAAAAAGTAATTGGGTTGTTGGATTATTTTGCAAGAAAGAGGAAACATCAAAGTTGGGGTTATAAATGTATATGCTCCAAATATAATTACTCCTCGTGAAATATATTGGAAGGACCTTAGCATATTTTTATCAAATACAATGATGATTCATTGTGATCTATGGATTCTTGGGGGTGATTTTAACATTGTTCATCTCCTTTGGAAAAAAAGGGTGGTATTCCAGGTTGATCTCAATCAATGAAATATTTTGCTTCATTTGTCAATTCAAATGACCTTTGAGAAGTTAGTCCCTCAAGATTTCAATATACATGGGATAATAGATGCATTGGGAAAAATCATATAGTAGAAAGATTGGATAGATCCGTGTTGTCCAATAAATGGTTGCAAAGAAAGTATACAATCTCTTCTAGTATTTTATTACGAGCAGTATCATCAGATCACAAACCCATTCTTTTGACTTGTAAGTTACCTATTAATGGTCATCCAAAGCCATTTCGCTTCTAGTCTATATGGCTCCAAGACCCTGATTTTTTCTAGATGGATATGTTATGGTGGGATGAGTCAAAATTTGAAGGATCATGTATGTACATATTTGTTCAAAAGTTAAAATATTTAAAGGAGCAAATGAAGATTTGGAATGTCAAATCTTTTGGTAACATTTCTAAAGAAATGAAAGAAATTAAATCCAAACTCAAAAAATTTACAATACAATAGTAGAAATTAATAAAATAAATCAGGATTCCTATGTAAAAGAAAAACAATTACTTTTTAATTATCATAATGCATTGAAAAATAAAAAATATATTAATTTTATTAATGCATTGAAAAATAAAAAATATATTAATTTCAAAAATAAATAAAAAATGACTTGAAGAAAAAATCATAAACTTAAAAATTATTTTTATTTATTTTTATATCTACATTTCTTTTACCTTGCATGTATCTTGAATGCAAGAATAGCCTAACTAAATTTGCATGGAAGCTGGTTGGTTATAAAAAAGCAAACGAAATAAAATTTCAGCTGCTCGTTAGACTGGAAAAATAAAAAGCCCTTGTATTTAGCTTCTTCTCATAAATGGGTTTCTCATAAACTCATATTGCTGATAATTTGGCACAAACACAACAGAAATTTAGTGTTCTAGTGTCCTCAGGTTTAAGTGTCTTTTTAACTTTCGAAATATTTATATGTCACCAATGATATTTTAATATATGTATGGGTGTTTGGTTTCGTATGTTGCATTTTATGAATCCATTTATATGGATTAGGTATATTGTTAATTATACATCTACCTCATTCTAGTATTAATATAAATCAAACTTACCTATTTCCTTTCAGTTTTATTTCAGTTTTCTTTAATACAGGGAGGTTAAGGTGGGCCTTAACTAATGGTCATGTACCCGACGTATTATTAATTGCGAGTATTAGAATTTCTAACTACTAATGGTCATGCACCCTTCGTACCCTTCGTATTATTAATTGCGAGTGTTAGAATTTCTAACCACAACCCTTCAGGCTATTAAATTTAAATATTAAAATTTTTAACAATGACCTTCCTAATAATATTAGATAGGCCACCAAACCATCTTTTCATAACTTAAGAAGTCTACCACATAGTTGACTTCCACTATTTCAGGGACGTTGAGGTATTAAATTCATATAGTAGACTTCCACTATTGCACGGAGGTTGAGGTATTAAATTTAACTTCATTCATTGGAGCCTAACTAAGGGTAAGTATTAGAATTTTTAACCATCGTTTAGATCAAGTTCGGATAGAAATTCGATATGTTTAAAAATTCGTAGTAAAATTTCACATAAAATTTGATATATATAATAAATGTATATATATTTTCATATAATTTTATTTTTTTATTTTTATATAAAATTTAAAAATCAAATATACAAAATTATAATATTTATTTTATTTATTTATTGAGTAAACACTTCTTATACATATATGGGACCTCAAATATGGAAGTACAACTACTCAAATCATATCATAATATCTTTAATATCTTTGAGAAGGTTATTCATTCTCCTGCTGATTTGGGTTAGCAATTTTCCAACTTTTTTTATTTTACTGTCTACAAATAACTTTGTCATAGACCTGTTTTCAAGTGTTTCTTTGTATTTTTCGCAGATATCTAAAAAACTCGGGTATTTATAGATGAAGTGTTCATCTGTCTCTACTGCCCCTGTCTTTGCATAGAGTACATATCCTTTTTTCCCATTGTTCTTTGGGCATTGTCTATCTCCTTGTTTCACATCTAAGCCTATGAGAGCTAGTCCTTGTCTAAGTAATGAGGATTTTTTCCTTCCACTTGATTTCAACGTCTATATACGCTTTTTCCTTGTGGTCATACGTTGGGTTAAACTTTGCAATATAATATTGTCTTTTTTTGCTTGCATTTTTCCACATTCCACTCTAAACTTTTTGTTCACATAATTTTTTATGTCTTTGTTGACATTTGGGCATTCATTTATGTTGATTTCTCAATGTTTCATCCATGAATTCTTTCGCCTATGCAACTCTTCGTCCCTAGCTACCCTAGGTCATCTGTCGTTTTTCATGTTTTCTATTTTTTCAAGTAACATAACAGCTTGGTCATAGCAATTGCTTCTAAAGAGAACATCCAGTTTGTGGCCTTAATTTTGAGAAAATTTGTGATTAGATATTTTTGAATCATTTCCATTTGCCTTTATTTTGCATTTGTTGTGTCACTAGACCACACCTCGAAACCATACAACAAAATCGATGTAACAAGTAGGCCAAATAAGACCTTGGTGGTCTTCCAATCCCACAACTCGACATTCCTACACCTGTTTTGAAGTGCATATAGTGCTCTCCAACCACTTTGAGTTCTTTTCATCCTACATGTATTCCAATTAAGTTTGTCATGAAATTCTATGCCCAAGTATTTGTATTCTACTACTACCTTAAGCGGTTCTCTTGCAAACTGAAATTCAAGTTGTTGCTTCTTCTTTTTTGTTGAAAAAATTATAATTTTTGTTTTGCTCGTGTTCACTAGCATCCCAACTTCCTTACAAAAGAGTTCTAGAGCTCGAAGGTGATCTTCTAGATATTTCGTTGTTTTGGCCACAAGAATTACATCGTCTACATACATGAGGAGTTTTACCACATATTTGGCTAAGTGCACACCCTCTCCCCCAAATTTGTTTATCCATTCTTCTAACTTTTCAATGTACAACCCAAATAAGGTCGGAGATAGAGGGTAGCCTTGTTTGAAACCTACGTCACTACCAAAACATTCAGATAACCCTTCCTGTGTTTTGATTCTAGCCTTTACATGCTCATATAGTCTATGAATTGCTACCCTGTACTGAATTGGAACCTCTAGCTCTTCCATTCTGTTCCATAATGTTTTCCTTGGCACTGTGTCAAATGCCTTTTTGAAGTCTACAAAACAACAAAAAAACTCCTCTTTTTTGTCCCATGTTTTTTCCACTATGTGTTTGAGCGTGATACAATGATCAATAGTTGAGTGCTTGGGCCTAAAACCTGCTTGCCCCTTTGCTCTCTTTCCCCTGTCTTCTGCCCATATGTTGATCCTATGCTTTATCATACTCCCAAACAACCTTACAAATAGAGGGTTGATAATAATAGTTCGATAGTTTGAGGGATTATTTACATCTCCACTTTTAAACAAAGGAATGGTCAAGCTAGTTGTCCACTCAGTAGGGAAGCCATTTTGTATGACCTCATTAAAAATTTCTTTGATCTGTGTTGTCAGAATATCTACCCCCCATTTTATATGCTTTACCTGAAGATTGTCTATGTCACGGGCTTTATTAGTTGCTAACTTTTTTATCCCTTGAATAATTTTTCATTTGTGAAAATTTCTTTCTTGACAATGATAGTAGGGGTGCCTCCTGCTGGTTATTGCGATGATACAATTGTTTTGAATACCCCAACCACTAATTAACTGTTATGTTATTTTTAGTTTGCATTCTTTTCACGCTTAGTTCCTTCCAAAATTTCTTTGGTTCATGTTTCCCTAAGTAAATAAATTATTTCCTCCTTGTTCTAGTGTATTCTTCTTTTTTTTGCCCTTACCAGTTTCTCATATGTTTTTCTCGTTTTCTCTTGTTTTACCGTTGGTTCCTTTAGTAATCTTCGCTCTTTTTTGCAATCTTCATCGAACCATGGGTTGGTTGGGAAGCTATTCCTTTCTTTCTTTTTAGGTTTAGCTCTCTTGCATTTGTTTAGATTTTCTTGGATAATGTGCATTAAAAATTCACTCTTACTATAATCTCTGCTACTGTGAGGTAGTTCTTCCCTTTCCTGTAACTTGTTATTTAATACTGCTCTAAAATTCTGTCGATTTTCATCTGTTAAGAGAATGTTTCCCTTGTGAGAATATATTTTTTTTATTGCCTTGCAAGTGTTTTTCCCTTGGTTTGTCTCCATGCATTTGAAGTTTCATAACAATTAGGTTGTGATTTGAATTAAGTTCCACTAGAGAATCTTCCACTTTCCTAAATTTTTCCATTTGTTCATCCCATTGCAAATAACCAAGTTGTGTATGCTGCAGAGGCCTAACAACTCTTCTTCATATTGCGTGATATCCCCATGCTCATATTCTGAAGTTCTAGTCCACTGCTGATTTTAATCTTCTGGCATCCAAAGAGGATTAATCTCCAAGGGTAACCTCTACAGTTCTACCTTACCATCGTAAGATTTTCCCTGGTGGGCCATACTCCCTATTTATTTTGGGTTTGTTTAGATGTGACGTATGCCTTTCCATTTCTTAAATATGCCCGTTTCCCTTCATTCCTTGCTGCCTTCACCTTTTCCCATTCCTTATTTCTTTCTTCTTGTTGTAAAAATGGTCGGTTGTCATCTAAATAGAATTGTGACCCTCTCAACATGCCTCTGTTTTTTAGTAACCTTGTTTTATCCTCGTAAATCATCAATGTGACCCAAATATGCCTATCTTTGCCTCCTATCAGCTTGTCAATTCTACTTGTTTTTTTATCTGACCTTTCCATTGTAATCGATCTGACAAGAAGTCCCTGGTTAAACAATTTGTGTCTTCATTATCCCCATAATTTCAACCCTTTGATGATTATATTTGATAACTTCTCATGTCTTTCTTTCTCTTCTGTTATTTGAATTTTTTTTGCTTCTCTATCAACTCGTTTTGTTGATTGACTGGTTCTTTTACTACTTGGGATGATGTCTTTGCCTTTGCTAATTCATTTTGTAGCTCATTTTCTCTTGTTTCCATGTTTTGGAGTGTTTCCTATACCTCTTTATTTGATTTGCATTTGTTTTTTCCACCTCTATTGCATCATTGATTAGGG
This sequence comes from Wollemia nobilis, assembly GCA_028583015.1. NCBI lineage: Eukaryota > Viridiplantae > Streptophyta > Pinopsida > Araucariales > Araucariaceae > Wollemia > Wollemia nobilis. Next base: position 2,593,261 of record JAQPPZ010000927.1, read on the forward strand.
GGTGGATGGCTTGTTTGAGGACATGCCATTCACGTTGACCCATGTTTGCAAGGTTTTGTAGCTTTGACACTTGCTCCTTGAGTTGGTTGTTTTCCTTTTCTAGCCTTCGAATGGTGTTTATAACCTCATCTGATTTAGTATCTCTTAATTTCTCCCTCCTTTCCATGCTTTCAAGTTTCTCTTTCATCTTCATTAGCTCTTGCACATAAAGTCTTGGTGCCCACATGAGTGGTGTGGTTGTGGGACTGTAAGTTTCTTCCTCGTCTGAAAACTCATTTTGGTGACCTCCATTTTCCATGTTGAATGCTTTCTTGCGATTATTTCTGATTTTTTTCTCCTTGCTTGTTTTTCCTTCTGTATTCTCTTATGTTGTCATTCTACCTTCGTTTCTTTTATCTTCTCTCTTTTGTCCCCTCTATTGGGCTAATTGATCTCCTCATTTGATGATGGTTAGTGCCTTTGATTGTTCCTTATTCTCCACCAGTTTATGTGGTAGAATATTTTTTATTTTTATATTTCGATATGTCCTCTTCATTGTTGTTGCCCTTGCTCGAGCTTGTCGACGCCTTAATATCCTCCAATACTATTTCTCATTGACATATATCGGTTCTTGTAATTGTTGCTTCCCTTCTTCCATTGTCGAACCCTTTATACTATTGATCCGATGAAATAAATGTGTAATAAAACCCTTTGTTGCAAACCCTTGTCGAACCCCCTATACTATTGATCCGATGAAATATATATAATAAAACCCTTCATCGCAAACCCTCCTTGCTTTGCAAATCCTCCTCCACTGCAAACCCATTGAACGAATTTGTGTATATATATCTGTGCAAACCCTCCTCCACTGCAAACCCATTGAAACAGACTTAACCCTCACTGTTTTGTGACGAAAAAATATTTGTCGTATGTTTTACATTGTTGTTTTTACCGTATGTTTTTCTAAGGGTGACTAAAACCCTTTTCAAATTTTTTGTTCTAGCTAAAAGCTAGTGGAGCTCGCAACTGGGGTGCTGAATGAAGGAACTATATGTCCACGTATTTCTCCTATCTACTTAAATTGTTTTATAAATTGAAACAGGATGAAAAATGTGCTTACTCGATGAGATAGATGTGTAATACAACACTCTACCACAAACCCTCCTTGTTTCGTAAACCCTCCTTGTTCTGCAAACCCTCCTTCAAACAACAATGCACTCTACCTATGCAAGCTAATCCAACCACTAACAGTCCTCTTGACGAATGGCGATATGGAATTCTTTTCATCTTTATCATAAAAGTACATTCTACTTTGTTCTCCTCTGGCACCCTCAATCCGTGTGGCTAATGCTTCGACTTTGATAATTAAATCAAAATGTTGCATTTCTTAAAATATCTTATATTTTTCAAGTTTAAAAATTAGAAAAGTTTAATTTTAGTTTTCCTTAGAAGCTGAGGTTAAAGAGTAATATTTTTTTCTTTTATTTTAGGGTTAAAGAGCAATATGTTTTCTTTTATTTTAGAGTTAAAAGAGCAAAGTTTTTTTTTTTCTTTTTTATTTTAGGGTTAAAGAGCAATGTTTTTTTCTTTTATTTTAGGGTTAAAGAGCACTGGTTTTTTTCTTTTATTTTAGGGTTAAAGAGCAATTTTTTTTATTTTAGGCTTAAGAACAATGTTTTTTCTTTTATTTTAGGGTTAAAGAGCAATTTTTTTTTTTTGAAGAACTCAGATTATTTGAGATAAAAAGCATTTCAAATAGCAAGAGCTATCCATTTTGTCAAATGATGATAAAGAAATAAAGAAAACGACATCCCCATGAGGTATGATAAAGAAATAAAGAAAACGACATCCCCATGAGGGAGGTTGAGAGTAGATTAAATATGGTTGCTTCCGATAGCATCTGCAAAAATATTCTAGTTTCCAAATTTCATGTTGCAGGAGGGAGATTGCAAGAGGGTTTGTTCACAGATGTGTTTATAGCGCTTCCTCTGTATTTTTTTGTTGATTTTAGGGTTTTTGATGCTTGTTTCTCACCCAATTTTTTTGGCGAAATTTAGGGTTTGTTTGTCGAATTTATGCGATAGGGTTTTAAATTCGATGATTTTCGAATTTCATATAAAAAATTTGACCAATTTGATAACTAAGATTGTTAGTATTAAAATCTCTAACCATGACCTTCCTAATAATATTAGATAAGTCACCAAACCATCTTTCATAACTTAAAAAGTCTATCACATAGTTAATTTTCACTATTGAAATTATTGTATTAAAGACTGATTATATTAAGGTTATTTATTTATTATTATTATTTATTAAAAACTTAATTAAGAAAAACCGTTCCTCGCATCCCTTGGGAACCAAGACTTTTCGTTCCATGGGGCTTGTCCCATCCGGTTATACCCTTTAGGCTAGTCGGGAGGGTTTTTTGTGTATTTGACACAGGCCACCAGGCTTGAACCCTGGACCTCCTTTCAAGGATTGAGGGAACTTACCAGTAAGGTACCTAGTGCGGATACAAACCTTATGTTAAGGAAAACCGTTCCCGTATCCCTTGGGGCAAGACTAAGGTTATTTTACCTTAATTCAAAGATCTTATCTTTAAATTGGATTTACAATCTATCTCTAGCCCTAATATCTTCAATGTATACTTTGTCATTATAATAACAATGACTCCATCATCTATCGTGTATCTTTATAGAAAAAGTTAACTTGTAGAGCATATTAGTCAACATTTATGTTGAACGTCCTAGCAGGACACCACAATGGTAAAAATCATTGGGCTCTCCTAATAGAGACCCAAGTTCCCTTCTCAGGAAGGGTGGCTCTCATGTGCCCCCAAATTTTCAACCTATTTAAAAAATATTTATGTTGAACACAATGACTTCAATCGTCTTCCTTCATCTATCAATAAGCCTACTGTGAAGCTCCTTTCAACTTTTTGATGATAATGAGAATATTTACCCAAATGTAATGTTGGTGGTCTATTTTGATAGGTCCTCCACGATTGAGTATGATGTTTGGTCTACTAAGATTGAACAGTTATTAACACATAACTTTCTTCTCCTTTACTTATGCTCTTTTTTCTTCTTTTTAGTTTTTATTCATTAGGATTCTTGTCCCAAGCTTACCAATGTTTTCATTGTTTTGAACAAGATTGATAATGTTAACTATAGCTTTGTTTTTATCATTATTCATTGTTCCTAAAGTAGATATCTTGTTAGAGCAATCTGTCATGTAATATCATTTCTACTTGCACTTATCGTAGACTACTTTAGACAAATTCCTAAAGTTGATTATATTGGATTGAAACAGGATCCATTTTTATTACATCTTAATTTCATCATCATGGAATGTCAACAACTACGTAGTAGTGATTGTGTTATCATGATATTTAAACAACTTCATAATGATATTACAAAAAATTATTATAACTAACCGTCTTATCAATAAAACAAGAAAAATAAGTTTTGACAAGTTTTTTTTGTAGCCTAACATTTTAATCAATAGAAAAATCCTATCCCTAACTTAATTTTTTAAATTATCATCATATATTTTAATCTCCAATTTAAAATACTCTATGAACCAATTTTTTTATTAAATTTAATGAACACCTTTTACATTTCAAATTTAATAATATCCATTATAAACAATGTTGTTAAATTATTAGGAGCTAAAAGTTATCATCCATGAAAACCATATAAATAGGTTTTGGGGATAGATGAAGTAAGGATTCTAGTATAGATGTCCTAATTAATAATAAGAGGAAGGATAAATCTATGGCAAACTCTATCTAGGTAGCATATACTACACCAAGAATGATGTTACAAAACTTTATTCTCATAAACATAAATCATTCACTAATATGTAAAAATATCAAATCTTTCGTTCACAAATAATTATCCGCAATAACAATCCACACAATGAGGTAGAGATAGATAATATCCTTACGATAGGGCAACACTAATACTATTCCTTAAGAAAGAAAAAATCCATAATATCTCTTAAGATGAGGGTGCCACTTAGAGAGGGAAAAATCTCATAAGCCACTTCATGGCAAAGACGATTACAAGAGAATACTTAGGAAAATCATGATGACGATAGTAGGGCAACCCTTGGGGTTCCTCAAATACTTCAGAATGATGCATCAAAAGTGATGGTAATGATTTCATATCCTTTTTTGGTTCCTTGGTAGAGCCAACGAAGGAGTGTGTAGTCACTTTGTGTTGGTTTCGAATAGGTTTGGTTATATGGCAAGAACTCACTATTGGCAAGGAAGGTATGTGTAGGTCTTGTAGAGTGCATGTTTGGCTAGCATTAATCACTTTGGGTATGTTTACTTCATCCTTGCTTGGTACATCAATCTCTTCTTGCACATCAACCTCATTGTCTTCATTGTAGTGAGTAGGTGCACTGGTCACTTCGGACACAACTACCTGATCTGCTTGCTCTATGGAGAGACAGGGATCAACTTCCTTCAATAAATACAATGTTAGTGTAGCACATTTATGGTGGGGTCAAAATTATTCATCACAATTATCACAGAGTCATTTTGCTCGTCGTTCCTTCATCTCCTCAAAGCTAAGATGTTTAATTTGTAAATTTCGATTAGATTTGGGGGTTGTGTAAGTGCTTTGTGCCCTTCCATTATGCATAGGTTTGGGAGCGATGTAAGTGGTCGATGATTTTTCCATAAGTGGTTTCCCTAATCGTTGTTGTGCATTGATTTTATCTTCAGCTAATTTTGCCAATCCATAGGTCTACATCATAGTATAGGGATTGAACCTTGTCACCTCCATTCTAATTTCCTCTTTTAATCCCCTAATGAAGCCATTGATGAGAATTAATTCATCCAATATTGTGTTGTGTTTGGTGATATCCTCAAACCGATTTTGATACTCACGCACATAAGTGATTTGATGAAGATCTTTGAGCAATTCCCACATGATTGGGTCCCACATGGCTATGATACCAAATGGTAAGACCCCAAGGTCTTACTATAAAATTATTAACAAATTAATGTAAATGTAATCGCAGGCCACTCAAAGGGGGCTCCCTTGTAATCGCTTTGCCACTATAGGGGGCTCCCTCCTTAGAATCTATGCTTATTATTCTTCTTCTTCGATGATTTTATATGGATGGCCAACCTAATATATATATCAACCCTAAAGCTACATTGATGAAGAGACATGATGGTTCACGTATGAAGAGACGTGATGGTTCACGTTATGAAGGGTTGTGATGGTTCACTTTATAAGTTAATAATATAATAATTAAATGATTAATAATACTAACTAATAATGTTAGGATTGAGGATTCTAACGAAATGATAATGATTACAATGACAATATCTCTTCTTTATATACCCATCTTCTAATTCTACTTTATGGAGCTCACTACTAAACTCTCATCCCAACTTATTATTATGATATAATAATATAATCAACCTTGGGTTATGTGTGGCCCATGTCAACTATCTATAATACCCTTATACAATATAATGTCATATCTCCATATACCTATTCCTAGGTACCATAACATTCCACCCTCACAAACGTTGCATCCTTGAAATATAAGCGTAAACTAAATGATATGATTTTCTAAGCAATATTGACAAGTATCAATCTTGATCATCCATCCATCTAAGTGGTTAGTGGTGGTCTTTGATGATACCAAGCTACCGTTGTGCCATTTGAATATCCATAATTGCTCTGTAGGCTCTAGGCTCTAGGCTCTATGCTTCTACTGCTCTACTCTGATATTTTGAATGATTGGTCCTATTGTTCCTTGATGCTCTTGCACCCCTTTGAATTATAGAATCACTATGCTTTTTCTACCAAACACTGTAATACTTGATGCCTTTTTAACTCCATGTAGATCCATAATACTATTGATGCCCTAAGCGATACCTTCAATTTTGTTGTCGATTAGGGTGAAGATATGCTGCATCCTTAACATTCTATTTCCTTTGATTCTTCAACATTTTGTTTCATTTTTTAAAATTCTTCCTCATGCTCTTCTCTCTTGTTATCTTCTTTTAGTGTGTCTTTGTGTGCTTCTTCCATGGACTCTATTGTTGTTGTTACTATAGATTTAACTTTTGGTAAGTATTCCGCCACTATTACCTAGCCTACTCATATTATTGCAGTCTATTTGCAAGCATTCCGCTACTACCAATCAACCTACCCATATTATTACAATTTTTTTGGCAAGCACTCAACTAACACTAATCAACCTACCCATTTCAATATTACATTTATTATTATATAAATATTTCTAATAGTAAAATTTTAAATAAAAAATTTAAGGTTTAAATTTAATGTAATATAATTACATATCTTTTTAATTTTTAAAATTGATATGAAGTTTAAGTGCAAAAGGGGTTTATTTCAACCCATTTTGAAACTATTTTATACGTTTGGTATGACAAATCTTAAAGTATATATATATATATATATATATATATATATATATATATATATATATATATATTAGTTTTATTAATTTTCACAACAAATTTTACAAGTAAAACTTTCTTTGTGAAAATTTAAAGTTTTAATTTAGTGTAATATAATTATATATCTTTTTATTTTTTAAAATTAATATGAAATTTAAGTAAAAAAAAATTATTTCAACCCTTCTGAAACTATTTTATATGTTTGACATAACAAATCTTAAAGTTTTATAACAACAAATTTTACACGTAAAACTTTCTTTGTGTTAAAGTAAAAGATGTGAGATTTACTCATATTAAATACTTTATAATAAAGTCTCTATGGATCAAAACCATGGAAAACTAGTCCTTCACACCTCCAATGTAAGAGGCACCACCCAACTACGCCTATAATTTGACGTTTATTTAGATGCATTTGCCCTTGTAAAATGTATTTTACACTTTCGTTTAAATGTACGTCACTATCTTCTTTAAAATTATAAAATGTCAGTTTTACTTATGCGTATAGTTAATTGCTTTTTTTTTTAATATCACTACTTATAAAATATATATATATATATATATATATATATATATATATATATATAATTTTTAGTTAATTGTACATATATTTTTTAATTAATTTATATCATATCATTATTACATAGTAGTATTGTAATAACTTAACAATTTGCTGATCGACATTTGGTGTAATAGCAGTTGCTTGGTTATTATCATCCATGTGGTTGTGAGGTCGATTCCTCTTGTGTTTGCTAGAAAGAGCGCTGATATTTGTAAATGATGTTCAATAAAAAAAAATAACTTAACCATTCACAAAATTTGAACCTTAGTCTTTATTTTTAATATGAAAAAATTTAACTAGTTGAAATGATTTTAGTTAAGTGTATATTATTTTATACTTATTCAAATTTTCCATAAAATTCTAGACCTCACCCTAATCACTACATTAAGTTGTACAACATGCTTCAATAAATCCATCATTTCATATACCATATGATCTCATGGATGTCAACATCTACTTTACTTTTACTTTAAACTAGTTATTATTAAATATATAAAAATTGAAACTTACTAATGTTTTATAAATTATTATTTTTATTAATTAATCTTTAAATTTTATAATTTATTAAAATATTATCTTTTTACATAGTTAAAAAATAAAGAAAATAGGTCTTATTATTTTTATTAATTAATCTTTAAATTTTATAATTTATTAACAGTTAAAAAATAAAGAAAATAGGTCTGAGGTGTAAACCAATTGGTTCCACCAAACCTCGTAAGGGGGACGGAGGTCCAAGGTTCAAATCTTAGGTCTTGCCAGACTGAACGCTTGTCCTTTTCCTAATGCTTTCAGTGGCGTAAAATGTTTTAAATGATTGTGGCATGATGGTTATAGAGGCAGATTGCACAGAGATCTGTGTAGCGACTTTCGAAACGGACAACGCAAAATATTGTGATGACCATAAAAGTTGTACAACCTACTTGGATTCATGGTAGCTACCAATTCCACTATGTAAAATTAAAAAAATAATAAAGAAAGAAAATTATTCATATAATTAACCTAGAACAAGAGTGATTCAAGAGCAAGCATCACTAAAACAAATTTAGGTAACATGGCAGTTATTTTTAGAAGTCTTTACTAGAAGTAGGGATTCTAATATAGATACCCTAATTAATGATAAAAGAAAAAATAAATTTATGGCAAACCCGATGCAAGTAGATACAGGTAGCATATACTACACCAAAAGTGATGTTACAAAACTTTATTCTCATAAACATAAAACATTTACTAATATGTACAAAAATCAAATCTTTCATCCACAAATAATTATTAATAATAACAATCCACACAATAAGGTAGAGATAGATAATATCGTTAGGAAAAGGCAACACTAGTAATACTCCTTAGGAAAGGAAAATTCCATAAGATCTCCTAAGAGGAGAGTACCACATAGAGAGGGAAAAGTCTCATAAGCCACTTCATGGGCAAAAGAATTATAAGAAAATCCTTAATATGATGATGATTACAATGACAATATCTCTTTTTTATATTCCTATCTTCTAATTTTACTTTGGGGAGCTGATTACTCAACATTCATCTCATCTTATTACTATGATAGAATAATATAATCAACCTTGGATTATGTGTGACCCATGCCAACTATCCATAATAGCTTTATACAATATAATATCATATCCCCATATACCTATTCTTAAATACCATAAAATTTCACACTCCTTACTAATGTTTCGTCTATTAAAATTTGGAGGGGTTTTAGTTGGATTGTTATCGATGTGGAATTGTTTTGTCTATTGGAATTTGGAGGGGTTTTAGTTGCACTGTTATCACTATGGAACTGCTGACGATGTTTATATGACAATTGTATAATATCATGAGGGCGGGCACTTGCCCTTTACATGTTTTTTAGGTAGCATTCATGTAGCATTGGGAAAGCGATTACATCCACAATCATTTTCTACTATCAAGCAAGGTTTGAATCTTGGGGTTGATCCCTATAACCTTTGCGTTATCTCGTTATTGTTGACTCGACTCGACGTGATGGAGACACCAATCGCTCAAGATTCGTACCATTGCTCTTGATAGTACCATTACTCAAGGTATCAAGCAGGGTTTGAATCTAGGGGCTGATCTCTATAACCCCTGTGTTGTCTCGTTATTGTTGACTCAAAGTGAGATGGAAACACCAATCGCTCAAGATTCGTACCATTGCTCATGGTTCTACCATCATCATAAATCTGCCGCGACTCAAAAGAATTTAGATCATACTATTTTTTATTACTCAAAAAGATTTAGATCATACTATTTTTTTATTTTTTATTTTGTTAGCGAGAACCACCAATATTAAACCTTTCATATGTTTTATCAATTCTTCACTAGAGAGCGATTTTTTTCATGAAAACCTTTTTTAAAATTCAAAGTCAAAATTCAAAGTCAACAGTATCAGACAGTTCAGTAGTTACTTTTGAACACTCACTGACCCAGTACAATCGGAGAGTTCAGTAGTTACTGTTGAACACTCACTGACCCAATACAATCACATCCCGCTTCTACTGCTTTCGTTGGCGATGACGTATCCACCAACTTTATACTCTGGTGAAGGAATACTCTGCGTAGGACCACTGGTGAAGGAATACTCTGCACAAAGCTTAGACGTCATTCTTGTTGAACTGTAAACATAGGATCACTGCTAATTCACAACAAACGTATACATAAATATAAATAGTCTATTGGAATTCCTCTATCCCCACAGTATTAAATAGTATTAAATACCACTATCCAGTGTCAAGGATACTGATAACCTTGTACACAGATCTAAAACAAAGAGACAGAGGACCAAAATGACATTCCCCCTTATTTTCTACCCCTTCTAACCCTTATTTTTAGACGTAAGATTAAAGCGCTGTGTATACTCCCTTTCGAAGGGATTCCTGGTATTCCTTGGATAGTCATCGATGCAGTCTGCCCACACATTATGCTCAAACGGACCTGCCTCCCTCAGCACCTTCCACACCGCCGTATTGCATTTAAACCCCGACCCAAGCGCGATCTGCCACACCCGGTCCCCTTTCTTGACGCGGCGCTTGGCCTCCATGTACGCCACCTCATACCACAGCCCGCTGGACGACGTGTTGCCGAAGCGGTGCAGCGTCATGTGTGCCGGCTCCGTGTCGTGGTCCGTCAGCCGGAGGCTCTTCCCGATGCCGTTGATGACCGCACGTCCACCCGGATGGATACAGAAATGCTCGAACGCCAGCCGGAAATTCGGCACGTAGGGTTTGACGGAAGATTTCAAAACCCTAATGCAGAACATGTTGTAAACGAAGTAGATTTGTTCTGAAATCGGCAAGACCTTGGCGGCCAGGGCGGTTATATTGTTCTTAAGCGCAATGCCGGCGGCCTCGATGAGGTAGGTGGAGAGAGAAACCCCCGTCACGTCTTCGTCGTCCTCGCGCTGCACGATGGCGTTGTAGGCCTGGTCGTTGTAGCCCAGGTGAGTGCGCACAACGTGAAGGAGCCGCATCTTGGCGCGGGTTCGATCCGCCGACCGGTTGGACAGTAAAAGCCCCGAGCCCCCCACGCGGAACAGACAATTTGACATCATCATCGACTTGTCGTTGCCCTCGTAGCGATTCATCGTCAGATTTTCCGTGCTTAGCAGAACGGCATACGAATTTTTGTGAACTTTGAGGAGGTCTCTGGCCATGGCGACGGCGATGACGCCGGCGCTGCAGCCCATGCCGGAGAGGTTGAAGGATTTGACATCCTCCCGCATGTTGTAGCGGTTCACGATCCAGGCGGTGAGGGATGGGGCGGGAGCGAAGCAGCAAACGTTGACGATGAGGATATCGACGTCGGCGGGTCGAATCCCGGCCTCGGCAAAGAGGCGGTCCAGAGTCGCCGTGAAGGCCTCCTGCATCTCCAGCCACCCCTCGCTCATGCTGGAGGTCACGTTTTCGTTATAGAACGAATTGGGCGCGTAGGTCTCCTGCCCTAGCCCAGACTTTATGTGGACGTTCACCTGGAACCGTAGGGATTCCGGCTCCGGGTCGCTCTTTCTGATTACGTATTCCGACAGCTCCGTGGTCAGTTTCCTCTCTTCAGAGGGTTTGTAACAACTATAAGCCACCAAATAGCATGAATTCGACCTCTTGAACCAGAAGATCCATACAGCGGCGAAAATAGAGAGGCCAACCGCCATAGCTGCCGAAACCAGAGCAGGGAAGTTTTCCATTGTGGCTTTGCTGAGCAATGGTCCGAACTTTGAAAGATGCCCTTGCTTTGCTTTGATGGTTCCTTCCAGTCGTCTTTAACGAGCCTTTATTCGGACAGTTGTGTGCTTTGATGGGCGAGCTATTTATTATGGACAGTGCCACAGTTGGTGCTTCGCTGCGGCCTCGCAGGCCTGGCTTTGGTGTGCTTTTATGTTCACACGGGGAAGCGAGATGGTATTTATTTTTGAGTGAGATAGACCAAAAACGTCTGCCATGAATGTTGGCCGACTTTGTAGGGTCATTAATTTGACAGAGCAGAAAATAAGTATTCAAAGCGACCAATATTTTACCAGATCTTAGAAACTAGGGCCTTAAAAAAATAGGATCTCAAACAAATACAAATATGTTTGGTGAGAACAAAGCCAACAAACCCTAAGGCCTAAAAATACCAAGATCCCAAAGTGTTCGGAATATGTTTTTTTTTTTAATTACCGAAATATTATTCACATTTTTTTTTAAAGCGAAAAACCTTTTGCGGGGCCGCCTTGGTCTGAGGGACCACGAACAGGGGGTTTTACACCGTCAAAGTCACCCGGGAGTGGCACCCGACCCTGTCCGCACCAACATTATCAATTGGATTTTGGATACCCAATTCAGCTTTTTGGTAGGGTGGAGATTTGAACCTAGGACCTCTCTTGGAGGATTTCCCTCTCCTCTCCAACTTATCTACAACACCTGGGTGAAATATTATTCACATTTACTGAAATAACAACATTTAGAGATAACTTCTCTTTGCTCACCTTTTTTTTTTTCGGTTACATAGAAGAGTTGATCACAACCACACTATTTCTAGTAACTCACAAGTGTAGGGTTCAAACGTTTAAACCACTAGGACCCGACGTGAAGGGGACCATCGAGCGCTCGAGATTCGTACCATCATCGTTGGTCTGATGCGCACTCAAAGGATTCAGATCAAACTACTACCTTTGCAAACAGGGCCCCCTTGAGGTATCTTCTTGGTAAATACTTGGCTAGACAAACACTTAGGGGTCTCTTTGCTCACCCATAGTAATTATTACAATTTATAAATACAACCACAACGAATAATAAATCAACACAATAAATGCAAAATTGGTGCACATGTTCTCAATTTATATGTCAGACCCCCCTTGAGGTATCTTCTTGGTAAATACTTGGCTAGACAAACACTTAAGGGTCTCTTTGCTCACCCATAGAAATTATTACAATTTATAAAAACAACCACAATGAATAATAAATCAACACAATAAATGCAAAATTGGTGCACTTGTTCTCAACTTATATTTCAAACCCTTGAGATAGGACAACACCTTACAATGCTCCTTATTTCAAGGAAGTCACTCACAATATCTCAACTTGAGATAATTACAATATTATTCTTTTGTTTATATTTATAATGCCCAAATACCTACCACTTCCACTTTGATGCACCTTATTAGGGCCATAACTTTTCCTCTGAGTGCTCGTTTTGCCTCGTTCTTTTTTCAAAACGTGCAGAATTGCATGAAGAACCTAAGGAAAATGACTCGTATGTTTTTGTGTGTAAAAATGCCTCTAGGAGGCCCAAAATTAACTTTTAATGTAATTTTCAATTTTCGCAACTAAAAAGTTATCACAACTATTAGTGTAGAACTAGAGTGAGATTGTTATATTGCGGTAGTGGGTTTTATTGAATAACGGGTGCATGATTCTATTTTGGATGCCATCCGAGGTTTTTTTTTTAGGGTTACTAAAAATAGCAAGTGAGTTTCTAAAAATAGTAACGGGGTAGCGTAGGCTAGGGTTTTTCTTTTTGGGAGTATAAGAAGTGGGAGACTCTATTGTAAGGGGGATGGAAATTTAGTTAATGAAATGAAGCATTTGCAGGTTTCTTTTATTGGTGTATTTTGTATGATGTCTTATCTTGCAATTTTACCTTTGGAGTCCATTGATGGTCTCTTGCAGTGAATTTCCATCACACTTATCCATACATGTGGGATAATTACATCTTTACCCATATTTATAATATCTAACTACCCACCACTCCCACTTATCAAAACATGTGAGGTAATTATATCTAATATAATATCATAATATTTATACAATATTATAATATTAAATACTATCTTGGGTACCTTACATTCCATCCGCTTACAAAATGTTTCGTCCTTGTTAAGATCCTGCTATAAAATAAACTCAAATAACACACTCTCACACAATTGCTTGGAAATAACTCACATAAACATCACATTAATATAACAGAAATTTGCATAAAGAACAATCTCACAATAGAAGCTGAATCGCGAGGCCTCTTCGAGGGGGCAACCTCCTTCAATACTTCATTAATTTTGCAAAAGATGGTTACATTGGTGCCTTTTCGGGTATTTAAGGAGTTTCCTTCCAAGGTTGGCTTACATGCAAAATGCCACCTGGATTACATGCATAATGCCACCCGAATTACATGCATAGTGCCACTTTGAATTACATGCACAATGCCACTCGAATTACATGCACAATGCCACACGAATTACATGCACAATGCCACCTATCTACCATGTGTTACATAAAAAGGGTGCCATTTGTCATAGGCACTACCTAAGCTAAAACTTAGAACATTACAAAATATTAATCATGGGTACTACCCACGTTCACTAGGAATTATTACAAAAGGGGAGTTATTACATTAAGGGTTAGGATGAGATCCTAACATGCCCTTCTCCTTAAAGGAGCTTTGTCCTCAAAGCTGAAAATGAGAAGCTGGTTGCTGGAGTTGATGGAGAGACTCCCATGTAGCATCCTCAGGTTGAAGTCCACGCCACTGAACCAGGACCTCTGTGATGGTACGGTTGCGCAGAGTGCGAGTTCGACGATCCAGCAGTTGTTCCGGTGCAAGTAAGATGGAGCCTTCTTCATCCAATTCGGGGAGTGTTGATTGAACCTGTACCTTTGTGCCCACAACTTTCTTGAGAAGGGAAACATGAAAAACAGGGTGGATCTTGGAAGTGGGGGGAAGAGCCAATTTGTAAGTCTGTTGGACCAATCCGTTGCAGAACCTGATAAGGACCATAGAATTTTGGAGCAAGCTTCTGACACTTGCGGAGTTGTAGGGATGATTGTTTGTATGGGCTGCAAGCGAAGGAAGACCATATCACCCACATCAAAACTACGCTCGGAACGATCCTTGATCAGCTTGTTGGCGCATCCGATTCCAGGCCATGTTCAAATTTTGCTTGAGTTGGCGGAGGACCTCGGTGTGTTGACTCAGAGCATTGTCGACGGCCTGGACCTTGGAGCTGCCCGGAATGTAGGAGGAAGGCGTGAGTGGAGGGCCCGTAAACTGCCTCAAATGGTGTGAGTTTGGTGGCGGTATGATAGGAAGTGTTGTACCACCATTCAGCCAAAGAAAGCCATTTTGCCCAATGAGTAGGATGATCAGAGGCAAAGCAGCGAAGGTAGGTTTCCAAGCATTTATTAACAACCTCTGTTTGACCATCCGTTTGCGGATGGTAGGCTGAACTCATTTTGAGTGAGTCCCCTGCAACTTAAACAACTCTTGCCAAAAATTGCTAGTAAAGGTGGGATCACGATCGGATACAATGGAGGCGGGCATGCCATGAAGGCGAAATATGGAGTCAAGAAAAGTTTGGGCAATAGTGGATCTTTGTGTAAGGATGGGTTAGGGCACAAAAGTGAGCATACTTTGAAAGGCGGTCCACTACCACAAAAATAACAGACTTGCCTCCAGATTTAGGTAGCCCTTCTATGAAGTCCATGGAGATGTCAGTCCACACCTGATCTGGTATCGGCAATGGTTGAAGAGTTCCTGGGGAGCGCACTGTTTCTCCTTTCATCCGTTGACAAGTGTCGCAATCCGCTACAAAAGAGCGAATGTCCTGTTTCATGCCTTTCCAAAAGAAGGTGCGCTTGAGTCGTTCATACGTTTTTAGGAACCCTGAATGGCCAGCAGATGGAGTAGCATGTGATTCCTTCATGAGGAGTTCTCGAAGTGGGGACTTAGGAGGAAGAACCAGGACGTTGATGGTAACGCAGATCTTGGCCATCCCAACTATATCCTGGTGTAGACTCTGGATCATCCCTAAGTGAAGCAACCAGGTCTTTCAAATCTGCATCCTGAAGTATTTCCTGACGTAAGGGCTCAATCCATTGGGGCAATGGTGCAGAGATGGCACACGACATACTAAGGGCCTCAAATTGGCGAGAGAGAGCATACGCCACAAGATTTTCCTTCCCTTTTTTGTACGTGATGTCATAATCATAGCCCATGAGTTTTGATACCCACTTTTGTTGCTCGGGAGTGGCAACTCGTTGTTCTAGAAAGTATTTAAGGCTCTGGTGGTCAGTTTTGATGGAGAAATGGCGCCCAATGAGGTAAGGCCGCCAATGTAGGACTGCATGCAATATTGCCAACATTTCCTTAGCATAGGTGGATTTTCCCAGATTGCGATCAGATAGGGCTTTCTCTGGTAAAAGCCAAAGGGCGTCCTTCTTGCATCAATACTGCCCCAATACCACGACCAGAAGCGTCACTTTCAATGACAAATTTTTTTGAGAAGTCTGGCATGGCTAAAACCGGAGTGGTGGTCATGGCATGTTTGAGGTCCAGGGAATGCTTGCTCGGTCGGCCTTGTCCACATAAAAGAATCCTTCTTCAACATGGAGGTGAGGGGGGCGGCTATCTTTCCATAATTGCAGACAAATTTACGGTAATATCCTGTAAGCCCTAAAAATCCTCGAAGTCCCTTGAGTGTGCGAGGTTTTGGCCATTCTTGGACTGCTTGGATCTTCTTAGGGTCAACCTTGACACCATCCTTTGAGACAATGTGTCCCAGATATTCTACTTCAGTCAAACCAAAGGAGCACTTGGACCTTTTTGCAAACAATTTATGGTCGGCCAGTAGTTGGAGAGTTTGATCTACATGATTGAGATGCTCTTCCCATGTGTGATTGTAAATCAAGATGTCATCGAAGAACACAAGGATGAACTTCCGCAAGAAGGGGCGAAAGATGTTGTTCATCAGGCTTTGGAATGTGGAAGGAGCATTTGTGAGACCAAATGGCATTACCAAGAATTCATAATGACCTTCATGAGTGCGAAAAGCGGTTTTAGGAATATCTTCATCCCTAAGCCGGATCCGATGGTACCCAGAGCGAAGGTCTAGCTTGGTGAAGTACATGGTCCCATGTAATTCATCTAGTAATTCATCAACCACGGGGATAGGAAATTTATCCTTGACCGTTATCTTGTTGAGCTCTCGGTAGTCAATACACAATCGCCAAGAGCCATCCTTCTTGAGGACCCGATGAAGGCGGGTGAGAGTAGGGACTAGTACTAGGCCGAATGACACCCGCCTTGAGTAATTCCTGTATCATCTTCTCAATCTCTGACTTCATGGCATGGGGGTATATGTACGGGCGGATATTGGGAGGTGTACTATCTGGCAATAATGGAATGGCATGGTCATGAGAGCGATGCGGTGGTAGTGTGATTGGTTCTGAAAATATGGCCTCATGTTTGTGGAGAACTTGTTGCATGTCTGGTGGAATTTCACCCATTGGGGATGTGGATGGTTGGATGGAGAATAGTTGTGCAATGACCCCACGTGATGATTTCTTTAGCAATTTCTCCATGCCGTTTGAGCTGATAATTTGAGGTGTTCCTGCTTGGGAGCCCTTGATGATGTGTGTTTGGCCATTACGGGAGAAGCTGCATCCAAAGTTCAGCAAAGTTCCAAGCGATAGTGCCCGAGTGTACTCAACCATTGAGATCCCAAAACAATATCACATCCACCCAAGCTGGAGGGCAAACATGTCTCGCTTGAGTGCATAGTCCCCTATCTGGATTTTAACATTACGACACTTTCCCTTACAAGGTAAGGTTCCCACATTGGCTACCATGACCTCAAAGGAGTTACAAGTGTGGATATAGCAATTTGCCCGCTGAGCAACTCTAGGGTCAATAAAGTTGTGTGTGCTTCCCGAGTCCAAAAGGATGGAAAGACGTTGGCCCTTGAAAAATCCTGTAACCTTCATGGTTTGAGGGGTAGTAATGCTTACAAGGGCATGGACTGTAATTGCTGTTTCAGGTTCTTGTTTCACTTCTTCTTGTGGAGGAGGTGTTTATGGAGGGTCCTCATCCTTATCACTCTCATCGGAGGTATCGGGTTCTTCAACATCGATCGGGAACAATTTTTTGTGTGCACACTTATGCCCTTTGAAAAACTTTTCATCACAATTATAGCATAATCCTTGGGCACGACGTGCATCCATCTCTTTGGTGGTGAGGCGCTTTGGTGCGGCGAGGTTTATTATCAAGCTGGGTTTTGGGCTCTAGGAGGAAATGAAGGTCTATTTTGCGAAAACTTTGATGGGCGTCTTTGGGCGAGAGAGTTTAGATTCGGCCGGACGGGCCAAGCCGATAGCTTCCATCATAGTTCGTGGTTTCAACATTTTGACTTACGCTGGAGTTCCATCTTCAACCCATTGATATAACAACTCTGAAAGAACCCTTCACTCAATCCTCTTGTTCGATTGGCCAATTTTTCAAATTGAGCTTGGTACTCTCGAACTGACCCTGTTTGTTGTAGTTTGGATAAGGCTCCTGTGAAGTCCTCAAACTCACTAGGACCAAATCGAGTGAGTATTTGGGATTCAAAATCCTCCCAAGAGAGATTTGGGTAGGTAAGACGCAACCATTGAAACCGGTGTAGAGCCTCAGATTCCAAGTTAAAGGAAGCCATCTGGACTCGATGAAATCCTTGGTACATTATGAAGTCGAAAGAATTGGTCAACCCGACATAGCCACCCATCAACATCCTTCCCACTTAATTTGGGAAAGTCCAACTTGGGCATTACGAAGGGTGTATCATGGTCACGATTCCTTGTAGAACTCTCGGCTTGGTATTCGATTTGGGTGGTTCTCTTCTCAGTTTGCTGTCCACTTCGGTCAATGCTTCTTCTAAGCGATTGCTAGTGGCCTCATGCTCTAGGCGAAGACCTTGGACTTCTTCCCTTATGGAGTGAAAAGCCGAGTTCAAGTTCTCAATGGCTTTTGTTAGGGAATCCAAGTGTTCTAGTTCTTTCTGGTGTCCACGAGTACCCTGGGCCATTTTTTGACCTTTTGTGACCAGTTACTAAAAATAGAATTGAATTTTTTTGACTTACTATTTTTAGTAAATGCCCAAAAAAGTGCTTGGGTGCTATATATCAAAATGATCAGCAGGAGGAGGTGGTCACAATGAGCTATATCTCTTAACACTACTTTTTGGCACCCCAGACTTTTTTTTTTTTTTTTATCTCCTGTTTTGCTGAGTCTAACGGTGTTTATGATTTCGATTACGAGCTGCTGAGCAAAAGTTGGGTGCTTGGAGCACTATCTAAAGCGGTCGTGTTTCACACTCAAGATTCTCTGTATTTTGCGGGTGAGCGATATGACGGTTCTGTTCGACTACGAAGGCTGTGAATTATGCCACGATTGTCTTGACCTCTCGACTTGGTGACTCGATTGTGGATCTGCCACTGTAAATTTGACTGTTACTCTCCAGACTTTCAACTTAAGTGTCACCCTCATGGCTTATCCCGAATGCATGTCCCTTTTGTTATTTTTTTGGTAGAGGACTCCTTTCTCATATGCTCACTTTTGAAATGCAGGTTTACGAATGGGGGTGTTTGGATTCTTATTTTGATTTTTATTTTTGTATTTTTTACAGGTTGCAGTTTTAACAGAACCAGGGAATGCTAAGTATAGGAGTATGTACCACCCATAGGCCCTCTAATATACCGACAGTGACGAACAATAGTGCTCGGACCAATATTTCAGGCCACTACTCAAGGAGGATTCCACACATACCCTTGAGCACACTACCTGCCTCTTCGACAATACGGGAGGGTAATCGTCCAGGATGCTGTGTCCCGTAGACTATGAGTAATACAAGGCCGAAGAGCTTCCTAATGGCTAAAAGTTTGTTTAATCCTAGATGGTCTCCCGATATACCCGAAGATACGTGGGAGCTCAAGTCCGTGCGCGAGTTACGTACGAGGCACGGGTATTGGAGCACGATCGCCCCTCACTTCACTAGACGCTTTATGGGCTATCTAGCTTAGCCAATAACGACAGATCCTTCGCGATATTTTAAAACCCCCGGTACAGGGTTTCTACCTACTCAACTAATAATATATTTTTTTGTTTTTGGTCTGGAAAAAAAAAACACTGTATTTTTTTTTGGATTTTTTTTTAATAAGGAAAAACAGAATGGAAAAAAACACACGGAATTTATACCTAACAGGCGGATTTGGATGGCAAGAATCGTTGCAGTTGCAGCAGAACTTGGCCCTGGAAAGCGCTATGATACCACTTGTTAAGATCCTGCTATAAAATAAACTCAAATAACACACTCTCACACAATTGCTTGGAAATAACTCACATAAACATCACATTAATATAACAGAAATTTGCATAAAGAACAATCTCACAATAGAAGCTGAATCGCGAGGCCTCTTCGAGGGGGCAACCTCCTTCAATACTTCATTAATTTTGCAAAAGATGGTTACATTGGTGCCTTTTCGGGTATTTAAGGAGTTTCCTTCCAAGGTTGGCTTACATGCAAAATGCCACCTGGATTACATGCATAATGCCACCCGAATTACATGCATAGTGCCACTTTGAATTACATGCACAATGCCACTCGAATTACATGCACAATGCCACACGAATTACATGCACAATGCCACCTATCTACCATGTGTTACATAAAAAGGGTGCCATTTGTCATAGGCACTACCTAAGCTAAAACTTAGAACATTACAAAATATTAATCATGGGTACTACCCACGTTCACTAGGAATTATTACAAAAGGGGAGTTATTACATTAAGGGTTAGGATGAGATCCTAACAGATCCTCGAAACATAAGAAGAGACTAAACAATATGATCTTTTGAGCTTTGTTGTGAATTGGTACCGATCTTGATCATCCATTCATTCCTAGTGAAACTTTGATTGGTGGTGGCCTTTGTTGATGTTGATATGCCCTTCTGCCATTTGAATATTTAGAAGGAATCCTTTGGTTCTATGTGTTGGAAGCATCTTTCTGTTGGAAATAAATATCACTTTTTTTCATCCATACTTGTTTGCATTTGCCACTTGAGTATTCAAGACTGCTTTTTTAACTCCATGTTTTTGCTACCCTACTATGGTAACTTAAATGATGGGTCCATTTGTTCCTTGATGTTATTGCAGCACTCTGAAAACTAGAGTCACTATGCTTTCTTTTCCAAACACTACCATAGTTTTTGCCTTTCTGATTCCATATAGAACCATAATATTGTTTCTCAAAGCCATGCCTCCAAGATTGTTGTTACTCCTGGTGGTGTGGGTGGCGATATGCTGCAACCTTAACCTGATGTTCTATTATCTTTACTTGTTCAGCATTTTGTTCTTTTCTTTTATGCTCCTCTGTCATGCTCACATATTTTGGTTTATCCTCGGACTCTGCTTTTACTTCTTTGATTTCTACTAGTGCCTCCTTTGCCTTTATTTTAGGTTCTTTTGCTTCTTCTTCAATTTGTTTCAAATTTTCTTTGATCTTTGATGTAGTTTCTTGGAAATTTCCTATTATTTTTTTCGAGGCTATTGTTGTTTCTGTAGATTCAACTTTTGATTCTTCTACTTGTTTTTCAACTTGTTCCCCTACTATAATTGCTTTTTGTTTTTCCTTGGATCCTTGCCTTTTACATTGGGAAATATCTTGTACTGTTATTTTTTTTCTGTACCAAAATTTCATGAATTCTTTTGTATATTAATGTTAATAGTACCCAAAGAATTTAACCAAGGATAACCAAGAACAATGTTTGCATCATCCATCTCAATAGCATAAAAATCTTAGTGTAAAATATATTTGTCCATGGTGATCTTCAAATATTCAAAATTTTGAATATTTGTACCCTCCAGTTGTATGTCTTTTAATTTCTTTGTCTGAACCTGCAACCTCTTAGCCAAGGACATTAATAACATTGTATCTATTGCTAGGGTTTATAAAAATAATAACATTTTCCTTTTGGATGCAACCATGAACTTGTAAAATGGAATTTTTAAAATTGAACAATTCCCTCTGACCACTCTTTGACTGATCTGATACCAAAAATATGGTTTTTTTAACTTGCATGTTGTCATCTGCATTTTTTCTTTTATCATCTTTATTATTATTATTTTGTTCCTCTTGAAGCCCGTTTACTTCTTCTGTCAACTTCTTCGTATTTTCAAAAATTTCTACACATCCTTTAGTGTTTCCTTCAGTATGTATACTATTATCATTCTCTTTTTTTTTTACCAAGTTTTTGCAAATTACTATCTGTTTATTTCTTCGGTCACCTTTTTCATATTTTCAATATTTTTTACATAGCCTTTAGTGCTCCCTTTAGTCTGCATACTATCATTCTTCTATTTTTCTTTTGTCATTTTTCACAAATTATTTGCTTGTTTATTTCTTCTACATAGTGTTTGGTCTTCTTGTTTGTTTTGTTTATTTCTTCTATACATTTTGGTAAACACAAACCTTATTTTAACATTGTTACTAAATTTTCTATAGAAAAACATGGCCCTGGTAGTGACGCTTATGTAGTAAAACAAACACAACCTTGGAAAGCGCTCTAATACCACTTGTTAGGAACCTGCTTTTTTATTACTGAAATATGATTCAAATCTACTGAAATAACAACATTCAAATATGACTCCTCCTTGCTCACCCATAAAAATTATTACAATTTATAGAAATAACCACAATTATTAAAAAATCAACACAATCAATGCAAATTGCTCATAAATTCTCAATTTATATTTCAAACCCTTGAGGTAGGGCAACACCATACAATGTTCCTTATTGGAAGGAAGCCACTCACAATATCTCAACTTGAGATAATTACACTATTATTCTCTTCCCTCCTCTATGATTCTTTGTCTATATTTATAATGCCCAAATACCTACCACTCCCACTTATCCATACATGTGGGATAATTACATCTTTACCCATATTTATAATACCTAACTACCCACCACTCCCACTTATCAATGCATGTGGGGTAATTACATCTAATATAATATTATAATATTAATACAATACTATAACATTAAATACTTATCTTGGGTACCTAACATTGAACGATGCCCTTGCTTTGATGGTTCCTTCCTGTCGTCTTCTTTAACGGTCCTTTCCTTCAGTTATGAAATGCCAGTGTGAGTGCAGTGGTCTTGAACTTGCCACGCTAGTTCTTCGAACAGTTGTGTGCTTTGATGGGTGAGCTATTAATTATGGAGGGTGCTACAATTGGTGCTTCGCTACAGCCTCGCAGGCCTGGATTTGATGTGCTTTTATGTTTACACAGGGAAGCAAGATGGTATTTATTTTTGAGTGAGAGGGATCAAAAATATTTGCCATGAACGTTGACCTACTTTGTAGGGGCATTAATTTGAAAGAGTAAAAAATAAGAATTCAAAGGGACCAATATTTTACCAAATATTAGAAACTAGGGCCTAAAAAATTAAGATCTCATATGTTTGGTGAGAATAAAGCAAGGCCTAAAAAACTAAGATCCCAAACATTCTAGTGCATGTTTGTTAGGAAAGGTTGAATCAGGTAATGGCAAACCCACAACACAAAGGAGACAAAGGGAAAATAGGTGAGATTAACTTGAATCTATCAGTTGATACCATGGCTAGCCCATCTCATGATAGACTAATAGTTTTAGAAGAACGCATAGGGTCCTTGCAACATGAGATGTTGGAATTGACCGTAGTCATGAGGGAACAACAAAGCCTCATCATGGAACAACAAAAAATGATTTTGGAACAAGTTGTTCAAATCAATCTGTTGGAGACATCACTGGTGGAACTGAAATCCTCCACTACCATGGGCTTGTGCAGTAGTAATGATTCTATAAATGGATCCCATCTTCAAACTGAGTTGCAGATCAGCAAAGAAAAAGAAAATGAAGACAATCTATTACAAATAAAAGAAATTTAGGCAACAATTGCAAACATGAGGACAAAAGAACAAGAACTGCAAAACAAATTAGAGGAGACTAGATCATGGGCACAAGTGGTAAGAGATCCAACAATCAAGCCAAAGGAACAAAGAGATTTAATAGAGAAACAAATCAAAATGCAATGTTAGAAGAAAAGGAAAGACAAAATAGGTCAATAAACATCATCATTAAGGGAATAAAAGAGCATGGAGAACAAGAAAACACAACCAACTTAACAAGGGATTTTCTTTTTGATAAACTTCATTGGAGCGGACAAATTCATCAAGCATGTAGACTGGGAAAAGTAAGGGAAGACATGAGAGCTAGACCAATCCGAGTCACAATGTTCAGTATAGGAGATAAAAGGCAGGTTCTTCAAAATAGAGGATTGCTACAGGGGTCACATTTTTACCTGGATGAGGATCTTACTCCTATGCAACAAGAAGAGAAGAGGGCAGAATGGGAAAAGGTAAAGATAGCAAGGAGTGAGGGTAAAAAGGTATGGTTGAAAAATGGGAAAGCATGCATTATAAATGGAACAAACCAAAATAAATAGGAAATTGGGGCCTGTCAGGAACACTTAACATTGGTGAGTTGGAATTGTCGTGGATATCCATGGAGAAGAGGTCTTGGTCTAGGGCCCATAGCTAAAGCAAATGATGTAATTGTACTAATAGAAACACATGAACATGATGGATGCAAGATTCCAGATTGCGAAGGATACAAAAAGATATTAGTATGGAATGAAGCAACAAAAAATGGAAAAGGACATGGAGGAGTAACAATACTAATAAAAGAGTCTTGGGGTAGACTCATACAGGTTGAGAAAGAAGACCCAAATAAACAGTATATATGGATTAGAATCACAGATAATGACAAATTGATTAGCATTGCAGCTTGTTATTTTGCTCCACAACAATCAAAGTTTTATAAGAAACATGGCTTAGATCATGAGGATCCATATATGGCATTGGCAAAAGATATCACAAAATATAACAAGCTTGGAGAGGTGGTTTTAGTGGGTGACTTTAATGCCAAGACAACAAATAGACAAGCAAGCTCTTTAAAGATCAATGAAGGCATAGATGATAATCCACTATGGCTGGAAGAAGAGGTGGATCACCATTGGTTAAGGTCCTCAGATGATAGTCAAGGACCCATCACACATTATGGAGAAGAACTTCTTAAACTATGTAGCATAGAGGGATTGATCATCTACAATGGCATAAACATGTGGCAAAAATATAGAAAATATACTTGTCAAACACATAATGGACACAATGTAGTTGATTATACTATTTGCTCACCAAACTTCATTTCAAGGATAAAAGATCTAGAAATTGAAGCAGTTCCCATGGAGCTAAAATCTGATCACAATCCAATGTACATAAAGATCCAAATGCAAGAAAGTGGGCAAGAAGAACATCTTCAAGTAACTGAAGGAAAGACAACAGGAAACATCTATATGACAAAGAAAAATCAGAAAACTTTTAAAACATCACTCAAGCAGATTATGCAAAGAGAGGAAAGAAAGAGGACAAATATTTTTCAAACTTATACTTTTGATAGCAGTAAATTGATGGATATAATCAGAGAAGCCTTGGAATCATGCAAAAATTTAAAACCCAAAAAGAAAACATGAAAGCTTCCTTATAAATCCATGGTATGATGAAGAATGCAAAGCAGTAAGGAGAACCTTGAAAGAACTAGGCAAAGAGAAAACAAATAGCAAGATATATAAACAACTAGTGAAACAAAAAGGAAGAATACATAAGAGCAAGGCAAAAAGAGTTGATATATCTTGCAAAGCATAGCCCAAGACAATTTTGGAAAGAGCTACAACAAAGCAAAAGGCACACAAAAACAATATCACAAGTGAACAATGGTTGTAGTATGCTAAGCAATTATATGAGAGAAACCAAGAAAAAGATACCCCTCCTATAATTAACACAACTAAGGAACTTTTTTCTCTAAAAGATGTGAAGGAGGGCATTAAGAAAATAGCAATAGGTAAAGCTTAGGATATAGATGGTTTGCAAGCTGAACATCTCAAGTGTGGGGTTGACATCTTAGCACCACACATCCAAAATATTTTTAATGGCATCATTAAAGGAGGCTTTCCACTAGAATGGATAACCAACCTAGTCATACCATTGCATAAAAATGGAGACACCAACAATCCTTCAAATTACTACACCATCATGATTAATCCTTTTTTTACAAAATTGTTTGGTAACATAGTAGAAAGCAAAATCAATCAATGGGCAGAAAATCAAGGAAAGAGGGCAATAGGGCAAGTAGGGTTTAGACCAAAGTACTCAACAATAGATCATTACATTACTTTAAGGCACCTAATAGAGAGGATATGGAATGAAAAAGGAGAAGTTTATTATTGTTTTGTGGACTTTAAAAAGGCTTTTGACATAATACCTAGAGGTAAATTATAGAAAAGAATGGAAGAAATTGGTATACCAACCAACTACAGAGTAACTATACACATAATTTATGAGTAGGTGGTGGCAAAAATTAGAACTCCAAAAGGACTATCAGAGTGTTTTGGGAGTGATATCAAGGTGAAACAAGGTTGTCCATTATCACCTACTTTATTTGGCCTTTACATTGACAAATTGGAGGAATGGGTAGAAAGGATGGGAGGAGAGGGAATACAATTGGCTAATTATGTAGTGAAACTTCTTCTCTATGTCGATGACCTCATCTTGATTGGCAAGACACTTGAAAGTTTAAAAGAACATCTAAAAGCTTTAGAGCATTTTTGTAAAGAAGTTGGGATGCAGGTAAACACTAGCAAGACTAAAATTATGGTCTTCTCTACTTGGAGAGAGCAAAAACAGCCATATATTTTATTTGAAGGAAATCCTTTAGAGGTAGTAACAGAATACAAATACCTTGGGTTAGATTTTCAAAGCAAACTCAATTGGGGAATATGTAGGATGAAATGAATACAAGCAAGATGGAGGGCACTCTACTCATTGCTAAATAGGGGCAGAAAAGCAGAGTTATGGGATTGGAAAACCATTAGGGTCCTTTTTGGGTTATTAGTTATTCTAGTGGTGCTATATGGGTGTGAGGTGTGGGCTAGTAATACATCAAATTTTAAATGGAGACAAATAGAAAGAATTCAAAAGTGACTAATTACAAATAATTTTAGAATTAAAGCATCAATCCCATATGAGATTTTACTTGTTGAAATAGGGACTTTTCCACTAGAAGTAGAAGCTATGATAAGGCTATTGGGGTACCTAAAGAAAATAGAAAGAATGGAAGATAACAAGTTGCCAAAATAGGTAATCAAAGAAACACTGAATAGAAGAAAAGACACATGGATGAAACAAAACAACAAATGGATGGAAAAATGGAGCATTAAATTTCATGAGGTCCCAAACTCCAACAAAGAAATTAAATAGTATGTGAGGGAAAAATTTAGACTTGTCATGTGGACTGAAAATTTAAGAAAGAAAAAATAGTTATACATCAACGAGTTCAACCCAAACTGTGAACACAGCCAAAAGAAGTACATAGATGCAAAGATCAAATGGAAGGGAAAAATGCTTATAGCCCAACTAAGATCTAGTTCACACCATCTCAGATGCAAAACTGGGAGATGGACAATTCCTCAAGAGGCATGGTCAGAATGAATATGTATCTTTTGCACAACAAGAGTAGTGGAGACCAAAAAATATTTTGTCATGGAATGTGAAGCCTACAAGGACATCAGGATTGCATATGAGGACACTCTAAAAGTAAACTCACTAATGGAACTTTTTGAAGAATTGAGAATAGAAAAAAAGGAAACTTCTCATCAAAATCAACAACAAAAGAAACACACTCCAAAAGATGATAAGAGGATGTTGAGCTTTTTGACTTTGTTGAACAATTTTCTTTCTTGGATGTTGTTAAACTTTGGAACTTTGAATAGGAGGTCCAAGGTTTGAATTCAAAAGGGAGTAGGGTTGTACACCATACCCCATCTTGTATTAAAGCTCTTGGTCCCATAGACTATTTTGGTCTCGTGGACATAATTAAAATCATTTTATTTCATTTTAATTTCAATTGCATGCCTTAATAGATTTTAAAAACAATTACACTCTTTATTATTTTTTCTAATTATTTTTATATCTACATTTCTTTTACCCTACAAGTATCTTGAATGAAAGCTTAAGCTAACTTAACATGCACGAAAGCTGGTTGGTTATAAAAAAGCAATTGAAATAAAATTTCAGTTGCTCTTCATTGAGAGACTGGAAAAATAAAAAATACTTGTATTTAGCTTCTTCTCATAAATGGTTTCTCCTAAACCCATATTGCTGATAATTTGGCACAATATGATGTTCTAGTGTCCTCGTTTTAAGTGTCTTTTTTACTGTAGATATTGTTTGATAATGATATTTTAATGAAACAATTATTAATATCTTTAGTTTTCAAGGGTTTCTTACTCTCAAATATTAGTTCATAATATTCTTGTCAGGACACCCTAATAGTATGTTGTTGGTGTTTCATCTTGGTTACCTTAGTTTGAATCAAGGGAAGGGAGATCTCTTGTTACTTTACCCCCAAAAAATGTGGTCTCCAGTTATGCTACTCGTTATACTTTGCATTACTTAAAAAGAATATTAGTTCATAACCATATTTCGATGAGACAACTATCTTAGTTGAACTTTTATATAATTTCATAAAATGCATGTCAATATGATATAGTTGAAATGATATTATTTATTTTGTTGAACTCATGTGAAACCCTTTTTTATTATATTGACAATGACTCCATCATCTACCATGATATAAGGAATAGATATACCTTTATAGAAAACTTTAACTTGTAGAGCATATTAGTCAATATCTATGTGAACATAATGACTTGAGTATTCTTCATCTATCACTAAGCCCACTGTGAAGCTCATTTCATTTTTTTTATGATAATGCCAATAGCTACCCACATGTAATGTCGGTGGTCTTCTTTGATAGACCCTCCATGATTGAGTATGATGGTTGGCCTACAAAGATTATAAAATTATGAACACATAGCTTCTTCTCCTTCACTTTTTAGGCTCTTATTTCTTCTTTTTAGTTTTTCTTCATTAGGATTCTTGTCCTAGGCTTGCTTAGTTTCCATGACATCAACTTTTTCTTCATTGTCTTAACAATATTGACAACATTAACTATAGCTTTGCCTGTATCATTATTCATTGTTCCTAAAGTAGATAGCTTATTAGGGCAATTTGTCATATAATGTCCTTTCTATTTGCACTCATAGTAGACTACTTTAGACAAATTCCTTCTAGTACTCTTGTCCTCATATTGGGCTCATTGAGTTCCTTTCCTTGCAATAAATTGATTACAAGCGGTTCCATATTTTTAATTAAGTATTCTACTTTAGCTATAGAAGTAGGAGATGGACTTACTATTGTTGTTGTTACTATTGGTTGTGGAACTTGACCAAAATCTATTTGAATAAGTAATCTAAGTGGAATTGGTTCCTCCTATAAAATACTCATGTTATCATTTTGTAATATCGCACACCTATTGAATGCTTATGGGATACTCATACTTTATCATTGGCCTAATTATTGGCTTCAATCCTACGATAAAGCATTTTTAAATCATATTGCCAATACCAAGTAATAGGCCATCGAGTAAGTTTTCCTTACATATTTATGTTTCAAGATTCCTTTTGGTAGGGTACCTAGGAATAGATATTTGGGGATATATTATTATATTGTATAAGGGTTGGCATGGGCCACACATAACCCAAGGTTGATTGTATTATAATATTATATTATATTTTAATATAATATAATATTAGTAGTAGGCTCTCCAAAGTAGAATAAGAATATGGATATATAAATAAGAGATATTTGTCATTGTAAGGATATTCATATCATTGAAGAAGAATCTTATGTAATTGTCGTGCCCATGAAGTGGCCTCTCATATTGGGAGATCTTGTGGAGTTATTCCTTCCTTAAGGATTATTTTATTGGTGTTTCCCTACCTTAAGGGTATTATCTATCTCTCTCTCATTTGTGGATTGTTATTGTGGATAATGTATTGTGGATGAATGATTTGATATTTCTGCATATTGGTGAATGGTTCATGTTTAATAATAAAAGTTATGCAACACCTTTATAGCTCTTATGCTCATGCATGATAATAATACCTTTAGCTCCCTATATTAGCTTTTGATCTCAATAATGAAATTAAAGTATTTTTAGTGTGGACTATACTCCTTGATCATGCACTCACTCACTTGATCCCATGAATTCTTTAATTGTTTTCTTATGTGTCTCGTACATTCTTAAAGCAACACCATTAAAAATGTTGGAAGGAACTTTACCCATTGCTCCTTTCATATTAAGCCATTGCCAATGCATGCTCTCTTATATTCCTAAATAAAATTCTTGGCATCTTTAAAAGATTGGTCTAAAATAATAAGATTTTTTCCTACCTTTTCTATTGGCTTGGGATTCCAGGTACAACTCTTCCTAGTAAAAAAGTCAGTTTACATGAACTAGAGGCTAAATCTATCTACAAAGTATTGTAAATTCCAAATCTATTAGATTTTACCACTCATTTATTTAATATTAAACATCAAATATGGACACATAGAAGAAAACATAGCAAACCAAATAGTAGACTATGACAATGTAATCACAAACTATCCCCAAGATCATAAATGGATATAGTTATTGATCATGCTTCACCATACACTTACAATAATAAGCATAATAAACATGTGCACAAGAAAGACATTGACTAGAGGTAATAATTGCAATAACCCCATTAAGTAAGATTTACCATATAGTAGATTCCAAAGTGATCACAATAAAAATAATTTATTGTTGATAAATTTGGAATTACTATGATAATTATAAAAACTTTCTACTACACAATAAATTTGAAAGTTATTACAGTAAAGTAATTAGGGGTAAAACCAAAGTTACTAGAGGGGTAAATAAATAGTTACCAAAAAACATCACTAGTAAAGAGGAGTGGTCTTGATAATAAACCCATAGATATGAATCTACACCATGAATAAAATGTCTTCCCAAGCCCTCCTCTCACTACGGGATTTTACATCGATGTGTAAAATTCTACTGGCAATGGTATGCTATCATATAACACTTGCATAATAGAATATACACAATAGTAAAGGTAGACATCCATAAAATGAGAGCATAAAAGGAATGGCACAATGAGAACTAATATTTTATGACATATATAAATTATAAAAGTAGAGTATTGTCTTAGTGAGTGAATGTGGTCCTCCTATTGAGTTTTGACCATTCGTGAACTCATCCAATGGCCGTATTCTACACTCTCACTCAAACATACTATAGAAGAAGACAATCTAGATTTTATTGCTAGACCTTACTCTCTTACTTGCTTAAGCTCACAATTGCTCAACTTGCTTCCTATGAGGGGAATATCCCTTATTTATAGGCTCATAGGAGCTAGGTATTACATGTACAGAGAAATCTAGATGAATACATGACAATATTTTTTAGAGATCTTCTTTTGAATTCTTACCATAATATCAAGATATTCTAGATATCTTTCTCATCCTCTTTTGGATTCTTCTTTTAATATTTACAATTACATGAGATAGTCAAAATATTACTGCTTATTGAGATTCTATTTTTGGATTTTTCTTATGATATCTCAATAATTACATTATACTTCCAAATTACTTTAGACTATCTTGGAATTTTAGACATTGTCTAAATATTTTACAAGATATTGTCATACTTTTATTTATTTACATCACACCTCAAGACACTTAACCTTGTGATAAATAGAATTTAACATTATGATGATACTTATACTATTTACTCTTACTTTTTATTATGACCTATCCTAATCATGACATTCCTATTGTACTCCTTTCATGCAAACATTATATTTGTAATATTGATATTCCTTAATGGCTACTGCCGTCTTCTAGTGAAGCCACTATGTTGTAAGCCTCTCAAACAAGTCATCCAATTGTATACTATATATTCTATATATATCTTCCTTTTAAGATGAGATTAAATGGCCTCTTGTGCAATTATTACATCATTAAAAATTTGTTTTTCATGAGTAAAACCTTCTTCTTCCTTTGATATAACACAATAGAGAATGATTTTCAATCTATTTGTCATAATGTTTGAAATTAATTTATAAGTAATATTACAAAGGCTTATCGGGAAAATATCAAAATGTTTTTCTCATCTTTCTTGGTAACTAGTGCAAAAATGTTGCATTGATATCACTTATTGTATCCTTCTTTTTCTTGGATTCTTTAACTACATACAACATATCACTCTTCCATAATTCCTAAAATCTTACCTTTAACCTCCTTATCTTCCCCAAATCCTAACATAATAGATTTGAAATAATTAATTACTTCATTTCTAATATATTCTTTAACCTAAATACTTCTTTCATCTAGAATTGAAATATTTTGTATTTAATGAAAAGATAATTGTTTTGGTTATAGCATGAAAGAAAATTGGTATATATGTCCCTTAGCTTAATCTATCCCTCCCTTTATTGTTGGCACTAATATGACTATTCCTTTTTTAACACATGACAAAAATAAGAAAGTACTTATTTTTCTTACACAAGTTTTTTGGTCCATTTCATCAATCTCTGATATCTCTTAAAATTATTGATATTGGATTTACTTTCCTCTTTTTAAATATTTTACTAAAATATTTAACATTCCAAATCTTCATTTTCACCCTTAGATATTTTATATTTTGAACAAATATGTACATATATGATCCTTCAAACGTTGCTTCATCCCAACATAACATAATCATCTAGAAGAAATCAGGGTCTTGGATCCACCTACACTAAAACCAAAATGACTTTGGATGACCACTATAGAGTAAAATACATCTCAATAGAGTGGGTTTATGTTCTAATACTAGTTATAATAAAATGTCTTAAGAGATTGTATACTCCACATCCTTATATTCCACAGTACTTGTTTTTGTTTCACATATTAAAATAAACTCGAAACTATAACAAACTATTAATTCCTTAATAACTATTTTTTAGGGGATTTATTCATACCCCTAATATTCTAAGATACCATTTTCATGATAAATTTTTATTATTATTTATTAGATTATCCCCAATTCTTACTAACATTTATTAATTACCCAATAAATTTTAACTACTCTTAACTAATTCCCTAATAACTACTACAACTTATTATTTCCCTAATAACTTATTTTTAGGGGTCTTATTCATACCTCTAATATTTCAAGATATTATTTTCCATCAATTTTTATTCTTATTTGTAGGATTAACCCCACATCTTGTTAACACTTATAATATTTGTTTACAATTCTCCATTACCAATAATTTCATCTTGATCAATCTTTTCAAATTCTTGAGATTGTTTATAATGAGACGTGACATCTATAGATTTATCCTGCCTTGGAGAACATAAAGTGCAAGAAATAGCCTAAAAAATAGTTTCTTCTCTGTGTTGCCCTCGAAACCCTAAAGTGCAAGGATCATCCTCTATATTATGCTTCCTTAAAAACCTTAAATTTTCATAGATATCCTCCATACTTAATTTTCATTATGTTGCTCTTGAAACCCTTCCATACCACCTTCATTTTTATTGCAAGGAGAGGATTTTATACAACTTGAAAAATTGAAGATAATTTACCTAGATTATACTTGACCTCTTTTGCCTTCTTTGTTTTATAATTTACCTCCAAAACTTCCTTCACACCTTTAATTCCTTTTGAACTTGAACTTACACATTATAATTCCTCATCCCTTGTGTCCTTGTTTATTTCTTCTAATATTGATGTAAGTGAATCATGATGGTCTTCATCATATAAATATGCAAAGGAGCTTTCTTTATCACTTTGTTGGAAGTGGAAAATCCTTGACCTAATCCATATTCTACTATAGTATGATTTCCTTACTTCATCTTGATGTTTTTCTAATGACCATGAATTTTTATATCTTTCTCCATCATTTACATTGCAATCTCTTGCCATGTGTCCAATTAACATTTACAACATTAGAATACAATGTTTTTATAATCCAGTTGTCGATCATATTTTCTTGATTCAAATTTAATCTCAATGCAAAGGGGAATCCATTGTTATTTTGTTGGGAGTGGAAAACCCTTGACATAATCTAGCTTCTATTATATTATGACTTCCTTACTTCATTTTGAATTTTTTCTTATGACCAAAATTTTCCATCTCTTTCTCAATGATTTTCATTACAATCTCTTACCATGTATCCAATATCATAATATTTGTAGCATTAGAATGCAATGTTTTTATAATCCTCTTGTCGAGCCCATTTCCCTTGATTCAAATTTAATCTTTGATGAATTGTGGCAAAGGTTTTGAAATATCTATGGCAACACATATCTAAGTATATAAAGCATGATTTTCCTCCTTAGTTATTAGTACCTCCTAGATGAACTCCCCTCGAGTACTATAAGTATTATTCAAAACCTCCTTATTGATAAATTAATATAGAAATTCAAAAGCCTAACCCATAGTGGAATCCTTTTAGTAGTTTAAGTCTTCATAGAAAAATTATCAATATATGGTCTTCAATCTAGGCCATCTCTTCCCCTTCAAACGTGGGCCACCATTCATTATTTTATCCTAATTTCCAAACTAGAGAAGATGAGGATAATTTCTTTAAGAAGAAAAGTCATGGAGTAATTCAAATTCAATCCCCACTTCTATTTGATCTAATCTTATAATTTCAAAAAACTTAGACAATATCTATGGAACTTACATATTAACTCTATGCTTTTAGGAACCATTATTGATCATCTTATACTTGATAATCACTTCTAGTGTAACCTTTGCTGCCTAGATAGGGATTACTATCATTATCTTTTCATAATATCCCAAACTAAGGCACCCATACTTATAACTAAGATATTCTTATTTTCAACAAAAGCTTCTATAAATGAATCTCCTTTTGTGCTACCTAGTGTTTCCTCATAAAAATCTATTATTTTTTGAAGTTTCCCAAATATCCAAAATAATAAAATAATAAAAAGTGAGGAGTGTCGCTTCTTCTTCATACTTGCTCTTTGCTTGCACCTACTCCTTGCTCTTTTCTAAAGATTTGAAACAAGAAAATGTGAAGCTCACTTCTTGCTTGCACTTGCTATCTCCTTACATATTTCCATAACCATTTATTATCAATAATTTTCATCCATTAAAACCATTTTACATAGTCATATCATGAATGTTTTTTATCCTTATAATCATATAAGATACACTTACAATACAATGTTGGTGGAATAGCCCTTTGTACTATAAATTTTGCCAAAGCCCCAATTGTGTGATGAGGAATATAATTATTTCTAGTAGTGCATTTCATTTCCACAATGATAATCATCCCACCCTTTACACAATGATAATGATCTCATGATCATGTATACATGTCTCATGACTTTAAATCCTTAGTGTTAAAAATTTAATTCTATAATTTTCTTAAAAGTAAAGGAAAT
This sequence comes from Wollemia nobilis, assembly GCA_028583015.1. Taxonomy (NCBI): domain Eukaryota; kingdom Viridiplantae; phylum Streptophyta; class Pinopsida; order Araucariales; family Araucariaceae; genus Wollemia; species Wollemia nobilis. Next base: position 2,627,991 of record JAQPPZ010000927.1, read on the forward strand.
GTAACATATTGACTATAGCTCACTCAAGAATAATTAATAATAACCTTATTAAAATTAATCTCAATTGAATAGCTTTAATAGAATCAAACTATAATCTTAAAAATCTAAGTTTAAATTAGTTTTATTTTAAACTTTAATTTAAGAGTTTTAATAAATTTAAGTTTCAAAAACTCTAATATTAAAATTAATTTATGCCTAACATTTTAAGAAAATATATAAAACTTGAATTATGTGTAAGTATCTTTATTTATTTTTCTAAAGTTTATTACATGGGATTGAAATAGGTTTCATTTTTATTATATTTTAAATTTATTTTCATTGTCTTTCAACAACTACATAGTTGAGATTGTGTTATCATGGTATTTAAACAACTTCATATTGATATTACAATAAATTATCGTAACAAACCCTCTTATCGAGAAAACAAGGGAATTAAGTCTTGGTAAGTTTTTTTGTAGCGTAACATTTCAATCAATAGAACTTCAATCATATCCCTAACTTCTTCAAAAAAAAAAATTATCATCTTATATTTTAATCTCCAATTTAAAATGTTTGAACCTAAATATTTTATTAGGTCCTTGTCGAGATACCCCAACGGTATGTCATTGGGGTTTCATCTCAGTTACCTTAATTCAAATCACGAGGAGGGAGGCCCCCTGTTGCTATGCCCCTAGGAAGTGTGGTCTTAGTTGTGCCAACTGTTGCACTTCACCTTACTTCAACCAAAAAAATATTAGTTTTAATTAACACCTTTATAATTTCAAATTTAACATTATCTATTCTAAACATTTTTGTTAAATTATTATGATGCTAAAAATTATCATTTATGAAAACTAACATAAAGATAAAAATATGAAATATGAATGGTTTAATTTTTTTCAAACTTACAATATAAATATATTTTACTCTAATAATTATTAAAATTTATGTTGTCAAACTTTCAAAACTTTTCTCTTCAATGTCAATTCAACCAACAACAAAGTTGAACTAAATTATCAAGTCTAGGGTGTTATTTGAATTTTAAAAGACTAAAAAGTTTCTTGGAATTTATTCTAAGCACATTCAATATTGAATATTTATGACAACCCTGTTTTGTATTTCTTTAGTGCAAGCAGGAGCTAGGAGTGAGTGCAGCCAAAAGTGAGTGTGAGCACAAGCTAGGAGCGAATATAGCTGGAAGTGAGTGTGAGTCAAAAGTGAATGCAGCTAAAAAGCAAGTGTGAGCATGAGCCAGGAGTGAGTGTAACTAGAAGCAAGTATAGTTGGAAGTGAGTGTAGTTGGAAGTGAGTGTTAGTGTGAGCGTGAACCAAAAGTGAGTGCAGTTGAAAGTAAGTGCAAGCATGATCTAGGAGCAAGGAGGGACTGTGGGCAAGAAGCAAGAAGTAGAAAGTAAAGTAATATCAAGGAACAAGTGTCACTTCTTGTTCCAGATCTTAGGATAATTTAAAGGATTCAGTTGAAGAAAATCTAAGTAACATAGAAAGAAAGTCATTTTTTAAAGTCCTTACTAAAAGTAAAAAAGATCTCGTTGGAAGTATGGATGTCATATGTAGCAATAAGAGGAAGAGTAAATCTATGGCAAACCTTATCTAGGTAGTAGATAGTACACCAGAAGTGATTATCAAGGATGGGATGATTGAACATTATATAATGGTTCTTAAAACTAGAGGGTTAATATGTAAGTTCCATGGATGTTGGCTAGGTAATGGATACTACACCAAAAGTGACTATCAAGGATGAGATGATTGAGCATGATATAATGGTTCTTAAAACCAAAGGATTAATATGTAAGTTCCATGATACTAGCTAAGTTTTTTTGAGATTCAAAATTGGATCAAGTTGAAGTGGGGATTGAATTCAAATTACTCCATGAATTTTCTTCCAAAAGGATTTTTCCTCATTATTTTCTATAGTTCAAAAATAAGGGATAAAATAATGGATGGAGGCCCATGATTTAGAGGTAAAGATGCATTATATTTAATACCTTGGAGTGAGAATTATTTGTGGATGCAAAAACTATTAAAAGGCTTTCAGTATGGATTAGGCTTTTTGGACTTCCTTATCAACTCATCTATAAGGAAGTTTTGAAGAATATTGGTAATACTCTAGGCAAATTTATCCAGGAGGGACCAACTACTAAGGAGATAAGGCATGCTATATACACTTGAATATGTGATGTCATGGATATTTCAAAACCTTTACTGTAGTCGATTAAGATTAAATCTAAATCAAGAGAATGGGGTCAACAATTGGATTATGAAAATATTACATTCTGATGTCACAAATGCCATGAAATCGAGCACATGGCAAGAGACTACAAAGTGAAAATTATGGAGGAAGAGATGGAAATTTTTGGGTATGAGGGTACATTCCATTTGAAATAATGAGATCATATCATAGGAGAATCTAGGTCCAATCAAGTATTTTCCACTCCTAATAAAGTGGCAAGAAAAACCTCTCTACATCATCAGATAACAAATGCCATTATATAGTTCACTCAAATCAACCATTAGAAGAATAAAATGATATGAGGGATGAGGAAATACAATGTGAAATCTCAAATATAGGAGCTAAATGTGTTAAGGAAAATGGAAAGGTATATTTTAAAGCAAAGGAAGATGGGGAGGTGAATTTTAAAGCAAATGAGGTGAAGGAGGTCAAGCTTAATCCAAGTAAATCACCTTTATTTTTCTCAAGTAGCATAAAATCTTCTCCTTACAATAAAAATGAAAGTAGTATGGAGTGTATTCCTTGCACTTTAGGGTTTCAAGAGCAATACAATAAATAAAATCTTATGGAGGATATCCATGGAAATTTAAGGTTTCCAAGTCAACATAATAAAGTAATGACTATGGAGGATCATTTATGTAGTTTAGAGTTTTCAAGGCAACATAAAGAATAAAACGTTGATGAGGCTATTCCTTGCACTTTCAATTGTTTAGGGGAACATAAATCTTTAAAAGATAAGTCTCATTATGAACAATATGAAAAATACAAAAAAAATAGAAGAGATTGATGAAGATGAGAGTGTTGGTGGGAATGGAAGGAGAGGAAGGTCATTTAAGCATGAAAAAAAAGAAAAAGAAACTCAAAAGGATATTGATTTGGGAAGCCAAATAAAAAATCATAGGTGTTAACAAGAAGTGGGGCTAAGCCTACTAATAAAAATAAAGAGTGTTGATGAAAATGATACCATGGAATATGAGGGACATGAATAAAACGCCTAAAAAAAAGCTATTAAATAATTAATAGGTTGTTCTAGTCCTGAGTTTATTTTAATACAAGAAACAAAATTAAGCAGTGAAGAATGTAAGGATGTTTTATATAAGATTTGGAATATGGTTGATTGTTTAGCAGTTTCTTCTACAGGAGCTTCAGGAGGTATTACAATGATATGGAACAAATGCAAATGGGATGGACAATTATTTGAAGCAAAAAGTAATTGGGTTGTTGGATTATTTTGCAGGAAAGAGAAAAACATCAAAGTTCGGGTTATAAATGTATATGCTCCAAATAAAATTACTCCTCGTGAAAGATGTTGGAAGGACCTTAGCATATTTTTGTCAAATACAATGATGACTCATTGTGATCTGTGGATTCTTGGGCATGATTTTAACATTGTTCTATTTCCTTTGGAAAAAAAGGGTGGTATTCCAAGATGGTCTCAATAAATGAAAGATATTGCTTCATTTATCAATTCAATGACCTTTGGGAAGTTAGTCCCTCAAGATTTCAATATACATGGGATAATAGATACATTGGGAAAAATCATATAATGTTTTCATAATCCACTTGTTGATCCCATTCTTTTGATTCAAATTTAATCCTAATAGACTGTGGTAAAGGTTTTGAAATGTCAATGACAACACATCGAGTCTATACAACATGTCTTTTCTCCTTATTAGTTGGTCCCTCCTGATGAATTCACCTAGAGTATTACCAATATTCTTCAAAACCTTCTTATTAATGAGTTGATAAGGAAGTTCAAAAAGCCTAATCCATATAGGAAGCCTTTTAATAGTTTTTGCATCCACAAAAAATTCTCACTCCAAGGTCTTAAATATAATGCATCTTTGCCCCTGAACCATTGGCGTCCATCCATTATTTTATCCCTTATTTCTAAACTACTGAAAATAATGAGGAAAAAACCTTTTGGAAGAAAATTCATGGAGTAATTTGAATTCAATCCCCACTTCCACTTCATCCAGTTTTGAATCTCAAAAAAACTTGGCCAATATCCATGGAACTTACATATTAACCATTTTGTTTTAAGAACCATTATATCATGCTTAATCATCTCATCCTTGATAATTACTTCTGGAGTACTATCTACTACCTGGACAAGGTTTATCGAAGATTCGCTCTTCCTCCTATTGCTAGCTATGACATCCATACTTCCAACTAGGTTATTCTTTAAGTAATGCCTTTCAAAAATAATTTTCTTTCCATGTTACCTAGATTTTCTTCAATTGAATCCTTTAAATTCTCCCAAGATCTGAAAATCACACGTTGCTTTCTACTTCCTGCTTCTTGCTCACACTTTCTTTGCACTCGCTTTCGACTACACTCACTCTTGGCTTGCACTGGCACTCACTTCCTGTTGCACTCACTCCCACTCCCGAGTGCTTTCGGATACACTCACTCCTACTCTTGGCTCATGGTGGTGCTCACTTCCATATCTCACTCTCGTTGCACTCACTCTCGACACACAGTTGCACTTGTGTTGATACTTACTTCCGACTACACTCACTCCCACTCCTGAGTGCTCCCAACTGCACTCACTCTCACTTCTGGTTACACTCACTCTCGGCTTGTGATTGCACTCAACTGCACTCACTCTCACTTCTGGTTACACTCACTCTCGGCTTGTGATTGCACTAACTTTCGACTAATATAAAAAATATTTCATTTTGATTTTAATTCATGTCCTAATAAAAAAATTAAATATTTGAAAAAAAAAGTCCCCATTCCATACAGAATTAATGTCTTTAAGTTCTTGTTAAAAAAATCAAGTTCAAACCATAGAATGAATATAAATGATATATTATATTTCCATTTAAAAAAATAAAATTACAAAAATAATTAAAATCTTAAAAATTATTATTTTTTCAATAAATTTGCTTTAAAAAATGTATTTAAGTGCTTTTATATCTACATTTCTTTTCCCTAAATGTAATGCAAGCTTAATAGATTTTAAAAAAAGAAAAATTATTTTTATATGTACGTTTCTTTTCCCCTACCTGTATCTTGAATGTAAAGCTTAAGCTAACTTAATATGCATGGAAGTTATAAAAATAGCAAACGAAATAAAATTTCAGCTGCTCTTCCGTCATGGTGACTCGAAAATAAAAAGCACTTGTATTTAGCTTCTTCTCATAAATGGTTTCTCCTAAACTCATATTGCCGATAATTTGGCACAAACACAGCAGAAATTTAGTGTTCTAAATTTAAGTGTTTTTTTTAGCTTGTTTGTAAAAGGTAAAATTTTTATTGAAATCAAAAGTATACAAGATTTAAAAATTAGATTATAATAAAATTGTCTCATCTAGATATATTATCTTTTAGTAAATTAGTAATAGTTTGAGAGCACGTTGAAGGAAGCTGATGCCACTCCCTAGCATCCCAACCTTCTTGAAATTCAGAGGCCCATTTATCCAAACAATCAATAATACCATTCCACTCCCTTGGAATATAGTAAAAGCGATGAACTCCAAATAACAACGAAAACGAAGAATCTGTATAACTACCCCAACCAACCTCCAATTAACATTGGTAAGATTACATGTATTCAACAAATTAATGAGAATTTGAGAATCCAATTCACAAATTATCCTGCGCCAACCCAAACCATATCCTTGTTCCAACGCATAAAGAATAGCAAGGGCTTCCATATAATTATTGGTATGTCTTCCTTTAAAACATGAGAAAAAGAAACATACCGCACCACTACAATCACGTCCCACTCCACCAATACCAACATTTCCAAGATTACCTCTTGAAGACCCATCAATATTAATCTTAAGAACCCCCCTAGGAGGCGGGTGCCATCTACCCTCTCTTTGCACTCTGTTATTGAATCCCATCATGCTAAAAGAAATAGTAGCACGTGGACCAGACACCGTCAAACCCAAACCATGCATAATCTGGACCTCCACTGTGTCCACAGGAATACTAATATGACATTTGGTAGACACAGTTTCCTGAAGCATTCTCAAAATTCTCTGCCAGACTTGATAAACAGATAATTGTCTCCCTTGAAAAATTCTTTGATTCCTTTCAAGCCAAATTTGCCAGAAGATGCACGAGGGACCAATATGCCAAGCAACCTGTAAAAAGAAGACCTTAGCCGGAGGCCTTCTCAAACTCCTCCAGAAATCCAAAAGAGAAGAAGAATGAACACAAGACTGTTTCCACACACCCCACCACAAATGCCAAATCTGACGTGCAAAACCACATTGAAGAAGCAAATGACCAACAAATTCCTCACTATTCTCACATAGGAAACAAAAGGAAGGACCATGAATACCTCTCTTTTGAAGGTTATTCCAAATGAGACATCGATTACGAGTGGCAACCCACAAGTAAAAATTGCACTTAGGCCACGCAAATTTATTCCACACTTGCTTCCACCAGTGAACATCCTCAATACCATAACATTGGCGATCCAATTCATGATATCCAAAGGCAACCGAGAAAATCCCTCTATTGTCTTGACCCCAAACCAACAAATCATCATCTTGTGAAGAAGAGCATTCTTTAGAAGCCAGAATGCGCACCAACTCCTCTCTATCCTCCATAGAGCCTCCAATAGGTCATTCACTGGGATCCCTCCATTAGAACATTTCCATCTGACCAATTCTATTAACTTTAAAATCCATCACTCTAGACCAACCAGCAGCCAAAAAAACGATGAGCAAGATCAAGAAGATAAGGATACTCAGTTAAAAAAGCAAGAAAACCATCCCAAGAATCGTGTCATAAGAGAACCATAGAGCCTTAATGAAAAATCCAAAACAACCCTTGTTTGATAAGAGAAGGTCCCTTCTTCAGAGTGTTCCATACAAAAGAGCCTCCCACACAAGCTATAACGAGGAAGCTCATCAACCTCCACCCCACAGAGATATTTATAAGAAAGAATTTTAGCCTAGGTTTGGTCATGATTAGTACACTAGTGACAATAAAGTTTGGTAGTCAGAGCTTACTCAGAAAAAGAACTCAGACGAAGACCTAGACCACCCTCTTGTTTAGGTCTACAAAGAGACTTCCATTTCACCAAACTCCATTTAAAGGATTTCAAATTACTAGCCCACAAAAATCTCCGTGAAAGAGAATCAAGATTATGAAAAAAACTCGTCAGAGCAACCTGAATTAAGCATCTATACACAGTTAACGCTTGAATTACAAATTTGAGGAGCAAAACTTGACCAGCAAAAAATAGCCATATGTAAGTCCAGTAACTAACCCGATTACAAAATTTCTCCAAAAATTTAAACCAAGATAAATCCAATAACAATTAAATAACTTTTTAACTATCATATTATTTTATAATAATATTTTAATAAAATAATTACTAATATTTTTTTTCATATTAATTTATGATATTTTTCCATAAAGTGCATGTCACTATCATATAGTTGAAAAGATAGTACCTGTTTTGTTGGACGCTTGTGAAAATAATTAACCGTATTATGAAGCTATCAAATTTGAAGTGAGTAAAATTTATCCGACTTAATTTATCTTAGCAGTTTTATTTTTTATTTCATTTAAACGTGTTTTTAAATTTTATTTGGTTAGTGTGAAAATTTTTGACTATCAATGTATAAGGTTGAACAGTTTTTTCCTAACCATGATCTTTAGTAAAGTCGAAAGCAATAAGGTTGAACAATCTTCTCCTAACCATGATCCTTAGTAAAGTGGAAAGCAATACTTATCAATAGGAAATTTAACACACCCACTCCGTCACACACTCATCTAAGCCACGATTTAAACCTTAAACCTATGAAACATATATTTATGAGTGTTTGGTTTTATATATTGCATTTTATCAATGCATTTATATAGATAAGGTATATTGTTAATGATATATCTATCACATTGTTTTTTCTTTTAATTTATTTTATCTATGGCTAATATTAATATAAATCAACTTACCTATTTTCTTTCATCTTTTATTTCAATGCACGAGGTTGAGGTATTAAAACTTAACTTCATTCATTGGAACCTAACTAATGGTCATGCATCCTTCATGCTATTAGAATTTCTAACTATGACCTTCCTACCAATATTAAATAGGCCACCAAACCATCTTTCATGGCTTAAAAAGTTTACCACATAGTTGACTCTAACAATTGAAATTAATGCAATAAAGAATAATTATATTAACTTTAATAAAGATCTTATCTTTAAGTTGATTTACAATCTATTTTTAGCTTTAATATCTTCAATATATTATTAAATGCTCTTTCAACTTATGGTTTATAAGTACCTTATTGAAATTAATCTCAATTTAATAGCTTTAATAGAATCAAAATATAATCTTAAGGTTAATTTAAATTAGTTATATTTTGAATTAAGAGTCTTAACATATTTAAGTTTTAAAAATTATAATTTTAAAATCAATTTATAATTAGAATTTAAAAAAAATATTTAAAACTTGAATTACTTGGAAGTATCTTTATTGTTTTTAAGTTGATTATATGGGATTAAAATAGGTTCCATCTTTATTACATCTTAATTTTGATATCATGGTATATCAACTACATAGTGGTGATAGTGTTATCACGATATTTAAACATATCAACTATAGCTCACTCAAGAATAATCTATAAATATCTTATTGAAATTAATCTCAATTTAATAGTTTTAATAGAATCAAACTATAATCTTAAAACTCTAAGTTTAAATTAGTTTTATTTTGAACTTTAATTTAAGAGTTTTAATACGTTAAGTTTCAAAAACTCTAATCTTAAGATTAATTTATGCCTAACATTTTAAGAAAATATATAAAACTTCAAAAACTCTAATCTTAAGATTAATTTATGCCTAACATTTTAAGAAAATATATAAAACTTGAATCATGTGTAAGTATCTTTAATTATTTTTCTAAAGTTGATATATGTGGGATTGAAATAGGTTCTATTTTTATTATATTTTAAATTTGTTATCATTTATGAAAACTAAACTAAGGATAAAAATATGAAATATGAATAGTTTAATTTTTTTCAAACTTACAATATAAATCTAATTGAATTTAATAAATATTAAAATTTATGTTGTCAAACTTTCAAAACTTTACTCTTCAATGTCAATTCAACCAACAATAGCATTGAACTAAACTATCAAGTCGAGGGTGTCATTTGAATTTTGTGTAGACACTAAAACCTAGTCATTTGTCCTCTACCCATGCTTTCTCGCCACTTTCTGCCCACTATTTACATATATTTATTTTATATATATTTAATATTGATATTTTTTATATATATTTATATAAGTGAATTAATCCTAGCCATCTGATTTCATTTAATCATATCCATTCATCTTCATCAATCCATGCCACACCCTAGATTTAATATCCACCCTCCGATATGATTTTATCTCAGCCACACGATTTGTGTCGTTGAAACCCTAAGTATGCCCTAGGTTGGATTATTAATAGGAGTCATTTTGATGGCTCAACCCCTGGAAAAATCCTAAGCCATTTGTACCTTGAGTTCGAAGAACTTGAGTCCTCAGCCATTCATTCCTAAGTCCCTTGGAGCATCCGAGAACCCTCACCTTCTGTCCATATCTACCATAGCCTTTGCATCCATCGTCGCATCCCTCGCCCAGCCATATCTGCTTTTGCAAATTTCCTCCCTCAACCATCGAACGCCTTCGAGCGCTTCCTATCACCCCCAAGCACCTCTAGGCGCTTCCTTTCCCACCGCCAAGCGCCTCTAGGTGCCTTCCACCATCACCAAGCGCCCACATGTGTTTCTTGCAGTTGCTAAACACCCATAGACATTTTACGTTAGAGATCCTGAAGTACCCCTAGCCTCCGAGAAACATTAGGCATCGCCGCATTGATTCACTGCAATAAGCTACATCAAATCAGAAGCCAGTAAATACATAAGGTAAATCAAGTGCTTATTACTTTATTACATGCATTTTTAGTTTTGTTCATTTTATTTACAACAGATAGTTAGGGTTTTATCATTGCTTATAGAGGGCCTCACATTGTGGAGCCCTCATAGATGCTACTAACTTATTTGTTGTTTTAGTGTGTGCAAATATGGAAATGTGACATTAGCATTGGATAGTTGCTTAAGCTGGAGTGGCCTGACATCGAATAACTAAAAGCCCACTCATTTCTGTTGGGAGTAAGGACGCACTTGAAGACACCACCAACCTTGTTTGCTAGGGTTTCGGAGAACCTTGGCTATTGTAAATCTATATCAAAAGGATTCAAAGATCCACATTGTAACAATGGAGTTTTTAGGCTCCCATCGTTAATATAAGATCATCTATTGTGCAATTCTGGGTTCTTTGTGTTCAATTTATTTAGCATTGTTTGGTGTTGCATTTTTGTCTCTTCAAATGGTGATCACGGTGGAATCCCCTAAGGGTTTATTTTTATGATTTGTCTTACTGATTTATTTGCTATTTTTTATCATCTTGTAGGGTTTTTAGGAGAACAGATTTTTCTAGATCTAGGGTTTTTGGAAGTTGCAGGAAGCTACAGAAGGTATGCGAAATACTCGACGGTGCTCGAGGGCTATCCAAAAATACCCAAGTGCATTTCAAAAATGCCCAGGTGCATTTCAAAAATTCCCAGGGGTATTTTATAGAGAGTTGGAGCACAAGTGTAGGTTGTTTTGTAAGTCTACAGCCAAAACCCTAGCTTTTCTATTTTACGTATTTTGGGCAGTTTATGTCTTTTTCAATTTTTAAGATAAAAATAACATCATTAAGTAATCTGGAAAATAACATTCATATTAGCTTGCATTTTAGGTTTTAGATTAATCATTTGCATCCATCCACATCTTCTATTTGAAGTTTTTGTTTTCTGTTGTGTGTACAAATTAAAAATATATTGCATTCTGATTTCATGTGAATTGAAATTGTATAATTAGTTTGCATTATAGGGTTAGGGATTCCTATTTTTGTAGGTCTAAGTAGGAACATTGTTCATATACCAAGAGTATCCCCGTACTTGGGTGATTCCATACGAAGGAGTAGACAAACCTCCCAACTGTCTAGAGCGAGTCTTAAACGGTGTGCTCTACATCCTTTGGAAAATTGGTATTGTGAATGGTGGCTTCTAATTTAGACCATCAAAAGTGGTTATCTTTCTAACATTGTATGAACACCATAGCAAATTAGAAATTTTAAAAAAGAACCACACACTGCACGATTCACATTTAACAGTAGTGGTTGGATTTCATCACCAGCCATTGCTTGAGATTTGGTGACGATGGCTTTCATCTCCATCCACCAATATCTGCCCTTAGAAACCCTAGGTCACCCCCGAGCAAACTTGTTGGATTTCATCACCAGCAAGAATCTCGTTGCCCCAGATTAGCCATAGTTTTTACCTTTATTTGTATTAGTTCAGATTAGCACGTTTGAAACACACAATATTGAAACCTAAGGAAATGAACTCACATTAAAAATGATATAATCAATGAATGAGGTAAGACACACGTGTTAAAAAAACTTAGCATTGATTGTTTATTTTTATTGTGAAATTTAAATTTTGTGTTTCATTTTATTGTATAATTTGTATTTGATTTATTTGCTTTATGGTCTTAACTAGAAAATAAAAGAAAGTATTAAATCAATATAATCTAATGGAACCTTCATCCACCTTCCCCACCACTTATATGGTAGATTCCCTGAATGTGACACGGACAAATTTATCTGCAGGTCCCTCACATTCCTTACCATCCACAAACTTTCATATGGTTATGCCCCAAGAAGAGTTAACCTCACCAACCATTGACCATCATATTATCCATATAGACAGGCAAGAGTAGAATCTCTCATGAAGTCTTCTAACTATGCCTTAGATTCAATCCCCACCTCACCTAGACAGGATTCTACTTTACAGTAGGAGCCTGTTTATTCCCAACCATAATTCAGCTTTACCTAGGTGTACACTAACCCTATTTTTGAGGCATCAGTTACACCTTCTTCCCATATATCCATTCACCAACCTTTATGTGCTCCTAGACTTCATACACATCCACATACACCAAACCCTTGCATGAAGTACATGTAAATGCAGCTTCACAATTTTTAGCCTCACAAGTTACCATACCTAGTGTAACTTGTCCCCCATACATATCTTCCATACCATATGCTTCCATACCCTCCATTTCTAATAGAAATACTAATGAAGCATGGGAACACCTATGAAAATTGCTTAGACAATGTCAAAATGCTCAACAACAAGTACAGGTGAACCCTAAGCCTTTACCAAACTCTACTCAAACTGTACTTGTTAACCACGGTCCATCATGAGCACCACAGTCTTCTATGGTTTCTATCCCTGTTCCCCCACCAAGTCATACCATTACCCATCCTATTCCCATTAGTCAACCTAGCCATAACCCTCATACATCAACCTCATTCCACAATTCTTCGTCTTTTCACCATCAATCTCCCATGCATCAATTTCCATAAAATTTACCTAGTCATCATTACCAATATTATCATAAGTTAGTCACTCCGCAACATTTTTCCACCCCACCACAAAATCATCAGGTAATTCAGGGCTTTCACATTCATGAGGAAGACCCTCAAATTAAGGCCATGCAAAAATAGATAGATCAATTCATACAATATACTCCTGGTTTGACAAACCAGAAACCAACCTTACGCCAATTGATCAATCAACCCATTCATCCTTCGGTACCATCACCACCATATTCGATAGATTTCACGGTGCCTAAGTTTGACAAATTCAAGAGAACTGAGGATCCCAAAGAACATGTGAGTACGTTTGTACATGCTTGTTTTAGAATTCAAAATGATAATACTCTCATGCTTTGAACTTTTCCTCAAACATTAGGAGGAGATGCCATAGAATGGTATAATCAATTACCCAACCATAGTATTTATACTTTTGAGCAATTGATTGACCAATTCTTTGAGTGTTTCATCCTTAATGTTAACAAGAAGGTCTCATTGTCTGATGTCTATGCTTTAAGACAACATGATGATGAATCTATCTACGATTTTGGAAACCATTGGAGGGTTGTCATCACTAAATTTCCATTCACCCTACCAGTGGATAAGCTAATAAAATTATTCACCAAGATTTGTTTAAAATCTATCTCTTGGATGCTTCAACAACAAACTTATCGATCATTTGAAGAAGCTTTAGCTCAGGCTAGTGTCATTGAGGAAATAAAAATCCAAGAAGGCATACTCAAGCCTAAGAAGAAAGAATGGTAAAATAAGGGCCAATAAAAAAGCAACTATTCTGGCCAACCAAAATCAACACAAGCTACCCCAACCAATCAGCCCAATCAAGTTAATCAAGTGGTCATGAGCTAGCTGGTAATAGCTCAACAACAATCGATGCAATAAACATCACAACAAATTGCTTATCATGCGGTATCCTCAACAACTCAAGCCATATAGAACATAGTGCCAATTGTGGAAAACCTCCCCCAAAGAAAGTATGTCAAAAAAAATCGCCAATACACCCCCTTAGCTAAGTCATATGCTTCCCTTTTTTGAAGGTTGTATGACATGAAAAAACTTGCTTTGCTCGAAATCAGACCTAATGATCCTGCCAAACATAGTAAACACTATTAGGAAGATCTATTTTGTCCTTATCATAAGCAAAATGGGTATGGCATTAACAATTGCTATTCATTTAAAGACATAGTGCAAGACCTTATTGACTTGGGGGCAATAAAGCTTGACAACCCCTTGCTCAACAAAATCAAAACCTTAGTGTTTTTCAAACACCACTTCCTCATCACGAGGAGGTGCAACCAAATGTAGAAGGGGATAACACCAAAACTCCCCCTAACCAAGTCAATCATGTCCAATAATACCAAGGGTTTGTAGGGGCCATCCATGTGGTCACTAGAATTCAAAGAAATAATCAACAAAATGTAAGGCAACCACCTCAAACAAGTGTGTCGCAACCTCCTACATCGCCACCCATTCAAGTTTCACCTAGTCCTTCATCACCCATCCATATCCCTAGTTAATCAAATCTACAAAATCCACCCATCAATCGTCCATCCTGACCAGTCATCTCATTGAGTAGTCGATTAATCACAAGACTAAAAATAGCTTCCGCCAAATTGTTAATTTGAGTTAATTCAACAATATTCCCTACATCGTGAAGCATTAATGGATATTCTCAAATCCATTGAACTGCAATCACAAGATCCTAATTCCTTGAACAACTTTGTAGGGAGCATCCAAACATGCATGGAGCCTTCCATCACATTCTATGACTTTGAGATTAAACCAATCTCATCGAAATCAATAGACCCTCCATTGCATATCATGGCTCTAATTGACAAGAAGCCTTTTAAAAGATTCCTAATTGATACCGATTCCTCCATCAATATCATCACCACATCTGTCCTTCATCATTTGAACCTTCCTCCATCTCATATCACCAAGTCATTATTTATTCTAAAAGCATTCAATGATGATTTATGTTCAATAGTTGGCACTATTGTTTTGCCCATTGAAGGAGGGATCAAAACGTTGCACACCATGTTTCACATCTTGGAAAGATCTATAGTGTACAATGTACTCCTTGATAGACCTTGGATGAGGGAAATGAGATGTGTCCCTTACATTTTAAATCAATGTTTGAAATACATTCATGAGGGATAAGTACATTGCATACCGATGAACATCGAGCCATTTAAGTATTGCAATTTTATTTCAAATACTTATGAATCCATGCTTCCTTCCACCCATTTGTTCCTTTCACCATCAACCAATCCATCTAACGCTTCATCAATATCTTCATCAAAGGATCCCATTCCTGAGGAGCTCCCTATCACCAACCCTAATCAAGCTTCCACGACCTCATCATCTTCATCATTGACTACATGCACATGTGGTCGTAATCAATCCACATCATAAACATCATTACCATCCACTTTGTCATCATCATCTATTCAACAACCTTACCAAACCAGTCCATTGCCATCACCTAATGTTTCACAAGTCGAATTAATGGATTGTGAAGCATCTCCATCTTCACCATTCCCCGACCATAGTCCTTCCATGCCATCCCAAGTCAAGGTCCACCTCACTAATATTGGTATTGGTGAACACGTGGTCTAGGACATCACTATCATTCCCCTCACCATTCTTAAGACTAAGGATTTTGGTTTCCCATGTGACCCACCTTTGGCCATAGGACCAGTATATAACATGGGTTCAGCTCCAAATAGCATAAATTTTGTATATGGGGGTATTGATTCTTCACCAACTCTAGTTTCCCTAGAGGAACCCAAAGAACTAGCACTCGCCAACATTACAAACATGATGAGATTTCCATATCGCTATTTTTACATAGTCAATTGGCAAGATCATGGCCTAGGATTGCATGAAAAGTGAGTGCATCGACCTATTGATGTTCCATATCAAGAGGTGCACGACTATTCAGATCTAGGTTACTACCCACTTTCCACCACTTCTCTTGAACAAGCCTTCCAAAGGCTTAATCTCAATTCAAGAGAAGAAGCACTCCATCCTGATAATTATGATGATGATATCTATGGAGAATTTGATCTTATATCAATAATTTTGGATGAATCTTAAGAAGAATCAGAGCCCATCATTCCCCATACCGAACAAGATGAGTTTTATCTCAACATGTTTCCCATCCATGAGCCTATCTTTCATTTGCTTATTCCATAAGAGCAAGATGCCCCTACCAGTGAACCGCCACCTCCATTCCATTAAGTTGTTTCATAAGACAACTTGTAACATATGTACATAAAATAAAAACAATGGTTATCACCACTACAAAAAAAAATCAAAAATCAACAAAAATATTTTCTTTTTAGCATTGCATGTATATATCATTTAGTTAAAAGTATTTATTTGTGTTGCTTGTTGTTGTTCAGGTTAACCAAGCTCCTAGCACTGGTTCCTAGGATCCACCCTTTCCATCCAACCTTATCCACCTTGCCATAAGTCAACATGAATCCTATTAATTTATTTACCCCACTCCATAATCCATATGATCTAGCTAAACCAATTTTAATTGACATAAGCCTTATCAATATGGACTAGATTTCCTTGCCTCCATATTTTTTTGAGTTTGTCTTGTATGAGGAATTATTAAGGGCTTTTGCCAACTACATTCCTCCATCCCCTCCGCTTTCACCTTCACCTTCACCTTCAACTTCAGATCCTGAGGTTTTCTAAGCAAAAATAGATGAGGATAATCCAAAAGAGTCTGATGACATCTTAGATGACATTCATCTGATCCCTACATCCCATCAACTTGAGGAAGTTTCCCATATGTCTATTGAAGATACTATCAATGTGGATCTTAGTTTAGACAAATACAATCCCCAAATTTTCAAGCTTGGAAAAATTTTATCACCTGAAGAACAAGAGCAATTAATTGCTCTCCTCAAGAGGAAAAAGGGTATATTTGCATGGTCCTATAAAGACATGCCTAGTATTGACCCTATTTTGGTTATCCATAATCTCACCTTAAATCCCAATACTAAGCTGGTTAAACAAAAACTTAGGAGAATGCATCATACTATGGTCCTCTTGGTAAAAACAGAGCTTCAAAAACTCTTAGACATGAACTTCATAGTTCCTATCGACTATCCTGAGTGGCTTTCAAACATGGTACCCATTCAAAAACATAACAAGGTGATACACATTTACACTGACTTTCAAGATCTTAACAAAGAATGTCCTAAGGATGACTTTCCTCTTCCAAATATTGATACTCTTGTCGATACCTGCACTGGCCATGAAATGCTTTCACTCATGGATGGTTTTTTAGAATACAACCAAATTAGAATATATCTTGATGACCAACAAAAAACAACATTCACTACACCTTGGGGAAATTTTTGTTACAAGGTGATGCCCTTTGGCCTCAAAAATGCAAGCACCAATTATCAACATGCCATGACATACATTTTCCATGACTAAATGCATAAGATTATCGAAGACTATGTGGACGATCTCTTGGATAAATCTAAAACTCGACAAGAGCACATTGGTGTATTAGAGAAAGTTTTTGATCGACTCCTAGAGCATAATGTAAGGTTGAACCCCAAGAAATGTGTCTTTGGTGTTACCTCAAACAGACTTCTAGGATTCATTATCTCCAAAAGAGGCATTGAGGTGACCCTAACAAGGTCAAGGTCATCATGGATATGCCTCCCCAACTAACTTGAAGAAATTACGTAGTTTACAATGAAATATCCAATCAATCCGTTGTTTTACTGCGCAACGTTTTGGCAAATATAGGTCATTCAATTACCTACTACAAAAGGAGGTGCCATTCTCTTGGATAGATGAATGTCAAAAAATCTTCTATGACATTAAGCAATACCTAGCTTCTTCACCAGTCTTAGCTCCTCCTTGTCTGAGGGTTCCTTTCTAAATAAATTGAACACAAAGAAAACAAAATTGCATAATATATTATCTTATATTAATGGGGGGAGCCTAAAAACTCCATTGTTACAATGTGGATCTTTGAATCCTTTTGATATAGATTTACAATGGCTAGGGTTCTCCGAAACCCTAGAAAACAAGGCTAGTGGTGTCTTCAAGCGTGTCCTTGCTCCTAATAGAAGTGAGTGGGCTTTTAGTTATTCGATGTAAGGCCACTCTAGCTTAAGCAGTAGTCCAATGCTAATGTCACAATTCCAGATTTGTACACACTAAAACAACAAATAAGTTAGTAGCATTTATGAGGGCTCCACAATGTGAGGCCCTCTATAAGTAATGATAAAACCTTAACTATCTGTTGTAAATAAAATGAACAAAACTAAAAATACCTATAATAAATTAATAAGCACTTGATTTACCTTACATATTTGTTGGATTTTGATTTGATGTAACTTGTAGTGAGTCGATGCGACGATCCCCTAGCGTCGCCTGAAGGCTAGGGGTATTTAGGATCTCTGACGTAAAATGCCCGTGGGTGTTTGGCGACTGAGGAAAATGCCCTTGGGCACTTGGTGATGGTGGAAGGTGACCAAAGGTGCTTGGTGGTGGGGAAGGAAGTGCTCAAAGAAGCTCGGGGGTGAAAGGAAGCGCTCGAAGGTGTTCAACGGTTGAGGGGGAAATATGTAGAAGCAGATTTGGTTGGGTGAGGGATGTGACAATGGATGTGAAGGCTATGGTAGATATGGATGGAAGGCGAGGGTTCTCGGATTCTCCAAGGGACTCAGGAACGAATGGCTGAGGACTCAGGTTCTCTGAAATCAAGATACAAATGGCTTAGAATTTTTCCAGGGGTTGAGCCATCAAAATGACTACTATTAATAATCCAACCTAGGGCATACTTAAGGTTTCAAAGATACTAATCATGTGGCTTAGATAAAAGCATATCAGAGGATGGATATTAAATCTAGGGTGTGGCATGGATTGATGAAGATGGATGAATAAGATTAAATTAAATCGGATGGCTAGGATTAATTCACTTATATAAATATATATTTATTAAATATATATAATATAATATTAAATATAAATATTAAATATATATAAAATAAATATATATAAATATATGTAAATAGTAGGTGAAAAGTGATGGGAAATCATGGGTGGAGGACAAATGGCTAGGTTTTGGTGTCTACAGATACCCCTTTTTGTACTGCATTGCATGAAACACAATGTAGTGCAAAAAAACAAGACACCTATTTTGGTTAGGTGTAGAAGCAGCTTCTCTTAGGATGTGGAACACGAGCTTGAAGATAAAAGAATAAAAGAATTTGAGTTTTTGCGTAGCTTACCCCCTCAATTGGCGAATGAGTTTGCGGATGAATCTCATGAACCAATTGAAAAATCTATGCAAATGAATGATGCAAATGTGATATTGTTTTTGCCCCAACAGTATGAAGGGGATTGGTGAAAATATGAAATGGTGCATCTATTTTTGCCCCAATAGATGAAGGGTTGTGTGAAAATATATTATGGAAAAATGTGTTTGTTTTTACCCCAATAGATGAAGGGAGTTTTGCCAAGTATAGATGCTATGATCATGTAAAATGTATCCCATTGTGGGAAGGTCAAACCAAATGTGGTTGCTCCAAATTTGGGTGATTCAATGTTATTGAAGAATGTGCCTTCTGGCATCATTGATATGCAAAGATAAAAGTAGTCAACTTCGGAGGGCCAACTAGTGACTGTCAGATAATTTCTATGATCGAAACCAATCACCCTAGCTAAATCCATTTGCCATGATGACTATCAAGGAAATGTGTGATTATGAAATGTAGTATTGTCCATGTTTTAAGCCCCACGAACTAGGCCATTAATGACAACTTTTGTGCAAATTGTTCTTGGCATTGGCTCACTCAAAATGTGAAGTACAAAATATGATTGTGATTTCAAAAACTGAGATATGGAATGATGAAAATGACCAAGTGTCCTTATGGTAGGCTCTTCATCTTATCGAATTCCATGGATGCAAATCGCTGCAATCACCAAGTATATAGAATAACCCACTAAATACAAGGTTCACTTGAATGTTGTTTGAATTGGCAAGTATGCAAATGATGATATGGAATGATGTGAAAATGATGTATGAATGATGATATTGATGATTGTGGTCTTTTTGTGAAGATTTGGACCATTTTGGAGTACTTTTGTAACTTTTTAGGCGAATTTGCAATTTGTGGCTGCAAATGAAAATTATGCATCCAAATTAGTTGGGATATTCACAAAACTTGATAAAATGAGGGAATAGATTCTTGGATGCAATATGAAAATATTTGGTGGGGATAAGCCACTATTTTGTAAAAAATTGATCTTTTGTGCAATTTGATGCCAAACGCCCATTGGTGCTTTTGACCTACAGAAACACCCATCGATGTTTGGGCATTCTGTAAACACCTATCGATGTTTGGGCATTCTGTAAAAACCTATGGGTGCTTTAGTACACTAGGAGTGCATGGGCATATCAAGGCACCTAAAGCAGCTATAAATAGCTACCAAGATGAGAAACCAAGCTCATTTGTGCATTTGAGAGTTTGAGAAGCTACGTTTGGGATATTGGAGTGAAGTGAGGTAGAGGGATTTGAGCACGGAAGCTATGGCAGTGGAGGGAGCAGGTGCAGAGGCCATGGTTAATGTTAGAGTGTGACATGCTAAGGTAATACCCTTGTTTGTTGTATTGTGCAAAATTTGTGTGTGTTTTTTTAATAAAATTATTGATAAATATTTTGTGTTGTGCTACAACTTAGGATTTTGGAGGCTTGGCACCAGTTCTCGCATTTTACACCAAGGATGAGGAATGCGGTGTTATATGAGGAGTGGGAGTTGCTGAAGGATGTGGGTCTAGCTAAGGTAGCCCACATTGATGTGGTGAGGGTTGATGAGGGGACCTCTCTGCCTTAGCAAAGAGGTGGGATGCAGATAGGGGGACTTTTTATCTCCCCGTGGGAGAGGTTACCGTGACCTTGGAGTATATATATTGCATCCTCAAGGTCCCAGTGGAGGGTTTCCTGGTTGATATTGGGCTCAACTGAAAGACAGAGATGATGAGGATGTTTGAATATGCATGGCAATATGTGAGGGTAGAGAGTGGGGGTATACCATATTTGTCCATGTATGTGGACAAGGATTTGGATGCCCTTCGTGCCTTGGTTATGTTCGTGTTGGCCAACATCTTGGCCCTAAAAAAAACTAGGTGTAGATTCCCTTGGAACCTGATAGGGGTAGTGAACGATATGCTCACTGGGTGATAGGTGTACGCATGGGATCCTACATTATTGGTGCAAGTGTATCAGGAATTATATGAGGTGACAAGGTAGGGGAGGAAGGGATTGGGGTGCAACTTGCTGCTACAGTGTTGGGTATGGGAGTATTTCAGTGTTGCTCGATCGGAGGTCTTACCTGTAGGAGGCTTGGGTAGGGAGAAGCCCTACGCTAGGAGATGGGTAGTGGTCAGGGAGGTATAACCAAGTCAACCAGTACAAATGAGTCAATGGTATTGAGAGCTATGGGATGGATTGACATCCGTACAAGTGATACGGAGGTCGTGGTGGGCTTGTAGGTGGACCAGGGATGGAGATCATTTAAAACAAGTGTGACAGGCTTGATGGGTGGTTGGGAGACATCGAGGCTAAATATTTTTAGTTCTCACAAGTACTTTGATAGTTCGGGCTGAGGTAGGATGTCCCATATGAGCCGATGCGCTATAGGAGACATTGGGAGGATATAGGGCTACCATACGTGGAGCCATGGAGGGTGGCCTACAAGGATGATGAGGAGATGGATCTCTCAAATATGGATGATGCAGGGACTACCATGGAGTATGAGGTATGGTTCACTGCATATCCAGCATGGGCACTACCTCGAGGGGCAACTGATAGAGGTGGGGGTACGAATGAGGATGATGGTGAGGGGACTAGGGATGAGGGGACCCATGAGGCCCCCAAGTGATAGTGGCACCTTCGTAGAATGAGGAGGGCTAAGGGTGTAGTGAGGCAGGCTCCCGAGAGTTTTTAGGCTCCCCTGATTAATATAAGATCATATTGAGTTTTGGGAATTTACTCCAAAATATTCTTGAACCAAACACAATTTCACATCTTAAAAACATTTTGTGTCAAAGAGGTATAACACCATTCTTGGTATGAACCTCGAAATGAAAAGGGTCATCCTTGCTAGTCCCATCATGCAACATAGTCCATAAAAATAGTGGTTCTCACCACTATCACAATTCCAAAAATAAAAGAAATAGTAGAGATAAATCCCTAAAAAAAACTCTAAATATTTTACATCACACACCATTGATCATTGGGTTGTAAGGATCCTACTATATTTCCTGTCAGACGGTTAGGTAGTCATTCCAAAAACTTAAAAGATCAAAAACATAAATCATGGACTATGGAGTTAGCCTCCACTAGATCTTTAGACGCTTGAATGATAGTGGAGTATGCTCATACATGGCGACACGTCTCTTTCAAAGAGACCTCTGACCGCACATAAGGACAAGCTAGCTTCTTGGTTTCATCCATAACAGGTTTACCGAATTTACTCAAGATGAGTTAATAAAATCACTTGCACACACATTGGTTCTTTATTGCCTCGAGTCATTAACATACTTTTGATTTGTTAAATGAATTCACTACACACACATTTGGTCCTAGAGGAATTAGGCAGTTTTAGTGAGTTTGTTTGATGCCAATAGTATGTCTAAATCTATGCAAAACAATTAGTTTTCATATCAACATCCATATCTTCTTCCATATAAACATCCATATCTTCTTGCATATCAACATCCATGTGAGTTCATGAGTCATTCATCCCATATCCCACCAATTTTGGTGCCCCATATTAAACAACAATGCTCACAAAATGGACAAACAAGATCTAAACTATAAATGATCATTAGCACATTTTTACTCCATACCTTGCATTAATCATCCATACATTCCACCTTGCATTAATCATCCATACATTCCACCTTGCATTAATCATCCATAACATATCATATGCATTAATAATCCATATAAACATGCATTACATAAAAGCATTCCATAAAAAGCATTAACACAAATACATATAACACAAAATATAAAAGCCATGTATATATGTATAAATACCACATGTACAATGAATGCCAAAAGGCTACATACAATGGAGCACCAAGGCTCATATAAAAAAAGTGCATCTAAGCACTAGCTATGTCCTCCAAGAGGATCCCTGTGACCTAGTAGGAGCCCTAGACCTATAGCTATGCCTAGACTTGCTACGCCTAGTACCTCCGAATATAGATGATGTTGGAGGATCTGGAATAGGAATATGATGTTCCATCAACCCATCCTTCAAAGCCTCGATATATCTATGCCAAGAGCAAAGACATGCTATGTCGACATTATGTCGGTGCTCCCCTCTACTAGCTCTACTTGGAGCCTTGTGATCCTTGCATCCTGCTCCACCACTTGCTACTCCAACCACGTCTAATCCTCCTAACACTAATTTGGAGATCCATATGGAACCTCCTCCACATCTGCTCCATCTCCACCATCTCCCCCAATATCAGGACCCTACCTCACTGTATCATTATCCCTCCTCCTTCGACTATCTGATCTAAGGCACTACTATCACTTGGAGGCCTCCTGGATCCCCTTACCATCATCCTCAATTGTACCCCCACCCCTATCAACTACCCCTCGAGGTAGTGCCTATGCTAGTTGTGCAACAAAACATACCTCATACTTTGTGGTAGTCCCCATGTTATCCACATCTGGGAGATCCATATCCTCATCATCCTCATAGGCCACCCTCCATGGCTTCGTGTATGGTAGCCCTGTCTCCTCTCGATGTCTCCTATAGAGAACTGGCCCATATAGGACATCCTACCTCAGTTCGAACTATCCGAGTACTTGTGAGAACTAAAAATATTTAGACTCACTATGATGTCTCCCAACCACCCATCGATCCTGTTGTACTCATCGTAAATGCTCTCTATCCCTGATCCACTTGCAATCCAGCCATGACCTTCATATAACTTAGTTGAATTTCAATCCAACACATAGCTCCTGGTACCACTGACTTGTTCATACTGGTTGACTCAACTGTACCTCCTCAGCCACTACCCATTTCCTAGCGTAGGACTGCTCCTTACCCAAGCCTTCTATAGGTAAGCTCTCCAATCAAGCAACACTAAAATGCTCCCATATTCAATACTATAGCAGTAAGCTGCACCCCAATCCCTTCCCCCCCACCTCATCACCTCATATAACTCTTGATACACCTACACCAACAATTCAGGAGCCCATGCATACACCTATCACCTAGTGAGCATATCGCTCACTACCCCTATCAGGTTCCAAACGAACATGCACCTAGTGTTGTTTGGGGCCATGATGTTGGCCAACACGAACATAACCAAAGCACAAAGGACGTCCAACTCCTTGTCCACATACATGGATAAATACGGTATACCCCCACTCTCCACCCTCACACCCTACCATGCATCTCTTAACATCCTCACATCTCCATATTTCGATTGATCCCGACCTCAACTCGGATCCCCTCCACCGACACCTTGAGGATGCGATATACATCCTCCAAGGTCATGGTCACCTCTCTTGTAGGGAGCTAAAAAGTCTCCCTATCTGCATTCCACATCTTCACCAAGGTAGATAGGTACCCCTCATCAGTCCTCACCACATCAATGTGGGCTACCTTAGCTAGCCTCACATCCTCTAGCAACTCCCACTCCTCATCCAACACTACCTTCCTTATCCAAAAAATGTACAGAAAGAACTGGTGCCAAGCCTCCAATATCCTAAGTTGCAGCAAAATACCAAATTTGTCAATAATTTTACAAAACAAAACACACATACAAAATGTTGCATAATATACAACAAAAGGGGAAGTTACCTCAGTAGCCCACACTCCAAAATCAGCCCCGGCCTCTGCACCCACTCTTTTGCCACCATAGATTCCGCTCTCAAATCCCTCCACCTCACTTCGCTCCACTCTCCTAGACATAACTTCTCAAAATCTCAAATGCACAAATGAGCTTGGTTTCTTGTCATTGCAGCTATTTATAGCTGCTTCAGGCACCTTGAGATGCCCATGGGCATTTCCTAGTGCATTGAAGCACCCATAGGTGTTTACAGAACACCCAAACAATGACAAGCATTTCTGCAGGCAAAAAACGCCAATGGGCTTTTGGCATCAAATTGCACAAAAGACCAAATTTTCACAAAAAAGTGGCTTATCCCCACCAAATATTTTCATATTGCATCTAGGCATCTATTCCCTCATTTTATCAGATTTTGTAAATATCCCAACTGATTTGGATGCATAATTTTTATTTGCTACCACAAATTGCAAATTCGCCTAACAAGTTACAAAAGTACTCCAAAATGGTCCAAATCTTCACAAAATGACCACAATCATCAATATCATCATTCATACATCATTTTCACATCATTCCATATCATCATTTGCATACTCGCCAAGTCAAAACAACATTTAAGTAAACCTTGTATCTAGTGGGTTGCTTTATATACTTGGTGATTACAACGATTTGCATCCATGCAATTAGGTAAGATGAAGAGCCTACCATAAGGACACTTGGTCATTTTCATCATTCCATATCTCAGTGTTCAAAATCACAACCATATTTCGTACTTCACATTTTGAGTGAAACAATACCAAGAATAATTTGCACAAAAGTTGTCATTGATGTCCTAGTTCGTGGGGCTTAAAACATGGACAATATCACATTTCATCATCACACATTTTCTTGAAAGTCATCATGATGACTGGATTTAGCTAGGGTGATTGGTTTCGATCATAGAAATTATCTGATAGTCACTAGTTGGTCCTTTAAATTTGACTACTTTTATCTTTGCATATCAATGACACTAGAAGGCAAATTCTTCAACAACATCGAATCAACCCAAATTTGGGCAACCACGTTTGGTTTGACCTTCCCACAATGGGATACATTTTACATGATCATGGCATATATACTTGGAAAATATTCCTTCATATGTTGGGGCAAAAACAAACACATTTTTCCATCACACATTTTCACAAAACCCTTCATCTGTTGGGGCAAAAACAAACACACCATTTCACATTTTTCACCAATCCCCTTCATACTATTGGTAAAAAATGGTATCACATTTGCTTCATTCATTTACACAATTTTTTCAACTGGCTCGTGAGATTCATCCACAAACTCATTCACCAATTGAGGGGGTAAGCTACGTAAAAACTCAAATTCTTTTATTCTTTTATCTTCAAGCTCATGTTCCACATCCTAAGAGAAGTTGCTTCTGCACCTAACCAAAATAGGTGTCTTGTATTTTTGCACTGCATTGTGTTTCACGCAACGTAGTACAAAAAGGGGCATCTATAGACACCAAAACCTAGCCATTTGTCCTCCACCCATGCTTTCCCACCATTTTTCACCCACTATTTACATATATTTATATATATTTATTTTATATATATTTAATTTATTATATTATATTATATATATTTAATAAATATATATTTATATAAGTGAATTAATCCTAGCCATACGATTTCATTTAATCCTATCCATCCATCTTCATAAATCAATGCCACACCCTAGATTTAATATCCATCCTCTAATATGCTTTTATCTTAGCCACACGATTAATGTCATTGAAACCCTAAGTATGCCCTAGGTTGGATTATTAATAGGAGTCATTTTGATGGCTCAACCCATGGAAAAATCCTAAGCCATTCGTATCCTGAGTTCAAAGAACCTGAGTCCTCAGCCATTCATTCCTGAGTCCTTTAAAGCATCTAAGCACCCTTGCCTTCCATCCATATCTTTCATATACTTCACATCCATTGTCACATCCCTCACCCAACCATATTTTCTTATGTAGATTTACCCCTCAACCACCGAACACCTTCGGGTGCTTCTTGTTACTCCCGAGCACCTTTAGGTGCTTCCTTCCCCATTTCCAAGAACCTCTGGGTACCTTCTGCCATCACCAAGAGCCTTTGGGTGCCTTTCACCATCACCAAGCATCCACGAGAGTTTCTTGTAGCTACCAAGCACTTATGGGCATTTTACGTCAGAGATCCTGAAGTACCCCTAGCCTCTGAGCAATGCTAGGGAATCTCTGCATCGAATCACTGCAACAAGCTATATCAAATCATAAGCCAGCAAATATGTAAGATAAATCAAGTGCTTATTAATTTATTACATGCATTTTCAATTTTGTTTATTTTATTTACAGTAGATAGTTAGGGTTTTATCATTGCTTATAAAAGGCCTCACATTGTGGAGCTCTCACAGATGCTACTAAATTATTTGTTGTTTTAGTGTGTGTAGATCTGGAAGTGTGACATTAGCATTGGACAACTGCTTAAGCTGGAGTGGCCCATCATCGAATAACTAAAAGCCCACTCACTTCTATTGGGAGCAAGGATGCACTTGAAGACACCACTAGCCTTGTTTGCTAGGGTTTCAAAGAACCCTAGCCATTGTAAATTTGTATCAAAAGGATTCAAAGATCCACATTGTAACAATAGAGTTTTTAGGCTCCCCCCATTAATATAAGATCATCTATTACGCAATTTTGGGTTTTTTGTGTTCAATTTATTTAGCATTGTTTGGTGTTGCATTTTTGTCTCTTCATTTTGAAAGACTAAAAAGTTTATTGGACTTTATTCTAGTCACATTCAATATTGAATATTTATGACAACCTTGTTT
The DNA here is from genome assembly GCA_028583015.1 of Wollemia nobilis. NCBI lineage: Eukaryota > Viridiplantae > Streptophyta > Pinopsida > Araucariales > Araucariaceae > Wollemia > Wollemia nobilis. The sequence continues at coordinate 2,655,389 of JAQPPZ010000927.1, forward strand.
TGTATTTTTTTAGTGCAAGTGGGGCCAAGAGTGAGTGCAGTTGAAAGTGAGTGTGAGCACAAGCTAGGAGCGAGGGTAGCTGGAAGTGAGTGTGAGTCTGAGTGAGTGCAGCAAAAAATGAGTGTGTACATGAGCCAAGAGTGAGTGTAGTTGGAAGCCAGTACAATTGGAAGTGAGTGTAGCTGGAAGCGAGTGCTAGTGCGAGCATGAATCGAGAGTGAATGCAGTCAAAAATGAGTACGAGAATGATCTAGGAGCAAGGAGGAACTATGGGTAAGAAGAAATAAGTATAAAGTAAAGTGATATCAAAGAACAAATGCCACTTCTTATTCCATATATTTGGAGAATTTAAAGGATTCAGTTGAAGAAAATCTAGGTAACATAAAAATAAAGTCATTTTTGAAAGTCCTTACTGAAAGTAAGAATGACCTTGTTGGAAGTATGGATGCCATAGCTAGCAATAAGAGGAGGAGTGAATCTATGGCAAAACCTGTCTAGGTAGCAGATACTACACCAAAATTGATTATCAAATATGAGATGATTGAGCATTATATAATGGTTCTTAAAACTAGAGGGTTAATATGTAAGTTCCATGGATGTTGTCCAGGTCACATATACTAAACCAAAAGTGATTATCAAGGATGATATCATTGAGCATGATATAATGGTTCTTAAAACCAGAGGATTAATATGTAAGTTCCATGGATACTAGTCAGGTTTTTCTAAGATTCAAAATTGGATCAAGTTGAAGTGGGGATTGAATTCAAATTACTCCATGAATTTTCTTCTAAAAGGATTTTTTCTCATTATTTTCTATAGTTCATAAATAAGGGATAAAATAATGGATGGAGGCCCATGGTTTAGGGGCAAAGATGCATTATATTTAAGACCTTGGAGTGAGAATTTTTTGTGGATGCAAAAACTATTAAAAGACTTTAAGTATGGATTAGGTTTTTGGACTTCCTTATCAACTCATCAATAAGGAAGTTTTGAAGAATATTGGTAATACTCTAGGCAAATTCATCTAGGAGGGACCAACTACTAAGGAGAGAAGGCATGCTATATACACTCGAATATGTGTTGCCATGGATATTTCAAAACCTTTACTGTAGTTGATTAAGATTAAATCTAAATCAAGAGAATGGGATCAACAAATGGATTATAAAAACATTGCATTCTGATGTCATAAATGTCATGAAATCGAGCACATGGCAAGAGACTAAAAAATAAAAATGGAGGAAGAGATGGAATTTTTTGGGCATGAGGGTAGATTCAATTTGAAATAAGGAGATCATATCATAGGAGAAGCTAGGTAAAATCAAGGATTTTCCACTCCTAAGAAAGTGGCAAGAAAAACCTCTCTACATCATCAAATGCCAAAGGCCATTTTAGTTCACTCAAATAAACCATTAGAAGAAAAAATGATATGAGGGATGAGGAAGTACAATGTGAAATTTTAAATATAAGAGCTAAATGTGTGAAGGAAAAGGGGAAAACATATTTTAAAGAAAATAAAGATAGGGAGGTGAATTTTAAAGCAAATTAGGTGAACGAGGTCAAGCTTAATCCAGGTAAATCACTTTTATTTTTTATCAAGGACCATAAAATATTCTTCTTACAATAAACATGAAAGTAGTATGGAGTGTATTCTTTGTACTTTAGGTTTTCAAGAGCAATACAATTAATACAATATTATGGAGGATATCCATGGAGATTTAAGGTTTCCAAGTCAACATAAGAAAGTAATGACTATGGAGGATCATCTATGTAGTTTAGAGTTTTCAAGACAACATAACTAAGAAAAGGCTAATGAGGCTATTCCTTGCACTTTCAATTCTTTAGGGAAACATAAATCTTTAGAAGATAAGTCTCATTATGAACAATATGAAAAATAGAAAAAATAGAAGAAATTGATGAAGATGAGAGTGTTGGTGGGAATGGAAGAAGGAGAGGAAGGCTATCAAATCATGAACAAAGAGAAAAAGAAACTCAATAGGATATTGATCTGGGAAGCCAAATAAAAAAATCTTAAAAAAATCACAAGTGTTAACAAGAAGTGGTACTAAGCCCACTAATAAAAATAAAAAGTGTTGATGATGAAAATGATATCATGGAATATGAGGGACATGAACAAAACCCCTAAAAAAATAGCTATTATATAATTAATAGGTTGTTCTAGTCATGAGTTTATTTTAATATAAGAAACAAAATTAAGCAGTGAAGAATGTAAGGATGCTTTATATAAGATTTGGAAGATGGTTGATTGTTTAGCAGTTTCTTCTGCAGGAGATTCAGGAGGTATTGCAATAATATGGAACAAATGCAAATGGGATGGGTAATTATTTGAAGCAAAAAGTAATTGGGTTGTTGGATTATTTTGCAAGAAAGATAAAAACATCAAAGTTCGAGTTATAAATGTATATGCTCCAAATATAATTACTCCTTGTAAAATATGTTGGAAGGACCTTAGCATATTTTTGTCAAATATAATGATGACTCATTGTGATCTATGGATTCTTAGTAATGATTTTAACATTGTTTTTTCTCCTTTGGAAAAAAAGGTTGGTATTCCAGGATGGTCTCAATCAATGAAATATTTTGCTTCATTTGTCAATTCAACTGACCTTTGGGAAGTTAGTTCCTCAATATTTTAATATACATGGGATAATAGATACATTGGGAAAAATCATATATTGTTTTTATAATCCACTTGTTGATCCCATTCTCTTAATTTATATTTAATCCTAATCGAATGTGGTAAAGGTTTTGAAATATCAATGGCAACACATCAAGTGTATACAACTGAAACCATCCAAAAGACTAAAATTTCATTAAATGAAGAACCATTGCTTTATATTGAATAAGGGATTATAGAATGAATCCTTTTACAACTTTTTCTCTGAAGGCTACAAATGGGTCTTCCCTAAGGAAGCCCTTCTCAATATGACCAAAAGCAGTCAGATTCATCTTTTGTATGATTCTCAATGCAGGTGGGCTTATTGTGTGTGAGCCACCGCTGGTTTGATCTATTCCTTTTACCTATTGAGCCTACAAAATAGGATTAGAGTTTTTGGGGGCCTGCCTTGGTCAAACCCCATATTTATAAAGATAAAAAGACCCTTAAATTAAGCTTAAGATATGATTAAACTATACAAAACCATGCAAAACCATAAAATCAATCATACTTACCTATATAATAAACTCATAATTACTGTAGTAGAAGTTTGCACGAGGGTGCAAACCTGACTGTTCTCGATAGAATTCGCCAAACATGCATTATTTATAGTCCTGATGTTGTTGCCTCTTTGTTCTTTCACAAGGTCACCTTCAGAAGTCACCTTTGTTATCGATAACCTGTCTAAGTCACAAAGAGCATGATAGATATGATGAAAATCCTAATGCTCTATGGATGTGATGTGTGATATGGGTTTGGAGTGATTTTAGCAATGTAAGATAAATATGATATATCTAAAATGGTGAAAATGACCTTCTATTTATAGACTTGGCCAAGGTTAGGGGAGGGGCTGAGGTGTCCCCTATGAGGTGTTTGTGGTGAGGTGTCCTACTTCATAAATGAAATTGGGTGAGAGAATACCTCGCCCATCTACATGCCATGATGACCTAGAGGAAATTATCCAAATCTCATTAATTGAAATTGACTTGGAAATATATTCTAATTTGAAATTGCTTTTTATGTGCAAAAGTCATGATTTGTCATTTATTGCCCAAGAGAGTGTGAGATGAAGAGAATATATGGGTGAGAGGTGGCAAGACTAGGCTAGGCTAGACTAGGTGAGGTGGAAAGACTAGGCTAGTCAAAGTAGACTAGGTGAGGTAGAAGGCTTAGCTTAAATCATGATTAGATCTAATTAAGCATGTGTTTAGCCATAAAGCAAGTTTTGACCAAAAATGTTGACTTTTGACCATAAAGTACTTTTTGACCATGGTGAAGAATTCAACCTTGGTTGAGTTATGATGGAGGTCACATGAGGACCCATGGTTAAGCGTAGGAAGGAGCTTAGTTAGCCCAAGGGGGCTAAGGATGATCAATAGTGATTTTAAAGCCAATTTATGTAATTTTTGAGAGTTTTGCAAATTGATCGATCGTGAAGATGAGGAAAGGGACAATGTGCAACTTTTGGGTGTCTACAACAATATGCCTTCTCTCCTTAGGAGTTGGTACCACCTGAATGAATTCACCTAGAGTATTACCAATATTCTTCAAAACCTCCTTATTGATGAGTTGATAAGGAAGTTTGTGTTAGGATCCATCCTAACGTTATTTTGTAATTCTTATTTTCTTATGTAATGACCCACTTACAACGTGGGGGATTCCACTTATAATGCTATTTTGTAATACTTTGTAATGTATGTGGTAAGTAAGGAACCTAGCCAAGTGGGGTCTTTTCATGTAACTGTTATCAAGATTTTAACCGATGTTTGGTAGAAGATTCTAGCTTGAGTGGCATTTTGCATGTAAGTCAACTCTTGAGCCTTAAGGCAGGATTGAATGGAGTTTCTTTAAAATACATAGAGCCATGTACGAATGTATATTTTTGCCAATTAATAAAATATTGAAGGAGGTTGCCCCCTCGAAGAGGCCTACGATTTAGTGTTATTGTGAGAGTGTTTATTTCTGCATTTACTTTTCCGCATTGTGATATTGCATGAATTTTTGCTTATTTTCAGTATTTTGTGTGAGTGTGCTTATTTTTAATAGTAGGTTCCTAACAAGTGGTATCAAAGCACTTTCTAGGGCTAAGTTCTACTACGACTGTGATAATTCTTGCTCATCCATTTTGTTTATTAGGTATAATTTTCCTGTGTTTTTCATTTTTTTGTTTATCCTTTATTTAAAAAATAAAAAAGAAGTAAAAAACCAGCAAAAAAATATAATTTTTTTTATAATAATAGTTGAGTAGGTTAGAAACCATGTGCTGAGGGTTTTAAAATATCATGGAGGAGCTATCATTATTGGCTAAGCTAGATAATCCATAAAGCATCGAGTGAAGCGAGAGGCGATTAAGCTCTGATACCTAGGCCTTAGACAACACCCACACATTAAATTGAGCTCCCACATATCTTCGAGTATTTAGGGAGAACATCTAGGCTTAAACAAAATTTTATCTAATAGGAAGCTTTTTAGCCTTGTATTATCCATAGTCCATGGGACACAACATCCCGAACAATTACCCTTTCGTACTGTCAGAGAGGCAGATAGTGTGTTGAGGGTATGTGTGGAATCCTCCTTGGGTAGTGGCCTAAAATATTGGTTTAAACATTATTGTTCATCACTGTGGTATAACAAAGGGTCTATGGGTATTACATACTCCTCTACCTAACATACCCTGGTTTTGGTAAAAACTTCAACCTGCAAATGCAAAACCTCATGTTCTACTAAACCTGCATTTACGACCCACAAAAGTGAGCATATGGAGAAGGACTTCCCTATAACAGAAGAACAAACTTTTACATGCATCAAACAATGAGGATAGAGTTTGTAAGTATTTGTAACAATAAAAAATATTCCAATATCATTCAGATTAGTGGTAGTTACAATCATCTGTAACAGTGATAAATTACAAATTGTTAGTGGCAGAAATAGAACCATAAGTGTTAGTAACTACACAATAAAAAAAATCCTAGGGTCAGTGAAGTGAACAGTGTCAGTAACTGTAGTACAGGTGACAGGGATAAAGACAGGACAATGACAAGGTGATCAGTAGATAAAATGCACAGGTCAGAGATAGTTGATCCAATACCAAACTTTTGAACTCAATATCCAAATAAAAATCGACCACACCAATAGACTCGTCAAAATAGAGGGTAAAAAAAACTTTGGGGTGTACAAAAATATTATTGAGATATATAGCTCATTTTTATTTTTATTCCAAGTTGATCAGTTTGATATATAACACCCAAGCACTTTTTTAGACTCCTTACTAAAAATAGTAACTCTTGTAACCACACTTCTATTTTTAGTAATTCAGTGAAAGAGGTTCAAGACTCTCCAAAATGGTTGCTGGTACTTGTGGACATCAAAAAGAGGTAGACCAAACCACCTCAATGTTGGAATACCTAAAAATCTCCCTTGATAACATTACCCAAGCAAATCAATCCATAAGGGAAGAGCTTCAAGGCTTTAGATATGATTACCTTACCTCAAAAAATTGCTTGGAAGAACTTGCAAATGTTGAGTCCAAATTGCACGGTGGTCCAAGAAGGTCTGAGTACCATACTGAATAGTCCGATCGAGGTAAAGAAAGGGAAATGGATGACTCTCACCCTCACTATGACTGTGATCCTACCTTTAAGATGCCTAAATTGAACTTACCTAAGTGCAATAGGAAGGACACAAATGGGTGGTTGTGTCGTGTTGATTAATTTTTAAACTCCACAATATCCCTATATATTATTGGGTTCAGATGGCTTCCTTCAACTTAGAAGCTGAAGCTTTACAATGGTACCAATGGTTGCAAAACACTACTCCCGATCCTTCTTGGAAAGAATTTGATTCTCAATTACTCACTCTATTTGGCCCTAATAAGTATGACGACTTTACCGGAGCATTGAAAAAGTTGATACAAACTTCTACAGTTTGAGATTATCAAACACAAAATTGACCAAAAAACTAGGGGATTGAATGAAGGGTTTTTTATGAGTTGTTTCATTAGTGGCTTGAAGGATGATCTCCAAGCTAAGGTCAATATGTTTAAACCGTAAACCATGATGCAGGCTATTAATTTGACCCGGTTGGTCGAATCCAAATTTTTAGCTCAAAGGCAAAAATCTAAATTTCCACAAGCTAGACCCTCCTTTCCTCCCAGATTCTAAAATCATAATGAAAATAAAACTGCTACATCCAAACGTTTGACAATAGAAGAAATGGATGCACAAAACACCCAATACTTGTGCTAAAATTGTGATGAAAAGTATGTTCACGGACATAGGTGTGCCCAAAATAAGTTGTTCCTCATAGACATTGATGAGCTTGACACTAGTGACCAAAGTGATGATGACACAAAACTAGTAGAGGAACCACCCCAAATTGAGGAAAATATCCAGGAAGAACCACAAGCCAAATTTTTTGTTCATGCTCTTGCTAGAATTACTACTCCCCAAACCATGAAAGTTGTGGATTTTTTCAAAGGCCTACGTCTTACCATCCTGATTAATTCTGGCAGTACACACAACTTTATTGATCCCCACATTTCCAAGTAGTCTAATTGTTATGTACACATGTAATTTATTTGAGGTTATGGTAGCCAATGGAAGGACCTTATCTTGCGAAGGTAAATATCGTAATGTTAAAGTAAAAATCGAAGAATATGAGCTCAAAAAAGATATGTTTGCTCTCCAATTAGGGGGATGTGATATTATGTTGGGAGCTCAATGGTTGGGCACATTGGAAACCATCCAATGAAACTTTTTCAAGCTCTAGATGTGTTTTGAAGAACACAAGCTTATACTGAGAGGGAGGGTGAACAGTATAAGACCACTTTTTACTTTTCTTTCCCAAACAGTATTAATCAATATAATCAATGGCAATATCAATAGCAATAACCAAAGCAATGCACAAATCATCACACACAATAGAGACACCAATTTTAACGTGGTTCACCCAATGTGGGCTACCTCCATAGAGAAAATATTTCTTCTAAATATTTCTCAAATAATCTCTTGGGAATCCTTCCCAATTACAATGTTTATGGACCTCTGTCCAAAGGAGATGTTGATCCCCTAATCTCAAGTTCATGGATCTCTTCCACAGGAGAACTCTTTCCCCTTTTTCTCTGGCTAGTGATCTTCTAGAAGACTATCTCTCTACTGCACTTGACTGGTGGATCTCTCTCCACTTGAAGACTCCTCACTCGAGATCTATCTTCAATTGTCCTGGCTGTTGGATCTCTATCCACTGAGACTCTGTCCTCTCGTACTCTATCACCTCCAAAGCTCTGTCTCAATAGGCTATACTAAACACAGTCCAGTCGGTCTAGCACAACTCTACTCAATCTCTTGCACTAAACATAGTACATTCGGTCTAGTACAATTCTGCTCAATAGGTCCACATAGAACCTACTCAAATCTGCTCAATAGGTCCACACAGAACCTACTCAAATCTGCTCAATAGGTCCACACAGAACCTGCTCAAATCTGCTCAATAGGTCCACATAGAACCTGCTCAAATCTGCTCAATAGGTCCACACAGAACCTGCTCAAATCTGCTCAACAAGCTCACTCAGAACTTGTCCAAATCTGCTCAACAAGCTCACTCAGAACTTGTCCAAATCTGCTCAACAAGCTCACATAGAACTTGTCCAAATCTACTCAACAAGCTCACTCAGAACTTGTCCAAATATGCTCAATAAGTCCTCTCTAGGACTTGCTCAAATCTGCATAGCAAGCTTCCACAAAAGCTTACTCAAAATCAGTCCACAAGCCTTCTCAAAGACTTGTCTCAATCTCATAGAATCATAAAGAGAATTGTTAGAGACTCAATATGTTCTATACTCAATGCTCAATCAATATCTCAATTCAATCTCATAGAAGCATAAAGAGAATTGTTAGAGACTCAATATGTTCTATACTCAAATCCCAATCTCAACTCAAATCAATCTCATAGAAGCATAAAGAGAATTGTTAGAGACTCAATATGTTCTATACTCAAATCCCAATCTCAACTCAAATCAATCTCATAGAAGCATAAAGAGAATTGTTAGAGACTCAATATGTTCTATACTCAAATCCCAATCTCAACTCAAATCAATCTCATAGAAGCATAAAGAGAATTGTTAGAGACTCAATATGTTCTATTCTCAAATCTCAATCTCAACTCAAATCCAGAATATAGAATAGTTTGTTTCATGGAACTTGAACAACCACATGCATCCACTTGACTAGGCTCAATCAACTCTACTCAACCAAACACCTCAAGGAACAACCCTTTCTCACAAACCCTAGTCCAAGCATGTATCAACCAACTCAAAATGTTTCCAACAATGCTCAACCACAAATCTCACATAACAATGATACTCATGTTCTTTTCTAACTCAAGTTCAAGTTCTTTGCACAACCAATTGGCTTCAACAACAATGCTTATAAAACAAGGTTTAATCACAACTCTCAAACCAGAAAACCTTGAAGCATTTAACCAATCACTTTCAAAAAGGAAACCACAATCAATCCTTTTCACTCCAAAGGTATTTTATAATCAACCACCATAATCAATCAATAGGAGAATGTGCCCATACCTTTTATGAAGATGAAGAAGCCTCTTTGGAAATCTGCCACAATCACAATATTCTTTTGCCAATCCTCACAAGGGTTAGAAGATCACAAAATAATCAACATTACTCCACTTCACAATAATATTCACCAAGGCTTTTAATTAGAAAACCTTCTTAAGAATTAATGCACAACTTCCTTATCACTCCTAAAACCACTTGTACCATACCATAAAATAAAATAAATCAAAACATTGCATAACCTTGTCACTCCAAAAACCACTTATACCATAAAATAACTCAAATATTTTATATCCTTCCTTTCAACACTTTTGCACTTAAAAAAATAATCACAAAGCCTTCTTAGGCAATATCCCACATTAATCAAATATCAAACCTTAGCCATATGCAAAAATTAAATCCACTATACTCTCCGTGAAAATCGACGCTTAACACAACCTTAGCAAATTCAAAATATTTCATGCACCCAAAAATTTTGGCGATCGAATTATGGCATACCTTGCAAAATGGCTTCGGGTGGTTTCGACCTCGCGTTCCTCCTCGTCGTGCGCCTTAGCGCACTCTCCGCCCACCATGTGGGCTAGGCCTCCCACATGGAGGCTTTAAGCCTTTGAGACTTATATTTCCATCCTCTCCACCTATGCCTTGAAACTTGCTCCCTTGTTCCACGTGCAGTGCACAAACGAAATCGAAGGGGGAATCGATGATTGCGAAGGAGGGGATAATCGAATGCGGAAAATATTTCTTGTCACCTACTTGGTTGATAAAATCAACCCCTTTAAATATTCGAACCTTTGCATGATAAAATATATGACGTCGGTGGACATGGCGGGAAAACTCTTTTATTTAATTTTAAAATTTAAATTAAAATTTTAAATAAATTAAAATTTAAACTAAACCTTTAAAATTAAATTTCTCCATCACCGGGGCACCTTTTTCGATGAAACGAAAAGCCAACTTGGGTTTTAAGAAAAACCCATTTCAAATCTGCCATCCATGGTTTTAAATAAAACCTTTCCTTGCCTTCCTTGGTTTTCATAAAAACCTTTTGCTAAGCTTCCCTTGAAGCTCCTTTTGGAACCAAATGCCATGCATCCCTTCTTGAACCTTTGATCAAAACCTTTGCTTCTCATGAAGCTCTTTGTGGAGCAAAATCATAGTGCTTACTTACATAGGTCCTTTTGACATCAATGACAACTTTTAGCTTAGGGACTCAAAATGTCCAACAATCTCCCCCTTTGTCATTGATGGCAACCCATATCCATTTTACTGAAACCTGACCTTCTTTTCTGCTCCCCCTGGGACTTTGCTCCCCCTGGCTCAATGCTCTCTCAAATATCAAATCTCTCCTCATACCAAATCTCTCCCCAATACACAAATCTCTCCCCCTTTGACATCAATGGCAAAGGGTCACCTTTGGGGCTCGAGGCTAAGAATGAGCCTCTTAGCTTAGCCCCTCCCCCACCTCCACATGAGGTGGTTAATTTTGGGGTGGGAGTATTTCTACTCCCGAAAGCACTGCTCTTTGCCTTTATCTTTCTCTCTTCTTTTATGAGTCTTTTGAATCCTCTCACTGTTTCTTTCCAAGTCATCATCCTTGTTCTTGTCATCACTTTTGTTCCTATTCTTGTTCTTGTTCTCATCCATGTTCTTGTTCCTGTTCCTATTCCTATTCCTTGTTCTCATTCTTGTTCATGTCCATGTTCATGTTCTTGTTCATGCTTGATTCTGGAATATTTTCTCTACACCATCTTGCTATGTGACCATCATTATTGCACTTATAACACTTAATGTTATTATTCCTTGGAGGTGCAACTGTCTTAGGACTTCTCCTAGTGAAGCCATATCCTCTTCTGTCATGAACCCTGCAATTCATTGCCTTGTGACCAAACTCATTACATGAGTAGCAATACCCATGGAAAATCTGTCCTTTTCCATATTCTTGTCTTTCATATGTCCTGCACTGTGAAGCCATGTGCCCAAACCTGTGACATGAAAAGCATCTTCCATTGAAGAAACCTTGCCTAGACCCCATTGGTCTCTTAGTCTCTTCTACCTATTTCCTGTTCCATATGTTCCTTACTTGTGCATTGTTCCTTTCCTTGTTGAACTTTCTATTGTCCAATTCTCACTCTCTCTTTTACTTCTTTTGACTCTTCTTCTTTTCTAGTGTTTGAGCTTGACTCTCCTTTTTCTGCTTCCTGTTTCCCTTATTCTTCTTTAGAACTAAGTCCTGTTATGGTGACTGATGACTTTTGTGCATTGATAGTCCTTTCCAAAGTCTTTGAATTTTCCTCAAACTTGTGTAGCTTGTCCTTAGAACCTTTTACTTCCATCCTTAGTGAAACTATCTCATGCTCTAATCTTTCACACTCTAGATCTTTTATCTTTAATTTTTTAGCCATACCTTCTTCAATCTTTCTTGCTTCTTCAACCTTGGTTTTGAAGTTGGTGAGTTCTTGTAGAAACCTTTCTTTTGCTTTCTCATCTTCTTGAGCTTGAACCCTTAATCTCGAGTTCTCCCATTTTAATTCTTCAAGAGTAACCATAAGCCTTTCACATTCTATCTCTTTTACCTTTGACTGTTCAATTATACATTCTTCAACTCTTCTTACTTTTTCAACCTTATCTCTCAAGTCAGAGAGATCTTGTAGAAGCTTTGTCTTACATTTCTCATCTTCTTGTATTTGAGCCTTCAATTCTAAATTATCTCTTTTCAATTCAATAAGTTCCTTAAGAGTGGCTTCCTCCTTTTCTTTTTCTGAATATTCCTCTTCTTCATTTCTTCTATTGTCCAAAGTGGAGTTTCTTCTTGATACCTATTTTGATCTTCCAACTACCTTCTTGAATTATTTCATTTTCTAAAAATATCATCTTCATCTTCATTGCTATTAAACCCATTGCAATAACTTGCATCATGATCGAGTTGACCACAAACAAAACATTCTTGTGGACAATAAGTTGCATGGTGACCTGTGTTCCCACATCTGGTACAAAACTTTATTAGTCTAGATATTTCTCCATTACTTGATTCATCTCTTGAATCTATTTCCATTTGTCCTCCCAACATAACAATATTAAACTCATCTTCCTTTTCTTTCATGACCATAGGTGTTCTTTTCTTCTTGTGTCTCATGCTTCTACTCTTGCCTTTCTTTGCCATTTGTGTTCTTGTAGGATCTTCCTTCAAGTTGTTAAACTTCTTTCGAAGGAACCGACTCTGATACCAATTGAAGAACACAAGCTTATACTGAGAGGGGGGTGAACAGTATAAGACCACTTTTTACTTTTCTTTCCCAAATAGTATTAATCAATATAATCAATGGCAATATCAATAGCAATAACCAAAGCAATGCACAAATCATCACACACAATAGAGACACCAATTTTAATGTGGTTCACCCAATGTGGGCTACCTCCATAGAGAAAATATTTCTTCTAAATATTTCTCAAACAATCTCTTGGGAATCCTTCCCAATTACAATGTTTATGGACCTCTATCCAAAGGAGATGTTGATCCCCTAATCTCAAGTTCATGGATCTCTTCCATAGGAGAACTCTTTCCCCTTCTGCTCTGGCTAGTGATCTTCTAGAAGACTCTGTCTCTCTGCTGCACTAACTGGTGGATCTCTCTCCACTTGAAGACTCCTCACTCAGATCTATCTTCAATTGTCCTGGCTGCTGGATCTCTATCCACTGAGACTCTATCCTCTATACTCTATCACCTCCAAAGCTCTATCTCAATATTGTACTAAACATAGTCCAATAGGTCTAGCACAACTCTGCTCAATCTCTTGCACTAAACACAGTACATTCGATCTAGTACAATTCTTCTCAATAGGTCCACTCAGAACCTACTCAAATCTGCTCAATAGGTCCACACAGAACCTACTCAAATCTGCTCAATAGGTCCACACAGAACCTACTCAAATATTCTCAACAGGTCCACACATAACCTACTCAAATATACTCAATAGGTCCACACAAGAACTTCTCAAATATTCTCAATAGGTCCACTCTTAACCTACTCAAATATGCTCATAGCTCCACTATAACTGTCCAAATCTTCTCAACAAGCTCACTCAGAACTTGTCCAAATATGCTCAACAAGCTCACTCAAAACTTGTCCAAATATGCTCAACAAGCTCACTCAGAACTTGTCCAAATCTGCTCAATAAGTCCTCTCTAGGACTTGCTCAAATCTGCATAGCAAGCTTCCACAAAAGCTTACACAAAATCAGTCCACAAGCCTTCTCAAAGACTTGTCTCAATCACATAGAATCATAAAGAGAATTGTTAGAGACTCAATATGTTCTATACTCAATGCTCAATCAATATCTCAATTCAATCTCATAGAAGCATAAAGAGAATTGTTAGAGACTCAATATGTTCTATACTCAAATCCCAATCTCAACTCAAATCAATCTCATAGAAGCATAAAGAGAATTGTTAGAGACTCAATATGTTCTATACTCAAATCCCAATCTCAACTCAAATCAATCTCATAGAAGCATAAAGAGAATTGTTAGAGACTCAATATATTCTATACTCAAATCCCAATCTCAACTCAAATCAATCTCATAGAAGCATAAAGAGAATTGTTAGAGACTCAATATGTTCTATTCTCAAATCTCAATCTCAACTCAAATCCAGAATATAGAATAGTTTGTTTCATGGAACTTGAACAACCACATGCATCCACTTGACTAGGCTCAATCAACTCTACTCAACCAATCACCTCAAGGAACAATCCTTTCTCACAAACCCTAGTCCAAGCATGTATCAACCAACTCAAAATGTTTCCAACAATGCTCAACAACAAATCTCACATAACAATGATACTCATGTTCTTTTCTAACTCAAGTTCAAGTTCTTTGCACAACCAATTGGCTTCAACAACAATGCTTATAAAACAAGGTTTAATCACAACTCTCAAACCAGAAAACCTTGAAGCATTTAACCAATCACTTTCGAAAAGGAAACCACAATCAATCCTTTTCACTCCAAAGGTATTTTATAATCAACCACCATAATCAATCAATAGGAGAATGTGCCCATACCTTTTATGAAGATGAAGAAGCCTCTTTGGAAATCTTCCACAATCACAATATTCTTTTGCCAATCCTCACAAGGGTTAGAAGATCACAAAATAATCAACATTACTCCACTTCACAATAATATTCACCAAGGCTTTTAATTAGAAAACCTTCTTAAGAATTAATGCACAACTTCCTTATCACTCCTAAAACCACTTGTACCATAAAATAAAATAAAATAAATCAAAACATTGCATAACCTTGTCACTCCAAAAACCACTTATACCATAAAATAACTCAAATATTTTATATCCTTCCTTTCAACACTTTTGCACTTAAAAAAATAATCACAAAGCCTTCTTAGGCAATATCCCACATTAATCAAATATCAAACCTTAGCCATATGCAAAAATTAAATCCACTATACTCTCCATGAAAATCGACGCTTAACACAACCTTAGAAAATTTGAAATATTTCATGCACCCAAAAATTTTGGCGATCGAATTATGGCATACCTTGCAAAATGGCTTCGGGTGGTTTCGACCTCGCGTTCCTCCTCGTCGTGCGCCTTAGCGCACTCTCCGCCCACCGTGTGGGCTAGGCCTCCCACGTGGAGGCTTTAAGCCTTTGAGACTTATATTTTCGTCCTCTCCACCTATGCCTTGAAACTTGCTCCCTTGTTCCACGTGCAGTGCGCAAACGAAATCGAAAGGGGGGAATCGACGATTGCGAAGGAGGGGATAATCGAATGCGGACAATATTTCTTGTCACCTACTTGGTTGATAAAATCAACCCCTTTAAATATTCGAACCTTTGCATGATAAAATATATGACGTCGACGGACATGGTGGGAAAACTCTTTTATTTAATTTTAAAATTTAAATTTAAATTTTAAATAAATTAAAATTTAAACTAAACCTTTAAAATTAAATTTCTCCATCATCGGGGCACCTTTTTCGATGAAACGAAAAGCCAACTTGGGTTTTAAGAAAAACCCATTTCAAATATGCCATCCATGGTTTTAAATAAAACCTTTCCTTGCCTTCCTTGGTTTTCATAAAAACCTTTTGCTAAGCTTCCCTTGAAGCTCCTTTTGGAACCAAATGCCATGCATCCCTTCTTGAACCTTTGATCAAAACCTTTGCTTCTCATGAAGCTCTTTGTGGAGAAAAATCATAGTGCTTACTTACATAGGTCCTTTTGACATCAATGACAACTTTTAGCTTAGGGACTCAAAATGTCCAACATGATTTTCATAGAATAGATAGTCTTATACTCTCAATGGTTCAAAAGTAGGGCCTCCATAGATTATCAGTTCAAACCGTATGAAGAAGTTGAAAAAATCTTCTTGGGGAGTCATAACTCAGATATTTTTGATCCAAAATACCACTTCAGAGATGGATTCCATTCTTGTCGATCTGTAACTTATTTTGGTCAAGCACAATTTTATTTTTACCAAACCATTAGACTTGTCGTCTCATTGCTCCCATGACCATGTTGTTCCATTGTTACCTAGAAATGCACTACCCAATATCTGACTGTACCGGTATCCTCACGCTCTTAAGTCAAAAACCAAGAAGTTAGTACAAGAATTATTAAATCGAGTGTCATTAGACCAAGTAACAGTCCTTACTCTTCTCCAATATTATTGGTACAAAAGAAATATGGGTCCTAGCGTTTGTGTATCAATTACCACGAGCTCAATAAGCTCACCATCAAGGATAATTTCCTATTTCGATGATGGATGAATTACTGGACGAGCTGCATGGGACTGTGTATTTCTCTAAACTAGACCTTTGCTTTAGGTACCATCAAATAAGGTTCAAGGATGAAGATATTTCCAAGACTGTTTTCCATACTCATGAAGGTCACTATGAGTTCTTGGTGATGTCATTTGGCTTGACTAATGCTCCTTCCACATTTCAAAGCCTCATGAACAACATATTTCACCCATTACTTAAAAAATATATCCTAGTTTTCTTTGATGACATTTTGGTTTATTGTTGCTCATGGGAAGAGCACCTCATCCATGTGGATCAGACTTTATAGTTTTTGGCACAACATCAACTTTATGCTAAGCGGTCCAAGTGTTCCTTTGGATTGATAGAAGTGGAGTATTTGGGACTCATTGTCACCAAATATGGCATCAAAGTTGTCCCCAAGAAGATCTAGGTATTTCAGGATTAGCCAAAATCCCACACTCTCAAAGGTCTTTGGGGATTTTTAGGGCTTACAGGTTATTATCGTAAATTTATTCGTAACTATGGTAAAACTACAGCTCCCCTCACATCCATGTTAAAGGACTTTTTTACTTGGATGGGACCAACTGAACATGCTTTCCTGGAGTTGAAGCACGTTATGACCACCATGCCAGTCTTAGCCATGCCAGATTTTCAAAGTTTTTTGTCATTGAAATTGATGCTTCTAGTCGTGGTATTGGTGTAATGTTGATGCGGGAAGGGTGGCCCTTGGCTTTCACTAGTAAAGCACTCTCCAATCATAATCTAGTAAAATTCAATTATGCTAAGGAGATGCTAACAATTCTACATGTGGTAACCCATTGGCGACCGTATCTCATTGGATATCATTTCTCCATTAAAACTAACCATCAAAGTCTCAAATACTTTCTAGAGCAACCGGTTGCCACCCTCGAACAACAAAATGGGTTTCTAAGCTCATGGGCTATGATTATGATATCACTTATAAAAATGGCAAGGAGAACATTATGGCCAATACTCCCTCTCGCCAATTTGAGGCTCACTGTATGCTATGTGCCATTTCTTCATCCATTCCACAATAGATCAATTCCTTGCGATAGGAGGTACTTCAAAATTCGGGCTTGCAAACTTTGGTTGCTTCCCTACACACCGAGCCTACTACATGCTCTAGCTACACTTGAGATGACCATGATTTACGTTACCACCAATGCCTTGTTGTTTCCCACATGTCTCTACTCTGGGAACTTCTCATGAAGGAACAACATGCCG
Organism: Wollemia nobilis; assembly: GCA_028583015.1. Taxonomy (NCBI): domain Eukaryota; kingdom Viridiplantae; phylum Streptophyta; class Pinopsida; order Araucariales; family Araucariaceae; genus Wollemia; species Wollemia nobilis. The sequence goes on from JAQPPZ010000927.1 coordinate 2,672,658, forward strand.
CCCCATTTGCAGACCATTCAAGATTTCTCAAAACATATGAACAAATTAAGCGTAATTTTTTCTAGAAGGGTATGAAAAATGACATTCATAATTTTTTGCTAGCTTGTGACACCTGTCAAAGGATGAAAGGCAAAACGATGCATTCTCCAAGAACTCTCCAACCCTTGCCCACTCTTGAACAGGTTTGAACTAATATTTCCATGGATTTTTTGAAGGGTTACCTAAGTTCGGGGGCAAATCCATTATTTTTGTGGTAGTGGAAAATCTTTCAAAGTATGCTCGCTTTTGTTTTCTCTCCCATCCTTACACAACATCCATCGTTACCTAAATTTTTCTTGATTCTATCTTCCTCCTTCATGGTATGCTCACCTCCATTGTGTCCAACCGTGATCCAACCTTTACTTGTCATTTATAGCAAGAATTGTTTAAGTTGTAGGGAACTCAGCTCAGAATGAGTTCAACTTATCATCCGCAAATGGATGGCTAGACTAAGATTGTCAACAAATGTTTGGAGATCTACATTTGTTGCTTTGCGTCTGATCATCCTACACAATGGACGAAGTGGATTCCTTTGGTCAAGTGGTGGTACAAAACTTCCTATCACATGACCAAGATTACCCCTTTCAAAGCAGTTTATGGGTAATCTCCACTCATGCCTTCCTCTTACATTCTAGGCAGCTCTAGGTTCCATGTAGTCGACACTACTTTTAGTCAACATGCCAATGTCCTTCGCTAACTAAAGATGAATTTAGATGCAATCCAGAACCAAATGCACCAACAAGCTGACCAACACTGTTTTGAGCGTAACTTTGATGTGGGTGATATGGTTTTCCTTTGCTTGTAGTCATACAAATAGTCATCCCTACAACTTCTTAGGTGCCAAAAACTTGCTAGGAAAGACTATGGGTCCTACCAGCTTTTACAACAGATTGGTGCCACAACCTACAAATTGGCCCTCCCACCTACATCCAAGCTTCATCCTATTTTTCATGTCTCCTCTCTCAAAAATGTTATGGGCACTTAGGTACAGGTTCAATCTGCACTCCTAGAATTGGATGAAGAAGGTTCTATCTTGCTCGAGCCCGAATAGTTGTTGGATCATCGGACTCACACTCTCTGCAACCACACCATTACTAAGATCCTTGTTTAGTGGTGTGGAATCCAACTGGAAGATGCTATATGAGAGTCTTTCCAATAGCTCCAACACTAGTTTCCTCATCTTCAGCTTTGAGGACAAAGCTTTTTGAAGGGGAAGTACATGTTAGGATCCCATCCTAACGTTATTTTGTAATTCTTATTTGCTTATGTAATGACCCACTTCCAATGTGAGGGATTCCATCTATAATGTTATATTGTAATACTTTGTAATATATGTAGCAAGTAAGGCACCTAGCCAAGTGGGGTCATTTCATGTAACTGTTGTTAAGATTGTAACCAATGTTTGGTAGAATATTCTAGCTCGAGTGGCATTTTGCATGTAAGCCAACTCTTGAGCCTTAGGGTAGGGTTGCATGGATTTTCTCTTTAAAAGACATGGAGCCATGTATGAATGTATCTTTTTGCCAATTAATGAAATATTGAAGGTCGTTGCCCTCTCAAAGAGGCTTGCGATTCAATGTTTATTTTTGCAATTACTTTCCCACATTGCGATATTGCATGAAATTATGCTTATTTTTAGTATTTTGTGTGAGTGTGCTTATTTTTAATAGTAGGTTCCTAACAATTCAAAAAGCCTAATCCATATTGGAAGCCTTATAATAGTTTTTGCATCCACAAATAAAATCTCACTCCAAGGTCTTAAATATAATGCATCTTTGCTCCTAAACCATTAACCTCCATCCATTATTTTATCCCTTATTTCTGAACTACATAAAATAATGAGGAAAAAACCTTTTGGAAGAAAAGTCATGGAGTAATTTGAATTCAATCCCCACTTCCACTTCATCCAATTTTGAATCTCAGAAAACCTGACCAGTATCCATGGAACTTATATATTAACCCTTTTGTTAGAAGAACCATTATATCATGCTTAATCATCTTATCCTTGATAATCACTTATGGTGTAGTATCTGCTACCTAGACAATGTTTATGGAAGATTTTCTCTTCCTCCTATTGCTAGCTATGACATCCATACTTCCAACTAGGTCATTCTTTAAGTAACGAACTTTCAAAAACGATTTTCTTTCCATGTTATCTAGATTTTCTTCAATTGAATCCTTTGAATTCTCCTAAGATTTGGAAATCGCACTTTGCTTTCTACTTCCTTCTTCTTGCTCATACTTCCTTTGCGCTTTCTCATACTTACTCCTGGCTCGCATTGGCACTCACTTCCTGTTGCACTCACTCCCACTCTCGAGCACTCCCAAATGCACTCACTTCCACTCTTGACTCGTGGTGGCACTGACTTCCAGCTGCACTCACTCTCGACACATAGTTGCACTTATCCTAACACTTACTTTCGATTGCACTCACTCTCACTCCTGAGTGCTCCCGACTACACTCACTCCCACTTTCGGTTACACTCACTCTCGACTCACGATTCCACCAACTTTTGACTAATATAAAAAAATTTCATTTCACTTTAAATTCATACTCTAATAAATTTTTTAAAATTTTGAAAAAATGTCCCTACCCTATACATAATTATTATGTTTAAGTTCTTGTTAAAAAAATCAAATTCCAACCAGAAAATGAATATAAATGATCTATTATATTTCCATTTTAAAAAATAAAATTATAAAAATAATTAAAAACTTAAAAATATTTATTTTTTCAATAAATTTAAACATGTTTTAAAAGAGTATTAAATAGGTTTAAATTTTTTTTAAAAATATTTTAAGTATTTGTATATCGACATTTCTTTTCCCTACATGTATCTTGAATGTGTATCTATGAGACATATATTTTTCGGTGCTTGGTTTCGTCTGTTGCATTTTATCAATCCATTTGTATGAGTAAGGTGTTGGGTATATTGTTAATGATATATATCTCATTTTGTTTCTTTTATAGTATTAATATAAATCAAAATTACCTATTTCCTTTTATTTTTATTTCAGTTTTCTTTAATGCACGAGGTTGAGGAATTAAATTTAACGTCATTCATTGGGCCAAACTTTCTTTAATGCACGAGCTTGAGGTATTAAATTTAACGTCATTCATTGGGGCCTGACTAATGGTCATGTACCCTTCATATTATTAATTGCAAGTATTAGAATTTCTAACCATGATCCTTTATGCTATTAATTGTGAGTATTAAAATATCTAACCATTACATTCTTAACAATATTAAATAGGCCACCAAACCACTTTTATGACTTAGAAAGTCTACCACATGCTTGATTTTTATTATTGAAATTATTGCATTAAAGATTTGATTATATTAACTTTATTTTATCTTTATTCAAAGATCTGAGTTACAATCTATTTCTAGTTCTAATATCCTCAATATATACTTTGTTATTATATTAACAATGACTCTATCTAGAAAAATTTTACTTGTAGAACATATTAGTCAACATCTAGGTTTAAGGGTTTGGTCTAATAATCAAAAAAATTTCGTAAGATCGCAAAAATCATGGTTTCAATCTCTCAAGCCTTGTAGTACTAGAGGGTGTATCGTGTCAGCATCAACATAAGGTTATAGTGCTAGCAAGGAGCAAGATTCAAACCCAGAAAAAGGCATGGAAAATTGTAACGAGTTACCGATCCCTCTAGTATAAAAAAAAAAACATCTATATTGAGCATCCTACTAAAAAAATTCAATGGTAAAAGGCTCATTAAGTTCTTTTCCTTATAACAAGTTGATTACAAGTTGAAGTAAATTATTTTTCTTAGAAGTAAAGGAAATATATCATATCAACCATAGCTCTCTCAAGTATGATTTATAGTTACCTTATTGAAATTAATTTCAATTTATTAGCTATAATAGAATCAAAATATAATCTTAAGACTAGTTTAAATTAGTTATATTTTGAACTTTAATTTAAGAGTTTTAATATATTTAAGTTTTAAAAATTCTAATCTTAAAATCAATTTATAATTAGCATTAAAAAAAAAACTTAAAACTTGAATCATTTGGAAGTATCTTAACTTTTCAAAGTTGATTAAATGGCATTGAAATAGGTTCCATCTTTATTACATCTTAATTTTGTTATCATGTTATGTCAACAACTACATAGTGGTGATTACGGTATTTAAACAACTGCACAATGATATTACAAAAAATTGTTATAACAAATTGTCTTACCAAGAAAACAAGGGAAATAAGCCTTGGCAAGTTTTTTTATAGCCTAACATTTTAATGAATAGAACTTAAATCCTATCCCTAACTTAAATTAATATTATATATTTTAATCTCCAACTTAAAATGCTCTATGAACCAAATTTTTTTATTAACTTTAATGAACACCTTTTAAATTTCAAATTTTAAAATATTCATTATAAACAATTTTGTTAAATTATTATGAGCGAGAAGTTAGCATTTATCAAAACCAAGGGTTTGGCTCTTTTTTAGGAGGTCCAAGGTTCAAACCACAAGGTGTGTGGTTGTGTGTTAACCCCCTATTGATAAGTATAGCTCGTATTACGAGGGTAAGGGGTCATGGCTCAACCTTATGCATGGATTCTAGGAGTTTATCACACTACCCAAATAAAAAATGGAATATAAACAATTTAATTCTTTTCAAACATGCAATATAAATATAAATTTAAAATAAATAAATATAAAGAGATAGATTTGTCTTATTTTAACTTCTTTTTTTAGATACATAAAGGAGTTGGTTACAACCATACTATTTTTAGTAACTGACAAGCGTAGGGTTCAAACCATAGGGGTTGCTTCCAACAAGCCTATTCCAACTCGTTATTGTTGACCCGACGTGAGGGGGAGACCACCGATCGTTCAGGGTTCGTATCATCGTTGGTCTGACATGCACTCAAAATATTTAGAGGAGACTATTACCTTTGTAAATTGGCACCCCAAGGTTTGAATCCAAGTCTATTCTTAATAAATGGCTAACCAGAAAAACAACTACCAATCCACTTAGCCCTTGAAAATTGTCTTATTTTAACTTATTACTACTACCTTATAAGATGTTTGTTAAGCTAGTTAGTTTAGTTGTTCAAAGTTTTTTTTGAATCCAAATCATAAAGGCTATGCAAGAGAGTGACTCTATGCATACAACCAAGGCTTACAATGAAATTTGAACACACATCTTAGAAGTACAATTATACCTTTTTTTAAGAATAAGGCGATGCCATGGAGGAAACTTGCATTATTTAGTCAAGAAAGGTTCTTAATTAATTAAAGGATATCAAATTTTGTAGTAGACCTCTTTCTCGTGTTGAATTTGATAGTTGATTATTTTATCGTAATCACTTAGGTGTGCATGACCCTTGGTTTGGTAAAGCCTCCTCTCATAAATATAATTGTTTTACATGGTCCAACTATCGTCAAGGTTCTGCTAGGAAGCTTGTTCGTTTGGATAAATTTTATTTCAGTTTTTATTTCCTCGATAAATTCTCTATCCACGAGCAAGTTTGTGTCCTTTCTCACACTACTTTGTTTGATCACCTTCTTATCTTATCTTCAATCCAAACTTCCTCTATCTCCCTTAATTCCATACCACTTTCTTTCAAATTAAATGTGTCCCACCTTGACAATCATGATTGCTGCCACCTCGTAGAGCATGTTTGGAATAGATTTTCCAGACCAACTAGTAATTCTAGTTGGATCAAATGGTTTGAAACTGCTATTTCCAATACTGTTTATTCCCTTAGATTGTATGGGCGCTCTGTTTCTAGGAGGAAGAAGATTCAAGAGAGTCGCCTTCATAAGGAGATCTCTCATATTTGTTCCATGCTTATGAAAGACCCTACTAACATTGTTGTTCAATGCGATCTAGCTAATGTTGAAAATTAGGCTAGAGTTTATGAGTCTTACTGTGCTAGAGGGGCGCATGTTAGATCTCACCTCAATTGGATCTCCCAAGGAGAAAGGAGAACCAATTTTTTTTAACTACCTCAGACATAAGAATATTTCGAAAAGGATCACTGAGTTGGAGGACCCTTCAGGTCATTATTTTTATGACTCTAAAGATATCATGAATCTTTTTGTAGCTCATTTCTCTCAACTTTTTACAATGTATCCAAGGGATGACATCCAATGTATCTTCATGGAATATGTGTAGGAACATATTCCCTCCCTAGTAGACCCCATTATTCAGGATCAACTTGAATATCCTCTTTCTGTGAACTATCTTCAAACTACCATTTTTCTATGAAGAATTACAAAGCTCCTAGCTTGGATGATCTTCGAGTGGAGTTTTATATAAAATTATGGCACATTCTTTCCTCTGATATTCATCATGTTTACCTAAACACTCTTCATAACAATTCTCTCAGAGCTTATATCAATGCAGGTCTTATCAAGTTGATTCCTAAAGGTATGACTCATAACAAAATATCCAATTGGAGACCTATTACCCTCCTCAATGTTTCGTACAAGATCATAGCTAAAGCTATAGCTTTAAAAATTAAAACTATTACTTAAGCGATTGTTTGTCCTAAAAAAATTGCTTTTCTTAAAGGTGTTATATTTTAGATAATCTTATGATGGCTTGGGAAACTTCGCAATGGGCTATCAACTCCAATCAGGATGCCCTCTTAGTTAAGTTATATTTTAACAAAGCTTATGATAGAATTAGATAGGATTTTATTCTTAGTATGCTTTCTTGGTTTGGTTTCAGTACAAAATTTTGTAACCATATTGGTATACTCTTTGGTGATGCTTCAGCTTGTATTCAAGTTAATGGAGCTCTTTCTCCCTCCTCTCTTCAACGTTCTAATAGACATGGTTTCCACCTTGCTCCTTTTTTGTATGTTTTGGTTGTCGATGCTCTTGGTTATATTCTTCATAAGGCTCATTCAGATAGCCTCATTCAAGGTATTAAGCTTCCTGGGGATAAGCATGCTCTTAACTCACATTTGCTGATGATTCCCTTATTTTCTTTAAAATACCCAACAAGAGGTGGATACAACTAAAGAGATTGTTTAACTATTTTGTGACTTCTCTGGCTCTTATATCAACAACTCTAAAACTGAAGTCTTATATACCTCTACCTCTTCTCGTGGTTTCAACTCCTTGATTAAGTGGAAAATCATCCTATTAGATTTTGGAGCCTTAAACATAAAGGAAATGCATTCACACGTATTAAAATAAGCATGCAATGAAATACCTATGATAACGACAACTTAACATGCATGAAAATATGATAGAAAACTTGATACAATGCTCTAGAAATACTCATATAAGAAAGCTCACAAAAATTACATTGCTCCTCTCATAGAGTTTGCAACTCATCCATTATAGAAAAATAGAGCTACATTGTGCTTACTACTACTTTCACCTTTGCACTCTAAAAACTACTCACAATAACTCACAATGAGGCCTTTATATAGAAAGATAGATTCCTTACCTCTCACTCAATCCTAAGATTTATGTACATGTGGACTACATGCACATTTACATCATTGCACATTCTAACAGTTGTGCATTTATTAAATAAATCTAATAAATTATTTATCTCCTAATATAATACTAATCTAAATATGTACCCATGAAGGTACATTAGTAAAGAACCAAATGATGTAATATCCATATTTTTCAGCATCCCTCTGTATTACATTATTTGATTTTGAAGACATTAGTCTTCAATATGAATCTTTGACTCTTGAGTAGTCTTCATATTGATGGGGTTATTTTCCTTCTATTGCTTTTGACTTTATGTGATTTTTCCATGTTCCCTTTGATCCTAAATGCTTGGTGAACTTCTTGAAATCTTCTGGATATTCCTGATGAACTAAGGACCTGATAATATTGCTAGTCATGAGAGAATCATGATTGTTTTCTTTTATTTCCTTTGGTTTTTTGTGCGACCTGTATCTTTGATCTTTAAAAATATCAATCTTGAATTGGTGGTCAGTAGATATTTCTGAAATAAGAATTTGAAGAAAGCAATGTAATCTGAATATTAAATTTTATTCAAATTTCTTATAGTATTTGTCCTTGTAGTAACAGAAGTAGGATGAATGAGATTTTCCTTCACGGTATTTACATGGGTGTAAACTCCAGTAATATTCCTTCTCATGACCAAGTTTGTTACAATGAGTGCAAAGTAAATGTATCTCCATTTCCTTAGTTTTAGGAATATCATGTTTGTCGATTTCTCTAATGATCTGATTAAACCATTTGTGAACAATTGTAGCTATCCCTTCTTTTCCTTTTTCATAAATCTGCATGAATTCCTTTGTTTTATTCTTTTGGATATTGATATTATCTTCTATTGTCTCATTGGATGATACTTCTGAAGGATAGACTTTTGTCAAACATTTAGTTCTAAATTAAATTTGTTCTTCTGACTTGCTAATCATGCTTTCTATTGAGTCAAGCTTATGTTTAAACCACATTGGAATTTTCTTTCTAAATGTATTTTTTAATATGTCCTTTTGAGTAGACATCCTTGTGTCTTCCAAATAGAAGATCCTCTTTATGTAGGATCATTCTTGAAATGACCTCCTAATATTTGAGATAATAGTTTTCCAAATAATGTTCTCCTTGTAGTATCTTCTATAACTATTTATCTTCTTCTAGAAAGCTTTTAAAATGTAATTTCAAATATTGGAGCTCAATATATTTAGTTGGATTATCTATGTCCTTCCAAATCAATCTTCCAACTATAATTTTTGATGCACTCAATATTTTAATAACTATGATTTAGTGCAATAATTGGTTTCTAAACTTCTAGAAATTCAATTGAAGTAGGATTCCTTATATCTCCCTAATTAGAAGTTTTAGAAATATTAAGTATTTGCAAACTAGATTTTTCTAATCCTTATATATCCTTGTTTTTTTAATGTTTGTAAATTTTCTTGAAGCAATCGTGTATCGCCCAAATTTTTCGCACCCTTACCTTCAGGCTAAAGGATCCGTGCCCGGAAGGGGGATGCGAGAAGGATGGGACAATACCTCGGACGGAGAGGCCCTTTGAAGGTCGCGCCTCTCGGGGAGGGGTATAAGGGTGAATTTTTGATGGATGGTGGGGTTCACCAGGAAACTTTGAGTGGCAGTTTCCATGCCTAGGTTGAGAATGGGTTTGATGTGTTCATTTTATGTTCAATCATTCAGATTCCTAGGTTGGCCAAAATGAATCTAAGCTATTCTATATGAAATTTTTGGTTTATATGAAGACAACAAACATAAATGAATCCTAAATACAGAAAATATCTAAAATGGAGAAGAGTGCACCTGATTTCGATGTCTGATGAAGATTCTGAAGCTTGTAGGAGTCCAGATCATCCCGGATATGACAGGATCATCTGTAATTGTACAGAATCATCCAGATCATAGGAGATCATCTGAGATCAGCCAAGATCATCAACGACTTGACGAATTCATCAAAAACCTGCAATCATGAAAACAGACACCAAAAACCAAAAATACAATTGCAAGAATGATACAAAATGATAGAAATAAGAATATAAATGCTTAAATGATAAATCCAGATATCAAATCAAATGGGATGCAATGTTTTAATAATTTATTTTGAATTTTATCATGCAAATATGCTAAATGAGGTGAACTCCAAGATGCAGAACAGAAGTGAATTAATCTAATGCACAATTAAATAAGAAAAAGAGATAGAGAATGCAAACTCAGGGCTCTGATTGCCCCCAATCTGAACTGCAGTCAAAATCATCTGCAATCGTACGAGATCATCGTCGATCTCGACAAGATCATCCAAAATTGTGGTTGAATCGCCTGCGACGATCCGAGCTTCCTCCGACTGAAACACAGTGAGATCCTGCAATAAAACTTGAAAACACAAGTGCAAATGATGGGGGATAGGATGTTCTAACACAACAAAAACTAAAGTTGCAGGGAAATGATCAGCCAGGGGGATAAACTGGGAAAATCCCAAGTTTATATAGGATTAGGGGGAGGTTAGGAGGTTGGGGATCATCCCAATCTGGGAGATCTCCAACGTAGGAATCTCCAACCGCGCAGACACGCTTCTGCCCGAGTTGGAGAGGTTGTTGAAACAGAAGCTAATTATGAAAATTTGGTTTTGGGATGAAATCGTCTGGACGTTCTGTTCCAGACGAATTCGTCCGATTTGGGACGATATCGTCAGATCGACGATGATATCGTCCAACGGTCAAAACAACTTCTAAAAATGGCGCAAAAAATGAGGTGAGCGGTTAACGGGCGATTTCGAGGTTAAAATTCAATTTTTTTATCTTTTACTGATGGTTTAACTGTGCCAATTTTAGGGTGCTACATTTTGCCCCCTCTTTAGCATATTTTCTGAAGAAAATGCGTTAAAGACGAGTTCTTCATGCTTTACGAGAAAGCAAAAATTTATTCCATTTTTTAGACGATGATTCTAGGTCGAATCGTACAACTGTTTGCTATGGTGCCCCTCCGAGTTTTTACCCAAATCGAACGTTTGAGGTAAAAGCACGGAAAAGCAAAAATTAAAAAAATGTTGTTTTTAAATAAAAATAAGAAAAATAGGGTAAAACCCTAATTCATTTTTACTGTTCACTTTCGTTGTTTCAGAGCTCTACAGGCGAAATGGTGGAAACGACACACAGATCGACAGAGGTCCGACGCGGGTTGTGGGTAAGGATCTAAACCTAGTGTACTATGTTTTTAGCTTGATTTGTTTAATTTTTTACTTGAATTTTAATTGTTTTTGGGCATCGCGGCCATTTTTAGGCCGTCGACGACGTCGGGATGAAATCGTCCCAATTTCTGAAATCGTCCCTATATCACCGATTTCGTCTGAGGACGAAATCGAAGAAATAGGGGCGATCCCGTCCAATAAGGGGTGATCCCCAAATTGAAGAATCGGAGATGATTTCATCCTATTAAGGATGATTTAACTAAATTTGGTACGATATCGTCCAATAATGGGCGATATCATTTTTTTATGAGATGAAATTGATTTTAATGATTATGTATTAATGATTTTTGTTGTTTTATTGTTTATTTTGTAGAGGGGATTGCTAAAGAGTCGAGAGTGGAAATACGAGGGTCTCAGGGATGACTTAGCCATGCTCGATCAGGCCGAGCGAGACAGACTAGCAGAGGTCGGACTGCAGCATGTGGCAGAGATGCCACAAATTCCTACAGACATGGGGCTACTGACAGCCCTAGCAGAGAGATGGTATCCGGAGTCGTCCTGCTTTCGACTACCGATAGGGGAGATGACTCCCACTCTAGAGGATGTATGGAGGATCTTGAGGATCCCCATACATGGGCGGTTCATGACTCCTTCGACCAATCAGGGCCATGCCATGATGAGATTGTGTAGTGACCCAAGCTTCACCCTGGAGAAGGGCAGAGTGAACATCGAGGCTTTGAGGCAGATGCCTAGGGCATCTCGATTGACCCGAGTTTTGGTAGGGGTGGTGGGTGGCCTTCTTCTATGCCACCAGAGTGGATGCAGGTTACCGTGGCTCCTCTCAGATGTGGTCTACGACATGAGAGACCACGGATACAGGTTTGCTTGGGGTAGCTTTGTATTATGCCACTTGTATAGGATCCTTTATGGGGTCGTATACAAGGGAGGTCGATGTCTGGTGCTGACATCGCTACTACAGGTTTGGTGCTGGGAGCACATTGTGGTGCGGAGGCCGGTAGGGCTTCCACTGATAGGAGTTGATCGAGAGAGACCCTAAGTTTTCTATTGGTGGCTCCAGAGAGGGTCACAATGGTGGATAGATCTATCGATGTCCCGGAGGTTGCTAGATGACCTCACCCTAGATCAGATCACCTAGAGACCATGGAGAGAGCATCCAGGGTGGGTAGAGGATGGACAGGAGTTGGCTCGCATCAGGTGAGTCATCTGGTTGAGGACAGAGTGGGGAGAGGTAGAGCTCCACCGCTATGACCGAGTTTTGAGGTAGTTCGGTCTACAGTAGGGGATCCCTTCTCTTAGGGATTATGAGTACTCTCGAACTATGTGGGATAATACCACATTGAGCGGGGCTCCAGACATGCAACGGTTCTGGAGTCAGGACATTGATGATGCCCCCATTCAGCCAATGGATGGGGATGACATGGGGGTAGCAGATGGGTATGATGCCTGGTATGTAGGCATCCACCCTCCTCGGATGACGAGGGCATAGGGTCCGATGCACGTTGTAGTGCAATGGATGGAGAGGCGATACCAGGCTACCATCGATGCAGCGAGGGGTCACAGAGGGAGGGATCAACGATGACCTCCTCAGGAGAGACGTCGAAGAGTACCACAGGCTCCGAAGAGACAACAACCAGAGAGGAGGGAGAGACTCCCTTCTCAGCAGAGGGATAGGCCACCATCACCCGATAAGGGCAAGGGTGTCGAGGTGGGGGAGAGCAACGAGATGGTGGCTCTCCAGGTGGAGAATGCCCACCTACGAGCTCAAGTGTAGACTCTTCAGGATGAGGCGACATGGCTCAGGGCTCGGAGTGGAGGGGCGAGCATTCTAGAGCTGGCATGGGCTATTGCATAGACCACATTCTACCAGGGGTTGTACTATCATGTGGTTCCAGAGGAGCAGAGGATACCACTGCCAGCCAACATTGCGGAGCCGATCAAGATGGGGTCATCGAGGACATCATCACGATCGACGTCGAGGACCCACGATACAGCATGGACTTCGATGGGACCACCTCCTCCACCTCAGGGTGGGAGAGGAGATGAGGCTGAGAGCTCGAGGGCTTCTCGAGACTAGCTGCTCATTGTACATAGACCATATATTTTTGAGAGGATTGAGTATGCCAGGGTATAGATTGTGGCATACCAATCCATTTTGATATGATGTATAGACTTCTTGATATATATATATATATATATATATATGTTCTTTTTGTGATATGACTTGTGCATATGTTTTATGATGCTTTAATATTTTAATGGTTGATTGATTATTCATGTAATTATGTCATTGAAAATATTATAATTTTATGTCATACTATAAAATTTAAATGAAATAATCTGATGTAAACAAATTGGTTGTTGTGGTATGATTTGATGAAAAATAAAGTGACTTCTAACAATAATTTCAAAGGACATTGTCGTTGTTACATGACCATTTCATGGAGTCGCCGCTCGCTAGGTCATCAAGCTAATCCCGGTATGAGAGAAATATTGCTAAAAGTAAAAGGGTGCTTAAGAGACTTTCTTAAGACTTTGTGTTGTGATGATGAAAAATGATGATGGTGATGATTTGTTTTCAGATTTCCATGAAAATATTATGCATGAAATATTAAAAATATGATTTTTGCTAGGCATAAAATTCCTAAGTGTGATAGAAATTTGAACAATTGCCTAGGAATTATACCATCGTCGCAAAACTGAATGTTGACATAATGAAATGAAATAGAAAAGTTTTCGTTCTTTTTAAAGCACAATTGTGTAACATAATGATTTAAGCCATATGCTTTTATGGATTAAATAAATGGGAGATAAAATTAGAACGATGGCTTGCGCTAGGCATAGAATTTTAGGTATAGACTTATACCATCATCGCGAAATCCAAAGAAGAAATTGATGTAATAGTTTTATTGCATAGTTGATTTTTGATTTTGAGATAAAAAATATAAAAATGAGGACTTGCACTAGGCATAAATTCCAATTTAGGTTTAGGAACTATACCATCGTTGCGAAAGTCGAAAATATATAAATGTGACTTTATTGCTAGATTTTTGAACATGTTTTGAAAGAAATTTTGGATTTTTGAAAAAATGTATTTAATTGTTTTTACGCTAAGCCAATATTCTCAAGTAAGAAAATCAAATTATTCCAGAAGATTTGCATAAATATTTTAAATTATCTCAAAGACAAAATTTAGATTTATAAGGAACCCCATGTGCATATGTGAGTTCATTGCCGATCTTGATCTATCATAATGATACAAAATCTCTCAAACACAAATGTGTGTGCAATTGTATTGTTCATTTACCAATTTTGAGCAAGATAATTTGATACAAGTAATTTGAATTAACCAAATGAGTGTTCGTTGACCATGATTTATATGCATGTAACCGTACCAGACTACTATGTAAGTCGGGTCATCAAGAGCTAGCTGATCCATGAGCGGACATAGGTCTGTACAAAAGAAGGTCGCTAATGTGACAGACATATCACCACGCTAGGAGTTACCCAAGGCCAAGCAGGTTGGGCACAAACCACCTGTTATGGGGCTTACCTCACGATTTTCGAATAATTGAGAATTCCAGGGATTCAAGCTCATTCACCCTTCTTTTCTTTCAAAGGGTAGGGGAAGGGATTTATTGCTTTTTGCTTTTTCTTTTCTTTTCTCTTTTTTTTTTTGTATTTTTGCTTGACACTGAGATAATGCTGAAATATTGCTGAGGTGGTACAAAATGATACTAAAATAATGCTTCTTTTTCTCATGATTTTTCTTGACTTTCCTTTTTTCTTTTTCTTTCTATACTAGGGATACTTGCTCGGATTGGCTGTAGAGCAAGGGATTTTTATTCTGGGCAGGGGTGAGCTTGTCCTTTTGTCAATTCTCAAAGATTCTAGACCATGTGCATGATAGGATAGCAGGGGAGACTTTTCGCTCAAGAGACCACTTCTACTATGTAGCATCACTTTGAATTTGCAATGAAATCATTTTAATGTGAAAAGGTGTACTTGGTTCAAGTAAATAACAAGATCAGTTCTCTATGCTCAAAACTTTATTTAATTCAACTGTGGACTTCGATATAAGAGAGATTAATAATCATACCAAATAAGATCAAGATATTTATTCATGTGAGTGTGAAAGTGAGGGATTCCAAATAAATGCTAATTTATCCAAAATAACTGAAAATATAACTGCAATACTTCAAGAATTGACAGGTGCAAAAATAGAAGATGTTTTTGAGGATTTTGATGATTTTGATTTTTTTATATTTTGATTTTAATTTATGAATTAAGATAATACATAATATTACTATTTTTGAAATTTTTATATGAATTACTAAAATAAGACAATATGTATAATATATACAGTGACGAAATTACCATATTTATGCATAATAGCGCTTAAGATGCATAATGTTCATAGGTTCTTTAAGATCTTTACCATCTAAGGTAGCTAATATGTATGCTCCCGATCCAAATTTAGTAGTGATAATATATGGCCCAAGCCAGTTAGGCTCAAATTTACCTTTAAGGTCTTTAGTTGCATTAGTATTTTTTTTATTTTCTTTTAAGACGAGGTCACCGATCTCAAAGGATCGATGATGAACTTTCTTGAGATATGCTCGTTTGAGCTTGTTCTGGTAGGCACGAAGATGCTCCAAAGCATTAATGCGCTTCTCATCTAGGAGTTCCAATTGACTAAATCTGCCAAGACGATATTCATCTCCTACTTCAGTATCTTGAAGTAGCAGAGCCAAAGAAGGAACTTCTAATTCAAAGGGAAAAATAGCTTCAGTGCCATAAACCAAAACAAAAGGTGAAGTGCCCGTGGGAGTACGAATGCTAGTTCGATAAGCCCACAAAGCAGGATATAATTGAATGTGCCAATCACGGCCAGATTTATTGACCAATATTTTGAGGATTTTAATTAATGTTTTATTAGATGCTTCTGCTTGGCCATTACCCTGAGGATAATAGGGAGTGGACCAACGATGTTGAATTTTATATTTTTGACATAGTTTCTTTACATATTTATTTTTGAAACAAGTTCCATTATCTGAGATGAGATTTGCAGGAATTCTAAACCTACAAATAATTTGATTAAAAATAAATTTGGAAACTTGAGTTCCAGTGCAAGAAGCTAAGGGCATAGCTTCAACCCACTTCGTAAAATACTCGATGGCGGTTATGATGAATTTGTGTCCATCAGATGACACAGGATTGATTTTTTCGATGATGTCTAAGCCCCATTTTGAAAAGGGCCAAGGAGATGAAATAGCCTACAGTTCTTGTGCAGGCGCATGGACAAGGTCAGCATGTTTCTGGCACTTGTCGCAATGGCGCACGTAATCATGTGCATCATTCTCCATGGTAGGCCAAAAATATCCTATCCTAAGGAGCTTCTTAGCAATGGCGCTACCACTAAAGTGTCCCCCACAAGATCCATCATGGGCTTCACTCAAAGCTGATCTAGACTCTTCTAGATTCAAACATCTCAATAGGATACCTTCAAAAGATCTCCTATATAAGGTATTGCCAATTATGACGAAGCGACTTGCTCGTCTACGTAATAACCGATGCTGGTTTCTATTAAAACCTTCAGGGAAGGTCCCATTTTGAAGAAAATTGAGGATATCAGTGTACCAAAGTTCAGGAGTAGTTTCATTGATTAGAAACATGTCCAAAGGTTCCAAGCATGATTTAATTGAAGTGGGTTCCTGGAGTCGATGAATAATGATGGTAGCATATTCGTCATCTAACTCCAAGGGTAAAAGAGATGCAACTGCGGCCATGGCGTCAACCGCATGATTGCTAGTTCTAGGAATAGCTTCCAAGGTAATTTGATCAAATAAAGATATTAATTGTAATACATATGCTTTATATGGGCGCAATTTATCATCTCTAGTCTGATAAACATCATTAATTTGATTTATAACAAGTTGAGAATCATCGAAAACTAATAGATTTTTAATTTTTAGTGCCAGGGCTGCTCGTAATCCAAGGATGAGAGCCTCATATTCAGCAGTGTTATTAGTATAGGCAAACATTAATTTAAAGGATAGAGGTATGAGATGTTTCTATGGAGATATCAAAATAATACCTGCACCAGCCCCACTCATGCATCGGGCTCCATCAAAGTATAAGGACCATTGCTCTGAATGATCTGCCTCTAGTTTAAGGCATTCGTCAGGAAACTCAATGACGAGGGGATGGGTGGATTCTAAGGGTGCAACAACTAATTGATCTGCTATGATTTGACCCTTAACAGACTTCTGTCCTATAAACGTGAGTTCAAACTCGCTTAGCGCAAGAACCCACTTTGTTGTGTGACCAGATAAATAAGGTCGACTCATGAGATACCGCAAGGGATCGGATTTAGCAATAACGTATGTTTTCTGACTGAGCATATAATGGCGTAGTTTCTATGTAGAAAATATGACTGCTAGACATAACTTCTCTAATGTTGTGTAGCGGGTTTCATAACTAATTAATGTTCTGCTAATGTAATAATTAGCACGCTCTCTTTTCTCATCATCAAGTTGAGCTAACATAGCTCCTAAAGCAAAATCTGAAGCAAAAATATACAAGATAAATGGGCGATCAAGTTTAGGTGGTGAAAGTACAGGTGGGTTAAGAAGATATTGTTTGAGGAGTTCAAATGCTTCCTGACATTCGTCGTCCCAATGGAAAGAGACATCCTTCTTAAGAAGCTTAAGAAAGGGTCCAATTTTATCCGCCAACTTATCGATGAAGCGACGGATAGCTTGAAGCTTACCTTGTAGACTCCGTAATTCAGATATATTTGTAGGTGCGGGCATATCAGTGATAGCCGTAATCTTGAGAGGGTCAATTTTGATGCCACGTAAAGAAACTATAACCCCCAATAATTTACCTGACTTAACTCCGAATATACATTTGGTTGGATTCAATCGGATAAGATATTCCCTTAACCGATCAAATACTTTTCTCAAGTCATCTAAATGGTCATCTTCTTCAGTAGAACGAGCTATAATGTCATCTACATAATCATGTAGTATATCATGCATCATATCATGAAAGATATAAGTCATGGCTCGTTGATAGGTTGCACCTGCATTCTTCAACCCGAATGGCATCACTTTCCAACAGAAAGTCCCCCAAGGGGTAATAAAGGTTGTTTTAGCCTGATCTTCAGGAGCTATCCTGATCTGATTATAACCAAAAAATCCATCCATTAAGGATATCATTCCACTCCCAGAAGTAAAATCAATGATCTGATCCATATTGGGAAGGGGAAAATCATCTTTAGGGCATGCAACATTAATATCTCTAAAGTCTGTACAAACCCTAACCTTAGTAGCTTCTTTCTTAGTTACTCTGGAACTACATTCGAGATCCATTCAGCATAATCAATGGCTTGTATAAAAATAACATTCAAGAGTTTTTCTAACTCCCCTTTGACTAGTAAGGCCACTTTAGGATGCATTTTTCTAAGTTTTTGTTTAATAGGTTTAGCATCCGGGTGCACTACTAGGTGATGCATAACTACAGAAGGGTCTAATCCTAGCATATCTTCATATGTCCAAGCAAAGACATCTTCATATTCTTTAAGAAATGCAATGTATTTATCCTATTTTTCTTGACTCAATTCTGATCCAATGTTGATTATGTGGGGGTTATCCTCGGTTCCAATGTTAATTTTTATGACATTTTCTACTTCCATGTGTAGATCTCTCTCAAAATTAGGTGGGGCGGGTGAAACGCCCAATTCTTGTAATTCTTCCAAGGTTAGCTTGGATAATTCATCTTGAGGAGTCATGGCCTCAAGCTGGGCTATACTAGGTATAGAGCCATCAAAATAAAATCCATTATGTAATAATTCCTCAACGGAGACATCATGAAAGATATCTCCCTCCAACTCATCATCGGATTCAACGATCATCTCAGGATAAGCTATAGATAGCATATTACATGTGAATGTCTTATTTATTAAACGCAAGGCATCACGTGCATCTAAATAATCTTGGTAACATATAAGTTGGTCATCATCCTCAAATGGGAATGGCTGACCCTTACTAGGAAATAGGCCCACACCACATCGGGCGGGCCACGCTTCTACCTCAAAAGGTTCTTTCATACCATTCTGGAAAGGTCCCAAACCTTTCCCTTTATATCCCAATTTCAGCATTATAGGTTTGGCTTTAATATACTCATTAGTAAAATAACATCGAGCATATCCATCATAATGAGTTCTCGATGTTTCTAGGTATTCTACCCCAGTCATATCCCTTATAAATAAAGGCACAACTCCCGACTTGGTAAATACTTCCCATAGGCTGTGGGAGGCCCAAGGTACGAGGAGATGGTGGCAAATTATTTAAAATAAGGGAATCTTGCATAGAAGCATTCGTTTCTTCTGATATAAGGATTTTAGATAGATCGGGTAAGAGCTCGTCAGTAAGAGCATAAGAGGTAGAAGGAACATTCCCTACGTCTTTCGATGCGGAAAATATGAATTTGGTGGATGTAGACGGTGTAGAGGAGTCGATAGATGGGTCTATTAAAGGTATGGAAGTTATAGGAGTAGAACAAGAGACATTGGTTGTGGGATTAGGATCTTTCTTAGGTCCTAATGTGGTTTGTTCAGAAGATGGTTGAGCTATATGTGGAGGTGCAACTGATGGAGAAGAAGTAGATGACGTTGTGGGTGTGAGTTTCACACGTTTAGATGGATAATGAGAATTAGGATGTGTGGATGACAGAGCAGGGCAAAATTGAACTCCAATAGGTTCTGCCAAAGCACACATATCAAAGGGTCTTGGATCACCATGAATGGTAACCAACTGATTCTTAAATTCGAACTTAACACATTGATGTAAGGTTGAGGGAACAGCTCGCATCGCGTTGATCCAAGGATGACCCAAGAGTATATTGTACGATGCAAGGCAATGTACAATAAACACAGTCGTATCCAAGGTTCTTGGACCAACCCGCAATGGAATGGTAATAACTCCACACGTTTCTTGTGTTTCGTCATTGAAAGCTTTTATGATCATATCAGCTCTTTTCATTTCCTCACTTCTAAACCCAAATATTTGGTAGAAGTCAAAAGTGCAGATATTTAAAGATGAACCATTATCAATCAAAACTCGTTTGACTTGCTACATCTCCAATTAAAGCAGTAATATACAAGGGGTTATCTTTATGTAAACTATGTTGAGGTATGTCTCTATCCTAGAAGTCAATACAATCAACTTCACGAGTTATTATAGTATTGGCCATGGCTTCAAGTTGAATGTCTTGTGGTACCATCATCCGGCTTAATGTGAGCATTAATTCATCTCTATGTGTAGGAGAAGATCTTAAAAGGTCCAAGAGGGAAATTCTAGCTGTAATATTTGATAATTGTTCATTAATATTATAAGGAGGTTTAGGTTGAACATTAGGTGCATGATTCCCTTTATTAGGAACCTTCAAAACAAATGGAGTTGATCCACCATTCTGAATTTGATCTTGTTGATAATTTTGAGCCTCGTTGTCTAGTAACATACTTCGATGGTACCCACAATATTATTCTACGGATGATGAATGGGTCTTGGTCTAGCGTTTATAGCTAGCTCATTAGAAAGTAATCGGTGAGACGATGGTCTAGTAGTGACTCTTCTTGGAAATGGTTCTTCCGGAACCATATAACTTGTGATAGGGTGAATAGAATCCTGATTCATCTTCAAAACTATTCGATTGATTTGATGTGATTTCCATATCACTCTCAATCTCGTATTCGTATCACTAAGATCAGGTATCTGAATATTATATAGAGGCCTGGTTGTAACCACGGAGAAAGTTCATCAGGAGTCATGAAATGCTCCTCTTCAAATTGGAAGTGGTTTTTCAAGAATTTGACAAAGTGTGCTATGGTAATATGATCTATTTTAGACCTTGACATGTAAAAATAAAGTTCATGGCAATACTCTCGATACAACACAGCTCTAGGAAATCTATTCCATCTCTTTCTATCCATAAGAATGACTTCTTGATCCTCTATACGAGATAGAAATTTATGTACTACAACTGCATTCTCAAGGTATTCCTCAAAGGTGTATAATTCAGAAGACACAAGTGCTCTTTTATCGGCTAACCACCTATGGCAAGCTCTCTAAAGTTCATGGTACAAAGTCACCTGATCAGGATCTAAGATTCTATCTAGGACAAACCTCTTAATTTGCCTAAGTTCTATAGATTTTGATTCAATAATACCCAATCTCCTATCAAGTTCGTCCCACAAAGGTTGGGCTCTAGTTTTTTGAGGTACTCTAAGCACAGAAGTAATCTCTATGGTCATTAATTGGTTTTCAACATTTATGGTGACAGCTCGTATTCTATTATAATCTACCATCTAAGTATGATATGCAAATTTAACAGTTTTCTAATGATTCTAGATGTTCTTAGTAATGTGTTTTTTTTTTTTTTTTTTGGATTGTTTTCAAAAGGTGTTTTAGTTTCACGTCGGGTTCACCAAAATGTATCGCCCAAATTTTTCACACCCTTACCTTCAGGCTAAAGGATCCGTGCCCAGAAGGGGGATGCGAGAAGGATGGGACAATACCTCGGATGGAGAGGCCCTTTGAAGGTCACGCCTCTCGGGGGAGGGGTATAAGGGTGAATTTTTGATGGATGGTGGGGTTCACCAGGAAAATTTGAGTGGTAGTTTCCACACCTAGGTTGAGAATGGGTTTGATGTGTTCATTTTATGTTCAATCATTCAGATTCCTAGGTTGGCCAAAATGAATCTAAGCTATTCTATATAAAAATTTTGGTTTATATGAAGACAACAAACATAAATGAATCATAAATATAGAGAATATCTAAAATGGGGAAGAGTACACCTGATTTTTGATGTTTGATGAAGATTCTAAAGCTTGTAGGAGTCCAGATCATCTCGGATATGACAAGATCATTTGTAATTGTACAGAATCGTCCCAAATCACAGGAGATCATCTGAGATCACCCAAGATCGTCAACGACCTGATGAATTCGTCAAAAACCTACAATCAAGAAAACAAACACCAAAAACCAAAAATACAATTGCAAGAATGATGCAAAGTGATAGAAATAAGAGTGTAGATGCTTAAATGATAAATCTAGATATCAGATTAAATAAAATGCACTATTTTGGTAATTTATTTTGAATTTTATCATGCAATTATGCTAAATGAGGTGAACTCCAAGATGCAGAACAAAAATAAATTAATATAATGCATAATTAAATAAGAAAAAGAGATAGAAAATGCAAACTCAGGGCTCTGATTGCCCCCAATCTAAATTGTAGTCAAAATCGTCTACAATCGTATGAGATCGTCGCTGATCTCGACAAGATCATCCAAAATTGTGGTTGAATCGCCTGCGATGATCCGAGCTTCCTCCGACTGAAACACAGTGAAATCCTACAATAAAACTTGAAAACACAAGTGCAAATTATGGGAGATAGGACGTTCTAACACAACAAAAACTAAAATTGCAGGGAAATGATCAACCAGGTAGCCAGGTAGGAGAAGCAAGGGGATAAACTGAGAAAATCCTAGTTTATATAGGATTAGGGGGAGGTTAGGAGGTTGGGGATCATCCCAATTGGGAGATCTCCAACGTAGGAATCTCCAACCACACAGACACACTTCTGCCCGAGTTGGAGAGGTTGTTGAAATAGAAGCTAATTATGAAAATTCGGTTTTGGGATGAAATCGTCTAGACGTTCTGTTCCAGACGAATTCGTCCGATTTGGGATGATATCGTCAGATCGGTGATGATATCGTCCAATGGTCAAAACAACTTCTAAAAATGGTGCAAAAAATGAGGTGAGCGGTTAACGGGCGGTTTCAGGGTTAAAATTCAAATTTTTATCTTTTACTGATGGTTTAACTGCGCCAATTTTAGGGTGCTACAAATGGAAATAATTTAAATGCTTCTAAATTTAATCATTTCTTTCAAATAACCAATATATTCTATAGACATTCCTTTTATAACACCTTATACTCCTATTACTAATATCTCTAGAATATATAATGTTCACTTGATATCAAACTTCCAATATGAT
Organism: Wollemia nobilis; assembly: GCA_028583015.1. NCBI lineage: Eukaryota > Viridiplantae > Streptophyta > Pinopsida > Araucariales > Araucariaceae > Wollemia > Wollemia nobilis. The sequence continues at coordinate 2,695,429 of JAQPPZ010000927.1, forward strand.
TATGAATATTTCTCACCTTCTTGATGCTTGATTCTGGTTTGCAAGTTGCTTGGAATATATGTTGTTTGCAAGGCTGATTACTCTTGTTACTCTTCACCTTACTTGTGCACTTTCTCCTTCTTGTAAATGGGCTGGTTTATCTTCCTTTCTCCAACCAAATGCTTGTTGAATATGTGCTCTAATATACACTCTTTATCCTTGGTTGTTATGTGCACTATATGAGGCTTGGACTCTCTTCAAATCTGATCTTTCGCTTGTAAGTAGCAGTATCTCTATTGTTGGTTTCTATGTACTCTTCAAAACAACAACCTTTTACTTGCCTTCAATGTTCCTTTTGCTCTCCTCCTTTGTGTTTATGTACGTGGGTACCTTCTTAACTTGATGCAATATGATATGGGAGTGCCAAGTGGCACTTGTCCTTTTCAACCTTATTGAAAATATTTCTTCTTATACCTCCTTGTAGTGCCTATGACATGTGGTGCTTGTCCTCTTTTCCCTTCTTGGAAACGTTTGTAGTAGCTCCTTCTTTCAATTCCTATGACAAGTGACACTCAATTTCTTACTTCTTGGTAGTTGATGACTGTTATAATTGCTTTTACCTTCTTCCTCCATATTGGACGCTCATATATGGAGAGTTCTCAACATTATTTTGTCTTTTCCACCTATGTTGGGTACTCCTTTATCTTGTTCTTGCTAGAGTTTCAAATATGGGATGTTACACTATGATGTTGGGCGCTCCTTTATCTTGTCTTTGCTGGAGTTTAAAATATGAGACGTTACACTATGATGTTGAGCACTTAACCTTCCTCTTCAACATGACACTCTTTACTTTAGATGCACGAAACAACTCCTTCTATGTGGCAATAGGTCTCTAACTCCTTTTTCAACTTCTTAGGATCTTTTCAATACTTTTCCAATGCTTAAATATTGCAATTTCTCTTGTTGTCTACATATTTTTCTTGGTAGAATGCTTTGACTATATTATATGGTGTTGTTGGATGTGCAGACCTGTTATTTTCCAGCTAGCTTCAATGGTGATGGCACCTCCTTTGTGATGACAGATGACTTGCACTATGACCTCAACTTTTACCCTTGTATTTTTACTTGTATTCTCTCTTTTGCAGGTCTAATTTTATCCTCTGTGTAGGTGGAAACTTCGGTGGTTATGGCACTCTATTGGGTGTTTTTTGACACCTCAAATAACTAAAACTTAGACCTCTTTGAATGGCCCTTTTATTGCTTCCTAAAGGCTCTTTTAGGGCTTTGTAGAATGCCCTTCTTGGAGTTTTTAATACTTCTTTTCCTCCTATATAATCTTACCTTTTTTATAGCACTTGTAGAGTCCTTTGGATGACTCTTAAACGTAGATTATGACTACCCCTTGTGCTTGGAAACATGTCCTTTATTTTTCTCAAAATATGGGCTTCAATTTGCTGATTTGGCTCTTTGTTTGTATGGTCCAAGCTTACTTTAAAAAGTTATTTTTAATCCTCTTCAAACCTGTCCACAAATTCTTCTTGGATATGTAAACTCAAATTGCACTTTGGACTTGGGATTTCTTCTCCCTTTCAAGTTCTTCTCTTACTATAATATGTTGGATTTCTTCTCCAAATTTTGGAGGTAATGTTACCCTTTTTGGTGGCTATTCCTTTCCATAAAATTTTGTCTTTAACTTCTTCAAAATATCTCTTGATAAATCTACCTTTGACTCCCTGACTAGGCTGAAATGAATTTGGTATTATTATTGCCTTTGATCATTGGAAATATCTTCCTTGCTTGGCTATTCTTTCACTTATAAATCCAAGCTACTCAATGTAATATTTTGCACTCTATATTATGCAAGTATAGTCTTCTTTTCTTTAGAATAGGCAATAGAATGTTGTTATATTTCTTTCACTTGAAATATACTTAACATTTGTTTTCTACTATGTGTAGGTTTGAAGTTTGTAAACTATAACTTCTCCACTATGTTTAAAGACTTGAAATGAAACTATTTTATGCAACTCTTTGAAACTTGAAATCGATGCTTAATAAACCTTAATAAGAAACCAAATATGAAAGCTCAACTAATGAAATTTTTGCACCTTTTTGTTGCATACCTTTTCAATATTGTAGATGATGAATATGATGGTGATTCAACTCACCTCAATGGCTGCCTTTTGTAGATGTTATTGCAGCTCTTATAGGCTATCCAAAATAAATCATTTTCTCACCTTTTTGTAGCTTCAATACTTGACTAATATGCTACCCAATAGTGTAACTTGGTGGCTTAAAAAATTCTTCAGAATGTGCCTCTGAAATATGATCTTAAGCAGTCACTAATGTTACCCAAATTGCTATCTCTAAAAATTTTTAGATTGTAAATGATTCAATACCATCATTGAAAAGTTATTCTTGAATCCTAAAAAATTTTGTAGGATTCTTCCTAAATCATAGTTGAGATGTTTGCTCAAGAACCCTTCAATGATGACCTCCGAATCTCCTATATTTGGTGGTTCTTCTATCTCTTTTCTCTTACCGAATTCTGAATTCAAAGTAGATCTCCTCAAAAAATCTATCAATAATGAGATCTATTCAATACTACCTTTTGATTTGATAATCTTCTTGCCAAACCTTCTCCTTTGGGCTTGTTGTTGGATGGCAACAATTATCCCAATTCCTTAGCTTCTTCTTTGGTAGTAATTTCTCCAATGAGTCCTTCTAGGGACTCCTTCAATGAGGCTCACCAAGCCTTCTTCTTGTTTCTCCTTGAGACCTCTCCAAGGTTCTCAATCTTGTAGCTTCAAAATATTCAATGAGACCTTCCTTGGCTTCTTCAATCTTAAACTATGAAAATGAGATCTCCTTATAGGATCTCCTGAATCTTCTGCTACTGAAATCTACAATAGAGGATTTTGTTAGTTCTTCTCAATGCTCAATATTACACTATGGAAGTTCTTCAATAGGGCCTTCAATGGACCTCTTCTTCAATGTGAAGTTTTCAGTCTTCAATGGAGATCACTAATCTCCAATATTTTTCTAGAACTCTTCTCCATGAATCTCTTTGATCTTCAATAGGGTCTTCTTTCTAGGATCTCCTTCCTAGATTTCCAATCTTCAATGTGGCTTCCTTGGCCACTAGATATCTTCTCAATATTTCAACTAGGAGTCTTCAATCTGCAAATCTCTCAATTGGGTCTTTCTCCTTAGGCCTCCAAATCTTCAATCCTTATTTTCTTGTAATAAAGAATTAGTCCCTACATGAGGAAAGTAACTTTGACTTTCAGGCAACGAAGATGAAGTTATTCTCTATCTGTTGTAGGAAGCTTCCTACCTTCATAGAGTTTATTTTCTGCAGCAAGAAAAACTTAGATGATAGTAACCCAATGCTTCTCCTGAAAACTTATTTTTCTCTCTTGAAGTGGAATATTAGAGATAATAAAATAGAAAAATAATCTTCACTAGTTGGATTACCAATCTAGTGGATACAATGACGAGTTCTAGTCTTCACAAGTGTTACAAATCTTGTGGAAAAACTCTAGCTAAATCATGTGGCTTTCTCTATTTTCTATTCTTCTACTTAGAACTACTTCTATCAAAAATATATTGTGATGGTATTTGCATGCAACGATGCACTATGGCTGGTCCGGTTTACAAATACTCAACAATAGCAATGGTGATCACTTGTGGCTTTCCTTTGATCCACCGTGGCTTTGATACCACTATTAGCTTTTGAATCCTTAAACATAAATGAAATGCATTCACACGTATTGAAATAAGCATGCAATAAAATAAATATGATATTGGCAACTTAGCATGCATGAAAATATGATAGAAAATTTGACACAACACTATAGAAATACTCATATAAGAAAGCTCACAAAGATTACAATGCTCCTCTCATGAAGTATGCAACTCCTCCATGATAGCAAAATGGAGCTACATTATGCTTACTACTACTCTCACCTTTGCACTCTAAAACTACTCACAATCACTCACAATGAAGCCTTTATATAGAAAGATAGATTCCTTGCCTCTAACTCAATCGTAAGACTTATGTACATGTGGACTACATGTATATTTACATCATTGCACATTCTAACACTTGTGCATTTATTAAATAACTATAGGAAACTATTTATCTCCTAATATCCTCCTAATCTAAATATGTACCCATGAAGGTACATTAGTAAAGAACCAAATGATGTAATATCCATATTTTCCAACACATCCCTCATGGTATGATAATGCATTATTTGGGAATTCTCTTTGGGATTAATATCTCTCCTAAGGATATGTGAAACTGAGTTATGGAAAGACTTCAAATTTTTTTTAATGCTTGGCTAGTTCGATTTCTTTCCTTAGTAGGAAGAATTCAAGTTGCGAATAAAATTATGGCATCCTCTTATGTTTATTACTCCTCTTGTTGGATGGCCCCCAAGGTAGCCTATAACAAATTAACTCAAGCTATTCATAAATTTTTATGGACCAAATGGGATGGGAAGGTGGGAATGACTGCCATATCATGGAAGCTTTGTACTCAACCTAAGGCTTTAGGAGGTCTAGGCATCATTGATCCTCTTACCCAAAGCAAAAGTTTGGCTACAAAATGGGTTGCTAGAGCCATCACTGGTGATGAAAATTGGAAACACCTATTTCATTACAAAATCTCGCTAGCTACTCACAAAGATAAACCCCTTGGGAGGATAAGGACCTTAATGTGCCTTACTTTACGGTAAAGGATCTATTCCAGTTACCTAAAATTGGAAACTGGAAAGTTTGGCAATCAATTTCTTGTTTATTGGTGTAGAATCTAACTCATTGAGACATGATCTGAGCATCGATCTAAATAGTCTTTAGCGGAATAAACTCATCCTCCATAATGATAAAAATTTAGATTTATGCAATGCTTTTCAAGGTCTAGATTTTTTGAAAAAAAGTATTAATAGAATTAGAGATATCTAGGATTTGGGTAGCTGCTATACTTTTTTTGGAACCAAATATGCAATTACTGTTCCCTTCCCTCTAGGTTCAAAGAGTCTTATGGCCTAGTTGTGGCTTCCATTCTTGTGAGATACTTTAAAAGTTGGAAATAATTGCCCATAATATATGGAATGAATGGAGATGGCTTAATGGTCACAAAATCTCTTCCATTACTTCTAGTTGGATATAAAAAAATCTTCTGTGTCCTTTTTTAGACTCTAAGGTCAATGTCAAGTGGCAAGTAAATTTTACCAATGCCCAGTGGTAGTTTCTTGCTACTTAGATTTGGAAAGTTCCCTTTGAATCCAAAACTCAACTTCTTGGATGGTGGTTTTTGCATCAAAAGCTTCCAAATTCTACAAGTCTGGCAATGATTTTACACATTCCTCCTCAATGCAATTTTTGTAATGCTTTAGAAACTCTAATTCACTTGTTTTGGTTTTGTGACATGGTTAAACAATTTTGGGATGTCTTCTACTCTTTTCTTTTTCTGTCTTTCACTAGATCTTGGAAGCTCTCTCTGCTTCGTTTTCTTAGTTGGATCAGTACCCCAAAATTTGGGATATTTGTAGACTCATCCTTTTCAAGCACATTTGGAAGTGCAGATGCAAAAAGGTGTTTATCGAATATGCTCCTCCATGGGATATAGTTTTAGAAGACTTGGCCTTTGATATTTTGTTACATGTGGGACACATTCATTCCCAAGTCCATGGAACTTCCAACACACCACGAGATGTTATTGATAGACTTCATCAACTTTCTCATATGGTTCAGGATCTTCAGAAGGTCCAACAGAAAACTAAAAAGAAGACAATTAACAATGATGAGCAAGTTTAGGTTTTGATTACTTCTATTTATTTTTTGAAGACTTATAAAGATATCACGAAAGACATGCACAAAATTCTTCCATAAAACAGACTCTCTAAAGCAGAGTTACATTAACCAAAACACATACAATCCACAGAAACAGAGAAAATACAAAAGTTTTCTAGTATTCCTTGTTGAGGAGAATGGAGCTTACAGAGACCAATGCCATACAAATTTGAAATCCCCCCCAAATACCCTGTTTCCCCTTTTCCCACCTAGAACAATCTATTTGAAATTTGAATTTCGGGGGCAAACTTCCCGAGGTCATAACTCATCGCTCGTTGCTCGAAACAACTTTTGCACATGTTTTCGGAAAGCTCCCGAAGGGGTTTGCGGCTCGATAATGTGCTAAAGCAATTACCACCATATTTTAGCCCTCAAAAAGACCTATAAGGCCTTCAAAATTGACCTCCAAGTTTTACTAGCAAAATTTTTACTAGTTTTGACAGGGTAGAAGACCTTAAAATTTACATATCTCCCAAACCACTTAGGATATTGGGATGATTCTTTCGACGTTGGGTCTATTTCTCCATCCTCTAAACAACTAAACAAACTTTAGAATAAAATGAAACAAATACAAATTTGGGTGATGCAAGATCACTCTTACACCGCTGGATGCTCTTGCATCACTCTCCCATAGATAAATAATGATATCTGATATCTAATGTATTGCAACAAGATATAACTAGTCTTTTTATTGCTAAAAGCTTCTATTCTTATGTATATTCAATTAAGGATGCTTTACTCCTTATCCACCTCATTTTGTTTTTAGCTGATGGATAGTGTTAGCACCATAATATTGTAATGTTCCGGTTAATAAATTAATATATTCTAGTTAAAAAAAAAAAAATCTTACCCTTTTCACATACTTGATTAAAATATTTTATAATTTATAGTATTTTATTATTATAATTATTATTATTTTATAATATTAAAAATTTTAGTTTGTATATTCCTCTAATTGAGTTAGAAATATTAAGTTGATTTGTTTTTTTTTTTAAAGTTTAGTTCTTAAAATATATTATAAAAAACTTTGTATTCTTAAATAATAAAAATGTCATTAAAAATAAAAAATATATATATTATATTTGGTTAGTGTGAAATTTTGTTATGATCTATCCTTAGGGTTGGGTATCCTCATCTCACCATGATCTCTTATAAGGTGAGAGTTGAGATTATCAATAAGGACAGCCATACACATACCTACCTCCTCACACATTCGTCCATACCACAATTTAAACAATAATTTAAATCTTAAATCTCATGAAAAAATCAAAACCCATACTATTGAATTATCCTATGAAATTAATAAATAGTAAATATTTAAGTCCATGTTATAAAACTTTCAAACCTTTCCACTTCAAAATCAATTTAACCAACAAACAACAACGTCATTTAAACTTTGAAAAACTAAAAAGTGTCTAAAACTTCATTCTAAACCTTTTGTTTTTATTTTTAAAGACATTAGATGTTAAATATTTACGTCAACTTTGCAGGTAGTGTTGCTCTTAAAGTTTGAGCTAGCCAATGGTGGGATTTGTTATGATGGGACAACCACTTTCTTATTCTTCCTTATCTTCTTCATTAATTTCCTTTTAGAGACCCTCCGACAGTACAGGTCCTCAAGTTTCACCTCTTAAAAGTTTCTGAAAACTTTTATAATTTTTAAAGTACACGTGCCTGTCAGAGAATTAATTTTATATTTTTTAATGCATATGAGAATTGAATTGCTATATGAGAATTGAATTGCTACTATTAAAGCACTTAAGTACTGCCATACCAACCAACTTATTATTTCAGTATTATATTTATTATTATATAAATATTTTTAATAATAAAATTTTAAATATAAAATATAAAATTCAAATTTAATATACTAAAATTATATATTTTTTAATTTTTAAAATTGATATGAAATTTAAGTAAAAAAAAATTATTTCACTTTTAAAACTATTTTATATCTTTAAAAAAAATATATATATACTGGTTTCATTAATTTTAAAAGTAAAACTTTTAAATTTTAGAAGTAAAACTTGAGGTGAGATTTTGTAATATTTAAATAAATAATTTATAATAGGGTCTCTAGGTGATAGTCTCCTTCACACCTCTAATGTAAGAGGCATCACCCAACTAGGGCTATAATTTGACGTCTATTTAGATACATTTGACCTTTGAAAATGTATTTTACACTTTCGTTTAAATGATGGAATTATAAAATGTCAGCTTTACTTATATGCATCGTTAATTGATCTAAAAAATAATTGTTTTTGGTTAATTTATATATATATATATATATATATATATATATATAAATTTATTTTTGCTATATTATTTTATAGTAGTATTGTAATAACTTAATAATTTATAAAAATTTGAATCTTGATCTTTATTTTAAATTTAATTAGTTGAGTTGATGTCATTTGATTTTCCCTAAGTATATATTTTTTTATATTTTTAATAATGTTTAATACAAATTAGAGCAATCTAATGAATGAATGCCTTTAAGGATAGTGCCATGCACAAATAATATTTTATAATTTGATAGGAAAAGCAAGATGATAAGCACTGTAAAACTCATCTCATCTTTCCATATCTACTAGCATATCTACTAGCATGAAGGGTTGTATGTTAAATTCTTGACCTTACCCTAACCCCTATATTACGTTGTACACCATGCTTCAATAACTAGATCATTTCATATAACATATGACCTCATGGATGTCAACATCTACTTTACTTTTACTTTAAAATAGTTATTATTACATATATAAAAATTGAAACTTAGTATTTTTTATAATTTTTTTTATTAGTTAATCTTAAATTTTATAGTTTATTAAAATATTATATTTTTACAAAGTTAAAAAATAAAGAAAATTATTCATATAGTTGATCGTGAGTCAACAACAAGCATCACTTCTTGTTTCAAATCTTAGTAGAAACTCAAAAACTAAAGAATTAATGTGAAAAAAGTTAGGTAACATGGCAAGAAAGTTATTTTTGAAAGTCCTTACTAGAAGTAAGGATTCTAGTATGGATGCCCTAATTAATGATAAGAGGAAGGATAAATCAAAGGCAAACCCTATCTAGGTAGCATATATTACACCAGAAATGATGTTACAAAACTTTATTCTCATAAGTATAAATCATTCATTGATATGTAAAAATATCAAATCTTTAATCCAAATAACAATCCACAAAATGAGGTAGAGATATATAATATCCTTAGGATAGGGCAACACTAATAATACTACTTAAGAAAGGAAAACTCCATAAGATCTCCTAAGATGAGGGTGCCACTTAGAGAGGGAAAAATCTCATAAGCCACTTCATCGACAAAGACGATTACAAGAAAATACTTGATGCGAATGATGATGATTACAATGACAATATCCCTTATTTATATACCATCTTCTAATTCTACTTTAGGGAGTTGACTACTAAACCCTTATACCAACTTATTATTATGATATAATAATATAATCAACCTTGGGTTATGTGTGGCCCATGCCAACTATCCATAATACCCTTATACAATATAATATCATATCTCCATATACCTATTCCTAGGTACCATAACATTCCACCCTCACAAATGTTTCATCCTTGAAATATAAGAATAAACTAAATGATATGATTTTCTAAGCAATATTGACAACATGTATCAATCTTGATCATCCATCCATCTGAGTCAAATCTTGATTAGTGGTGGTATTTGATGATACCAAACTGCCATTGTGCCATTTGAATATCCATAACTGCTCTGTAGGCTCTATGCTTCTACTGATCTACTCTGATATTTTGAATCATTGGTCCTATTGTTCCTTGATTCTCTTGCACCCCTTTGAATTATAGAATCACTATGCTTTTTCTACCAAACAATGCCATACTTGATACCTTTTTTATTCAATGTAGATCCATAATACTATTGATGCCCTAAGCCATGCCTTCAATTTTGTTGTTGATTAGGGTGGAGATATGCTGCAACCTTAACTTAACATTCTATTTTCTTTGATTCTTCAACATTTTGTTTCTCTACTTTAAATTCTTCCTCATGCCCTTCTCTCTTGTTCTCTTCTTTTAGTGTGTCCATGTGTGCTTCTTCCATGGACTCTATTGTTGTTGCTACTATAGATTCAACTTTTGATTCTTTTGTTGGTTCCTTAACTTGTTCCTTTACCATAAATGCTTCTTGCTTCTCATTTGATCCTTGGTCCTTAATTTGAGAAATATCCTACAATATTATCTTCTTTTCTATACCATAACTTCATAAGCACATTTGACACATTAATGTTAACAATACCCAAAAAATTTATGGTTATGGTTAGCAAGAAGAGTGCAGTTAATTAAGTCAATCTTACAAGCCATTCCAACATATTATTTGTCATTGTCTTCTATGCTAAAATTAGTCGAAAAAACTTTAATCTATATTATGCGATCCTTTTTAGGGTCAGGTTTACATGATAAAAGGAAATTTCCTTTGGTTGAATGGAGCAAGGCGTGTGATGATAAAACTAGGGGAGGTCTTGGTTTAAGAGTTCTTATAGATACAAACTTAGCTCTTAGGGGAAAAGTAATATGGAGATTGTACAAAGAGAGTCAAAGATAATGGACAATAATTCTTCTAAGCATGTTGATGTCAATGACCCAAGTTTAATATTTACTTCATTCTCTCTACCAAATGATTCTGCTCTTTGGAATGGTTTAAAAAATCTATCAATCTTATGATTGAAGGTTTAATATGGGTGGTGGGAATTGGAGAAAAAATTCTATTTGGATGGATACTTGGTGTGATTAAAAACCACTCAATCTAGATCCAATTTTGAAACCTTGGATGAGATTGCTTCAAAATAAATATGGTGATAGGGTTTCAAACATTTTGTACAAGGATCAAGAAGGAAGATACAAATGGAAAAAATATTTTTTACAAGTATACAAGACATTGATACTAGGAGGAAATTGAGTAGAAATATAACAACTATAATTATTTCAAGGGGAGCCAAGGATAAATTGATTTGGGAGTTGAATAGCTCAGGTGAAAACACAACAAGAATTGGATATAATGTCCAACACCAACAAAACAAGAATATCGCTAGAATATGGAGAGATATTTGGGATAGCCCAAGAATTCCTAAAGTCAAAATGTTTGTTTGGCTAGTAGGTCATAGAAGAATTTTATCCTTGGAAAATATTATGAAAAGGAGTTTTTATGGCCCCTCTCTATGTGTTTGTTGTAAAAAGGAGGAGAGTATATACCATCTCTTGGGACATTGCTCAATAGTTTGGAATATATGGCAATGGATTCTTAATATGTTTGGTAAATGCATGGTGATGAATAACATAATTGAAGATTGGTTAAAGCAATGGCAAAGCACTTATAAAAGTGAGGCTTTACATATAATATGGGATATATCAAAAGATACAATACTTTGTATTATATGGCTAGAAAGGAATAGAAGAATTTTTGAAAGAAAGGAAAATAGTTTAGAGGTAATGAAAAGGAATATATGTTTACCCATAGAGGGATCTAAACCAACCCTATCAACTCACCCGATACTTAATATGGAAGTAGAGATCCTTGATATATGGAGTCAAGTCATTAAATGGAATTATGATGTTGGGTACAAGAGAAGCAAAAAGAAGATAAAGATTATAAAGTGGAAACCACCATATGTGAAGTGGGTTAAATTAAATTTTGATGGAGCATCTAAAGGAAATCTAGGACCAACGGGAGGAGGAGGAATAATTAAAATTAATAGAGGAGAGATTTTGTCTCATTATGCTTTCAATAGTGGATTTAAGACAAATAATGAAAATGAAGCTTGGGCAACTTTAGAAGGGTTTAAAATATGCAAATAAATTAAATGGAACAGAATATGGATGGAAGGTGATTCTCTCGTAGTAATCAATGCAATTTTGAGAAAAGCTAAGGCTCCATGGAAAATACAAGACATAATTATAGAAATTCAAGATATTGCTAAAGAGTTTGAAGAAATTAGGTTTACACATACATTAAGGGAAGGAAACAAATGTGCAGATAGGCTAGCTAATAGAGAGGTTTTGATTGAGGATCATGAAGTTAAATTCTTCTTTCCATGGTTAGAGGAAGTAGTAAGTTTAGTTGAAGATGATAATAAAATGTTTATTGCATGAATCAAGTAATGATTAAGATTTACATTAATGTTTTCCATCGGTAATATATTCTTTATTTTGTAACAATAATGTGTTTTCATATAAACCATTTATTATAATTTTTGTGGTTGCACTTGTGTTTCGGGAAGGAAACTAGCAATCCAACTTTGATAAAGTGGACTATGATAGTGTATTTTTTTGGAAATATTACTCTACTAAGATGCAATGCATAAATAGTAGAGATGAAGTTTTCCATTGTGAAGGCTGCTATAGCAAAATGTCAAGAAGGATGCTGAATTCTAGAATATTTGTATTCATATAGAAAATTGAAAAGATCCAGAAAATGAAAATCAAGAATTCAGACATTTTATGTAAAATGATGTAGGTTTATAGCTATAGCATCTCAATTGAGATGAGAAGTGTATCTATTTGTAAAATCTCAAGCTCTAAAGAAGAGAGTTGTAATTTATCAAAGGTGGGGGACCTGAGTACAACCCCTTATTATCTAGCCAAAAAATATAATACCCAAAGAATTTAACCAAGGATAACAAAGAACAATATCCACATTATCCATATCAATAGCATGAAAATATGAATGTAAAACATATTAAATCTCCAAAAATCATAATATTCTCACCCTCAAGTTGTATGCCCTTCTTTTTTGTTGTTTGAACCTACAACCTCTTAGCCAAAATAATATTAATAAAATTATATCTGCTACTATGGTTTATGGAAATAATAATATTTTCCTTCTAAATGCAATCATGAACCTACAAAATAGAACTTTTATATTCAAACAAATCCCTTTGTTTATATTTTAGCTCATTTTCCAACAAAGGCATGGTCCCCTTTGTTTGCACATTGACATATTTTTTTCCTTCTACCACTTCTTTGAAATTTGCTAGCTCTCTTTTTAATTTCTTTTGTTCTTTCTAAAGCATGTTTATTTCTTCTGCATAGCCTTTGAGTGTATCCTTCAAACTAGCTATCTTTTTATATGGGTCCCATTGACTCAAGAATGTTTGCTTTGTTTTTTCCCAGTCAATCCACAATTTTGAGCACTAAGAAAACTTTGAAACCAAAAGAGAGCTTCTCCTCCAAAATAAAAATTAATTCTAATACCCTAATAATCATTAGAACATAAGATTCAAGCTTACTATAGTGGTAAGGGATTTGGCTTCTCTTTGAGAGGTCCAAGGTTCAAACACCACTTAGTATGAGGGGATCATGATCCCTCATAAAGACGTGTAAAATTATTGAAAAAAAACCAATAGAACACAATTATTTAAATTATTTCTACCATTATCTAATATTAATACCATCTTCTTAAAAAATTGTAGCTCCATTGTTTATGCCTCGACCAAAAGGTAATGCAAACTAGGGTTTCATAAAAATATATATCCTTATTGAATTTGAAGCTAAAATTCCACATAAATAATTAGAAAAAAAATATGGCATATGATTTGCTTACCCCACCTAACAAATATCTTGAATTTCATTTTTTTGAAAAATAATACGATTTGAGAAATCACCATTTCCCTTGTTTCAGATATCTGACTTCACAGGGTAGTATCTCCCTTAATAATACTAAGATTTCTTCATATGACCACTCATTTTATATCTTTTCAAATTCCACATAAAATGGTCCAAGAATTGTCTAAATTGGACAACATGTCTAGAGATATGGCTCTTGAAAGAAGATATGTTTTTTTGAAAAAAATTGCCCTAATGCTACCCTAATGTTGCTCTGATACCACTTGTTACAAAATGTTATTCTCTTAAACATAAATAATTCACCAATATGTAGAAATATCAAATAATTTATCCATAAATAATTATCCATAATAATAATCCACACAATCAAACAAAGATAGATAATACCCTTAGGGTAGGGCAATACCAATAATACTCCTTAAGGAAGGAAAACTCCATAAGATCTTCCAAGAGGAGAGTACCATTTAGAGAGGGCAAAGTCTTATAATCCATTTCATGGGTAAAGACTATTATAATATAATACTTGATATGAACACTTATAATTATAATGACAATATTCCTTCTTTATATACCCGTCTTCTAATTCTACTTTGGGAAGCTGACTACTAAACCCTCATTCCAACTCATCATTATTATATAATAATATAATCAACCTTGGGTTATGTGTGGCCCATGACAACTATCCATAATACCCTTATACAATATAATATCATATCCCATATACCTATTCCTATGTACCATAAAAAGTGATTATCAAGGATGAGATGATTGAGCAAGATATAATGCTTCTTAAAACTAGAGGGATAATATGTAAGTTCCATGGATACCGTCTAAGTTTTTTTGAGATTCAAATTTGGATCAAGTGGAAGAGTGTTCCCAAGTACCCGAAATATCAAGTAACCAAAATTCGACCCTTTTTATATTAAGAGGTCAAGGTGGGGATTGAATTCAAATCACTTTATGACTTTTATTTCAAAAGAAATTTTCCTCATTATCTTGTCTAGTTCATATATAAAGGATACAATAATGGATGGCGACCCTTAGTTTAGAGATACAGATGCATTTTATTTAAGACCAAGGAGTGAATGTTTTTTATGGAGATGGATACCATTAAAAATATTTTGACGTGGATTAGGTTTTTTGGACTTCCTTATCAACTCATCAATAAGGAGGTTTTGAGTAATATTGACAATACTCTAAGGGAGTTCATACAAGAGAGACCAACTAGTAAGAAGAGAAGGAATTTTGTTTACACTCAAATATGTGTTGTGATGGATATTTCAAAATTTTTAACCAAGTCCATTAGGATTAAATATGAATCAAGAGAATAGGATCAACAAGCATATTATGAAAATATTGCATTTTAATGTCACAAATATCATGATACAAAAATTATGGCAATAGATTACAAAGTGAAAATGATGGAGAAAGATGGAAAATTTAGGGCATGAGGTAAAATTTAATATGAAATAATAAGATCATATCATAGGAGAAGCTATGTTAAATCATGGATTTTCCATTCTTAAAAATTTGGCAAGAAAAATCCTATGCATTATCAAATGTTAAATACACTGTAGTTCACTTGAATCAACATTTTAAAAGAAAAAATAACAGAAGGGATAAGGAAGTACAATGTGCAAGTTAAAATATAGGAGTTAAAGGTGTGAAGGAATATGGGGAGGTAAATTTTAAAGCAAATGAGGTGAAGGAGATCAAGGTTAATGTAGGAAAATCATCTTCATTTTTATCAAGTAGCATAAAATTGTCTCCTTGCAATAAAACTGAAAGTAATCTACAATGTATTTGTTGCACTTTAGGATTTCAAGAGCATCATATTAAAAATGTATACATAGGATATCCGTGGAAATGTAGGGTTTTTTGGGTAGTGTAAGAAAGTAATTTCTATGGAGGATCATCCTTGCACTTTAGGATTTCTAGGGCAACATAAAGTAATTAACATGATATAATCACTATCTCAACATAATAATTGTTTGTAATAACCATATCCTTCCTACCAAATATTTTGCCAACCATACAATATCCCACAATAAATAGAATCTCACCAAGACCTAATAACACTTAGAGCACATCATCTATGCAAGAATCTCTTAATAGTAAGGCATCAAAAACCATGCTTAAGCCCTCCCCCATGTGTGAATAGGCTAGGATGAATGTAGGTTGTGTAATAGAGGAAACAAAAAACCCTAAATAATATATGCCAAGTGCATATCCCCACTATATAGTAGCTACTTAAAAATCCCATTGACCATCATTTGTGAGATAAACAATCAATAATTAGAGCAAAGCCTTGCTTAAACCTCCCCTAGTGGACAAGTAGAAAGGATGCAATAATTGACAATGCTTGAGATGGGAAACACATGCCAAAACCAAAATAGATGAAGTAAAAGACACTCAACACTCAAATTAAAAAAAAAAACTTGATAATCATAGCATTCCACGATTACAATGTATAGGTGATAACAATCATAACTCTAAAATATATTCAAATATATTTACTATGAAATCAAAATACTTACAATCAATATCTCTTAAACTTGATCTAAACAATATATCCTCCTCATTTCGAACTCTAATTTAAATAGCAAAAATATGATCTTGTATGTCTATAGGAAAAAACAACAACATAGAAAAGAGGAAACAATAAGATTGGGTTGACCATAAACTATAAACCTTAAATTAATTCCAATTTCCTTCCTTTATGTAGTAATATTTTGATCATTCCTTGCAAGCGTTGAAAGCAATTTTGTCGTACTTATAAATCCATTTTTATTATAGTTAGGGCACCTTATGATCTCATCCTCATCAATATAATACTTATAGCTGCCATAGCAAATGAAACATGAAACAATCCTTAAATCCCCATGTCTATTGCAAGCCCTAACATAACATTGAACTAGAAAACCCTTAATAGTTTCTATATAACTTCACTCCTTCAATTATGTATGCTCAATTAGGCATTTAAATAAATATATCTCATGCATCCTCAATCCTTCCTCACAAGACATAATGATAAATAATTTTCCATGCAATCTTGATTTAACTCTTCAATGCAATGCATATGAGCACAACCATGGCCACATCCATAGATAAGGCTATGCCTAGGTTATCCTCACTTCTACCATCAACAATATCATCAATATCATAAATATCAAGGAGGTGGAAAACAAAGCAACAAGGTCTTATATAAGTCCTTTTAACATCATGGGCAACATAGTCGTTGGTATACCAAAACCTTGACATCCTCTCTCAAAATATGATATGACTCAACACCATGGTAGGTCTATATAGTACAAAACCTTGTACAAAAACCAAAGTTCCCCTATTCCAATTGAAAATCATTCTATTTATCTTTAAACCTATGTATTGCAATCTTAGGGACTTGACATGAGAGCACATCCCTACACTCATATCCTCTCCATCATATGTTGTAACACCATAATATCCTTGAAACCACCATAAGTAAACAAAATCAACATTAGGACCTTAGATTCACCAAACAACAATTATGATGGTTTAAATAGGAGCATGGAAATATTTTATGACAAACAAGGCACCCCTACCATATCATTTTTATGAGTGACCTTGCTTCTCAAAATGGAAAAACACGATGTCCTACCATCTCAAATCTATGAGTGGACTTGCTTCTCAAAATAGACAACATAATATCCCCATCCACAACTGCATCTGCTAGGGATACCCTCCTAAAGAAAAAATCCTCCCAAACCCTAAATAATACCAAACTTCTATCTTCCATCTCCCAATATATCTAAAAATCCTTGCCTATAGCGCAATTTGATTCTAAGGAACCAACACCTCCTTGTATTTGTTGTAGAGCTCATATTTATGGGTAAATGCCATACTATTGTTTTGATATTTAATATTATTAAATTATTATTATTGAGACTCATATTTATATTGTTGTTACAAATATTAAAACGAAGTTTTATATTTGATATTTTTACCAATAATATATTTTTAATAAGTTATATGTGGCTTTTATTCATAGCCACTCCCATTAAAACATCAAAATATTATGTCTACTATTAGGTCCATTAGACCATATTAAGCTTACCTTTCTATCAAAAATATTTTTCATCTCTCAAACCATTAATTTTCCTCTATTGAATTCCTAATATCATTATCATTAAAAGGTTGAATTTCTTATGGACAATTGCCTTCTAAAATTTGAATTCAAGACAAAGATCAACCTTATACATTTTTTTTTATTAGATAAGAGAAGGGGTTTTGAAAGGGATCCCAAACCTTAATAAAAAAAGAGACCGAGAGAGCTCAATATCATGCCTCGAAGCTCAATCAAGAAATGCACCAAACTAAGATAGAAAACTACCCAACAAAAGATTGCCCAAATACATAACCTTGCAGGAAAAGAACTGTAATACAAACCAAATAAAATAGGACTAGGATCCCCAACAAGAAAAAGACCAAACACCAAAGGAGGAGAACTAGATCCTTGCAGACTTCTTGGGATCTAAATCATCCTTCTACTGGTACACCATTCCATAAATTTCATTGATGTAAGAGATCACAACTTGGAGAAAACCCAACAAAGTCAGGTGTTTTTCATCTAATTTGCTGAGGAAAGGCTGGAATCCAAGGTAATCAAGTCCTGAGGAGGGAGACATCTCCTTGGCTTCCTTCAAATCCAAATTATTTCTCGTTCTATAATTAGCTCTTGCTCTATAGATATATTAGGATTTTTAGTATATTACCACCACAAATAACTAATGAGCATTCATAACAATGCTATTATTGATCCAATCATTACATCATTTTTTTGAGTGTATGCTAATAATCTATCCATCCACCTCAACTCAAACATGTCTCCATAATTTTCCCATGACTATATTAATCCCTATAAGAATTGCCCTATCCTTTGCATGGTCGTTTCTTGAATTTCCATATGGTTTTGGATAGACAAGGAGAGTTTTACCATAATTATCTCCATAAATAATTGACACACATCTAGAATAATTATGCTATTATTTATCCAGTCATTTATCCAATCATTTATCCTTTTTTATAGCATAAATAATAATCTATGAATCCCCATCAATTGAAATATGGCTTCATCATTTTTCCATGGCCATCTAGATCAATAAAAAAAATATCCTAACCTTTGTAGAGTTTCTTGTTAAAGTTTCATATGATTCTTCATCTAGGTGAGGAAAATTTTACCTTCATCATCTTGAAAAACACCACCTTCACAAGATTTAATAGTGTTCCTTTTGGAACCACTATTAAAATAAATATTGATGAAACTAAAATTTGACATTTTATTTTACCATGAGTCGAGGTAGATCCTTTCCATTTACTCTTTTTGTAGATCATCCTTACATATATCTTTAAACCTTGTAACCAAGCAACAAGAATAGATTTTTCCTCACCTAAGAATTTCTATGATGAGCACAATACTTATAAATATTCTACAAGAGAGACAAGAATACAAATCTAAACTTGGGTGTGATTTTGATACTTATTCTTGATTATTTCCTTTATTGCTTTCAAGCCATCAATTCCAACAAACAATGCATGACCAATCCTCCATAAAATACCTAATGCTTTAACTTTAAAATAATTTATCCAACATTTCATTAATGCTTCTAATGTTGATGGATAAACCTATTAGATTATGATTTTCTAAGATAACATCCTTGAATGGTGGAAGCAAAAGGAATAATAAAGAAGTAGATGAAGTAGCTTCTTCTTATGTAAGGTATACCTAGAAGTTCCATGATATCCTCTTCTTTAAAAATTAACATATAAGAATATTGTGTTGGACTATAACCAAGGAATGTTGATGCCTTAGGAAGGTCCTTAAGTGACCGAATAGTCTTCTAAGGTAAATCCTTATGAGTAGAGAATTATAAGTGCTTCAATGCGTTATATCCCAACTAAACAAAATATCCACCATCTTTTGATAGATTCCAAACTAACTCATTTTTTATAGGAAAAATATATATTTAAACCTATTGAAGCATATTTTGGAATTTATTTTCTTCTTTTTAAGGTCTCCTATTATATTTCATAGAAATTTCTAAAGAGGTAGAATCAACACATTACCTAGTAAAGAAATACACACAAAGCAATAAACAAAATATATGGGGGTATTTGTGGACACCAAATAATTTCACTATAAAAAATAGAATTACACTCCAAAAAATAATAAAATGGTTGGTATGATGGTGTATTTATGCCCAAATACAAGTTACCTTTACGTCAAGGTTAAGAGATCAAACTTAAGGATTAAAATAAAAAATAATAAAAAAAATATATTTTTCAAGGTTCATAAGGGCCTGAATATGAAAAATACAATAAAATTAGTTTTGGCCTCAAGAGAAGCTTAACCACCACATATTTCAACATCTCCCCTCAATCTAGATGGAGGATACAAAGAGAGACCTTTATTTATCCCCCCCCTTAAGGAATATTCTCCTACACCAAGTAGTTTTTGCATGTGCACAAAAGTAACCTTAGGCATGATATTGATTAGGATATTTTTGGAACAAAATCTGCCTTCGGTTAATAGTGATGCGCCTTAGACTTTGCCAACATTGAATAGACAGATCTTGCTTGAGATCATCTGTCTAGTCTCCAGAGAAGGCTGGTTCCTTTGAAGTTTTTTAGAGAAAAGGGGAAACAAGAGATAAGGGAAATATAGCCTAAGCTAGAACTTTTATATGGTGCAGGTTAGACAACATCAAAGACAGATTTACTTACTTCTATCCAAAGCATTTAAAAACACATTCCAAAGCAGAAATTATATAATTCCAGATATGATTTTTGATGTTTCGTTTAGCATGCGTATATATTAGATTCTTATTCCAACAATATGATTTATGTATTGCGAAAGTTCAGATACAAGAACAGACTCAATCTACAATTCAATATTGTGAGCAGAAATAAAGAACATTAATACATACACTTGCACGATATGAACCAGAAGCCAATGGGAGATGTGATTTTATTGCTTGTATTCGAAGTACGTACACACAGTCTTGTAAACGTCCAAGAGCCGACCCTTTTTTTGGAGTCGCTCACCCCTATATATACCCTAAAAGAGTATCTTCCTAAGTACATCTTACTTATTTTACAAGCAATCATCTACAGTTTCTAACAATACACAACGGATTTCCCATAGATTGGATAGATTGGCAATCATCCAGCGGACCTGCCAGGTTATAATCAATAGACCATTCTTCAAAAATCGGCACCTGATGTCAGTGCTCGTCTCCAGTTGCCAAAAATATACTTTATTCCTTTACAGCTGGCATGTCACGAAATCGTGACATTCTTTCCTTGCTTTGGTCTTCTGCTGCTTCCAACCGTGAAAATGAGACATGTCACGAAATCGTGACATTCTTTCCTTGCTTGGCTCTTCTGCCGCTTCCAGCCATGAAAATGGGACATGTCACGAAATCGTGACATTCGTCTCTTCCTTTGCTCCTTTGCTGCCTCCCATCATGAAAATGAGACATGTCACGAAATCGTGACATTCTTTCCTTGCTTTGCTCTTCTGCTGCTTCCAACCGCAAAAATGAGACATGTCACGAAATCGTGACATTCGTCTCTTCCTTTGCTCCTTTGCTGCCTCCCACCATGAAAATGAGACATGTCACGAAATCATGACATTCTTTCCTTGCTTTGCTCTTCGCCGCTTCCAGCCACGAAAATGAGACATGTCACGAAATCATGACATTCTTCTCTTCCTTTGCTCTCTTTGCGCTTCCACCATGAAAATGAGACATGTCACGAAATCGTGACATTCTTTCCTTGCTTTGCTCTTCTGCTGCTTCCAACCATGAAAATGAGACATGTCACGAAATCGTGACATTCTCTCCTTGCTTTGCTCTTTTGCGCTTCCACCATGAAAATGGGACATGTCACGAAATCGTGACATTCGTCTCTTCCTTTGCTCCTTTGTTGCCTCCCACCACAAAAATGAGACATGTCACGAAATCATGACATTCTTTCTTGCTTTGCTCTTCTCCCTTCCACCAAAATGAGACATGTCGCGAAATCGTGACATTCTTTCCTTGCTTGCTCTTCTCCGCTTCCAGCCACGAAAATGAGACATGTCACGAAATCGCGACATTCTTTCTTGCTTTGCTCTTCTGCCGCTTCCACCATGAAAATGAGACATGTCGCGATATCGTGACACTTTTTCCTTTTGGCTCTTTCTCTTTGCTTTGGACCATGAAAAAGCAACATGTCGCGATATCGCGACACTTTTCCCTCTTTGCTCTTTCTCTTGCTCTTTAGCCATGAAAAAGCAACATGTCGCGATATCGCGACACTTTTTTCCCTTTGCTCTTTCTCCTCACTATGAACCACAAAACTGAGACATGTCGCGATATCGCGACACTTTTTCTCTTTTGGCCGTGACAAAGCAACATGTCGCGATATCGTGACACTTTTTCTCTTTTGGCCGCGACAAAGCAACATGTCGCGATATCGCGACACACATGTCCATATCGCGACATCAAAACATGTCGCGATATCGTGACACTTTTTCCCTTTTGGCCGTGACAAAGCAACATGTCGTGATATCGCGACACTTTTTCCTTTTGCTTTTCTTTTTGCTTTGAACCGCGAAAATGCAACATGTCGCGATATCGCGACACTTTTTCCTCCTTGCGGTGTTTTGCATTTTCTTTGATATTTAGCATATGGGCCACTTCGGTCCTCTTGGAAAATATGCAAAAAGGAGCATCGAGATGTTTTTCCGTAGTTAGTCACTTTTTGACTAACATTCTTGGCGCCTTCCGGGGGATTTTTTGCTTGCAAAAATTTTGAACCAGAGCCTTTATCCATTGGGTATCGGAGTCAACAACGCAGTTGTAAAAAGAATCTTTCAGAGAAAGACAAAGAACATAGGAAAATGCACTTAGATCAAACGTGAACATTACCTCGCCAAAACTCCCTTTATACCTTAGTATCTCTATTCAAAAAAAATGTCGACTTTTGATTGGCTGCGACTGAAAATATTTTTTTTGTGTTAAGGCCGAAAAAATGGTAATATTTACAAATATTGTCTGAATATGCTTATATTATACTGTACATATAATTCCTTTTTTGCTTTTGCCTAAAAGGCTTAGCTCCTTTTTTACGCACTTCTCTGATCTGGTTCCCTTCCTCTTCATCCTGCAGATCCCGGCTGGCTGAGCAATTCATTTCAGGGATTAAGAAATCCAGTACCTGTTCATCATTTTCAAAAACTTGCCGAAAAATATTTTTATCAGACTGAAGGCCTGTATATAAGTCTAACAGTTTTAGACTTCTGAATAACATTACTTACAGGACAAAAATTAGCTCCCACTGAAGCTAACAAATCTGCGTGGGTATTCTGTTCTCTAGGGATAAACTTTATATTTAGGGCCTCAAAGGCCTCTAAGAGATCCCACACTTTGTTCCTGTAAGCCTTCAAATAATCCTGTTTACTTATACCTTTTTTGGTGACTTGATTCACAATAAGTTCTGAATCTCCATAGATGAGTAACTGTTTGATTCTCAATTTCTCAGCCTTTCTTAACCCTAAGCACAGGGCCTCATATTCTGCTGCGTTGTTGGAGCAACTCCAAGTCAACCTGTAAGAGAAAACCTTTTCCTCTCCGAGTGGGAGAAATCAAAACTATTCCGGCACCGGCTCCATTCTTGCACCTAGCCCCATCAAAGAAAAGCTTCCACAAATGATTCACGGAACCATCCTCTTCTAGGGAGGGTACCAATTTTCTTTTTGGTTTCTCAATAGAATAGTTTCCTATTTCTGTTTCTATCATGGCATTAAAGTTCTGTAGAGAAAACTCGTCCTCAACTTGGAGCTCTTCTAATGTTTCTTCCATCAGGTCTTCTTCTATTGTTTCTTCAGTCATCATATTTACACGATCAGTTTCACCAATCCTTTCTACATGAAACGTCGATGGTTTCTCATTAAAAATCTTGACCCTTCTACCTTTGAAAGGTATCTCCAAATGAGAATAATCTAAGGATAAGTATCCTCCTATCTTTGCTTGTGAACTCTCTGGATAGACACATACCAAAATAGGGCTCCAAGTCTACGACTACTACCTCTTGTATGATTGTCATCTGAGGCAAATTATGCAGCCGTATGGGAATATCCTTTATCACTCCTACAATTTTTACTGGAGTACCATCTAACTGTAGGACGCTTGCGCTGCTCCTAGTGTACTCCATTCCCATAATATCACATACTGCTTTGGGTATCACAGTGGTAGCAGCGCCTGAATCTATCATGCAGTTGTGGACAACCCATCCTTTCATTTGAAGGGATAAATAAAAGGGGGGCCTGTTCTTACCAGTGGCAGATGTCAAGTTCGTTAGAACCATTTTCGAAGATGATGCAGTCCCACCTCCATTTTTCATTGTCCTTAGGGATTCCTGTAGGAGATTGATTTGACCTGGGATTTGAAAAGCATCATACATACTTGCCTTAGAAGGAGTCTTTTTCATTTCCTCCACTATACTGAATATAGGTGAATCAACTATCCTTTCTCTTTCTTTGGCAAAAGTTTCACATTTATTTTTGTATCCCTGGGTAGCTTCAGTTCTTTGCCTTTTTGTCAGCGAGGGGAAACTCAACCTTTCCCTAGCCTGTTCTTGGGTTTCATTTTCCCCCTGAGGAAAAAATTCTTTGTGTGTTTCTTGCCCTTGACTTTTGGCTGGAAACTGATATTCTCTTTCCTGAGGGAGACTTCCTTTAGGATTTTCTTTGGGAACTTCCTTGGGAGCAGGGGAAACATCCAATGGCTGAAGCTCTTTAGGGTCTGCTTGCAGTGGTTTCTTACCTGATCTTGTCAAAACTGAAACCTGTTCTACTGTAGGCATCATGAAGTTGTGGTCCTCCTCTCTAATTATATTTACATGGCTTTTCATTTTTTCTTTACTCTTTTCAACTGCTATACTTTGTACATAATGCTGGTGTATTATACATGAACTTTCCCCATGTGGATCGTTACATGTAGTACACCAAGAGTTAGAATCAGTGGGAGGCTCATCGGCCTCCACTGTCTCATTTGTATATACCGTGCTCGGTCTTACATGTCCCCTATTGCTTGATTGTGTTGCATCTCCTGTTACCTGAGGGAACCTTCTTGGCGGAAAACTCCTTTCAGCCTCTCTCTTTTTCATGGATGCCATTTCATTTGACAATGCCTTCATTGTATTAATTATGGTCGTGTATTGATCACTGGGGGGAGCTGATGCAAGGGGTGTGGCTGGTAATGCACGGAATGCAGGAGGTGCAGCTATAGCTGGGAGGGCCTGCGTTGATGGGAGTACAGGCAGTTTAGAGATTGATGCTTGGGAAAACTCTGGTAAAATTGGCAATAGAGTTTTTGATGGATATCTTTTTGTAGCGATGAGATCAGCTTCACCCTTTGCTGCCTCTACATAGATCCCAGGAAAAGTGGTTACACGGGATTGCCTTATTATCATACTGAGCTCTGAATCAAAAGCCCTTAGATAATAGCATATAGCTTGTTCTTCCATGGGCTTTAGGCCTTGCGGTACTCTATCACGAGTTCTAGTAAACCTGATGTTGAAATCTTGGATTTCTTCTTGTGGATGCCTCTCAATGACAGTGAATTGATTCAGCAATGTGAAAGGATCCGCATGTATATTGAATTCATCGACCAGACGGTCGGCTAGTACTGCCCAAGAAGTAATGGATCCAGCGGGAAGCGCTACTGTACCAATAGAGCATCTTTCCTTTCAAAGATATAATCAACAATCTGACCATTACATCTTCCTGAGTGATGTTATAAATAGATGCTAGCGCTGAAACATCTAAACAGTGCTCATCTGCTATTTTGCCTGTTCCATCAAAGGTCGGTAAGGCTTTTAATGCAGCTTGTGGAATTTGGTGGTGTGTTCCCAAGTTCAAAGGGCCAGTTTGATTCCATACAAGATGTGCTGGGGCAGGGGCGGCTGCCATGATTGCTAAAGGAGTTACAACTGCTATGGGATTGCTTGCAGATGCTCCTACAGTGGGTGGTAAAGAGGTGCTAATGGTGCCGGGAGGATTTGATCGTGCGGCTAGCACAGGGTGTGCTTTTAGGCTTTCGAGATGTAGTTCAAAAAACTTGATAGGTTCTTCAGAGTTTCTAGCTCGGGATCTGGTTATCATATGGCTATATAACCAGAAGGCTTTCTAGACAAGGTCTTTCTTTTATGGTCTAAATGCAATGGAGTCGCCAGGTGATTTTTCTTGAGATTTTGCAAACAAAAGGCTCTGAAGGTAAAACACCAAAACTTATACAATATTATGGGATTGTTGGTCCCACTAGGCATGCCAAAAACTGTTGGAACAAAATCTGCCTTCGGTTAATAGTGATGCGCCTTAGACTTTGCCAACATTGAATAGACAGATCTTGCTTGAGATCATCTGTCTAGTCTCCAGAGAAGGTTGGTTCCTTTGAAGTTTTTTAGAGAAAAGGGGAAACAAGAGATAAGGGAAATATAGCCTAAGCTAGAACTTTTATATGGTGCAGGTTAGACAACATCAAAGACAGATTTACTTACTTCTATCCAAAGCATTTAAAAACACATTCCAAAGCAGAAATTATATAATTCCAGATATGATTTTTGATGTTTCATTTAGCATGCGTATATATTAGATTCTTATTCCAGCAATATGATTTATGTATTGTGAAAGTTCAGATACAAGAATAGACTCAATCTACAATTCAATATTGTGAGCAGAAATAAAGAACATTAATACATACACTTGCACGATATGAACCAGAAGCCAATGGGAGATGTGATTTTATTGCTTGTATTCGAAGTACGTACACACAATCTTGTAAACGTCCAAGAGCCGACCCTTTTTTTGGAGTCGCTCACCCCTATATATACCCTAAAAGAGTATCTTCCTAAGTACATCTTACTTATTTTACAAGCAATCATCTACGAGTTTCTAACAATACACAACGGATTTCCCATAGATTGGATAGATTGGCAATCATCCAACGGACCTGCCAGGTTATAATCAACAGACCATTCTTCAAAAATCAGCACCTGATGTCAGTGCTCGTCTCCAGTTGCCAAAAATATACTTTATTCCTTTACATTGGCGTGTCATGAAATCATGACATTCTTTCCTTGCTTTGGTCTTCTACTTCTTCCACCGCAAAAATGAGACATGTCACGAAATCATGACATTCTTTCCTTTCTTGGCTCTTCTACCGCTTCCAGCCATGAAAATGAGACATGTCACGAAATCGTGACATTCGTCTCTTCCTTTGCTCCTTTGCTGCCTCCTACCGTGAAAATGAGACATGTCACGAAATCGTGACATTCTTTCCTTGCTTTGCTCTTCTGTCGCTTCCAATCATGAAAATGAGACATGTCACGAAATCGTGACATTCGTCTCTTCCTTTGCTCCTTTGCTGCCTCCCATCGTGAAAATGAGACATGTCATGAAATCGTGACATTCGTCTCTTCCTTTGCTCTTCGCCGCTTCCAGTCATGAAAATGAGACATGTCACGAAATCGTGACATTCTTTCCTTGCTTGGCTCTTCTGCCGCTTCCAGCTGCAAAAATGAGACATGTCACGAAATCATGACATTCTTTCTTGCTTTGCTCTTCTGCCGCTTCCAGCCACGAAAATGAGACATGTCACGAAATCGTGACATTCGTCTCCTTCCTTTGCTCTTTCGCTTCCACCGGAAAATGAGACATGTCACGAAATCGCGACATTCTTTCTTGCTTTGCTCTTTTGCCTTCCAAAATGAGACATGTCGAAATCATGACATTCTCTCTTCCTTTGCTCCTTTCTCCTCCCCACGAAAATGAGACATGTCACGAAATCGTGACATTCTTTCCTTGCTTTGCTCTTCTACCGCTTCCACCAAAAAATGAGACATGTCGCGAAATCGACATTCAGACACACTCTTTCTCTTTCTCTTCCTTCGCAAAAATGAGACATGTCGCGATATCGTGACACTTTTTCCTCTTGGCTCTTTCTCTTTGCTTTGGACCGCAAAAAAGCAACATGTCGCGATATCACGACACTTTTCCCTCTTGGCTCTTTCTCTTGCTCTTTAGCCACGAAAATGCAACATGTCGCGATATCGCGACACTTTTTCCCTTTGCTCTTTCTCCTCACTATGAACCACGAAACTGAGACATGTCGCGATATCGCGACACTTTTTCTCTTTTGGCCGCGACAAAGCAACATGTCGCGATATCGCGACACTTTTTCTCTTTTGGCCGTGACAAAGCAACATGTCACGATATCACGACACTTTTCTTCTTTTTTGTCCGAAAATGAAACATGTCACGATATCGCGACACTTTTTCCCTTTTTGGCCGCGACAAAGCAACATGTCGCGATATCGCGACACTTTTTCCCTTTTGGCCGCGACAAAGCAACATGTCGCGATATCGCGACACTTTTTCCCTTTTGCTTTTCTTTTTGCTTTGAACCGCGAAAATGCAACATGTCGCGATATCGCGACACTTTTTCCTCCTTGCGGTGTTTTGCATTTTCTTTGATATTTAGCATATGGGCCACTTCGGTCCTCTTGGAAAATATGCAAAAAGGAGCATCAGATGTTTTTCTGTAGTTAGTCACTTTTTGACTAACAAGATATCTAGTGCTTGCTTTGTTGAAGGTATAAAAATTAGATCAAGCATCCCATGTACATAAAGCCATATTACAAAGTGCATCTAAATGTCTATGTATTTTTTCTACTAATGAAACACTAGATTGTAGACAAGCAAGATGGTGCTCTAATTATTACATAAAAGAGTGATACAAAAATGATGAGGAATGCCAATATCATCCAAATGCATGAGAATCCACAAAACATGCTTCACTTCCTCATTTATGACATAATATTCAATTTCCATGGAAGACTAAAATATAGTGAATAGGTGTCTAGACTTCCAAGAAATAAGTCTAAAACCCAAATAGAATGTCTGTAGCAATAGGTGGATTGGTAAGCTTGGGTACTTACTAGGAGGATACATAGGTTCCAACCACGAGCACACCCATATCATAGGAAGTAGTCTGATCCAAATCCTCTATGTGTTGTGCCAGACTGATGATGATGGTACAAACCCTGAGTGTCCGGTGGTCCCCATATCACACCGAGTTACCATCAATGAGATATATGGGTTTGTTGGAGCGGGTCACTGGTGGTTTGGACCCTGCACTTGCAATTAATAAAAATCATGTTTGTAACCAAAATACCTATGTACCAAAAAAAAAACCCCAAATAGAACACAAAGCCTATGGCAGGCTATCACTCATCCAAATCACCAACCTAATCAAAATCTAAAAAATATTTTAGAATAGAAGGAGAGTCAACTAAGTAGTGAATACCCATCTCATAAGTCCCTTAGATGTTTCTCAGAATCCTCTTAGCCATGGTTGGGTGACTCTCTTCGGGTTCCTTCATATACTTGAAACAATAATTGATAAAAAAACCTATATAAGGTCTTATATGAGTAAGATATACATGTCCACCCATAAGAGATTTATACAACACATCATCCACCAATGAAGTGGTATAATCATCCTTAAGTTTCAGGGCTAGAGCAAAAGGACTTCAAGCATACTTACAATCCTCCATCCTAAAATGTTGAAGAAGATTCAAAGCATATTGAGTTATGAAATGGTGATGCCGTGATCTATATAATCAATTTAATCCCTAAGAAGTAGTGTAGAAGCTCCAAATATATCATCTCAAAAGCAAAAAAAATCATAACTCCATATCATAGATCAAGTCAATAGATTTGCTAGTAATGAGAAGATCATCAACATATAAAACAATCACTAAATTCTCTCCATCCTAATGTTTGATATAAAAATCATGTCTGCCTCACATTGCCAAAATACACAACTGAGAAACAAATAATGAATCTTATCATACCATACATGAGGACTCTGCTTAAGTCCAAACAAAGACCTATTCAAACACCAAACCATAGGAGTAGATCCCTCAAGCTCAAAGCTCAGTGGCTATTGCATATAGATTTCCTCCTAAATATCCCCATGTAGGAAGGCACTCTTCACATCCATCTAATGTACCTTCCATCCATATGAGGTAACTAGAGGTAGAATTATCCTAACCGAGTCCATCCCATCCATTAGAACAAATGTCTTAGAATAATGAGCTTTCTCTTGTTAAGAGAATACCTTAGCAACAAGGCATACCTTGTGCTTCTCCAGTTGACCATCTAAATTATAACTAGTCTTGTACACCCATTTAAATCCAACTACATTCTTCCCTTCTAGAAGAGGAGAAAGCTTCTATATCTTGTTCTTCATCAAGACCTCATATTTTGCAACCATAACATCTTCCCACTATTATCAACACTTAGCCTAAGAATATATAAGAGGATCCTAAGAATGATTAACCTTCAAGAGTAGTGTTTGAGAGGGAGCCTTTCAATGCTACTCTAGAGGAAATATAAGTTGAACATCCTTTAGAATCATCTTAACCCGCTTGGATGTTAAAAAAACCAAGGGAGAATCATGTGCATTCTATGGCAAAGAAAATTTAGAAATAAAAATTGAGAAATCCAACTCAAAATCACTAGTCACCTCATCATGTAAATTTGATGCACTATAAATTGACATATCCTATTTAACATACCTTGAATTTGGAAAAGAGAATACTACTGGTGGTGCTTCCCATGAAGGGGTCAAATCAATAGGTGAAGGACCTCCATTCAAATATGGAAATGAATAAACATACTCTAATGGGAATAAAGCCTACAAAAATATCTAAAACAATAGTTTAATATGAATCATTCAAAGGATTAAAACAACCATCTACCAAAATTTCAAGTCATAGAGAGGAAGGACCACCTGGAAGGACCTCATAAAATATAACATCGCTTCAAAATAAAACATCATGCCTTTGTAGGTTATAAAGGTAATATGCCTTTGAAGTATCTGAATATCCCATAAAGATACAATTATAACTCTTTTTTGCCACCTTCCAAAGATCTTTGGGTATGTGAGTCCATGCTGATGACCCAAAGATACAAAATGAGATACTAGGCTTATTTGTTGTCAATCTCTTAAGAGTCGTCATGCCATGTACTACCATTGTGGAAACCTTATTGATGATGTATGATGATTTCACCCTATAATTTATGATTTAACCCATTGACATGAATCATATACTATACCATATTTATGATTAAGTATAGTGAATAGTCATCTGATATGCTATCCTATCAAGAGATAAAAATAATAAAAGGTATGGCTTATATAATAACCTCCCCCATTTATCTTGAGAAATATTGTTTTCTAATTAATTATCTACAAGAGCATAGAATATCTTGAATCTCTCAAATAAATAATCCATAGAGTGTATAGTATACAACCAAACACATAGAATAATAATTAATAAAAAGAAGGAAGTACCTCTTTCTAGAGAGATAAGGTTTACCTATAGATCCACAAATATCACTGTGTATGATCTCCAAGGGCTGAGAGGATTGTCTTGTAGTATCTTTTAGAAAATTCTCCCTATGATGATTCCCAAGAATACATCCCTTGCATGTACCACTTGGAGGTGATATATGTGGAAGTCCAACGGTCATATAACAATGACTCATGTGTCTACAATATTCATAGTTGATATGCTCAAGCCTATGGTGCCACCTTTGACTCATCATCTATATGTGCAACCATAGTAACAAAATATTTCTTCATAGGAGATTAAACATAAGAAATGATCTTTTCTTCCAACTGATACATTTGGTTTGACTTATCACAATAGCCGAGAAAAAAAATTTAAATACATTTTCTATATCCTTACTTATCCAACAATCATGCTAGAATTATACATTTTTATTCATATAAGTCATGCAATAAATAGTCAAGAGATTAGGGTTAACATTAGGAACATGAAGCAACTCATAAAAATAAGATCAAACATTGATCTCTACACATATTGCAACCTACAAAGATGAATCATCTCCAATAACAATATACTCTCATAAATATGTTTTGTACTCCTATGGGAGATATTTCTGAATTGTCATGTGCTTACTTGACATTGAATATGTAATCCACTACTTAGAATAAGTAGATATATAATATGCTAAATTAATATCTACATGTGCCTATGAGGTCTCTTCATCAAATTTGTCCTCACCATATGCATAGAAGAGAGCAAAATTAGCACCCTTTTTTTGCTTCTTTCTCAAGATTCTTGATATTAATATAAAAACAAATTGCTTTGTCCTTTCTTCTTGCAAAATTTACATGTTGGATTTTTGAAGGGTTTATTGGGATTCTTCTCATTCTATTTTGGCTTCTTGTCATTTTGAGCTTTGGTAATAACTTCCTTTGGATGGGCCTGATTTATCATAAAATTACCCTTACCAAAAATACCTCATAAATTGGTGGTGTATGATAATTAGAAAAGTATACACGAAGCATATCAAACACAAAAAAAACCATGTCATTTGTCTCAAAAACATTGTTGAAAAAAAATCAATAGTTCAATATTCTTTTTCTCCATAGTTTCTTGTCCTTCTCTTGTCCCTTATGTTATCCTCTTGTAGTATATATATCTTCTTCTAATTTCTTGAAATGACTAATGTATTCAAAAAAAATATCAAAATAGTCCATAGTCAAAGGAGCAAGATCAACCTCCAATCTACTAATTTGTGTCGAATCAAAGCAATCACACAATACTTGAAACTTGTCAAGTAACTCCTTGGGATTCGTGGTTATACTAACTTGGGTGTCTTAGACATTGCCAACATGAAGGGCTATAACACCATGAGCCTCATACTTATTATCCCTATAGAATTAATTTATTTCTTTATAATTAGTAGCATGATATTGCTCATTAACATATTTGAGTAACCCCTTACTCTAGATAAAGTCTCATTATTGATTTTATAGGTAGCATAGTTTGGACCACTAAATAAGGGCATATAGTGATTCATAACTATATTTCCAAAATATAAAATCTTACATGTATTTGTAACCATAAACACCAATGCATAGATCTCAAAAAACTATGCAATTTTAAAAAAAGGTTCAAAATGCTTCCATATGCAAAAGTTATCGCCCTTAGAAGTTTGACTCAAAAATTACACAAAATACCTCCAAAACCTTTTAAAAAGTGTTTTTTAGTACCTACAATGAATGAGAGGATATCTTGTATCACTACATGATTTTATAAGGTATGCCAACTATGCATTGACTTGACAACGTGCAAGTGAATCATATGCAACACTTGTCATAATAAGGGGACTGTCACTTGTGCACTAAATGTACATGCCACTGGGAAGAGAAAAAATTAATCAAAATGCATCACTTATAATGTTTTGATTAGATATTTATCTATGAATCACACTATACTGTTGATCACATCCTAATTTACTCCAAAACTAGTGCTTTGCCAAGTCTACTACTGGCTATGCAAACGCCTTGTCAAGTTTGATAATTTGATGGTATATATTTGGTTGATGTCATATCTAATATACCAAATGGCATACAACTTACCATATTGGCCATCATATGTCCTACTATGTTGGCCCCTATAATTTTCATGTCAACATTTACGTTAGTTTCCACATGTCATGTCACCTTAGCTACCATGTCAACTATATAGATTGCCATGCTAGCTATATGGACTACACATCAGTGCTACCTCATCTATCATGTTAGCTATATAGACTTCCATATAAGTTGCATGGACTACCATGTGTCATGCCATATCATCTACCATGTAAATTGTACTAATTACCATTTATCATGCCACCTCATTTTCCATGTTAGCTATATGGACAACCATGTTAGTGGTATGACTTGCCATATGTCATGCAATATCATATGACATGTGTAAAGGAGTGATGTCATAAGGTTCCATGTTAGCACATAATTCCATATCATCATATTTTGCCACATCATAAAT
The DNA here is from genome assembly GCA_028583015.1 of Wollemia nobilis. Taxonomy (NCBI): domain Eukaryota; kingdom Viridiplantae; phylum Streptophyta; class Pinopsida; order Araucariales; family Araucariaceae; genus Wollemia; species Wollemia nobilis. The sequence continues at coordinate 2,728,834 of JAQPPZ010000927.1, forward strand.
TCATGTTTCTAGACTGATGTCATCAAATTTCAAAAGGTTATGGTACTAGGGGGTTCAAGCTCATGATGTCTTCCTTTCTCAAATGCCTTAATATAGGCTTGACTATCCACTATCCCCAAGGTCTCCCTTGGGATATAAGTGGTATAAGCCACTAATAAGTTGTCAAAATCAAATTCCTCCTCTCATATCTTTTGTGCATGATATCAACATGATGCATGCATGTTCATGCGCCCTTTTTATGCATCCTCTATAGAATATTTTACTTTTAAAATTTAATTTTTTGTATTTTGGAGGGAAATTGCACAAAATTTTAAGGCTCCAAGAATAGTACATGAATGTGGTTGGGAAAAAGTGCTAAAATAATACCCCAATTAAAAATTTACAAAGAATCCAAAAATATTAACATTTTGTTCATGTCTTTCATGGTTTACCCTATACAATATTTTTTGTCAAATGCAACCAATCAGGACATCCTTTCATTCCTATCTCACAAAAAGTTGCCAAACCATTTTAGCAACTTTGTCAAGTGGATCAAAGGTCATTGTTAAGCATGGAATACTACCCATGGCTTCTCTAGAACTAAGGATCTATTTGAATAAAATAGTATATTTTTTCTTCTTTAAGGGAGGCCAAGCAGTCTACTCTCTCATTTGTGCTACTATTGGACATAAAAAGCTGAAAGAGAAAAGGATACAACTCTTTGAAAAAATATATAAAAGATAAATGAGGTTTTTAAAAAACCTTGAGAAACTCAATCCTATAACTAGGGCATTCATCTTGTCAAAAATTAAAATAAACAAAAGAGGATTTAGTGTTAATGAGAAGAAAAAAAACCCACCGATGAATATTTCCCCTAGAGCATGTTTGGTAAATTCAGTGAGATACTCATAATCCAAGTCTAACTAGGGCTTTTGTTAAAAAAACCTTCTTTATCTTTACAAAAAATATTCTTAGCTGCTCCAAACATAGTTTTCCTTGAGACAAGCCATAGAATCTAAACCTCCAATAATAAGCAATTTAGTTATGGAGGTTCAAACCCAATCATATGCAATATTAGATTTTATAGCAATTTCTAGAAATGAATGGAATCAAAACATCACCAATATTGTTGATGAAAAATACACACAAAGCACTACATATAATATATGGAAGTGTCTATGGACACCAAATAATCTCACTATCAAAAATATAATTATACTCCAACCAATAATAAAGTGGTTGGTAGGATAGGGTATTTGTTCTCAAATACAAGTTACCTTTAGTTCAAGGTTAAAAGACCAACCTTAAGTATAAACAAATAAAATATTGTAAAATACATTTTTTAAGGTTTACAAGGGCCCAAAGAGCTTATATGAACAATACAATACAAAATTTGGTCATGGCCTCAAGAGAAGCTTAACCATCACATATTCCAACATCTCCTTCCTCAACTAAATTGCTAATAGAAATCCAAAATCTATAATTTGTGCTTACAACAATATAAATTTTTATTTTTGAACCTCTAGAATCCAAATAAACATGACCCAATGGTTTTTATTTTGGATAAAAACAAGAGGATAAGGCTTCGAACAAGCATCAAACCAAAAATTTATAAAATCCCCCTCCTTTAAAAAAAAAATTAAATATATATTATATTTATAGAAACTGTATTACTAAGTAAAATGAGCTTGATAGGAAATACAAGAGAAAAAATCCTCCGCCAATCCCTCCTGGCTCAAAATTTACCCATCCCTCTATCTTCATGTTGTTTCACTTTGTGGCCTAACTATGATAGATTATTTAGAATCACTAACTGCTCTTCCTATTATGCTATTTGTTTGTATTACCTCTTGCATCTCTTGGATTCTTTGGTATCAACTTATCTAATCTTCCATCTGAGAGTCCACATATTGCCCTTCCTCCAGTTCTTTTCCCATTTTACTAAATAATCTACCATTCTATTTCCCTCTCGCTTGATATGTATAATACAAACATCCTAAAAAACCTTTCAAATAATTTGAACTACTTCCACATTACTTCTCTCACCAATTCCTAGCATCTGAAAGGGTCTTATAGGATCCAAGATTCCAGCCAAAACTGAGAGTATGACTCTATTCATAGCTTATATAAATGTATATTTACAACTATCATTGATGCTAACAAGATCGTCTATCCTTTTGCTTCATTATTTTTTGTCTCCCCCATACCTTCTGCTCTCTAGTACACCTGTTCTCCTTTCCAATTTTGTATGATAATATCAAAACCATCTTTTCCAGGGTTTTTAGTAGAAGCCCCATATGTGTTTTCCTTCACCCACTCTCTGGGAGGATGTATCCACTCTATGTTAATTGAGGAGATCTCACTTGCGCATCCAACCCTTAATTATTTTTCTTTTACAATTACTCAAAAGCTTCATAAAATACTCACTTCCTCCATTTCTATGTTTGTTTCCTCATGTAATCTAATAGACAATATTTCCATAACATTACTCATAATCCTCTACCATACTTGCTCCATTTTCTGTGCTTTGATATAAATACACGTGCATTTATTTCTAGCCATAACTGCCACCATTTGAAGCTAGGTCCCAAATTCCATGCCATTTTCATTATTTTAGTCTTAAAGTTGCACTATTTCCATTTCTCATAAAAGTTTTCTTGGCTCTCAAAAATTTCCCAATGTTGTCTCATATGCCTCTACCAACTGATCCATATATCTTTAGCAAAATAACACCAAAAAAAGAGGTTATTCAAGGTCTCCTCTGCTTTTCCACACATAACACATTTGGAAGGTTCATAGAAACCTCTTTTTCTTATATTATCAAATGTCAAGCACTTTATATGGTTAATAAACCATGAGAAAATATTAATTCTTGGCCATCCTTCCTTTTTATAGACAAATATCCATGGAAGTGGTGCTAGGGTAATATCATATCCATAAATTACCTTGTATCCCTCCTTTACCTTATAGATTCCCAACTTGCTTCCTCCCCATCCAAGCATATCCCTCATAGAACCATCCTAAATTGGGTGTCTTTGGAGATGTCTCCATAGTTTTTTAGTTAGTTCCTCTATCCCCCTCATTGGCCATTCTTGGGGATGTTTCTATTTTAGTAATTCTGGCACATGTTGATTCCATGATTTCATATAGGAAGATGCTTTCCACCACCCTATCTTTTGGAGCTCTGCTTTCCAAATCTCCATCTCTAGGAATGTCTAAATAATAATTTGAGATTAATTCTATGAATCCTCCCAAAATAGGGTTTCCTTTCCATCCCCTAACTGCCAATATACTTAAGGATTTATCAACTCCTGGTTTGCTTCCATTGTTCTCCATACTATATATCCATCTCCTTCCACTCTATGTCTTGGGATGTCTTTCTAAGCCACTCCTGGGTAATATTTAGCTTGTAATAGTCTACTCCATAAGCCCCCAGTAGCTATAATTCTGTTGGCAATTTTGGGTACTTTGGGTACATTGCCTTTGCTCAAGTGTATAAGTTGTCATTGATGTCAAGAAGCTCTTGAAGGAATTTGATTTGATGTCAAATAATTTTTTTTGATGAAGGTTACGACATGACAGTTTCAAAGGTCTTTTGCAAACCCCAAGTTGGCAGGTTTAGAGATTACAGGTGGATGCATTGGTTTAATACATTTGGGTCCAGGAGGAAGTATTTATTTAAATAATTAAAAACCTTGTTAAGGTTCCATTTAATTATTTTTAAATAAATAAATTATTATTTGCAATGGGTTCTCCTAATCCATGGCACAAATGTTTTAACATTGTGGGCGCTAGCCAAGACCTCCGTCGACGTGTTAAACTCCTCGCCGACGTCAAAGAGCTTATGGTAAATTGCATATAAATCTCCCTCGATGAAAACAAAGATTGATCCCATTTGAATTTTGAAAGGAGTTGCTCGTTGTAAATTTGACTGTCTTCACTGATTTTCGTGGATCTGCTGTTCGTTTGTCTGCACTCGTCGTTTGTCGAATCCGTCATAAAGTTTATTGTCGTCGTATCGTGGTAGAGGAAAGGAAGGGACTATGGTTTCATTTTATCCCTATGCAGAAGGATCAAGGTTAACAGTGTGAGGTTTAAACCTCATCGGGTGCCTTTGGCGCACCGATAGCGGCTAGGCTGTTGGCGCGCTACCCGAACGGGAGGTTCCACGTTCGAATATCGCAAAAGGATTTTTCGTTGTGAAGTGGACGCAACAGGTGGTGTTAGAATTCGTGCACAAATTTCTCCATAGCGATTTTTGATGTTGGCTAAGGTATTTTCAAAATTAATTTTTGCTAAGTGTTTTTGCGGATGGAGGAAGTTTTTTAGAGGGAAAAACAGCTTAGGAGTTATAAGGAGTGTAAAGCTTGTTTGTATTTTGATAAAAGATTCTTTTTGAAGATGTTGAAATTTCTTATTGCATTCTTATGAGAGATAAATTTTATTTGTGATAAGACTATAAGGGAGAAATAAGGTGTATAAGGGTTAAATCTTTCTTGTAATGTTGAGAGTGCTTTTGGTTGTTTATGGAAATGAAAGCATGATGTTTTAAGGTCAATTGCTTCTTGTGTGAAGTTATGAAACCTTAAGTGGGCAGCTTTGAGATTGATATTTGCTTTCATTAAATTGGTAATAATCAAGCTATTCTTTACTTGGTTAAAGTGTTGAGCTTACTCCTTTATTGATGATTTGAAAAAGTTGTGTGTGCTATTGTGAGTTGAGTTGGTGGATGCTTTTGTTCAAACAATATTGGAGAGAAAAGGAGTTCTACTTGTTTCCTTTTCTGATGTTGATTGTGAAATGCTTCAAGGTTGTGTTTTGAGCTGAATGGTGTTGATTGAACCTTGTTTGATGAGCATTGTTGTTGAAGCCCTAATTGATGGTGAAAAGAACATGAGTATCATTGTTATGTGATTCTTTGCATAGTTGGCAATTGTTGGAGTTTCATGTTCTTGAAAGAAAGCATTCTATCCTATCCATTTTAGATATTGAGTTGAGTTTTTTAGATTTGAGATTGAGTTTTCAGATTTGAGATTGAGTTTGAGCTGAGTTGATTTGAGTTGAGTTTTGAGATTGGGAGTTGAGTATAGAACATATTGAGTCTCTAACAATTCTCTTTATGCTTCTATGAGTTTGATAAATCACATTGGGTCTCTAACAATTCACCTTGTGATTTCCTACTAAGAAAGTTTTTCTTGGTGAGCTTGCTGAGGTTTTGGACAGGTTTCGGTGGGGACTTGTGAGCAGGTTTTGGACAGGTTCCGGTGGGGACTTGTGAGCATGTTTTGGATAGGTTCCGGTGGGGACTTGTGAGCAGGTTTTAGACAGGTTTCGGTGGGGACTTGTGAGCAAGTTTTGGACAGGTTTCGGTGGGGACTTATGAGCAGTTTTGGACAGGTTTCGATGGGGACTTGTGAGCAGATTTGGACGAGGTCCTAGCAGAGGACTTGTGAGCTAAGTTTTGATAGTTCTATTAGAGAACTTGAGGATAGAGGAGCACTGGTTCTTTGAGAAGAACCTGAGGAAAAATTTGGCAAGTCTTTGAGAAGGCTTGTGTGCATAGGATTGATTTGTTCAAGTGTTGGACAGATCTGATAGACAAATGAAGACTTGTACTAGACCGACTGACTGTGTTTGGTACGGGTTCTTTGAGCTGCTTGTGGACATGATCATAGAATAAAAAGGTCTCTTAGGCTAAGAATTGAGGACAGGAGGTCTTCAGTGGAAAGGAGTTCCACGTGCTGGCAATAGGTAGAGGTAGTTGATCTTCTGAGGGATCATTTCCAGAGTAGAGGGGAAGGTATCTCCTTTGAGCAGAGGCTCATAAATTTAGAGCAGAGGGGAAGGTATCTCCTTTGAGCAGAGGCTCATAAATTCAGATTGGGGGAAGGTATCTCCTTTGAGCAGAGGCTCATAAATTCAGATTGGGGGAAGGTATCTCCTTTGGGACGAGGCTCATAAACATTGTAATTGGGAAGGATTCCCAAAGAACTTTGAGATAACTTTTAGAGAAAATTTTTGTGGATGTAGCCTAGCCATTCTGGGTGAACCACGTTAAAATTGGTGTCACTTTGTGGATGATATTGTGCATTGCTTTGATATTGCTTTGGGTATATTGCTTTACTATTTTGAAGTATAAAGGAAAAAGTAAAAAGAGGTCTTATACTGTTCACCCCCCCCTCTCAGTATAAGCTTGTGTTATTCAAATTCATCTCCAATATAACTTCCCTGCTAGTGCCTTGCTGCTCTGGGATGCCGATATTATTTCCAATCCTCCTTGTTATTTTGGTTGAGATATATTCTCCCATCCAATTAGTGCTAATTTTTGTTCTTCCCTTGCACCTGACCACAAAAAATTTCTTGTGTGTTTATCAATATCTTTCAAAATTTATTTGGAGCTTGAAGTATGGAAAATTGATAAACTAGGAGATCTTGTAGCACAACTTTAATCATTGTAAGCCTTCCTCCGAAGCTTAGCCATTTGTGTGTCTAGTTGCTTAACTCAGCTTGAAGTTTGTCAATCAGCCCTTTCCACTCCTTGCTTTTTATTTTCTTTGTAGATATAGGTACTCCTAAATACTGTATGGGTAAAGGAGTTTCCATGAATTTCAATAACTATATAATTTTATCTCTCACCTTCTTCTTTGTATTGAAAAAAACTATTTGAGATTTTTTTCCATTAAAAGTTTACCCTATAGCTTGAGTATACCCATCTAAAATTTATTTTATGTTTCTTGCTACTAGGAGATTGGTTTGACTAATAAGAGTTGTATCATCCACAAAATAGAGGTGATTTATCTCAATTTGAGAACTAATTTTCAGACCCCTTAGCCTCCCCTATTGTCTCTCATTTTTTAACAGTCTCCCTAGACACTTTGCATAAAGGATAAAAAGGTAAGGGGAAAGAGGGTCCCCTTGCCTCAACCCCCTTCCTACTATGAACATGGGAGAGGGACTGCCATTTACCAAAACTAAGAATGATGTGGTCTGTGTACATGCTTTTACCCAATCTCTCCACTCCTCTGCAAAGCCCATTTTTTCTAAAATCCTTTGAAAAAAATACTAGTATAAATATCTAATTTAATAAACATAGTTGGGTCCTTTTGCTTGGACATTGTGTGTATCACTTCCTGTGCCACTTCTATTCCATCTAGATTTTGTTTACCTTCAACAAAACCACCTTGCTCACTTGAAATCAGATTTGGTAAAAAATGTTTTAATCTCTCTACCATAAGCTTTATTAATATCTTGTATACTACATTACAGAGTGAAATAGGCCTATAATTATCAATTATCTCACTAGGTGGGCCCTTAGGAATTAAAGTGATAAAAGTATGATTCAAGGCTTTTAACATTTGCTTACTCTATTTGATTTCCTCTAGTGCCTTCACCACTGCTTGGCCCACAATTTTCCAAATTTTTTGATAAAATTAAATGGGGAATTCATCTGGTCTTAGGGTATTTCCTATTTGCATTTTTGTATGATCTACGATGTTTCTTACAAAGAAATTTCCTCCATTAATAATTTGTTATGTTCTGGTTTGACTAATTGTAGAATTACCTCTAGTATCTTCTCCTGCCATATTGCATTCACATTTTAATTTCTACTAAAAAGAGTATGGAAGTACTGATTTGATATAGTTTTTATTTCACTTCCACTAGTTTTTACCTGACCCATCATATCTGTAAGACCTGTAATTCTATTTTATTGTCTTCTAGTTGTTGTTGTCTTATGAAAGAAAATTGTGTTTTGATCTCCCTCCTTTAACCATGTAACTCTGGCTCTTTACCTCCAATAAATATCTTCTTGTTCCTCCAAAGCTTCCTCTCTCCTAATAATTTTTGCCTCATGTTGTAACAAATCTTCCATAATAGGTCCTTGTCCTATCTCCTAAGAAATCTTCTCCTTCTGATCCTTGATTTCATTTTTTTAGATTCTAGTGAGTTCCTTTTTGTGTTTACTCCACTCCTTTAGTTGGATGGTAACATATTTTAGTTGTTTGTGAAGTTTGAATTGGGCTATCCCAAATCTTTATTTTCCTAATTTCGACCACTCCTTTATGTGGTCCTCCAAATCCTCATATTTTAGCCACCATAGCCCAATTTAAAAAGTTCCTACAACTATATGATTATCTTCTTCTATGGTAAGGCTTACTGGAAAATAATTTGAAGAAAGCCTATCCATGAACCTCGATTTATTTGGTATGCAGGTATATTTCCTCTCCCATGAAGAAATGATTCAAGTAAGATTTGATTGTCTCCCCTTCCTTTCTTCTATTTATCTAGGTCATGGAACTATCCACAGTTGGGATATTTGTTAGATGTATTTGACATGTTATTGATGAAAAAAACCTATCCTTCTCCTAAAAAATGGATCTATCTCCTTGTTGTTCCTCTATTCTAAGATTTGCATTGAAGTCTCCTCCCACAATCCATTGGTCCTCCAAGTAGTTGTCTCTGAAAGTTTGGATGGCTGCCCATTGATCCCTCTATGCTCTGATTATCTGTGCTCCATAAAAATTAACTATATTCTAATTTTTCCCACTTTCCCTATTCGGACCATCAATACCCCTCTAGTAGATCCCCCTATCACTAGGAATAGTTGGTCATTTCACATAGTGGCCGATAAATCTGATTTTCCCTATGCAGATTGAGTAAGGATCTCTCCTTTTTCCATATCCTCCTATATTTTTTTGTGAGTATTCTCCTTGCATTTTGGTTTCTTATAAAAAAACTATATCTGGATTCATATCTATGATGATGTTTTTGACTATATTTTATCTAGGTGACTACCTAAACCCCTCACATTCCAAGCAATTAATATCACTAAGAATTAGGAGAGAAAAAAATTAGCCATCGATTTTACCTTTCCATTTTGGCTCAATTCTCTTCCCTTTCCATCCATATTTTCCTTGTTTGAATTCCTCCCTACATATTGGTTCGGTTTTATTTCTTCTCCACTTGATGAATCCCTAAAGTAGGCTATATTTTTTATTATTTCCTTATCTCATATCTATTTCATGAGTTAAAACTATTCCCTACTCTATTTCCCCTCCTCTAGTCTCCCTCATGAGCTGAATCTCCTATTCCATGAGAGAAATTATGTTTGGTTCCGCTCCTTGCATTTATGTGACACTAGATTGAAGTATTTTTCTTGATATATTGGTGTGACTTGCTGGGTATCCTATTCTAACCCTTCCATTTGAAAATCCCCTTATGTTTCCAAGGTTCCCAGTTGTTTGAATATTTCATATATATTGTTTGTTCTTCCTACTTTTTCTCCTTGTATCTGGTTACTGTGTTGATTTATTTTGTTTGAGCTTCTGATTAATTTTTGGAAGCCCTCAAAGTCTATTGGGACTTTCCCTTCCTTATGATTTACATTTTACTAAGGATATTGGCCTGCCATGTTAATATTTACTCTTGTCCCCTCTTGTTCAAATTGATGATCCTTAACTGTTGCACACATTCTATCCAGATGTCCATGAGCGTGGTACACCTGACATATGAATGGAATAACCTCATAATATAATTTTTGGAACTATACAAAATCTCTATTTTTAGGTCTATATTTATTAGAAGAGGTAAATTGAGGTCCATTTCTACACATACCCTAGCAAACATTGCCGATCCTCCTAAAACTATTTCTCTTGATCTACCTTGATAATGACCTAGTAAGTTGCCTATTGCCTCGAGTACCTCCTCTTTCTAAAATTCAAGGGGAAGGGAAAATAATATTACCCATATTGGTATCACAGTCGGTTCCACCCTCGGGTCTAATCCCATCTTCCATGGTTGTAGGAATAGTCCCGCTGGCCCGTGATGATACGACCCTCCCTCAAATACTTTTTGTCGGTCTACCACTAATGTGAAATATATAGAAAATACCCATTTGGGAGATTTAGAATTTTTTATTCTCCTTCTAGATGCCATTATTTCCTTATCCACGTGTGAAGAAAGTGCACAAACGGCCTGAAACCGACGAATTTTCCTATCAGGTTGTGTTTTATCTTATAAACTATATCCTCAGCTATCCAGTCCTCAACTATTTCCAATACTGGTACTTCCTTTGCTTGTGGTAAACATCCATTCCACTTACTAATATCTAATCCTCCTTTTATCACTTCCCCATGGCGTTTATGATTGTCCTTGCTTGTGTTTGATAGTCATTGAAGTTATCTTGGGTACCACATAACTTCTTTCGGTATGAGATTCCTTGTTTTGGAGGATTTGGTATCGAAATACCTATGTACCCCATTCTTGGCTGTGATCCATACTATTGAAAGACCCTCCAACAAGATTTATCCTCTCTGATGGTGTTTTTTTCATGAAAATTTTCTCTAGGCCTCTGCCCTAGACTTCAAAATATCCCTCCTTAACTAACTATCTAATATAATTTTTATTAATTACTAACTCTTTAACATGAATATTCATGTCATTGAACCTATAGGTAAGGTTAATTTCATTAACAATTTTTTTGCATTCATAGGACCTACATATTTTTGAAGTAAATTTTTTCCAAAATTTTAAAATCTTTGGATTATATCCTTGTATTTTCTCTTCACAATGTTGAACTTTTAAATATAAAATTTCACATCTCTATCTCTCCAATATTATTTTCTTATAGATATTATCCCATTTGCAAAGATAAAACCAAAATTTCTTCTCATATGCTTTTCAAAGAATATTTTTTTAAAAATTGTTTTTTTTTTTAATTTACATGGTGGAATCGGTAGCCACCACGAATCCCGGTAGGCTGTTCAGATTTTATGGCTACCATAGTATTCTATGATGTCCACCCTGTAAGCCACCACATATATCTTCGTGTAATCCGCCCCTATAACCACCATGCCATAATCATTTTAAACCTTTTACACCGTTGAAAGCACTAGGAAAGGGATAAGAATTCAGTTCAGCGAATCCCGAGATTTGAACCTTGGACCTCCGCCTCCCTTATGGGGTTTGGTCAAACCAATTGATCTACACCTCGGACCTATTTTTTTAAATTGTTAAATATATATGCTAAGTATGTTGGTAATCTTGAAAGACATCATATATGTATGGATAGATTACCGTACATCATTCATAAGTTGAAGTCTTCTAGCCATGGTTGGAAAGTTACCTTTTCAATTAGCTAAACTAGATTGTATTCTATTCAAAATTAGGTCCCAAAGCTCTTTTTTCTCTTACTAGATAAAAGAATTCCTAGACATATTCATAGTTAATTTAGCAACTTTAAACCCTAAAATATCTATAATAAACCATTGTAAATAAAGGGTAGTGTTGATAAAAAATATCTTTGATTTTATCTTATTAACCATCTAGAAACCTTATCATAACATAATAGTATTGATTTAAAATTCATAGGATCACTAGCAAAAGGATGACCTAAAATAAAAGTATGATCAATTGGAGATGGTATTTGAAGGAAACATTTGTTGCAACCTAAATACCTTTGATTTTGGGTTCTAGTTTTTCCTTTGAGAGATATCCTCCTAAATACTTGGCAAGAATAATGAAAAGATAAGAAGATAATGTGTCACCTTGGTAAATACCACAAGATGGTTCAAAGTATCCAAAGGGTATCTATAGATCTTCAAAAATAACAATATGCCTTACAAGGCCCTCTTCTTGCTATGGTTTTTTGCTTTGATGCATAGACTTTGAATGGTGATAGTTGTAGACATGGAAAATTGACCCACCCAAGTGAGTCATTTTCCCTAGAACCTTAGAGAGACCCTCCAACTTTCCCAAGTGCAAGTTTGGACCTCTCTTCTCCCCTGTTTCCTCTTTTTCTCCTAGTTTTTCTGAAATCACGGTTGGCCTTTACGAGGTGCGATTTCGACAAGTTAGGATTTTCTCTTAGAAAACCCAACTTTCGAGTTGACTTCTTTAAGGTCAGTCCTCCCTTAGGGTTTTCCCACCCATTTGTGTTTCAAATCCCTTAAAAATAGATATTTTTGGATCTCCTTTTCTCCTAGAATATATTTGACATTCTCTCAAGCAATAACAAGCATTCTACCTAGCAAGTTAAGAGAAAAATCATAAGCTCTTTTGCAAAGTTTTCTTCTAGTGTTATTCTGCTACATTATTGATTTGTTGCATTATTGATTTGTTGCCCTTGGTGGATAAGTGTTGGATCCTTGAGGAGGAGTCAACCATCTTGTGGAGGTCTTCATCCTTTTGTCTACCTCTTTCACTACCACCAGGTTGTTTCATGCATTTTATCATTCCTAGATTATTAATTGCATTTTATTTTTTCTCATTTTGCATTGATCTACTATTTTATTTGACTTGTCATGAAATCACACCCCGTAGTTACAAGGCATAATTTTGGTATATCCAAGATCATGGACATCCCATATAGGGTATGATTTTGGTTGCATCAAGTCTGGGGGTAAGATTCGCTCCTAAACCCTAGGTCTGTGTTTGCATGTTGTATTTAGGACATAATACTATTGTTTACATTCTATTTTTTGCATTGTTTTGTTTCATTGCATTTTGTTTGTCCATTTTCAAAAAAGGTCAACATTCACTCTTGATTTCTAAAGGTCAACTAAAAGGACCTAGGGGGCTTTACTGCTACACTCCCAAGCTCTGCTACATAATGACCTAAGCAGGCCCCCTAACGTTGATCATATTTTCTAGGGTTTTTGTGAAGCTCTTTTGCAAGTTGAAGTTGTGGGATATTTTTGGACACAAGATAAAGCTTGGATCAAACATCGGTTCAAGTAAGTGCCCTATTAGATCTCTAGGTTGTTTGTTGATTGCTTTTATTTATTTATATTCAAATTTAGGATATCAATAAAAAGAAAAGCATTTGATCATATTCCTTTTAGGCATTTAAAAGAATAAGAGCATATAGTGTGCATCTAGGGTTTAATCTTGTCTATGTATTTCACTTGTGCCCTTGCTCAAAAGAAAAAGAATTTTATTTATTGCAACTTAGGGTTAGATATCATTGAATCAAAGAATCATACTAGGGTTAGACATTATTTTCTTGCATCTTGTGTGTCTTGCATCACTCTTTTATTTTACATAGTTTATAGAGGCCAAACATAGGTGATTGCTTAATTGAACACATTAAACATTTCCACCCTAGACTTGGATCAAGTCCTAAAACCGTTCCTAGTGAACCCTTATTTTGTGTCCATCGAGTGTAGAGAATATAACATACCCTCGTGGTCACCTCGGCTCCTAGTGGATCCAGTCAAGAATTGTACATAGTAGGGTAGTTTTCCCCCTCTACATATTTGGTGAACCCGAAGTGAAAACATATCTTAGTGGCCAAGATAGAAAGCCTCTTCCTTTGTTTTTCTCTTAAAAAATTTAAATAAGACCACTAATTTTGTTTGATTAGAAATAGAAAACATCTTAAAAATATTTTGTGTGTATGTTTGCTAGTTTTCCTCCTTTTCTACTCTATCCTTTCTCTTTCTCCTAATGGCTTCTAACCTTAGGAGTAAGTAAAGTATTTCAAAATTTGATGATATTCTTCAAGAAGATGATCATATTGATAGAGAGAATCCTAATCTAGAAGAGGAAGAAAATGAAGAAGTTGGTAATGATCTTGATCCTACTAAGGGGCCCAATGGAAACCTTATCTTTAAATCATTTGATCACATTTGGAGTTTCTACAAATATCATAGAGATGCCTTGAATAAGGCTATGGATGAGGAAGCCTAACTTGAGGAAGCTAAGACTTCTCATCATCCAATCATTTCTCCTTAGAATGTTCACACCAATCCATTGTTGGAATCTTCACATCATGCCAATCCTTACCATAAACCAACATATGCCACTACTATGACCACCAACATTGGAAGGGTTCCACAAGTCCCTCCAACTAGTAGTGCATATCAAGATTATGTTCAATTTCCTCCTCATTCTGCTCATCTCAAAATTCATGCTTCTATTCCACCAAATGTTGGTTATCCTCCACAATAAGATACCACATATCACAACCCATACCATAATAGTGTCAATACCTCCAACATAGGCCAAGTTCCCTTTCAATAGCCTACCTATACCCCTCCCCTAGGGAACCTAGGGGTATTGCACAACAACAATCCTGAAATGCAAAGTTTAACTAATGTGGTGAAACAATTGGTTTCAAGAGTGGATATGATTCAACCTCCTAGTTTCACCTACAATTATAGAGAAATGTGTAATCAACCCTTAGACCCTATCATTGCCTCTAGGCCCTACCCTAAGAATTTTCCAATGTCGATTTTACCTATCTATAAGGGAACAGAAGATCCAATTGAGCATTTAAGAATGTTTAGGACAACATGCCATGATATCATATATGATGACATGTTATTACTAAAGACGTTCCCTAAGAGCCTTGGTGGTATGGCATTAGAGTGGTATTATCAATTGCCCAATCATTCTTTGAGGAATTTTGAAGAGATAGCTGAATTGTTTGTTCAACAATTTAGAGCTTATGTTGAAAAGAATGTGACTATGAAAGATGTCTATATGTTAAAACAAGGTAAAGATGAAAGTTTTTTAGAGTTTATATCTCATTGGAGGAGTCTAGTTGGATGCTTGAGATATACCTTACCTCCTCGAGACATGCTTGAGATATTTATTAGGAATTTACAAGAACAAATATCTTATGCATTGGAAATGACAACTATCACATATTTTGACCAAGCAATAGATCTAGCAAGAAGGGTAGAGCAAGCCCTTATCAGAAGAGGTCAACTTAAAATAAAAGAAGATAGGACCACTAAAACATAGTATAAGAACAAGCATGTGGTTGGTGATGGGGTAACGAATAGTAGGCTTATTAATAGTGTTGTTAACACCCTACAAAATATGGTGCTTAGCCAACCCCAAAAACCCCCACAAAGGAATTTTACAAGACTCAACATACCTATGACAATGGTCCTAAAGCAGCTTTTGGAAGCTAACATGATTGAGTTACCACCTATAAGGCAACCTGATACCACAACTAATTGGTACAAAGCTAGTCAACATTGTGAGTACCATAGGGTAGAGGGACACTTGAAAAACTCTTGTAAGAGGTTGAAACATATGGTTCAAGACTTAATTGATGAAGGTCACCTTGTTATAGAAGGTTCTCAACCCAATCCTCCAACAAAAAATCAACCTCCTACTCAACAAGCACCCACAACAAATTAAGACATGGGGATATTCCAAGATCCCCTACCTAAGCATGGGCAGCAGGTAGCTAATCAAGTGTCATATCAGAATGTTCCTCCTTCCTATGATAATATGGTTGGTATGATAGAAACAACCACAAGGTAACAAGCATGGATTCAACTGACTCAATGATCTTAGTAGGAGATGAGTTCTTCATCCAACCCACCTTCAAAACCTCCCTTAGTTTTGAAGAATACACAAAGAAGGAGCACAAGGGTAGAAAACCCACCTTTAGTGTTGAAGCCACAACCTAAAGTCTCCTTTGACATTCAACAACAATTAGCTAGTACCCTAGCTAAGATCTCCCTCTTAGAGCTTTTACAAACCTCTCCTATTCATGGGGAAGCCTTGTTGAAGCTTCTAAGTCAACAATATATTCCTCATGACATTTCCCCTAGTGCTATAGTTGATGTTGTGAGTTCTCTTGGGATACATCATATCACATTTTTGGATGATGATATTCCTTCCTCAGACCCATGAGGGGATTCTTTCCTCTACATCATTGTATTTATTGGGGAAACATTCATCAAGAGTATTTTGATTGATAATGGTTCTTCCCTCAATTTATGCACTTATCAATTTTCTCAAAAATTTGGATTAAAAGAGGAAGATTTAACTAAATCCGATATCATCATCAAAGCTTTCAACAACGAGTCCCAAGAGGCTTGCGGTGTTGTATCTCTCTCCCTTAGGGTTAGACCTAAGATCTTAGATACCTTGTTCTATGTGGTGTCTTGCCCTGCATATTTTAATATTCTTCTTGGATGCCCTTGGATTCATGTGATGAGGGTTGTCCCTTCCACTCTTCATCAATGTCTGAAGTTTAAATTCAAAGATCAAATTATCACCATTCTGGGTGACCCTCATCCATTTCAATATTGTTCAATGGTTGAGAAAGCTCAATTTGATCTCAATTTATGTCCATTAGTTTCCTCATCCCACATCACTAAGCAATTTGAAAATCTAAAGGTGAGTGAGGAACCACTCATCAATGTTTCATCATAGGATCAAGTCAATCCTTTTCTTCAAGAACCTCTTCTAGATCTTTCCAAGCTACCACCTTCACCAAGGACTATGGGTTTACCTCATAAGAAGGGTGAAGTTGTACACATTGGCACATGTACCTTTATCTTCGTAGGTACGACCCTCAAAGAAAAGATCCATGGTAGCAACCCTCTTCTTGTAGAGCATTATTTTGCCCATTGTTACCTATCCAATGATTACCCACTCCCCAAACAGATCCTATCTAGTATGGGATATATAGGTAAAGGTTTGGGGCCCCAACAAAAAGGTATTCAAGATCCTTTGGAAGTTGGGATTTGGCTTGGGAGATGTGGCATAGGCTATATACCCAATAAAAACCAACCTTTACCATTTGATAATGATGATCACCTTATTACTTATGCTAAATATTTAGATCATCAAGGTTTGGAGTGGAGTGATGAGGATGAGGGACCACCTTATCCCACTAACATGTTCTGCAATGTGGTAACTTTGGTGCACCCTAAGTTGGTTTCCCCTTGGATGGTAAAGAACTTAAAGAACCAATGAACATAATGCATCTAAAGAGATACTATGCATAACTTGGCACTTTGCATTTTTATATTACATTTAGCTTAGTTTTCATACTACATTTGGTTTTCTTGTTCATACTGCATGACTTCCTATCATATTTTGCATGGTTTGATTAATATTCTATTCCATTTGTATTTTTCTTGTCATAAAATTGCATTGTTGCTTGCTCATATTTGCATGACTATTTGATCATATAGATTCTTGGGGATTTCATGACAATGGCAAGTGATGACACCTAGTTAGGTCATAGCTCACATGCATTGCACTCACACTAGGGATTTAATGCTTAGAAAATCCCCAACCTAGGGCCCATTTTCTTTTTATCTTCATCCTCCCTCTTCTTCTCTTTTCTTTTCTTATATTCCTTGACCTTGAATGTTTTAAATGATCATCAATTTCTCTCCAAGTCAAGGGATATAGTTCTCTTTTGCTTTTTCTTTGCTCACACCTTCTCCTTCTTGATCTTTCACCTACTAAGAGGTCCTCGTGGGATAGGATAGATACCACATGGATATAATTTATGGTATTCATACGACCACTAACTATCTTACGCACACCTCTTAGCTCTTGAAATTTCACTAGGGATGCACACACACACTATCTTCTTGTTTCTCTTGCTTTCTTTTGAATTCTTCTAACACATGCACACACTCACACTACTCTACTTTGCTTTGCTCACACATCATTTTGCACACACCACACCCCTATCGGGTAGTACTCATTTTGGTACATCAATCACACACAACACACCCCATACGAGATAGCTTCATGGCCACAAGTGAGGGGTAACCTCCATCTCGATCATTTATGAGCATACATCCTAGCGGGTATCTCTTTCTCTTTGGCCATATTCATGAGCACTACATCCATAGTGGGTACTGCTCCACGCTTGTCCATATTTGTAAGCATAACACCCTTGAAGGATAGCTTCATGGCCACATGTGAGGGACAACCTCCATCTCGGTCATTTGCGAGCATACATCCTTACAAGGGTTTCGCTCCTCATTTTTTCTTTTCTTTCTTTTTGATCTTTTGGAGCTTTCACTTTCTTCTTCTTTCACCTTTCTCTCTTCTTTCACTATTTATTTCCTTCTTCTTCCTTTTTATTTCTTCTCTTCTTTCCATCCACTCATCCATACATTTCACTTTGCATTCATTTTAGCTTGCATGTTAGATTGCATTTCATTTAGTCAGATTCACTCATGCATTTCATTTAGTTAGGATAATTTTGCATTGCATTCATTATGTTTGTGATTATCATGCTCAAAAAAAAACTTAACAATGCAAGTAAAACCTAATCTTTCCTTTTATCTCTTCTCTTTCTTCCTTTTGGCATCTTTTCTCTTTTTTTTGCCGCTCTATTTTCTTTTGAGTCAGCCATTTCGAGTTTCCTTAGGAATTTTGCATTCCTTCTGAAACTCGAGGGGGCATCTTGGCCTAAGAGGCATTAATGTCCCTAACACCTTGATTTGCATATAAAATATATGAAGTGTTCGAAATGACACCATTTTGCACCATCCCTTTCTTCTAAACTAGCTACCCCTTTTTCATTTGTTTTTCTTCACCCATAGGCGTCTACATATTTCTTTAGTGCATTTATTATTCCATAAATACATCAAAGAGGGGAGAAAATGTAGACATGGAAAATTGACCCACCCAAGTGAGTCATTTTCCCTAGAACCTTAGAGAGACCCTCCAACTTGCCCAAGTGCAAGTTTGGACCTCTCTTCTCCTCTCTTCTTCTCTTTTTCCCTAGTTTTGCCAAAATCGCGGTCGGCCCTTACGGGGCACAATTTTGGTAAGTTAGGGTTTTCTCTTAGAAAACCTAACTTTTGAGCTGACTTATTTAAGGTTGGTCCTCCCTTAGGGTTTTCCTACCCATTTGTGTTTCAAATCCCTTATAAATAGAGGGTTTTCAATCTCCTTTTATCTGAGAAGATATACAACATTATTTGAAGCAATAACAAGCATTCTACCTAGCAAGTTAAGAGAAAAATCGCAAGCTCTTTGGCAAGTTTCTTTTGGTGTTATTTTTGCATTGTTGATTTGATGCCCTTGGTGGACAAGTGTTGGAGCCTTGATGAGGAGTCAACCATATTTTGGAGGTCTTCATCCTTTTGTTTGCCTCTTTTGCTACCACTAGGTTGTTTTGTGCATTTTATCATTCCTAGATTATTAATTGCATTTTGTTTTTACTCATTTTGCATTGATCTACTATTTTATTTGACGTATCACAAAATCATTCTCCATAGTTATAGGGCACGATTTTGTTAGAGTTGAGATCATGGATACCGTATACAGGGCATGATTTTGGTTGCATCAAGTCTAGGGGTAAGATTCACTCCCAAACCCTAGGTCTGTGTTTACATGTTGCATTTAGGACATAATACTATTGTTTACATTCTATTTTTCACACTATTATATTTCATTGCATTTTGTTTGTCCATTTCCAAAAAGGGTCAACATTCACTCTTGATTTCTAAAGGTCAACTAAAAGGACCTAGGGGGCTTGATTGCTGCACTCCCAAGCTCTGCTACACAATAGCCTAAGCAGGCCCCCTAACATTGATCATATTTTCTAGGATTTTTGTGAAGCTCTTTTGCAGGTTGAAGCTATGGGATATTTCTCAACACAAATAAAGATTGGGTCTAACACCGGTTCAAGTGAGTTACCTATTAGATCTCTAGGATATTTGTTGATTTCTTTTACTCATTTCTATTCAAATTTAGGATATTAATAAAGTAAAATCATTTGATTATATTCCTTATAGGCATTCAAAAAGAATAAGAGCATATAGTGTACATCTAGGGTTTAATATTTTTTGTGCATTTTACTTGTGCCCTTGCTTAAAAGGAAAAGAATTTCATTTATTGCAACTTAGGGTTAGAGATAATTTTATCAAATAATCATACTAGGGTTAGACATTATTTTCTTGCATCTTGTGTGTTTTGCATCACTCTTTTATTTTACATAGTTGATAGAGGCCAGAAAAAGGTGATTGCTTAATTGAACACATTAAACATTTCCACCCCAGACTTGGAGCGAGTCCTAAAACCATTCTTGGTGAACCTATTCCTTTGTGTCCTTGAGTTTAGAGAATATAACACACCCCATGGTCACCTTGGCTTCCAAAAAATCCAGTAAAGAATCGTACCTGATAGGGAAGTGTCCTCCTCTACAATAGTATGATACCATATAAAACTTATAAGCAAATGGAGTATACATAATGGCATGAACAAATATAAATAATGGTGGAAGATAGCAGAACAAGGATTATATGCAGAAGATAAAAATAATTTTTGTAGACACCTAAAAATGTCACATTATCCCTTTTTTAATGGTAGTATTTAATTGTTTTACAATTACTGCAAAAAAACAATTATTTGGTATTATTACCTTAAACACTAATTTACCCACCTTAGCACCTTTTCCCCATAAAGCCATATCCTACACCTAAACCATGGTCACCATGTGAACATACCACTAACCTAGCCTATGTGCACATCACCCTAGTCTATCCTACCATCCTATCCTACTATCGTAGTCTACCCATCCCATAATACCCCCTATTCTTCACATCCCCATGCACCCACACACACCCCCATGCTCATTTAATGCATATGGGTGGGTGAGGACTCCCTCTATACATACACATTAATGAGGTATGGTGCACTAATGCCCCCTTTGACCATCCAAAGAAAAAATCCAAAATTTTCTTCCCCTCAAACAACCCACTTGCATGCCATGTCACCTTCACATCACCATCCCCACAATCTTGATGAAAATCTACAAATAATCCCCCGTTTCTTTTCATTTGAGGAGAGTGAAAGTGTGCCTAGGGAAAATTTACCAAATATGCCCTAGAATCCACTTGTGTGTATTTGTGAGAAGTCATTTTGCTTAAGTACTAACACCATGAATAACATTATGTGCTTCTTATTGTGTGTTTTTATTTTGTGAACATGTTATAGGTTCAGACTCCAACAGTCATCAAATTTGGAGAGTAGATTCCTAGAAACATATTGAAGGCCTACACTAAAGGAAGTTTTACCAGAGTTGACACGATAAAAATTGTCTAGACAAAGGTAATTTACATCCAGAACCATCCTAATCGAGATGGTTCCTATCAAAACCAATTCTAAGTTAGGTATAACACAATAGATCATCCACGAAGGTGACAAATAAGGTATATGGTGTTTTTAGTTCATTTTGAGCTTTGTCTACTGCATTAATTTTAGTTACATTGTTTGCCCCCTTTGATAAGTTTGGGTCCAACTTGGGTGGACCCAATGGGTGCTACTAATGATTGATTGGTTTTGTAGGCTTGGAGATTCTACTTAACCAACGATGGTATGTAAGCCCACCCCTCTTGAGGTGGCCAAGGAAATAAGGAGTGTCAAAGATTGTATTGCAAAAGGATTCCACATTATAGCCCAAGAGGCATTTGTAAAATCAAAGTTGTAATATCAAGAAAGTTTAATGAAATGGCACATTTTCTTGTCCACAATTTTATTAGATGTATAAAATAATAATAGTATATAACTACTCACTAGATTTCCTTTAGTGAGTTAAATTCATCCTCCTATTGACTCTCCACCTATTGTGGATCCACTAGTAGTTGTATTTAATACTCTTGCCTAGACAATCTCTTAGACATACCTCTATAAAGATGAATTTTGTATTTAGCTAGCTAGGATTGCTAGCCCTCACTCCTTTACTTGATCCTTTCATTATTGAGATCTTAAATGCTCAATTTTCCTCCCATAAGAGGAGATTTACCCTATTTATAGGATCATAAGAGCTTAGAGATTCATGGATGAAGAAATCTAGATGAGACAAATGTTAAAGTATTCTAGATTTTCTCTTGGACTTTTCCTATGATACTTAAAATTATACGAGATAGTCAAGAAATGACATAATTCTAAATATCTTCTTTTGGATTCTTCTTATGATATTTTTTAATTACAAAGGATAGTCAAAATATCATATGACTCTAGATAATTCCCATTTTTTTATATTAAACTTTCAAAATTAGTAAGGATGTGTAGACATTATAGCAATTCTACAAGACATACGTAGTTATTAAATGAATATAATAAGATGCTATATACTAGGATGCTTTGAATTTGTGGTAAAGACACTTTATCATATCACTAATAGTTTTACTATCAACTTTTATTTCTTATGATGACCTATCCTTATCACTTTATTATTATTTTCCTCCTTCAATAAATGCTTTTTCTACCATGGTAGAATTGTTATGCATTAATGGTTGTTGCAATATTATTGAACAAGCTACTACACTACAATTATTCCAAACAAGCTTCCCAGTGTTATATTGTACATACTAGATATGCTACTATACATTTAATTAATATGATAGAATTGAATATTTGAGATATCCATTGATGCAAATAGAATACTATGAAGTGTTGTCGCAACATGCAATCCCTTCACACCAACATTAGTCAAAGCTAAAGATATATCACATGTAAAAATCTAGTAAACCCTACATTCACTTTATTCATTTCCAAAATTTCAATAAAAAATTTATCTGTTCAAGAAGGAAAAAATTATGACTCTTGTACAATGATTATGTTAGAATATTTTAATGTGCACTTTGCCTATGCACTTTCATGGGTTGCACATGTTTAGGGTTAGGGTTTCCTTCCTACATGTGCATAGTTTAGGGTTAGGGTTTTCCTCTCTAAAACCCTAATGCCCCTTTGTTTGCTATATATATGTATTGTAATCCATGAGCATATTGAGGTCAATGCCTATTATTCAATAGGCTAAGAACTATACTATTTTCCTCTATGTCGTGTTGCCTTTTATATGTTAGGATATAATCCTAACATATGGTATCAAAGCCTACATATGGTTGGGTGAAAGTATCCTCTATTCCTAGGCCAAGTTGGTTTAGAAGGAACAAGAGAAATTCCCACCATAAGATTCTGCCTAAATTATGAGTTTTTTTTTTTTTTTGGTAAGTAACAATATATTTACAGCGGGTTTTTTGTTGAAGGATCCCAAAACCTTAGTTACATAGGAAGTCGTGGCTACAATTGCGAGTAAAAACCGGGCTGCGCCCTTGGGCAACAGTCCAGGGCCCAGGGCCCTAGTGCCTACAAAAAGACAGACTAGCTATGAGACCAAAGACTACAAACTTTGGTCTGTGGCCACCAAAACATGGAAAAACCGCAAAACAACAAATGCCAAAAATGCAAAAACCTGCTCGTCGCCGCTCCGGGAGGCCCTGTGGCCGGGCCTGGCCTGGACGGGGCCCGACCTGACAGAGCAGCTCCTCTCCCTGTCAGGGCCATTGCCCAGCCTACGACGGGTTCGGCCAGGGCATTGGCCGCTGAGGAAGCCGCTTTGGGAGCCAATCGTAATGTCAAGGAAGGCCCTGGTCGTCAAATTCTGCATCTTGCTGCCGGAGTCAGAACTGACTTCGGTGGCCTTCGGGACCTCCACCTTGGCCTTCTTGGAGCTGCCAGCAGCCCTGCTACTGCCTGGGGCCGGGCCTTTGCGACTTGAGCAGGAGTCGGGGCCCCGCCTGGGCCCTGGACCGGAGTTCTACATTTTTGGGTGGGCCAACGCCTTTTCGGGGAAGGGGAGCCTTCGGGGGAGGGGGTCTCCTTGGATTTGGAAGCTACAGGGGAAGCACGGGGCATGGCCACGCATCTTCGGGGCCCCGACATGGGGCGGGCTAAGCGCCTGGGCCCTCATCGATGCTGGAATTGTCTTGCGATACTATTTGGGCCAGAGCTTCAGGGAAGTTCGTGGTCCAGGTAGTGAAATCTTCTGCTACGGTGGCCTGGTTGGCCATGAAGTCGGCTGCCCTGTTGCCTTCTCTGTACACATGCCGAAGGGCGTGATCAGGGAGCCCTTGGAGAATGGTGTGGACTTCTCGGATGGAGTTGTGAATGCGCCAAGAGCAACTTCCCGGGCTACGGGCAACTTTGATTATAAGTTGGGAATCGCCCTCGATGATGACTTTTGGGGCGGACTCCTTGAGGGCAGTCAGCCCGCTGAGGAGAGCTGCTGCTTCGACGAAGTTGTTGGTCTGGATGCCAAGTGGAGCAGCGTACGCCAAGATCAGGGCCCCGTGACTGTCGTGGATGACCCCGCCCGCACCCGAGGGCCCGAGATTTCCTTTAGAAGCTCCGTCAAAGTTAAGTTTGACCCATCCGGGAGGGGGGCAGTCCACCTGGTCGCAGAACTGCGGGAGGGGGCGGGGGGGGCCGGGGGGGAAGCTAAATTCTGAGGGAGGATAGGAGGGTGGCCTCGCCCAACCGTCGGGGCGCCTCAGTCAAGGGGATGGAGCGGGAATTCTCAAGGGCAAAGGTCACCGCCTTGGTCGCTATCCACTGGGGGGAGCGGGCCGGGGAGGAGAAGGCTCTACTGTTGCGCTCCAACCAGAGTTGCCAAAGCATATGAGGAAGGCAGGAGCCCCAGAGGAAGCGGATGAAGGGATGGGCAAAGGGGTTGGGCCACTGAGACAGGAGGTCAGATATGGAGTTGGGGGCCACCCACTGGATAGAGAATTGGGAAAGGATGAGGCCCAAGACTTCGGACGAAAAGGGACAATTGATAAAGAGGTGATTAGTGGACTCCCAGGAAGCACAACAGAGGAAGCATCTATTCAAGATCTGAAAGCCCCTCCTGATTCAGATTCTCGATCGTCAGGATCTTGTTTTGGACGGCCGCCCAAACGAAGTGGCTGATTTTGGGGATCAACTTCTTGGCCCACACCTGTCGGGTTGGAAAGGGAGCCTCATCAGGGACTCTTTGGAGATTGTAAGCAGATTTGATAGAAAAGACTCCACTGGGAGTACCATGCCAAATGCATCTGTCGATTCCTCCGGAGGACGGGATGACGGTCACCTTGAGGAGGCGCTCGAAGCCTCGGCAACTTGGAGCGGGTGCCTAGGATCTAGGATGGGTTTCCAGGTAGCCCGCCCCTGGTCTTGGGTAAGATAGGCCGACACTCTGGGCCCTCTATCCGCAAGCCCTAGTTTGAGGATGAGAAGCTCTCTGTCGACAGTCAGGGCCTCATCATGAATCCATCTGTCTTCCCAAAAGTCGATCTTGGCTCCGTCCCCGAGGATCCATCTGGTCCCTTTCTAGATTATGTCTTTGGTGAAGATCAGGGACTTCCAAAAGGCTGATCCATCTCGAGGCTGAGCTTCACTAAGGAAGGGGTGGTTATGACAATATTTTCTACGCACGATGCTGACCCACTCATCAAGGGTATTGGTGTGCACCTTCCAGGCGTGTTTGGACAAGAGGGCCTTGTTCATGAGGACCACCCGCCTGAGCCCGATCCCTCCCTCACCTTTGGGGTGGCAGACCAGGGGCCAGGAGACCAGGGGAATCCTCTTCTTATCTTCGCTGCCCGACCAGAGAAATCATTTCTGAATTTGTTCGATGTGAGCTGCAATGGAGGCCGAGATTCTGAAGACCGACATGAAATATATAGGAATGCTTTGCAGGACTGCCGCCAAGAGGGTGGCTCTACCAGCCTACGAGAGGAGGTGACCTTTCCAGGGGGCCAGCTTCCTCTGAATCCGCTCAATCACCCCGCCCCATAGGGCCTTGGAGGATGCACCTGTGAATAGGGGAAGCCCGAGGTAAGAGGAGGGAAGGGAACCAGGGGTGCAGCCCAATATCCGCCCGATTCTGATCTGCCTAGCCAAGGGAGTATGGATGAAGAAAATCTTGCTTTTTTGGAGGTTGATTTTTTGCCCAGCCGCCTCCTCATACAGGGTCAAGATACGCTTGAGGGTCTTGGCTTGAGGGATTGAGGCAGAGGTGGCGAGGATGGTGTCATCCACGAACTGCTGGTGGGACACAGGGGGTAGGCCCGACGCAGGCCTGATGCCCAAAATGAGACCGTGGGTCACAGCGCCCGAGATGGTACGCCCTAGGGCCTCAGCCAGGATGATGAAGAGGATCGGGGATAGGGGGTCACCTTGGCGGAGGCCTCTAGAACTGGGGAAGAACCCGACAGGGGACCCATTGACGAGGATGGAGAACCACGGGGAGGACACGCAGTTGCTGATGAGCCTGACCCAGGAGGGGTGGAACCCAAACTTAAGGAGGACCTTGGACAAGAAAGCCCAGTCAACCCTGTCAAAGGCCTTGTTCATATCCAACTTGAGCAGAAAGGAGGCTTTTTTGGATAGGACGACCGAGTGAATGGCCTCGTGCATGATTATAACACCGTCTGTGATCAGTCTGCCTTTGATCGAGCTGCCCTGATAGGGGGAAATAATCAGGGGAAGGATATCCTTAAGGCGGGAGGCCATGGATTTAGTCAAGATTTTATACAGGACATTGCACAAGCTGATGGGGCAAAAATCTGAGAGGGATCTGGCTGCTTGGGTCTTGGGGATCAGGGCTATGAAAGTGGAATTGATACCTCTGGGGATGGAGCTGGCAGTCTGTAGGTCCCGAATGGCTGCACACACTTCTTGCCCGATGATGTCCCAGAAATATTGGAAGAATCGAGGGGGGAATCCGTCCGGGCCCGGGGCCGCCTCAACCTTCATGGAAAAAGTGGCAGCATGGATTTCAGAATCAGACAAGGGCTGCACAAGCATCTCATTTGCCATGGCCGAGACGGAAGAAGGAATGTGTTCCAGAAGGGATTCAGTAGCTTTCGGGGACATGGGGGGCTGTCACCCAGGAGCTCCTGGAAGAAGTGGGTGGCTTCAGCCCGGATGTCCTCTTCTTCCTTGATGATTCTACCGTCGCTGCCCACCAACTCAACAATTCTGTTGGAACCCCTGTTCCTGAGAGTCGACGCATGGAAGAACTTAGTGTTTGCATCGCCATCTTGGAGCCACAGGGATCTCGACTTCTGCCTCCAAAAGGTTTCTTCCCTGGCCAAAATGTTGTGATACTCACTAAGAGCAAGGCGTTCCTCTTCCCCGAGCCCCGGGTCTTGGGAGCCTGCTTGAAATCTGGACTCGAGGTCTTCGAGCTTATCTTTAAGAATCGCTTTGTTTTCAAAGATATTACCGAACACCTCCTTATTCCAAACCTTGAGTTGCTCTTTGAGGCATCTCAGCTTGTGAAAAACTTGTTCAGCGGGGCGTCCAGGGACTGGGGGAGCCCACCAATGGCCTACCTGGGCCCGAAAGTCAGGGTGATGCAGCCACATGGACTCGAACCGAAAAGGCCTCTTTGGGGAGGGGCGATGGTCGGTTTCGAGGAGGAGGGGGCTGTGATCAGACCCGATTTTGGGGAGGGCCAACAGGGTGGCATCGAAAAACATGGGAAGGGCTTCCTTGGACAAGAAAACTCTATCTAGTCTGACCTATATATGATTTGCTCCCGCTCTTCTATTGGACCAAGTGAACCTGGCTCCTTTTAGATTGACGTCCATGAGCTCATTGAGGGCGGTAAAGGCTCCAAAGTCCTCCATGCTCTTGCCCTAAACCGCTGAGCCCCCACTTTTATCAGAAAGGAACAAGGGGTTGTTGAAGTCCCCGACCAGGATCCAGGGTAGGGGGGCAAAGGCTTCTCTCATCAAGCTAATCTCCTTCCATAAGGCTACTTTCTCGACGGGGTTGTTAGGAGCATAGACGTTGGACAGAATCCACGAGCGCCTTGACTTCACGCAATGGACCAGAATGTTGATTATTCTGGGAGACGAAGATATAAGTCTTCCCTCAAAATACCGGGGGTCCCACATGCACAACAAACCCCCGGCTGAGCCGACCGTCGGGGTAGACAGGGACTCGCAATTGCGCCAGGTAGCTTGGGCTACACGTCGGGCAGCAGCGTCATCTATTTTGGTCTCCTGAAGAAGGAGGAAGGACGGGCGGTGATCCCTACGAAGTTGGTCGAGGATCCTTTTCTTGGGGGCCCCATTTAGCCCCCTGATATTCCAGGTGATGAGCTTCATTTGACACCCTTGTGGGGTCGCTTGCCCCCCTTCCCGGCCTGAGCGGGGGGTTTGGGTCGGATGGCATCCATCTTGGAGAAGCTTGCGCCAACGTCAGAGAGAGTTTCCTGGGAGCCATTGGCTATGTCATCTTCAGTGAACCTTGTCCGCTGGTCGCCCAGGGTGGGCCGCCCTCTTTTGAGTTTGCTGCCAAAGTCTGTGGCAAAAGTCCTGCTCCGGGTCATCTTGGGGCTGACTTCATCGGGCCCGAATGGAGAACTAGCTTCGATCTCTTCATCTGACCTCTCAGATCCGCACTCCAAGGGAGGAAGCCCAACAGGGATCACCGAGAGGGGCGGGGGGTCAAGGGGGGGATAGCGGGAGTGGGGGGGGAGAAGGGGGCCCCGACAGAGGTGGGAGCCGGTGGGGAAAGGAGCCCGGGCAGCTCGCATGC
The DNA here is from genome assembly GCA_028583015.1 of Wollemia nobilis. Taxonomy (NCBI): domain Eukaryota; kingdom Viridiplantae; phylum Streptophyta; class Pinopsida; order Araucariales; family Araucariaceae; genus Wollemia; species Wollemia nobilis. The sequence continues at coordinate 2,756,908 of JAQPPZ010000927.1, forward strand.
CTGGAGGGGGGCGCAAGCAGGGGCCTACGGGGTGGGATTCGAAGCGGGTAGGGAGGGAGAACCTGGGATCGGGGCCCCGAAAGATGACCCAGGGGAGGGAGCAGCGGAAGGGGAAACCTGGGGGAGACCGTCCTCCAGATCGGGGTCCACATGAGAGTCCTTTGGGGCAGGAGGGGGAGCCTCCTTGCTGGTCCAGGCCTGGGATCTATGGCCGTCGCGAGGGGGCCCTCGAGATGGGGCCCGACCTGATCGGGAAGGGAGTTTGGGGACAGGGCCATCAACATTTTTGGAAACCGAGCATTGGTGGGGGAGGTGGCCCTGAGTGCAGCAGGTGGGGCAGAAGGCAGGTTTGTTTTCGTAGATCAGGGGCTGGCGCCACAAGAAGGACCCAGACGAGATGGTCACCGAAGAGGGGAGTTCAGATTCGAGATTGGCGTTGACGCAAAATCTGGCATGCACCATACGGGATCCTGCCTTGGTAGCGGGGTCGAAGGCCACCAGGTCCCCGATCGACTGAGCAATGAGTCTTAGGACGTCTTCGTGCCACAGGTGAAAGGGAAGGTCTGGGAGACGAACCCAGACCGAGGTGAAATTGATGCTTTGGGTGCTGGGGTGGAAGTCAGCTCCATAACGCCTGAGGAAGAGGCTTTTGCACCCCAAAAACTAGGGCCCGCCCGACAGGATATTTTTGGCGTCCTCACTGTTATTTAACTTGATGATGAAGAAACCCTTGGTCAGGGCAACCAGCTGAATATGCCCGGACACCTTCCATTTGGTAGCCGCCCATCTGCGGATGGTTTCCATGTCTGGGCGCCCTCCCAGGAATTTCCCTACCAGGGAGGCAGAGGAACCAGCTACCAAGGAGGCGTAGACCTCCTCCCGAATAGAAATGTGGGTGCCCTCGAGGGAAAGCCCTAACCCCAGGGCCCGGGAAGGGGCCCTGGTGCCCGCCAAGATCTACTGATAGGAGGGTTTGTTCCCTCCCGAGACAGAGCCCTGCCTAGGATCAGGGGGCTTTTTCCCTAGGCCTGCGCTCGCATCGAGGCTGGCCTGGGGGCCAGGGCCCAAGATGTCGTCCCCTCCCTGGCCGCCAATCATATCAGGCGCAGAGCCATCCTCTGGGCCCGTCGAGGGTCCTGCTGGCCCGGGACCGGGCCCTGACGTGCCTGACCCCGATCCCGAACCCGATCCCACCCAAAAACCTGCATCGTTCTCTGAGCCTATCCCCAGCCCTACGTCCGTACCTGCTCCCGCTCCCGCTCCCGCTCCCGCTCCCGCCATCCACAACTTGATCATACCATTCAATTTTAATGTTTTTTCTTATGAGTTTTATTTTAATCTCCATTATATTAGGTTTATTTTGTGGAGTCTGGTCTTAGCATAATTTTTTTCATATTATCCTCTTCACTTGCAACTTCTTTGGTTGATCCTGTGAATGAGAAACACTTTTTTTTTTGTTTAAAGCCTTTGGTCTATGTCTTTGTTTTACCTTTTGAAATTTATTTTAGAGATATGGTTCATTTTTCCTTGGTTTGAGCCAATATTATTTCTTTTGTGAGCTAGGGTTCTACTAATTTTTCAAAACTCATAATACCAAAGCTAGAATGCCTTTTTTTTTTAGTTTCCCTTAGTCATATCTTATGCTAAGAAAAAGGGTTTGAACTATGCCAAGATATAGAGGATTCAAACTGTTCCAGCTAGGTGCTATCAAAAAAATTCCTCCCAATGCCATGATAACCTCGATTTAATCCACTTCAATAGCACAATTACAGTCTCCAGTATTTCAAAAAAAAAAAGATGCACTAGAAATTTTTCAATTTTTTTTATGCACATAAAAAGGAAAGAAAAAAATTAGTGCACATAAAAAAACTTGGTGCTCGTGAAAAAAAATTTAGTACGTGCAATGAAGAAAAAAAATTAGCGCCCACGTGCTCACCTCAACAACACACATATCACTAGTAGCAATGCATAGTGCACCTACATGCATCCTTCAACACCACATCAATGCGCAGTATGTGCTATCAGGAACCATAGACTAGAGCTAGACCTAGCCCTGAATCCAGTGCAAAATCTAGAGCTAGAGCCAAAGCTTGTGTCATAGAAAAGACCATTGCTAGAGCTTGAACTTGATCTATCATTCTGTGAGCAACATGTCAATGTAGAGGATGGGAAATGACCAGATCCATAGTCATGTATTTCTTCATTACTCATGCCAAAGTAAAAAAAAACATTTCCGCACACTTTTTCAAAAGGGAAACTTTATTTAAACCTTTTAGAATAATATTCTTAGAATATTTTGTTGGGAGAGAATATTCCCTTTTGAAAGAAAAAATTTGCCTTCTATGTTTGTTGCACTAGCACCTATCTCAACATAACTTTCACATGGCGTATCAAATTTTAGATCCAAAAGTTGCATCTTAGAGCTGACTCTAAGACCTTTCCAAAAACTAGCTGCAAGACACCATTTGGATGCATATTGAAGGTGTTTTTAATACTTGAAGTGGGAGGAATATTTTTGTACTTGGGAAAATTATTGTGTCAATTTCTTCATTGCTAGAGACATTGTAATTTTTAGCTATTTTGAGGCACTCATTTGTAATCGAGTATAGCCTTATATATACTCGTTGAAAATATTTTTTGAGTTGGATGCATTGGTGGGGTTTATTTTCAATTTTATAACTATTTTATTGGCTTAATTATGCCAAAAAATTGATCTTGTACAATAGAGTACAATCTCGATAGTGCCCGACACTCGTAAAATAAAACTTATGCCACATTTGAAGAAGCTCTATTTTTATGGTCTTGGGGGATTATTAGGCCATATTTTTCATTGTTCATTTGTGGCATTGAAGTTTTACTACAAGGGTGCTATTTTTAGCCATTTTCTCTAATACAATCATCATCCCAAGAGGTGTTTTAGGGCCCCTTGCCCTTGCTTGTGGAGCCCTTTCTTTTGGCATTGTCTCGACCATATTATGCTTGTATTTTCCAACTTGTACTTGCCATTCAATTTTATGTTTACTATACCCGCACATGTCTTTGGTGTTTATTTCATATTGTAATCAAGTGTAGCTCCTTTTTTTTTCCACGAAAAAAATCATAATTTCTATTCCAATTGAGAAAAGAAGATTACAAAGTATAGAAGACCAAGTCTTACAAAGAGTAACAAAGACAATCCTAACTGTCCCATCAAAATTTTTAAGAATCTAACACCATCAACAAAAGAGAACCCTATAGAAAAAAGAGCTCAATATATGGGTCATACATCAACTGTCAATAAGCAAAAAACACAACATAAAGAAATTGCACCAATATATATATATATATATATATATATATATAATTTATTTTTAAAAATTATCATAAATTAAAATCGTTGCCTCATGAAGAGTCACACCATCCTTAATTTCACTCCACTCCCAACTCCCTTGAGCCAACAATAATCCTTCCTTTGACATAGCATCCGCAAGAGAATTGTGTTCTCTATATACATGTTGGTAAGTGATGAGGCTAAAAACACCCACTAAAAGATTCACCTATTCTAATATAGGTTGCAAGGTTATATTATCCATTCTAAAATGATCCTTCATCCAATTGATGACCAACATAGAATCTCCCAAAACTTGGAGCTGCTGAACATTATGAACTAATGCAATTTTCAACAACTTCAAAGTAATTAATTTAGCATAGTTATTGGTGCCCACACCCAAGCATACCTTGAACTTTATAAAATGAGTATCATGAAAATAGAGAGTTCCCCCTACCCCACACAAAGGGGGAATACTTTGAAAAGCCCCATAAAAAATATTCCCAAGAAAATATTTTGTTTACACTAGATTCTTTGATCACTCTTTGGAATCTAGGCAAGCTTAGTTTCAAAATACCAACAATCAATGAACTAATCCAAATAGCAACTTTAAAGGTTGGTATCAAAGTATCTTGGAAGATATCTGAATTTCTAGCTAACCACACTCCCCATGCCACCACAAAAGGAAGAGCTCTAAAAGACTTCAAATCACTCATGTCAAACCACTCCTTTAAACACTCTTCCAAAGTGTCCCCTTGCCAAGTACCTGAACTTCCAATAATTACCTCTAGTTCCTTCCACACAATCTTAGTAAATGCACAACCAACCAATAAATGGTTGATAGTTTTAGGCTCCACATGACATAGAGTACACCTCCCAGGTCCTTGAAACCCCCTCTTCATTAAAACATCCCAAGTTAAAACTCTATTATTAAGGGCCAACCACATAAAGGTTTTGGTTTTTAAAGGTGTCCTTACCTTCCAGATAGGTTTCCACCACCAAATCTGATCTCCCTATCTTTCTTGAGCAATCATGTATTTATAACCTGTTGTGGTTGATCCACAACAAACCCCAAAATTGGGGACCCACCTTTTTGCAGGCTTGCAGAGAAGAATCTTGGTGACCCAGATGCTAAAATTGAAGAAAAGAGGAAAAAATGCCTAAGTGTTGAAAGTGTCACGAAATCGCGACATGTCGCGAAATCGTGACATGTCGCGAAATCACGACTTGTCGCGCCATCGCTGTCGAAAATAGGAAAGTTGTCGCGATATCACGACATGTAGCTCCATCGCTGCCGAAGAGGAGAGAAAAGCAAAATTGAAACTTGTCGCGAAATCGCGACATGTCGCTGAGAAGAAAAGAAAAGGTGTCGCGAAATCGCGACATGTCGTTGAGAAAGAATGAAAAATGGTCACGATTTTGTGACGTGTTTTGGCAAACTGTACGGACGGAGAAAATGGTCGCGATTTCGCGACGTGTTTTGGCAAACTGTACGGACGGAGAAAATGGTCGCGATTTCGTGACGTGTTTTGGCAAACTGTACGGACGGAGAAAATGGTCACGATTTCGCGACGTGTTTTGGCAAAGTGGCCCGAAGGAGAAAATGGTCGCAAAATCATGACAGGTTTCGGAAAAATGTACGGAGGGCAAAAGCGGTAGCGATATCGCGACGGTTTGCGACAAGAAGGTCCGAAGGTGAAAAACGTCGCGATATCGCGACAGAAAGCGGCATGAATGTCCGAAGGTGAAAAACGTCGCGATATCGCGACAGAAAGCGGCATGAAGGTCCGAAGGTGAAAAACGTCGCGATATCGCGACAGAAAGCGGCATAAAGGTCCGAAGGTGAAAAACATCATGATATCACGACAGAAAGCGGCATGAAGGTTCGAAGGTGAAAAACATCATGATATCGCGACAGAAAGCGACGTAAAGGTCCGAAGCAGAGAAGCGGTAGTGAAATTGCGACAGGTTTTGCCAAGGCATACGAAATAGAAAAGCGGTAGCAATTTTGCGACGTGTTTCGGGGAGGCGTACGGAAAGCAAAAGCGGTAGCGATATCATGATGGTTTGTTGAAAGAAGGCAAGAGAGTGATAATGGTAGCGATATCGCGACGTAAAGTTGCCAAAGAGGTCCGAAAGATAATGGTAGCGATTTCGCTACAGCTTTGTGAGAAGGAAGCCCGACGGAGAAATGGTAGCGATCTCGCTACAGTTTGTCGAAAGAAGGCTCAAAAGCAAAAACAGTCGCGATATCGCGACAAGATGTTGCCGAAGACGTACGGCCGGGAAGAGCGTCGCGATATCGCGACATGTCACGATTTTGCGACATGTCGCATTTTCACGGCCAAGAAGGTGAACAGGCGGCATGCAGTTTTTGTCGAGATTTTCATAGAATGGCATTACAGGAGGCGCAGAGAGCATGTGACACATGGCATGCAGGTGTCAGGTCTGCAGAAGCGTTACATGCAACGAAGGATTTTAGGCGTTTCGGTGTTAAACATGGAATAAAGACAAGGAAAAGGGGGGAATTCAAAAGGTCATATGCAGGAAGGTGAAGCGAAGCGACCAGGGAGAATCGAAGAGCCACGCTAGACAGGATAAATACAGAAGCGTAGATGGAAGGAGGGGTTGGAAATTGCCGATTGCAGAGTTGCAGAGACAAGAGCTTCGTGCTATTCTGGGCCTGCACTTGGGCAATTTCCTTCTTTTGTTCTGGAATATTTATGCCTGGAACATTTTTTGAATGTAATTGACATATCATTTAATACAAAATACAGAGAGTTGGCATCTAATTGATGAGAAAGGAGTCATTTTTTGTATGCATGATTTAATGTTATATCATTCATTTCAGATTTATAAGGCTTTTAGGTGAAGTTTAATGCAAGTGCTCTTGGTTGCTTCATGCGAATGCTTGAATATGGAATTACAGTAGAAACCTTAGAAGCCCGCACCTAGCTTATTTGGATTGTGCGAGTTTGCAGGTTCATTAGGTTAGGCTGCATGCAGAAAACCTCATTATCTTCGATTTCATCGAATTGATGGCAGCATTCTGACTGTAGTTTAGTTTCTCTTTCATTTACTTTTCTTTATTGTTCAAACCCTTGCTTTATTTTCTGCAATTTAATTACTGTATTCAAACAAATAACTAAAAATCCATCAAAATCCAAGATTAAAGTACAATTATTCACTTTGAGTCCACTGTAAATTCAAATTATATAAACCCCAGTGCCCCTTGTTAACATCCACTTGCAAACCCTAAGGTATTCCTAGCATTTCATTTGAATAACATCATTGGTAGACAAAGAATCAGCATAACAGGAACCTTGGAGAAGTTACCTTCTTTGCAAGCAGAGGATTTTAGGACTCAGATCCTACCGGAGAGTGTGCTTTCACAATTGGGTGAAAACACCACTCAACATAACCCATATTTGCTGAATAAACACCCTTCATAGGATTTTTAGTCCATACCAATTCATCCTCCTCATTCATTATGATCCTAACATGACTGGTTAAGAGTAATCTCACAAAGGTATTCTATAACTCCCTATTCCTTCCTTCTAGTCGAAGTTGTTGGGCACTCTTCCAACCTTGTTTCCACAAAGAAGTATCCTCATGGTCCACTACCTGAGATAGAATAAAAACCAACATATTGCAAATATAGTATAAGATCCTTTGAGAGTCTATACTCATTTCCATATTTGACCCATGGGTTTGCTCCAATTCTCACTTTAGAACCATTACCAACTTTCCAAGCAAGCTAATTACCTATAAGAGGAAAGGCCTGAACTGCAAATTTCCAAAATATGGATGCCTTGCTAATAGACTTGTCTGGTTTTTGAATCCACTCCTCCATTGAAAGAGGTTCAATATATTTAGTCTTAATGACTTTGCACCAAAGGTTTTCTTGTGTTATCAGTCTCCATAAACTCCTAAACGTCAATACTTTATCAAAATGGTGGATATTATTTAAACCCCAACCTTCCTCTTCATTAGGTTTAACTATAAGCTTCTATTTTAATAAGACTATGCCAACTTTGTCTCTTTTCTCGATCCATAGGAATTTAAAACATTTTATTTTTTATTGTTCTAGCACCCCTATTGGTATGAAAGCCATCCCATTCTAGTTTATAAGAATAGCCTCCAATACAACTTTTACAAGAGTTACTCTGCCCCTAATTGACAACCTCTTGTTGCACTATAAAGAAATCATTATGTTAATCTTATCCTCTAGCTAATCCTAGTCCCTAATGCCATAGTCATTTAGCTTCAAACGAAACCCCAGATACTTAATGATGAGCACAAAAAATGCTAATTTTATATACACTTTTAAGGGCATCATTATTGGTTTAAATTAGCATTTGAAATGTATTTTTATATAGTATTTGCGTATAATTGATAGAAAATGAAGTATTATGCTTGACTAGTGTTTTTAGTGGAAAGTGTGTGTAAATGCAGGTTTTTGCTACTAATATGGTGTTTTGGAGTCTACATCCCATTTGAGCCTGGCAATGTACGAAGACATATTGAAAAAAATAGTGAAAAATGGTGAAGGCAAGTGCCCGACTTCTGATTGTTGGTGATGCCTGCTTTTCGACTGTTGGTGGTACCTGCTTCCCAACCTATTTCCTGGCACCTACTTCCCGACCTATTTCTTGGCGCTTGCTTCCCGACCTATTTTTTGGTGCTTGCTTCTTGACCTGTTTCCTGGTGCCTGCTTTCTAATCTGGTTTTTGTTGTCTTACTCCCATTAATGATTTGACTTGTTGACCGAGTCAATGTTGACTAGTTGATCAAGTCAAAGTTGATTGGTTGACCAATTCAACATTGACCGATTGACCAATTGACCATGCACTTTTGAAGGAGGTTGTTGCACAAAAGATAAAGGAGAAATATTCGTATTCTTATGCATATTAGATTTTTATGATTAGAATAGAATAAAGTACTTTTATTTTAATTATTAAAAGTTGATGGTTGACCATGTAAGCTTTTAAAGCATTATTTTTAGGATTAGATTGTTATGTACACCTAAGGATTACTATATTTATCCTTTTGGTGAACGAACATGCTTGTAAATAGGAGAATAATATCTATGTGTAAATGTATTGTAACAAATCACGTTACATGATTAAAATAGACCAATTTATTATTATAACAGAATTTGACTACGTTCTATATAAGAATACAAGCCATACAAATACAAGTTTCAGAGGATCGAATGATCGTTTTACACAATTAATGAAATAATTATATTTCTTTTATTCTACAGAGTTGCAAATACTCTTATTTTTTTGGGAGTAAGCTTTATGTAATTAATCGGGTGAACTACCTACGGGAGCCTGGGCCCACTCCCTGCAATAGTCCTCCCATTTTTATTTCTATTATTTATTTTCAATAGATTAGTTTCTTGTTTTATTTTCTGCTTTATTTTAATTTAGTTGTGTTTATTTTCCTGTACTTTTGTTTCCTGCATTTTTATTTTAGCATTTTAATTTCAGCTTTAGTTTTAATTAATTTATTTATTTTTCTGCATTTTATTTTATTTGCTTTGGTTGAATAAAAATGAATAAACACCCCCACAAAACTAAATAGGTATAGAGGAATTCATTCCCCCACACTGCAGACATATACTGTCAATAAAAAATATAATCATAGATCAGAGGATCGTTTTACATAGTCAATGAAATAATTATCCTCTGATCCCAGGATATAATTATTTCATTGACTGTGTAAAACGATCCTCCGATCCTAGGATATTCTAATGGGAGAATTATTAAAGAGAAATATGGGGGCATTTACTGGTTTTAACATAGAAATAATTTTTAAAATAACTATGCAAATAATTAATGGAAAAATCAGTACATACCTGGGTGAATTTCACGGATCATGATATGTACAATGTATGATGGTGTGAAGTGTTTGCATGTGGCTTGAAATCATGATGTTCTAGAAAATGAAGTTGTTGTGACATTGATGTATCTTGGAGATATTTTTTTTCTCTTTTTTTCTCTCACTTTTTTTTTTTCTCAACCCATCATCTGTTCCATGGGAGGAAGCATGACCAGAACAGATCTTCCATTGAAACCAGGATACGGGCAACCAACACAATTGGATATTCAAGTTAACTCGTGTGGTCCACATCTCTGTTAAAAATTCTTCAGGTGGTTGCAGTTAATAGTCGATCCAAAATATTTTGAACAAAATTGTTACTCCATCCACGTTGTTTTCTCCATGCACTACACCAAACCAACAATTTGAATGATCATTCCTTGATGCCATCACTGTAGCCAAATAGTCAAATCATAGCCTATGTAGAAAATTATGAGGTTTTTTTCTCCTCTAGGAATTAAATTCGCAGGCATCATTAACACGATGCCTAAAATTGATTTCATGTTTTCCCAATAATTTTCCTCCAATGGCATTTTCCAAAAAATTTCTCCAATGACCTTTGAAGAATTTTCCAAATTTTTTGAATTTCCAGAATTTTTCTCCAATGACCTTTTTCAAAATTTTCAGAATTTTCTAGAAATTTTCTAAAATTTTTAGAATTTTCTGAATTTTCCAAAAAAATTTCTCTAATGACCTTTTTCAAAAAATTCAGAATTTCCCAGAATTTTTCAAAATTTTCCTGAATTTTCTAAAATTTTCAGAATTTTCTAAATTTTCTAGAATTTTTCTGAATTTTCTAGAATTTTTCTAAATTTTTTGAATTTTATGATTTTTTTGAATTTTCTGCATTTTTCATAATTTTCATAATTTTTCTGAATTTTCCAAAAAATTTCTCCAATGACCTTTGAAAAATTTTCTAGAAAATTTCTCCAAAATTGTTCTTTTGCCAGGTCATCATTGGGAGTGAAAATTCTAGCAATTTTACTTTCAAGTGCAACAACTCAGGCTCTTGGATTGTCTTTCCATTTGGAGCTAAAATTATATCACCAGGTTACATACCAGTGCCACCAATCATGTTTTCACATGCAACAACAATGAAATGAACCTCCACTCATATATCAAGAGTTGCTACACACCTAGTTGTGTTGCACTGGGTGTATGGTGAAATTGCACTTGTATTTTCAAACTGATTACCAACAACATCAGCCCCAAAATGTCTCTCCACTATTCTTGTGTTGATGATGTCTGTTCAGCCCCACTATTTAGTTTTAACAATTTGATCAGACATCATCATCCATAATTTTCTCTATAGTGGGGGTCCTCATCACTGCAATTAATTTGCTCTTCACAGCTTCACAACTCAGAACAAATAATGTTGACTGAGCTAGTTTCCATCTCAACAACCCTTGGTAGTTAATGAAGACAACATCATTTCCCATCTATAGTTTGGTGAAGCACGCATAAATTTGAAAACTTTGTAGAGCACCAAGCCTTTTAATAATATGTGCACAACTCCCACTTTGATGTAGATCTACAGTAAAATATCTCCACTTCTGTTGGTGTTGATGTGCAATGCCAATTCTCCACTTAAGGGCGAGCGTGCTACCTCCCCTACTTTATTTTACTACCACTAGTTGGATATTTCTCATTCCCCTTCTGAACCAAGTTGGTTCTAGGGAAAGAGGATACTCTCTACCAATAAGTAGCAAAAAATAAAGCACTTGTTTTAGATTTACACTCAATTTGGAGCCTTCTTAGCAAAATATTTTGGCTGGCTAAAAAATGGGCATTGTTGTTTTTTTTTATCTGGGCATCGCTCTTCCTGGTGGAATATTGACACCGCTTATTGGTGTCTTCCTCCAGGTGGGAAGAAGGCACTTTTGCACTGGGATGATTGTAGGCACTATCTTCCTGGTGGGAAGTAAGTATTATTTTTTGCATTGCTGCACTCTTAGCAGGGCACGAGATGATTGTATCTATTAGGCCTAGTTTAAGTCGTCTGTCTATAGATTATACTCAATGCCAGGCCCTGCAAAACTAAACACACCAAAGAAAAAAAACAAGAATCATGGATCTTGTGCCTGATAGGCCTAGGTTTCCCAAGCTGCCTATAGATTGCATTTAGGGCATGATTTCCTACAAAGCAAAAAGAAAAACTATGTTAAGCAGAACAAATTCTATGTTTTTAATTTTTTTATTTGGGAAATAACTCCCAACCATAGGGAGGATTCACATAGTTCTATTTTTTTCACGTATTCCCATTTTTTTTAATCTCTTTTTTCACAACGAATGTGTGAACATTCATCAAAACTATTGGTATGGTATGGGGTCTCCCCCATGTCGATGTTTGATCCAATATCATAAATGTGAGGCGGTTGTAAATGGAGCCTATTGATTGTTACTCAAACATCGTCTTGGCACTCTACTCTGCTCTTGGTGTAGCATCTCTAACTCTGTTTACCATCTAATCAAGTTGTAATAGTCATACACTTTGAGGTAAAAAATTTCCCAAGTTCCATAAACACCTTGGATTTGAAGCCTTTCGCTTGATCAGGGTTACTTAGCATGCCTTCGAATGCCTGTGTTTTCAAGGCAAACTCTGCTCGCTTCACCTATTTGGACTGTATGCTACACGATCGAGGTACAAAAGACAGTTCGTATAGTACTATTACAAACTCCACATATAGATCTCATTTTATGAAATCTTCATAGACAATTCCTTATTCATCTACATCACACTTCATGTTGTCTTGCAAAACATAAAAAAAATTAAACTAAAGGTATTAAAGCAAAATTCTAAACTAATGGCATTAAAATAAAATTTTAAACTATTTTTTTCTTGTTGAATAGTGTTCATTGTGTTGTTGGTGGTAATAATGAAGGTGGGGTCTCCCCCATGCCTACAACTGAACTAGTATTTAAAAATCATCCCTTTCTTCATCAACTAGTATGATATGTTGCAGCATGAGAAAAATATTTTCCTCCATGGCCTCAAAACCAAATTCTTCCAATTCATTGACAAAATGTGCAGGCAAGTAAATGACTATTTTTTTAACATGGTGTAGCAGTATTCTAAAAAAATACGTGCTAGTTTTCGATTCACCCGATCGCCTTAAGAGCAAGTGAAGAGCATACTCTTGGCAAGATGTTCTTTCTAAATTTTGCTCATTTTTTTGTTTTCGTCATTTTTATGCTACTAATGTCATCATTAAAATTTACCAATGTGTTGAGAACTGTTAAGCCTATAATTTTTTCATTAAAACTAGGCTTCTTGAGGCGTAATTTCTTAATGGTTTATATATAAATAAACACATCCCTAATAGTTTGACAGTAAAAATTTTCAACTATTTCATAATATCAAACCTGGGTTGTGATATTTCTTTGATTTCTTGAAACCATTCAGAATATGATGAAATTCCTTCATTGCCTGATTTCTATTTTTCAACAACACAATTTATTCCTACTTCTACACTTAATATGGTACATCGGGTTCATTCCCATATTTACTTGAGAAGTTGGTAAATTTAAACTATTACCTATGGGATTCAACTTTGGTTGTGTCAACAACTATTTTGACCTTGTAAAAAGGCCCTTGGTGGACTCACGCTTCTTAGGTAGAAGATCTATAGGTAGGGGAATCTGAATATAATTTTCAAATTGATTGACCTGTGGATCATACACTATAATTTTGACACTCCCCAACAATGGTGCCAAAATGTTGGATAAAACATTGGTTAGTTTTGTTTTACACAGTAAATGAAATAATTATATTTCTTTTATTCTGCAGAGTTGCAAATACTCTTATTTTTTTGAGAGCAAGATTTATGTAATTAACTGAGCAGACTACCTACGGGATCCTGGGCCCACTCCTTGCAGTATTCCTCCTCTTTTTATATTTTTTATTTATTTTCAATAGATTAGTTTCTTGTTTTATTTCTTGCTTTATTTTAATTTAGATTTGTGTTTATTTTCCTGTACTTTTATTTCTTGCATTTTAATTTTAGCTTTAGTTTTAAATAGTTTATTTATTTTTTTGCACTTCATTTTATTTAGTTTGGCTGAAATAAAAATGAACAAATACCCCCATCAAACTAAATAGGTACAGAGGAATTCATTCCCCACACTACAGGCATATACTGTGCATGATACTCACAAGTTTACGAGTTGTTCCTAGTTGAAAATTAAATGGAGGTAATTAATTGAACCGTAGAAAACTAACCAATGTTTACCCAACACTTAATACCTGATTGAAGATCTATCCTGGAAAAGGAAAGTATCCTTTGAAAAAGACTTTCCTCTTTGACTACGAGACCATGACAAGACATGGTGGACTTCTCCAAATTTACTTCCATACCAATGGCAAAACAATAGCTCCTTAAAATATCTTGTAACTTATTAACATCCCTAAGAGTTCCATCATAGAAAAACAGGACATCATCCAAAAATAAGAGGTGAGTTAAAAAGAGTGATGTACCCATTTTGATCCCTTTAATCAAACCCGATCTTCTAGCTTCCCTGATAGCCCTACTCAATCCTTCTTCCACCAGGAGAAACAAAATAGGAGATAAGGGACAACCTTGTTTGAGACCACACTCTATGGAAAAGAAGCTAGAATCCAAGGCATTAATAAGTACAACAAAGGACACAGAGGTCACACATCCCATAATCCAATTAACTACTTGGAGATTGAACCCTATGTGAAGAAGCATGATCCTCAAATACAACCAGTTGACTCTGTCATAAGCTTTAGAAAGGTCCAATTTTACCATGACAGCTAGAAGTCTCCTTGTCTTTATCATGTGCATGCCTTCTTGAGCCACTCCCACAACATCATGAATCTGCCTTCCATTAAGAAACCCAAATTGCTCACTAGAGATGGAATCTAAGAAAACTCTTTTAATCCTTGAAGCAATGACTTTGGTGATAATTTTGTAAAGGCAATTGCACAAAGAAATAGGTCTAAAATCATCAAAATATTCAGGATTATCCTTCTTGGGAATTAAAACAATAAAGGTTGAATTGATATCTGCTAGAATCTTCCTTGTTACTTTAGTTTCCTCCACCACTCTTAGTAGATCTTCCCCAATTAGCTCAAAGAAACCCAAGAAGAACTCAACCCCCCAACCATCTAGCCTAGGAATTTTGTTCTTTTGAAAGGTAGTAAGCACTTTTTTAATTCATCTATGGAAACTCCCTCAAGAAGCATCTCATTTATAGCACCATCAACAAATCTAGGGAAGAAAGTGGTGAATTTTAGAATCTCAACCAAGTTTAACCTCTCAGGTTCTTTAAACAGATTTTTAAAGTGCTTAATGTCGAGAGCTACAAGATCTATAAAAGACCTAGATTTTGACCCATCACCTTTGGGAATTTTCTAAATGGTGTTTATATTCCTCCTATGATTGGCATAATTGTGAAAGAATTTAGTATTTTCATCCCCTAAATCCATCCAGATAGCTCTACTCTTAAGTCTCCATTTAGCCTCCTGTTCTAATAAAATATTACTTTTTTTCTCTTCCAATGCTCTAATGACTTCTTTGGATTCCTCTGAGAAACCATCCTCATTCACTACCTCATAAATATTATCAATTTGCCTTTCTAAAAGGGCAAGTTATTTCCTTTGCTATTTAGACTTATTGTAAGCCTACTTTGATGCAACATTTTTTACTTTTCTCAGACTTCTTGCAAATTGAAAGCATGTTGAACTTCCTACATTTGCATCAAAATGGCTCCATTCTTCTTCAACCAGTGATTGGAAATCCTTATCTTTCAACCAATTTGAATTAAACTTGAAAGGGTTGGGGGGTTTCCTCTCTGGATTTCCAACTTGAAGAAGAATAGGACAATGATCTGAGATACCTCCTGAATCCACCCAAGATCTGATTCTCTCACCTACCATTAAAAGAGAACCAGAGACATAAAATCTATCCAACCTTTTTGCCACATAATCCTCTCCCACCCTATTATTGCACCAAGTAGGGATAATTTTTATAGGTTCCACATCCACTAGCTTTGCCTCTTCAAATTTATGTTTAAAATACCTAGCTTGAGGATCACATCTAGTTGTAGTCCCCCAAACCTCAACTCTATTCAAAGTAAAATTTAGATCACCCCCTACTATAATATTCCCCTACTATAGAAAATCATTTGCAAAGAGTGCATCCCAATACTATATTTTATTCTCATAAGGCCCATAGATGTTGGCAACCACTAAGGATTTCCCTAGCTCCAACGAGAAAATATCAACTCCTAATCCAGAGGAAAAAAATAGAATTGTTGAGCTGAAAAGCCCTCTTTTGCTAGCCCAAAACTAGTCCTCCAGATCTACCCTCTGAATCCAAAGAGAGAAAGTCCCACTCTTTTAAAAAGGAATGAAGTAGACCTTCAATTTTTGAGCCTATGCCCATAGTCTCTTGAAGCAACAAAATATCAGGTTGATGTAATAGTACTAACCTACGAAGGGTAGTATTTTTAGAGTTACTACCCAAACCTCAGATATTATGAGAAAGGATTAACATTAATTTACCAAATCTGGGGTCTGGCATGCTCTAAGTGCCCCTACAATAGAATTTTGTTTTCCACTCTTAACCTCCCTCAAAGCTTTGTCCTTAGCCCTTTGGATATTTGATTTCCTCCCTAGATTTGGAATGGATCCAACATCCGAGCTAAGCCCTCCTGCTATTTTAGGCACCTCAAGAAATGCTGCTAATTTTAGAGATCTAAGGAAGTATCTATTAGGTCCCTTACAACTCACTCCACTAGCAAGGGAGGATGAGATAAAAGAAGAAGTCCTTGAAAGTGTTGATATTTTGGAAAAAATAGGAGGGCTACTTGAAGGTAACTTCAGTAAGTCTTCCTACCTTGTACCTATTCCCTTCATGTGGGACTTTTGACTACCAACCTCTAAAGTCATGGGCTTAGAGGTGATGAATGACACTTCCCTAAGAGTCTGCTTTGGGTTAGAAGAATGGTTCAAAGTACCAAGAGATATGATATGTGGTAGAGGAAAATTCTTTGGCCCATGAGTGGGTCCCTCCTCCCTTATTTGTGTTGATTCAAATAGACCTTTAGATTATCCACTATTCTGACCCATACCAACACCCCTATCCCAATCCTTTGATAAATGAATATTTTCTAAAATAATTTTAGGATCTTCCACCAAAACAACATTTCCTTCCAAGGAGTTCCCTAACCCACCATCATGTATTCCTTGGTCTCCCTCCACATTACTTACTGATCCATCCACTCTCACCCTAAGAGTGTGATTTTCATCCCACTTCCTTCTCCACTCCCTTCCTGAGAATTTTAAACCACAATCTTCCATCAGATGGCCATAAACATGACACCACAAATAATGAAAGAGGATCTTCACATAGTCAAGAATATGAACATAATGCCACTTTCCTATCTCTATATCTATAGATTTTGGAAGACCCTCCTGTAGATCCATGTCCACTAGTATTCTAGCAATAGTACGTGAAGAACCACTCAAGTACACTTGATCTGTATCCACCCATTTCCCTAAACAATTGACAAATTTCCATCAAAATCCTAGAAGTCCACAACTCCAAAGGCAATCCTAGCAACTTGATCCAAATGGGTTGTATCACTTTTGACTCCCTTCTCGGATCAAAATATGGAGACCACCATTTTAAGGATAGAGCATAAGAACCCCAGTACCACCTACTTTGAAGTATTTTATCTGCATCCTCAACTGATCTAAAGGAGAAAGCTATCCATCCTCTGACCAAAACATGAAAAGTAGGAGAATATCCTAGTACTAGGTTCCACACCCTTTCCAACCACTTTGTCAATGATTTTTTTGAGAATAGTATACCAAAGAACCTCCTAGTTAATATATTACCTTCCATTTCCAAAACTTTGTCCAACATAATATCTTCACCTAAGACCAAATTTACTCATCCCTCTCTGAGCTTAACACATTTTTTTTTCCTTTTCTTTGTGGAGGTTATGTTATTAGTAGTAGAAAAATTCATCTCCTTACTAATACCTAACAACTCCCCTCTTTCCATATTCCCTTCACAGAATCTTGTACCAACAAAAAGACCCACCTCTCCTCCAGAATATTCCTAAGAAGCTCTTTTTGTATAAACCTCCCAGGACCTCACTTCCATGAATCCTAAGTCCCCATCAACAAAGCACATATCCATAGGGTGTGGAGATAACTCTATAGTCATATTGTTAGTGTATAAATTTAAATCTGAAGAGCAAGTCCTCTGACTAGTTACTCTCCCCAACTAAGGTCTATCCTCTAATGCATATGAATTAAATGGATGGACTGCAATATAGTTTTTTTCAAAGGAAGCAATCAAAGGCAAATCCTTCTATGAAGTGGTCTCTAGGATGAAAAGTGCCTCTACAGTATTCCTCTCTACATCCTAATTAGAGGGATATTCAACCAAAAAGTGGACTCTCTCTCCAACTTCCACTTGTTTTTCAAAAATTCTTCCAAAGGAAAAATAGAGATTCCTGCCACTGGATCTGAAGAGTAGTCAACCTGATCAACCATATCCTCCCCTTGAATTTTCTCCACTATTAAGCCAGCTACCTATGAAAAATTATAGCCCATGTGTTAACTGAAAAAACTAGTAATTTTCTAAATCTTGCATCTAGGTTTCTCTAGCAGACTTCAACATAGATGGCTTATGAAAAAACAAAACTACATAAAAATTATCCCAGGTGCCTAAGAATTACAATTTGGTGACATCCACTACCACATCACCCATGTTTCAACAACCCCCATTCACTGTCCACTCCTTTGAGTATAAGAATTTCTTTCATGACAAAGATCCTTAACTCAAGATGACACATATGTATTTCCTATCTTACCAACTTCCGTGGACTAAGTCTAAAGCATAAGAGGAGAGAAACTAAATTTTAAAGATGAGTTCCAAGAAAAAAGAAGATTTTTATCATTTGTACATTCATCTAACACTTCATTGAACTAGTCCTTTTTACAACAACATGAAAGGTTAAAATAACAGAGATTTATGCATCATGATCCATAGTCTAACACTGAATCATGTGAAGAAATACACTATTTTGAAAGGATAAGGAAAAATTTAAATAGCATTTTGCTATTCAGGTATTTCAAGAAACATTTTAATATTCATGAAATTATTGCTCAAAAACATCATGAAACTCAATGTCACAAGAGTTTATGAGAAAACCAAACAAACTTCAATTTCTCTCAATTGTGTTATCTCTTCAGAATCATCAAATTCATTAAGATAGATTGCACATGAAACCTCAAAGAACTCCATGAACCTGTCTTCTAGATCCCAAAATGTTACAATTGGAAGACAAGCCCTATAATCTTCAACATCATAGAGGAAGCAACTACCAAGGAATGGTCTATCAGATTTGTGGAAACCTGCTCCAGGAAATCAGCTAATCCAATGGATCACAAAAACTAGCATATTCCATTTTTGATGGA
The DNA here is from genome assembly GCA_028583015.1 of Wollemia nobilis. NCBI lineage: Eukaryota > Viridiplantae > Streptophyta > Pinopsida > Araucariales > Araucariaceae > Wollemia > Wollemia nobilis. The sequence continues at coordinate 2,775,558 of JAQPPZ010000927.1, forward strand.
TGTCAGGAGATAAAATATTGAAAAGTAATATAGAGAAAATAAAGTCTAAATAGTCTGTAGGAAATCCCATTGTCTCAACTCCTTAGGGTATGGACTGAGAGGGTTGAGATAAACTAGGGCTTCTATAAACACCCAAATGAGTTGGGCTCAAAAATCTCTACAACAATAACTTAAAATATTTGACTTAAAATTTGTCTTCCTAGGCTATTGTTAACCACAACGACTTTGAAATATACTACAAGAGCCTTCTATATAAAAAATTTGCAGATCCAACCTAACTCAATAAGGGACACCACTCTCTAAAGACAACCACCAATTTTTGAGGATTACCAAAAATATTTTTGGGCCTATAATATATTTTGAGTAGAGAAAAACTACCAAACTCATACACACCCATAAGAGCCTGAGCGTTAAGGATTTTATAGCAATTTTTGACCAACCCACAATTGATTAGGCCTGTTAAAGTTAACTCTATATAGAAAATATAATAGATCTAAAACAAAAAGGCCCTAGAGGACTTACTCAAGTAACCAGAAGGAACTTTTTTGAGTCGAAAGGAACAAAATTAGGCTTGGGAGCTCATATTCCTATTCATAAGAACAAGGTGATTCACATAAGACATATGGTGGAAAATCCAGCAATGTATCATGATCGAGGTCCAAATCCCCCAAAATCCCTTCCTTGTCTCTAGCATTAAAACCCTCCAAATATCCTAACATAATAAGAATTCATAGCAAGCATTTGGGTGAACTCGAAGCCATAGCTCCATTTGCACCTAAGCACTTGACCTTTTATTTGGTACATCATTTATTGAATTTTTTCTAGAAAACAAACAAGTACACCATTGTAATAAGTAAATATTTTACCCCCCTTATTTCCCACTCCTTACTCTCCTTAGTAGGTAGAGATCACTTGTGTTCAAGTTTCCTTCCACTATTGGAAACACTTGTTGATTTACAATGGAAGAGCTAGGCAAACCCTCCACACATTGTGGATATTAAAAGGTGTACCTTAGACTCTTTTCAGGGCCTCTTACTTGGCACTTGGGTCTCTAGTCACCTTGATTGAGCTCCCTCCACATTTTCTAAATGCTTGGATTTTATTCATCATGGTGTCAACAAACTTGCTTAATGACCTCACACAAAAACTTGAGGGAGCTAATTCCTTTAAAAATTAAAAATTAGGAATGGAATCCATATTAAAAATGAATAGAATGTGGGACTATGTCAGAGACTAAAACCAAAATGAAGCACCTCTAACTCCACCTACAGATGCTACAACTAGGACCGTGTTTGATAAAATATAGAATGTGGGACTATGTTAGGAATGGAATCTATATTAACAATGAATAAAATGTGGGACTATGTCAGAGACTAAAACCAAAATGAAGCACCTCTAACTCCACCTACAGATGCTACAACTAGGGCCTTGTTTGATAAAAATTAAAATATAGATTTAAGTCTAATAAAGCTATTTATTGGTATTCAATGTATAAAAATTGTAAGAGCTACCACTACACCCAAAGAAGCTTGGGATGCATTCATGAGGCTATTTAGTCAAGACATAATATTATATTTGAAAAAGAAATTGCACAATCTATGCATGAAAGATTCACTTATCAATTATCTCATGGAAGTGAAGTCCATTAGAAATGATTTCTTAGCAACAATCCACCCTCTTTCATATAATGAATTGGTCCCTATTATGTCGTATGCCCTTCCATCTAAATTTCATGCATATGCTACCATGTTAAATTTAACTGGTAAAACTTTGAATGCTCCATTTGAGGATATTATACTTATTAAGAAATATGAGAATGACTTAATCAAATATGAAGACATTGACTCCACAACAACAACCTTTTCCACCAAGGCATATTTATAGCATAGACCCGATAGGGGTCCACATCAGTAAAATAAAAGAGGTAGACACATGTCTCAACCATGACAACATCAAAAACCACATCAGTAGCACCAGTAGCCATAAAAATACCATCAAAAACCATAATAATACCATCAAAAACCATAACAATACCATCAGCAACCACAATAATAACATCAATAACCACAATAATAGCCACATCAGTAGCCAAGATGGCAATCAAGACTGTTAGACTAGTATAAGCTGTACTTTATCTTATGCATAATTTATCTTATGCATGTCACATGGATTGATCCATGTAGGATTATGGATATCATGACACTTATCATAATATCATATAGGCTCTCATGCCTATATATATGTACTCACATCTCTTATACTATATCATCTCATCATCGACTCACCAGTAAATATTATCAACAATGCTAAGAAAATGAGGTGGCCGAGGGAGATTCATATTGAATTTGCACATATCAAATACTCAAACCTATGCCCTTTAAGGTAACATATACATAGCCACCATTCTCCATGAATATCCTATTATTGGCATTTATGAAGTCCCCTTAGAGTGCTCCTCCGCAATCAGGCTAGGAAAACTCCTATCTATCTAAGTTTTTAGTTTGAGCAAGAAAAATTCAAATGCACATAATAAAATGGTGTGGGATAAAATGGAGCTCTAGGTATTTGGCCATCCATATGCACCATACCACAATTCCAAAAATAGGCACCCCATATCACTCAACCTCACGAGTGAAGGCATAGCCAGATATTGTATCATGCGCAAGCATATTTTGATGGATCTTGGTAGTTCAACCCTCTCAACCCTAATGCTTCATGGGTGAGTAGGACCAAAAACTACTACAATGCATCCTTTACATAGTGCTCAATGTCACTATGTGTAGGAGCACACATAGTGCACAACACTTAGAGCTCCCATCGATAAAACCTTAGAAGTTGTGATGCCATAGGTGCCCGAGGCACCAAAGTGCATAGGGTGATCTCACACTACCATAGTGCCACATGGTGCTTAGGTGCCATAGCGCAGAAGGAGGTACACTAGGCGTGTCTTGGTAGGATTTGAAATGTAGTGCACCAAAACACTGGGAGATCTATATATTTTTCAAAAAAGTCTTCTACACATGAATGATACAAGAACCATAGCTTATGGGGTGGTTCACTTGGTAAGTTTTTGATAGAATATTCAACGTGCAAAATTAGTCCATCTCTAGATGAGGTGAAGGTGCAACAATTTTGTGGTGATGCATGAATATCAATCTCACGATCTAGTCCAATCCATAAGAAATTAAGATCTCCTTTCATTTTTGGAGTTGCAGACCATAAGAAACAATAGCATGCCAGCTCATCGTGGTTGACAAGCTACATGCCAACTTGTTGAATAATTTCATGCACATAGAATTATTATAGACAAGGACCATAATTATGCAAGACGTGACCATTTACCACAAGATTTCATCACATGGATGGCCCCTCCATGCCATTCCTACCCATAGTTTTTTAAAATTAAGAGGGGCCATGTTTATATTTTTTAATTGATTCTTACATGTGAGATGGTGAAATGTACTTTTTAAATGGAGGCCTCGATGAAATGTATTTGAGACTCCTTTATCTCATTATGCATAGTGGATGGATAATAAAGCCATATATGACCAGATTGATTGCTAAAGTCACATGATGGTGGTCCCAATTTAATAGTTTACAACCAATGCTTGGAGGAATATTTTGGAAATATTCAATATTATAAAGGGTAGCATGGCCCTTTATTTTGCTATCGGAGAGCCTTACTATTTTTTTCGAGGCTCCATTCAGATCCGACTATAGCCTTATATATAGTCATTGAAAATAATTTTTTAATCTAAACACATTGGTGGTGTCCATTTTTCAATTTTGAAATTGTTTATTATCCCTTTTTGTGGCTTGAAGTTTTTTGTATTACGGAGTGCATTTTCGATTGAACTCGACACTCCTTATAAAATATAAGCGAACCTAGTATCTAGTGATATTCTCTATAGCACTTGGAGGATGTAGCGACTAGTTATCCATGCATTCTGGTAGGATAATAAGGTTACCATAAGGATACTTATCACTCTAGGGACTATAGAATCTTGAAACCCTAGACTCTATTCGAAGATTACAAATATTTTTTGACACTTCAGACATCAACTTTTGAAGACTACATACATAGACACTTTAGAAGCTTCTTCTTTCTCCATCCTCTAATTTTGGATTCTAGTAAATGGCTCATCATTTTATTGTTGTAATTTGGAGTGCATTTTTGTTAGTATTTGACACTTCCAACTGGCTCATATTTATTGTATAAAGGTGCATTTTTGGAAAATACCGACACCTTCTAGATGAGTTTCACCATGAGGTGGGATCATACCCATGGTGAACCTAGTAAGTAGTGACCTACATAGGCAACAGACCTATAGGTTTACCTAGAGGTAATATACCTAAGGAAGAGGCTGAACCTGAGGTAACATACCCAAAGGTTGACCTTGAGGTGCTAAAACAAAAGGCTAACCCAAAAGCAACAAACCCGATGAAGCGAATGACCCTGAGGCAATAGACATAGAGATGAATAATGGATATATAATTCTTAAAATTAGAAAAATCAAAGAGCAAGAGCCAAAAATCATGAGTCTAGACATTATCTGTTGTGTATTAGAAAAGTACACATTAAAGGAGGATGTTAGAATAGTTTAATGTGTACTTTATCTTATGCATAATTTGTCTTATGCATGTCACATGGATTGATCCATGTAGGGTTATGGAGATCATGACACTTGTCATAATATCATATAGGCTCTCATGCCTATATATGTACTCATTTCTATGTATAATATATCATCTCTTTATAGTGCCAACAAAAGAAACCATAAGAGAAAGGGAATTCTACAATAATACTACAAAAGCCTATGATAGCACTTACAATAGCCAATAGACCAATCCCTATTGGTTAACGATTGGAAAATAAATTCTTTATAAAGAGGGATTCATGCCATGTTCATCAAATGTTATAGATGGAATTGACATAACTCAAAAAGCCACTAAAACTATTACAAGAAATGTGTTGGCATTTTTGCCACATTTATTTTTCTTTTGTTGCTGTTCATGCAAAATAATGCACAGAGTGTAGAGATACTCACTCCTCTGGTTGTAAGTGAAAAGTTAAAAATGTCGCGATTTCGCGACATGTCGCATTTTCACGACAGAAGCGACAACAAAGGTCCAATAAAGTTATGTCCGCATTCTTCTTCAAACTGCATAAGAGAATGTGAGGAGAAGATAAGGATAAAACGAAGTAATGTTTCAAAATATCTCCAACTGATTTTGAGATCATGGTCAGAAAGGCTCTAAGATTAAATGTTTTTTTGTTTACCTATGTGCACAAGATGGAAGAACATGTTAAATCAGGTAGTTTTCGACGCCACCAAAATTAAATATGCCTCCGGTATTAAAAGCTCTTGTTCGTGATCTCCTAAAAACTTCAAGAATGCCCCGAGAATAGCCATTTAATGAAGAAATATGGTCCCTTGTTTCTGTTTGATTTTCAGTTTTGATCCATAAAAATAGGGAGTGTGATTTCTCCGAGGCAGATTAAGGGGGATTGTTTCTTTTCAAGTGCATATTTTGTGGATCGCCTCTTCAAAATATATTTTATGTTTTAAATGCTGTGATTCGAAGGAGAGAGGGAAGTCCTCTATAAATACTAATGTATATCTCAAATAAAGGTGGAGGACCTTCTTGCAAAAATTGAAGCAGAAATCCTAAGTGCATTTTGCTCTATTCTTAGTGTCTTTTGAATTGGTGATCCAAACTGTTGTTCATGTGATGCTTTCTGTGTGATTCACTTTTTCTTAGTCCAGTGTTAAAATATGAGTTGAATTCTACTATTCTGAATTTGGCTGTATTTTCATTTGAACATTTGAAGTATAATTGAAGGTAAACTTATGGTCAATGTTTAATCCAATTTCTGTATGTGAATTCTAAGAATCAGTTGATGCTTATCTTTAGGACCTAGTTGAGGTTATTTGCTATCTGAGGTTGTTATCCCTATCAACTATCGGCTTCAGCCATATTTTCATCTCTTTCTCTTATTTCCCTTTCTTTCTGCATTTTCCATTTCTTTCCTGCACCCTTATCTTCAATCAAGTTTAGATTAGTTTGGGAGCCAGCCCTCTCTAGAGATTGGCCCAGAAGACTTCTCTTTCTCTCGGCATTTTAGTGTTGGCCGGGTCTATGGTGCATTTTATATGATTAGGAGGATTCGTGACCAACAATTTTTGGCATACCCGGTGGGACACACAAGTCCCATATTTTGACACCCGGAGGAATCAAGATTTTGATGAACTGTCTTGACCTCAAAGCGGAGATTGTAAGTTCATCTGGTGAATCTGCTGAAAGCGACTGTATAGTACTTGGAAATCTCCAATCGTGAAGCTGGTGAAAATCTTTGCTTCATTATCACGAGATCAAGTGCCAAAGAATCAGAAGACCCAGTCGAATTATTCGAGATCGATGTTCAAAACTAGAGGGAGTGCTCAAGATTGGTAAGTCTTGTGAACCCATCATTTTCTATCTCTTCGTAGGCGGTGAGTCAGTTTGTGCCATCTCCGACTCCTCCCAGTACTGCTATAAGCTTGCTAGTAGATCCAAATCTTGCAGTGCAAATGGCTAGTCAACAACCTCCTCCATGTCGAATTCCTGCTTGGAACCATTCGGGAGTGTTGGACCTGCCTTTTCAAAATCCAATTCCTACTGTAGCATTAAAGGCTTTACCTACATACGATGGGACTGGAAAGACCATGTATGAGAATGTGTCAGATATGGCATCCTTGGCTACAATTCATAATATCACAGATGAAGATGTCATGATCAAATTGCTTGTGCTGTCACTCCGAGGTAAGTATTTGTGCTGGTATAGATCCTTGTCTCCCAAATCCATAAATTCATGGGATCAATTAGCAGAGATGTTGATCCAAGGGTTTAATGAGCAAGCAGACCCATTTTCTTTGTTGCATCAATTTACTAATATCAAGAGGCATCCTCAAGAGGAGATCATGGATTTCAATGTTAGGTTTTCCCGAACTTGGCAGAGAGTCACCGATGGTCTTCGCCCTACTAATGACCAAGCGACATTTTACTTTCTTAGGGCTTTCCATTTAGATATTAGTATGAATATTAGAATGTCCAATGTCCAAAATTTTCCTGCACTATATGCTCAGGCACAGAAGGCTGAGGCCGATCTGATTGCCATTGGGAAATTTCCTCCAAAAATGACTATGCCCATTTTTCTCGAGCTTTCGCAATACCAGCATACAGGTGTAGCCTCCACATCTTACACTGCTCCATCCATGTACCCTTCATCTTCATGGAATCCCCCCATAACTTTGGTACCTATGATTCCCATTCCATAGGTAACTTCTCCACTTCCAACTCCTGCATTACCTTCTCCACCATTTCCATTACCTATACCGACACCGCCTGTGTCCTCAAAGCCAGATCCTTAATTGGCTATTTTGCAAGAAATCCAGTCGACCATGAGATCTCTCACTAACAAGATGACATCTATGGAGTGGAAAGAGGCAAAAAGGAACTATCAGGCATGAAATTTTATTCCAGCGGTAACTAGAGAGCAAGTTCCTCCTAGCAAGGTTATAGAGAAAGTACCTGAGAGGAACTCAGCGATCCTAGCAAGTGAAGAGGTTGGTCCTTCTGAAGTTTCATATTAGCCATATTACTGGTGTTATTCATGCAACGATCCACATGATGAGTCCACTTGCATGGTCCACCAAAATTATTTACAAGTTCTGTAGGGAGCCGTGTAAACATGATTCGGGAAGTGGATCATAATTTCACCACTCCTGAGGAATACATGGTAGTCTTGACACGCAGCGGTAAGAAACCAATGATGGTAGATCCGGCTAAGATGGAGCCATTGAAAGTGCCTCCTGCACAAGCAACAAAGCAAAAAATACCTGCAAGGACTCATGATCCTCCAGCCCTACAACAAGACCCACCTGTTTTGTCGAAGGATCCGCTTCCACCACAAGCAAAAGAGAGGTTGCAAGCTAAGGCTTCTACCTCCCAACCACAAGCAAAAAAAAAAGGTACAAGATAGAGAGATGTTATGGTATCCATTGTTGACTAAATGACAGCGAGTGGAGGCCACCCAACAATATAGAAATAGATTTGAATTTGCTAGTGGAGGGAGAGAGTCGATCTCGATGGAGTACAACATCATCGAAGAACTCAAAAGGATACCAGCTAATGTAAGTCTGTATGACACCTTGCAGCTACCTGGATAGGTGAATCTCTTACAAAAATCCTTGAAGACCACACAAAGTAAGGGGAAGGCTCCAGCCCAGGTAGTTATGGCTCAGACTCTGACCTCTTCAGTCATTGGAAAAAATAGACCACCACCGTTCTATCTTTCATTGAGAATGGAGGGACATGTGGTGCATAATTGCCTCACTGACTCAAGAGTAGCTACTACTATCATGCCTAAGGCAGTATGTGATGTCATAGACATGGAATATACAAGAAGTAGCATGGGAGTTTTGTAGCTAGATGGTACCTCAGTAAAGACGGTGGGTGTAATTAAGGATGTTCCTATCTCCCTGCACGCGATGCCTCAGATTGCTGTGATCCAAGAAATCATAGTAGTGGACCTAGAGCCATGTTTTGGTATGTGTCTCTCCCGAAAGTTCATGGCTAATCTCGGGGGTTACCTTTCTTTGGATTTTACTCATTTGGAGGTTATCCATAAAGGTAAAAAGGTGAAGATTTTCAATGAAAAGCCTTCCACATTTCATGTGGAGAGAATAGATGAAATGGATAGGTTAGAAAATTTAGTGCACATGATGTCTGAAGAATTTGGCGAGCTTGACTTAATGGAAGAAGATTTGGAAGAGCTCCACCCAGAAAATGAAATTTCCATGGCCAATTTCAACGCCATGATGGAAACTGACTTGGGGTGTTACTCCATTTTAAGCCTGAAAAGGCTCAAGAAAAGAATGATGAAAGTCAAGACCAGCTTTGGAAGCTCTATTTCTATGGAGCACGATGTAAAAATGGCACTGGAGCTAGGATTGTTCTAGTATTACCTTTTGGAATTCAACGATCCTATTCATATCGGTTGACCTGGAGCTGCACAAATAATGCAGCAGAATATGAGGCTTTATGCCTAGGTCTCAAGAAGGCTGAGACACTTGGAGCACGACAGTTGCAAATATTTGGTGACTCCCAGCAGATTATCAATCAGGTGACCAATAAGTGTGTGTCCAAGCACCACTATCTCAAGAACTATCGAAACAAGGTCTGGGACCTGTTTGAATCGTTCTCTACTCCCAACATGCATTTCATTCCATGAGAACAAAATAGACATGTTGATTTGCTGGATTCCCTGGGAGCAAATTTTTCACCAATTGAATAGGTGGTAAGAAGGACAAAAATAGTGAGAATGGTGTATAGGCCCTCTGTCCCAGACAATGACACCTTTTGGCAAGTCTTCGATAGCGATGAGCAAATTGTTAATTTTTTGGTTCAAGAAGCTGCCACTATCAAGGGAAGGACCTTGGAGCATGAAGAAACTGAAGGCCTGATTAAGTTGCGAAATAACCACATTCCTAAAGGCCTCATCACCCTAGAAATATTGTTTGATCAGAATGATCGATTCGAGAAGCATCGGATCGAGGTCGACGAGAAAGAATACATGGAGCTTCAGTTGGAGGAAGATAAGGTCATCAAAATCAGGACTGATTCTACTTCCGCTGAATTACAAGAGATCAAAAAATTGTGTCAAGAGTTTTCTGACATCGTGGCCTGGAGCTACGAGGATCTGAGGGGATATGATAAAGAGATCATTCAACACACTATCGAGCTGGAAGAAGGAGTCAAACCCTTCAGGCAGAAGTAGAGACCGATGAACCCAAAGATTGAAGCCCCCATGAAGGCCAAAATTACAAAGATATTGCAGGCCAAGATCGTATATCCGGTCAAGCACTCGACTTGGGTTTCTAATTTGGTTTCGGTCTATAAGAAGAACAAAGATATATGGCTATGTGTGGATTTTCAAAACTTGAACCGAGCATCCTTGAAGGATCACTACCCATTGCCTCGCATTGATCAGATCCTTCACGTTGTTGCTGGGGCTCAGCGCTTTTCATTGCTAGATGGATTCTCTGGATACAATCAAATTTAGGTCAGGGATGAGGATCAACACAAAATTGCAATCACAACCAAGTGGGGTATCTTTGCCTATCAGTGCATGCCCTTCGAATTGTCTAATGTTGGGGCTACGTTTTAGAGGGCCATTGACATCGCATTTGGGAAGATTTTAAGTAAGATCATTGTCATCTATCTCGATGATATGACTGTATTTTCGTACAAATGAGAAGAACACTGTTCTCATTTGAGGTAGATATTTGAGAAATGTTGAGAGTGTGGCATTTCCATCAACCCAAAGAAGTCCATTTTTGTAGTAAAGGAAGGTAAGCTCTTGGGACATGTCATATCAGAGAACGGTTTGGAAATTGATCCATCGAGAGCTGAAGCTTTGAAGAGACTATCAGTCCCTTCCAATAAGAAATAGTTGCAATCTTTCTTCAGGAAAATCAACTTTGTCAAAAAATTTATTTTTGACTTTGCCTGAGTAGTCAAGCCCATGACTGAGCTATTAAAGAAAGAAGCAGAATTCAAGTGGACAACTCAGAGGAAAGACGCATTTTAGGAGATTAAAGATAGAATTGCATAAGCCCCTGTATTGATCAATCCAGATTATTTGAAGGACTTCATTTTGTATGCAGTTGGAGAGGACGAAAGCTATGCTACAGTGCTTACACAGAAAGGAGACGATGGGGATGAAAGACCCATTGCTTTCCTTAGCTAGGTTATCTTACCCCATGAAGAGAGATACAATTTCATTGATAAATAGGTGTATGCTATCATGAAGTCTCTCAAAAAGTTCAAGCACTTCGTATCTCAGAGCAAGACGATCGTCTATGTCATCCACCCCGATGTAAGGAACTTCATCATTCAGGGTGAGATGGGTGATAAGCATGCTGGTTGGGTCACTAAAATTCAAGAGTTCGATGTTGATATCCATCCAACCAAGTTGGTGCGGTGTAAGGCCTTATGCTAGCAATTAGCAAAAACTGCAGCCTCTGAGATAGTTGATCATCAAGTGAACGATCCTGCTGAAGAAAGGAATCTAGTGAATATCTTTGCAGAAGGCCAAGATTGGGCATACGACCTTGTTGAGTATTTTTCAACAGGTATATGTCCCTCACAATTAAATGCTTTGCAACAAAGAAGGTTTCACCTACAAGATCTTAGGTATGTATTGCTGCCCAAGGGATTGTTCTTCAAAAACATTGATGGAGTTCTAAGGTGCGTTAAGGAACCCGAGAAAGCTAGACTCCTGGAGGAGTTTCATTTCGGCATGTCAGGAGGACATTACTCTGGTAGGATTATGGCCTTAAATATTATTTGGGTTGGTTACTATTGGCCAAATTTGTTCGCGGATACTTTCAAGATTGCTCAAGCTTGCGACAAATGCCAAAGGTATACGTGACGGATCAAAAATGCACCATTGCCCCTACATCCAATTCAAGTTGAAGCACCTTTTCAGCAGTGGGGGCTGAACTTTATTGGGATCATTGATCCAAACTCTTTAGCTGGACACAGGTACATCTTGATGGCTACTGATTACTTTACAAGATGGTCTGAGGCCATTCCAACCAAAGTTGCAAATCAGAATGTGGTAATCGTTTTCATTGAAGGACTGATCATGCATTTTGGCATTACTGATGCCATTATCATAGACAACAGGACTCCATTCATTGGAGCCAAGCTAGGTGAATTTGCAAACAAGTATGGTATTTTTTTGAAGACATCCTCCAATTATTACCCTCAGGGTAATGGCTTGGCAGAGTCCACAAACAAGAACTTTTTGAGGATTTTAAAGAGATCCTTGGGGGACAATAAGAGATCTTGGCACCTTCTGTTGAATCAAGAATTATGGGCAGATAGAATTTCAATCAAGAAGTCTATCAAGACTTCACCATATGCCCTGGTATATGGGAAAGAGGCAAGATTGCTTGTTCATTTAGAACTGCCTGCCTTGCAGTAATTGAAGGAATTCTCAAACGATGAAGAAAATATGGATCCAATGAACATACAATTGGCTCAGTTGTTGTAGCTGGAAGAGCAACATTCCTTGGCCTATGATGAGTTTGCTAAGCATTCACAGGCGATATCAAAATGGTTTCACAAAGGTTCTACTGATCGCACATTCAAAGTGGGTGACTTAGTATTAAAGTGGAATGAAAATAAGGCCAAACCTAGGATGCACCAAAAATTTGACGCTCTATGGGAGGGTCCATTCCAGATTGTCAGTGCAAGTTCGGAAAATTCATTTTATCTTGAAGACTTGGAAGGTAATCCACTTCCTATTTCAGTGAATGGCTTTCATTTGAAAGCCTACATTTCTTGATGGAAAACACAGTGTTACCTTGTACATAGATAAACAAAAAAAAAAAAAGAAAAAAAACAAAAAAGAAAAACAAAAAAAAAAAATCGTCAACTTCGGCTCCTTTTGCACACGAGCCCGCAGGTATGTTTATTTCTCTTTCTTTTTCTTTTCCTTCCCAGTAGGTAGTGGCTTCCCCTCTACTTCTTTCTTCCACTCCCACTCCTTCTTCCACTGTACATAATCAAGCCACTACTATTGTTTCTACTCCCCTCTATGATATTACCGTTTCTTCACTTCCCCTTTCTTCTAATCCTTTGTATTTTGAGCATTTCTCCACAGTTCCCACCGCTTTCTCCATTCCATCCACTTCCATTTAATTATCTATTTTCGTAGAATCCTAGTAGTTGGTAGCATAGTAGCACCCTCTTTAGTTGTTGTACCTACTGTTTCTACTCCTCCATCTTCCACCATTCCATCATTCACCATTCCCGTTCCATGACCTGCACATCTGCCGGTCATAATTCCATTCATTTCTATTTTTGCAACTCGGGTGCTTCTCACTACTGCCATGGAGATCCTTGCATGGAACCTAGTGATTACCCAGCTCAACTGAGCTAGGCAAAATGTAGTAGTTCAAGGAATAAGGGAAGTTCTGCTATTCCACAAATTTTTGCTAAAGGTCCTATTTTTGAGTGCCGAGCGTAGCAAGAGCTTGTTGCAGCAACCTGCAGAGATGTCCAACATCAACCGACACTCACTTCTTCTGCTCCTCCAGCTTCTTGAATCTGTTGCCCAATGGATAAAGGCCTGAGATTCGTGCATACAGCAGCATTGTATACCCCGAGAGCCACCAAGAATGTTGGAATTTTTACCACATTTATTTTTATTTTGTTGCTGTTCATGCAAAATAATGCACAGAGTGTAGAGATACTCACTCCTCTGTTTGTAAGTGAAAAGTTAAAAATATCATGATTTTGCGACGTCGCATTTTCGTGACAGAAGCGACAACAAAGGTCCAATAAAGTTCTGTCCGCATCCTTCTTCAAACTGCATAAGAGAACGTGAGGAGAAGATAATGATCAAACAAAGTAATGTTTCAAAAGATCTCCAACTGATTTTGAGATCGTGGTCATAAAGGCTCCAAGATTAAATGTTTTGTTGTTTACCTATGTGCGCAAGATGGAAGAACATGTTAAATCAGGCAGTTTTCGATGCCACCAAAATTAAAGATGCCTTCGGTATTAAAAGCTCCTATTCGTGATCTCCTAACAACTTCAAGCATGCCCCAAGAACAACCATTTAATGAAGAAATATGGTCCCTTGTTTTTTTTTTTTTTTCAGTTTTGATCCATAAAAACAGGGAGTGTGATTTCTCCAAGGCAGATTAAGGGGCATTGTTTCTATTTTCAAGTGCATATTTTGTGGATCGCCTCTTCAAAATATGTTTTATGTTTTAAATGCTGTGATTCGAAGGAGAGAGGGAAGTCCTCTATAAATACTAATGTATATCTCAAAGAAAGGGGGAGGACCTTCTTGCAAAATTGAAGCAAAAATCCTAAGTGCATTTTTCTCTATTATTAGTGTCTTTTGAATTGGTGGTCCAAACTGTTGTTCATGTGATACTTTCTGTGTGATTCACTTATGCTTAGTCCAGTGTTAAAATATGAGTTGAATTCTACTGTTCTGAATTTGGCTGTATTTTCATTTGAACATTTGAAGTATAATTGAAGGCAAACTTATGGTCAATGTTTGATCCAATTTCTGTATGTGAATTCTAAGAATCAGTTGATGCTTATCTTTAGGACCTAGTTGAGGTTATTTGCTATCCGAGGTTGTTCTCCTTATCAACTATCGGCTTCAGCCATATTTTCATCTCTTTCTGTTATTTCCCTTTCTTTCTGCATTTTCCATTTCTTTCCCACACCCTCATGTTCAATCAAGTTTAGATTAGTTTGGAAGCCATCCCTCTCTAGAGATTGGCCCGGGATACTTCTCTTTCTCTCGGCATTTCAATGTTGGCCGGGTCTAGGGCACATTTTATATGATTAGGCGGATTCGTGACCAAAAAAATGCTAAATACTCTAATCAGAGTAATAAAAGCAGTTAAAAATAAGCATAAATGCAAGGACTAAGCTATTTCTATCCTAATCAAAGAAAATAAAATGGAGTGAAATAAGAGGTACTTTGTACACTAAGGCTATTAACAAAATACTTGTAATTCAAATCTTAATGTAAAAAAACATAACTTGATGCCCTAGGCCATCAAGTAAGAAAACATCAATAATAATATCAACAACAATAACTAAATCAAACCAACCTATCTTACTTAAGATGTTACCACATAGTAAGGAAGAGACACACTTGGGATCATATAGATGATTTGAGATGCCTTGGGATGAATATCCAAACAATAAATTTAGTCTTCAACTACAAACTTGGTGGACTGGCCTAACCTCCTTTGTGAAAGAATGTGAACCAGTAGTCAATCAATTTGGTCACACCTACAAGGATAAGAGAGATGGACCAAATCGAAGGCATTACATGTTTTTATGGTAAAAAAGGTAGAGGATGATTTTTAAAATATATAGAGATAATGGATGAATTGATAAATTGATATTGCTAATTAATGATTGATTTTTGGTGGTAAATCATAAAATAAAGTATGGAAGGAGGTATTTATAGTGAAATAAAGAACATCCCATTTTAATTTTATGGTCCAAGTTTAATAAATTATCACTTTATTTGAATTTTTAAACTTTCAAATATTTATTAAAAAATTATTTAATATATTAAACTACTATTAACACAACATAACAAAAAATGACACATGGCATCATAGTAAAGGGGAAAAAGGTCCATGGAAAGAAAGTGGCTAGAAGAAGACGGTGAAAAGTAACAAAAAAGGAGTTTATAATGGAATCAAAACCTTTGGCCAATATAGATCACCATTGTCATACCCAATAATTCACAAAATTAGTCCACCCCTATCCTAGCATAGGAGGATGAAGCTCTCCGCCACCCACAAGTCACTTTTTATTGATATTTTTTCAAATAAGTGCCTTTCAAAAATTTTACCCTAATAATCCCCAAAATAAAAAAATTAGCCTTTAAAATATTGAAATATTTGGTACCCAATTGTAATTCAATACTTGATATTCATTTATTCACTAATGGATTCCATTGATATTTTGTTGCCTATCCACCATTGGATGCCAAGATGAAATAAGAAATAGATATTTGTTTTGGTTTGATTTTTCAAAGAGGAGCATAGCGTATATATATTGTGACACATTAGAATTCCTTTTCAACCACCATGTTGGCCAATATGTCACCTTATTATTATGAAATAACCAATAGAAGAGCTATTGGGGTTCAAATATGGGTCTTCTACATACAATACACCTTAAAATAGTTAATATAGCTAAGGGGATAATGTGTCTATTGACAACATAAATTGTTCACCACCTATATGCATATGAAGGTTGAGTTGATCACTCAAATGAATGCACTCCAAAATATTTCCATAGTAAGTTTTGAATCTAAGGTGTCCTACCATCAAATAAATTTGCACATCTTGCATAGCCATATAATCCACAAGCACCATCCTATCAATAATACCAACACCGACATGATGAATGTTATTAAACTCTAATAACACAAGAAAAAGTCAATCCAAAGGGAAGGTATGAGGTTTAAAAATTATAAATCCATTACAAAATAATAAACATATCATTGCTTCAACCTATGTACCATCCATCAATGCAAAAATAAGACCAAATTACTCACCACTAAACCTTGTCATGTGTGGAGTCATGCAAGTGAAAATATGACTAGAGAGATATTTGAACTAGCAACCAAAAAGAGGAACAATCCTATGACATGGTTGCCTAGCCAATATGTTGTCATATTTGCTTGGTAGTAATGTGCACTCTCTTGATAAAGAAGGACATTACAATATATACTAAAAGGGATACTATCTATTCAAACAACCATGATGTGTAGGGTTTGAATCAAAGTAAATGATCATACATTCTTTCCTTCTTCTAGCCAAGGTGTCAAAGCTCCCAAGTGGTATGAAATAACATAATCATCCTAACTTTACCAAAGCACCAAGTCCCCTTTGTAGTTTCATAAAGAAGAAAAGACACCCTTTTGAAGTTAAAATGATGATTTTTCCTCTACTATAAATGACTTGAATCTATATAGAAAAGGTAAAAAATATTCCAATAACAATAGAACAAAAATTAGAGTAGACATAAATTCTCCAAAAAAGTAAGAATATTGGAGATAAAAAATAGGATCTTCCATATGCCTCTAATGTTGAAAATTCTTATGAAGCTCTAAGAAGTAATTTTCTCTAATGATAATATATAAGTGAGATAAAAATTAGGATCTTCCACATGATCGAGTAATGACATTCCAAATCTACTCTAATATCTTGTTGGAATTCTCACCAATTTTTAAAATGAATAGAAGAAATCCTTTTAATCCAATGGTATACAAAATGAAAAAGAGTGAAAGATAAAGATATATAGGCATAAGTTGATGGATGCCCTTGAGCACCAATAATAATTTTATTATCCGTAGATAATGATCACAACACTTTGATGCAATAAATTGGGTGGATGGGGGTATTCATATTAATACCTAAACCCCAGTTACATAAACATATTAATCCTAAATCAACATAACATAAAGGCTTTAGGTTAATTACAACTTAAAAGTTTAACCATGATAAAGTTAATTGTATGCACATAGGCTATACATAAATAATAAGTAATTACATCTTATAATGATTACCTATAGGCTTACATAATAATACATCATATAATTTCAACCAAGGCCAATAAGTCAAGTTATAACTTTTTATAATTTTGAGGCTTCATATAGTTTAGAATATATAACTTTACAATGAAATTTATCTAAACATAAGTAATGGAATGTATATTATAAGGATATAAACTTCATTTAGTTTTATTATAGTTAGATGTTTTCATTTATTGATTACTAAAGATATGATTGGTGTTAGCTTTTCATGAGTATATGATATAGGAAATGCAACTACAAGATGCAAGATAAGCAAGCTATGATATCTATATGATAATGGCACTATAATATGCATGAAAATAAAGAGAAAATTTTGCAATAACTCAGAAATATTCCATTAATGAAAGCTCACAAAAATAGTACAATGTAGTATAATGGAGGACATGAACACTCCATAAACTATTTTTAAATAACATTGTACCACATTACCAATCTATACTATCCAAACTCTATATTATCTCCTTTATTTCACTCACTATAAGAATTTTATATAGGAAGATAAGTTCCTTGGCCCTTACTCTACCTTTGAATCTATCCTATGACTCATGTACATGTGGACTACATGCACATTTACATCATTGCACATTCTAACACTTGTGAATTTATTACATGTTGAAGTAACTACTTAACTTTACTCTAAAGTAAACTCCTACTCTATTAATGTACCAAAGGTGGTACATTGATATGTACCCAATAATGTAATATATTCTCTAACACCCCCCTGTATTACATTATTTGGGTATTGAAGACTTTAGTCTTCAATATGGATCTTCATCTTTAGATGTTCTTCAACTTGATCTGGTCCTTTGTATTATCTTTAATTCACCTTGCACTGTATGCCTCCTTGATCTAGTTCCTCTTCTTCTTCTTCTTCTTTATTCTTGTCTTTAGAGTTAGTTACTGCACTTTCATAGGTGGACATACTATCACCTAATTCTTGCAAAAGTATCTTCTCTTTGCCTTTGTCCTTTTTATCATTTTCTAGGTTCTGTATAGAATCTTATGAACAAACACTTAAAGCATCATGATAAGATTTTGTGTTAGTAGAACTTGAAGTATCAATATTGCATGAGGATTGAAATATCTTCTCTAGGTATGATTCATCCATTTCTATTTTTATTTTAAGTAATTCTACTAATCCTTTTTTTCTACATTCTCATCCTTGTAACATTTAAATGTAAGTAATGCCATATATAATATGCTACCAAAGTCTAAAGGAATTTGAATGTTACTGTTTCCATTATCAATTGCTTAATTGAGTCAAGCATATAGATAATATTCCATGGTTTTAAAGTTATCATTTTAAGGTTCACTATGAATCTTATTTTAAGTAAGGTCTAAGTCTCCTTTAGAAATATAAGTAAATTCTTTATTCCAATTTTTATGACACTTGCTCTTTCCTTTATAATAGTGTTGTTCATATCATTTTTCATTGTATTCTTTGAGGTAGACATCTTCCTTAGTTTTAGCTCTTTATATTTTAAGAACACTTTTGATAGATCCTTTGTAGTAGACTACCTTATGACTCCCTGGTTTAGAGTATGTGAATTATTTTGATAAAACCTTTCTAAGGCGTAGGTTTTGTAGGATCCTTATGTCTCCCTAATTTTGTAATTTTAGAAAACAATGATATTTGCAATAATAATATGTTTCCAAGTAGAAAACCTTATACCTCTTATGATATTAATTACAAATATTGTATTTCAACTAGATTAATTTGAAATGAAATACTATTTAAGGATAAGAATATGAACTCCTTTGATTTAATTTCAAATCTATTAAGGTTGATTTACATATAACTTCAAATGTAAATGATAATAATTATTTTAACCTTATACTATCCCCTATATGAAAGCAAATATGAAATAATACCTATATAAAGTTGATGGGTGCTATGCTTGAAAAGCATTGTATATCCTTGCTAGTTTATGACCGACTTTATGGACGTCCTCTTATGATAATATTTAATGCACCTTTGAATTATAAATTAAATGAAAGTAAGTATATATTTTACCTCCCTTCAATGTATAGAGAGTAATTTTATTGGCTTGCGGTGAGGCTTCTAAGTTCAGGACTGATCTTTATTATGGAAAAAGAGCATTCTTTTCTCTCTTTCAAATGATGTTGGTCTTCTTCTCACAACCTAAGCATTCAATTATCTACTTATTTTCAAATGGTTCTGGTCTTCACCTTACAACTCGAGCATTCAATGCTCTCTTCGATCAATGCTTGTATATGATAGTCTCTTAGTACATTTTGACTCCGATTGTGATGCTTTATTGCATGCTTTCACTTTGATACTAACTATCAATTTGCTTCCCTATATGAGCACTCATTTTCATGGTGGCTAAAAATATGCTTCTACCTTCTTGATGTGTGTTCCAAGTGGCATGAGGTATTACTAAGATCCTTTAGTCTCCTTCTTGAGTGATTCTTAGGTAAATGTGACATTAATCCAATTGTAGGTTCTCTTCTATTTGGACAAAAAATACTCCAATGATTGGTTCTCTCTTGGATGAGCGTTAATTGAGCATTACTCTAATGGTTGGTGCTCTCTAGAATGATTATTACTCTGATGAGTTCCTATCTTTGAGTGCTGGTGTTATGGCTATGATGGAAGGCTTTACTAAGTTGAACACCTTTCTCTTGAGCATCAAAGATAAAAAGGGTGAAGATACCCTTTGTGCAAAGTGGCACAATATTCCATCATCCTTCAAGATAAATATTGATATCTCCTTTGTATGCACACTCTCTTCAATGTACCAAAATATAACCTTAAGGATTTCTCAATGCCTATTCATTCCAACCATTTGCAAGCCTGTTTGGCTCCTTTGATAATGAGTGATTTCCTCCTTGTAAGTTGTTCTATTCGAGGATGATGATTTCTTTCAAGGTTAGATCTAGCTGTGATGATCCAAGAGTTTTGGAGTGGAGGTTCTATGGAGTTATAATGGTAGATTTTGGTGCTTCTGCTCAGTTGGTGTATTGGATATTGCACCTTCATTTCCCCCTTGTATCTTGCTTGCTATATGCTATTCTTGCTCCTTTATTTTATGTAGATAATTATAGCCTTTTTATGTAGATACTCTATTCTATATTATATGTATATATCATGACCTGTAGGTGTATATTTTCTTATGTTATGATAACTACTTTATGTAGTTCCTTGTACTACAGGTTGATGGTGCTAGATAAGGTGCTAAAAGTGGTATCTTTAGACACCCAAAAACCTAAATTTGTGAGCTCTTCATTGGATCTCTATCCTGCTTGAAGTTTTCTCCTCAAACTTCAATGATGTGGTTTCCTGGAGACTGTGTCTTGCTACTTGCAATAGTGTCTTTAAGTCACTATTTTTTTATCCTTAATTACTACATTTGAAAGCACAAAACCGATGCCAATGCAATGCAAACACCTTTGCAATAGATAGGATTAAGTCCCTTATTTTGCATCAAAGTTATATGTCTCATTTTGAAGCTATTCATTTCTTCTTAGATATGATGACTCTCTAATATAATCCTTGAGAGCAAGTAGTAATGTATTGTTGCCTTCCTTACTAGACAAAACTAACCTTTAACTTCTTTTCTTGGATAACTTAGTAACAATGAATCCAAGCTCTTAATCATGCAACTAATATGCTATTTTAGAGGTTTAGCTTTGCACTAATTTTTACTACAACTAAAATACTTAGTGCACCTTAAAAAAACTCCTAAGAATAATTAGTATAGTGTAATATTGATATCACCTTATCAATCCTATAAAACAACTCTCAAAGTAATATGTATCAATAATAACTCTTAAATGCACTATAATCTCTGTAAACTTAATGTAGTCTTCTCTGCTTCAACTATTTTTTTGAAAAAATTATATTAAAATAAAGATCATTTACAAGTTGGGATGAGACTTCTCCCAGCCTTAGCCAAAGAGAACACATGTTTACAACAGTAAAAGAAGATTTGCATTAGAGCCAAATATCCTAAACCATATTTCTACAATGGTTGTTCACTTGTTTACAACTGTAAAAAAAATTTACATTGGAGCACAAATCTACTAAACCATATTTCTACAATTGTTGTCCAAATTAGCTAAACACTATATTTTCTCACCAACCTACCTAATCATCTCTTCTTCAATAGCCATGTCACTGTGCTACTTAATCCCTACCTCCTTCTTAGTACCTATCTTAGCCAAGAAGTCTGCCACTTTATTTAGAACTCTACTCACATAAAATGGAATCACATCATATACTTCCCTCCACAATTCCTTAATTTGAGTGACAAGAATCCTCAACCTCCATGTCTTCAATGTAAAGTTCCTCATGCAATCCAATACTCCTATCATTATTTGATAATCTAATTCTAGGATTATCCTCTTGTAACCTTGTTTTACTGCCCAAATAGAAGTAGATTTGATAGCTAAGGCTTTCGCTTCATTGTTTGTGGCCCTTCCCAGGCCTTGCAGTTCCCAATAGAGCATTGTCCCAACATGATTCTTGTAAACCACTCCAATTCTAGCTCTACCTAGATTACCTTTTGCATCTCCATCAGTATTAATTTTAATCCAACCTTCGAGAGGTAATTTCCAACTAGCTCTATCATGTTCCTCTTGCACTTCAACTTCCTTCTCCATTGTCCCTATAATAGCCCGAGTTTCCTCTTTAGCATACACTACCATATTTTCTATGACTTTGCTCCAAATGACCTACCAAAATCCATCTAAAGATGAAAAGGTTTCTCTAAAAATTTTACTATTTCTCTCCAACCACACTTGCCACAAAATGAAGTTTAATCCAAGCTCCCACCCGATACAAAGAGATTTAGATTTAAATCTACATCTCTTCAATATTTTCCAAATATTAATCTGATTCAAATCACCATTAACTCAAATTTTATAAGATAAAAACCATCTCTCCCAGATCTGGTGCATGAATAGGCACTCAAACATCAAGTGGTCAGATTTTTTCTCACTCTTGTAGCATAAAACACATTGATATGGACCAATGATTCCCCTACATATGAGATTATCAAAATTAAGAATTCCATTATGCATGAGGAGGCTCTGGAAGGATCTTATCATATCCATCCTTCACTATGTAGACACAAAGGCTCCCATAGCACCAAGCTAATTTATCCTCCTCATCTCTACTAGTGAGAAATATTTCTACCAATATTTTAGTCATTATGGGTGTCAATTTTGGAGGGATTGAAATTGGCCACTCATCCAACTTTTTAAACTACTTAAACTTATAATCCTCCAGCTACCTAGTGTAAAAATAACTTTCAATTTGGACCCAAACCCTGGTTTCCATGGTTGTTTTTATTGGTTGCAGTTCTAGGAATTTAACAATGATAGGTGGGTATTGATCCCATGAATCTATCCAAAATTGTGCCTTCTCCCCTCTCTCCACTTTCTAAAATAATCCATCTTTCACTACCTGAGATCCTAACTTTAGAGCCTACCACACTAAGGATCCATTACCATCCAAAGGAAAATGACCCACCTCATTTGGATTTACCTGTCCAAAATATTTACTAGTTAAAACTCTATTGAATAAAGAAGTTGGTTGGGAAATCCACCTCCAAAGAAGCTTTCCAGCCAAAGCTTTATTATTTAACTTTGATCTCCTCAGTCCAAAACGTCATTTTACCTTGGGTTGGATTACTTTCTCCCAACCTAATAAGACTCATTTCCTCTCTCCTTTTACTTATCCCCATAAAACATTTCTAGCCATCTTGTCCAACTCTTTCCATATGGTATGTGGGGCAGCAAGGATAGAAAATTTATAAATTTACATGGCCTGAATGACTGACTGTAAAAAAGTTAATCTATACCCATAGCTTAACAATTTGTGAGACCAATGATTAATTCTTTCATTGATACAATCTAAAATGTTCTCCAAATATCTATTTTATATATTTTAAAATGTAAAGAGACCCCCAAGTATACCACTGGGAGAGAAGTCCTTGTGAATCCCAAGATCTCTAAAATTTTGTCCTGAAGCCTTTGATCAATATTGAAAAATACCACTTTGTATTTTTTTTTATCATTGATGACTTGGTTTGTGGACCTAAGGTACATTAAGTGTATCTTTAATCATTCTTGCTTACTTGAAGTTGGCCACTCCCACCAATCCTGTGTCATCCACAAACTGTAGGTGAATCAAAATTTCCTCACCCACCTTAAAACCTATTAGCAAACCTTGTTGTCTTCTCCTCAATATGAGTCTACCCAAACCTTTAGCCAATATAAGAAAAATATAGGGGGAACAAGTATATCCTTTATGAAGGCCTCGAGTAGCTCCAAATGGTTACGAGGGAAGACACTTGATTAAAATTGAGTATGTCAGAGTAGAAACACAAATCATGGCCCATTCTATCCAATCTTGAGAGAAACCAAAGACTGCCATCATATTTGACAATAATCTCCACTCCACCCTATCATAAGTCTTTGATATATCCAATTTTATGAGCACTCCCCTCTTACCGTATTTTTACATTGAATGGATTGCCTCCTGAGCTAGAACCACACCATCCAAGATTTTCCTGCCCTCTACAAAACCCCCTTCTCCAAGGAGATAATGCTATGTAGAAGAGGTTTTAGCCACTCAACCATTACCTTTGTGAATCTAATAGGTTTATAATCCGAAATGTGCACCCCCTCCTCCCCTTTTGAAATTAAGGTAATGAAAGTATGATTTAATGATTTAAGCATTATTTTATTACCTTTGTACTCCTCTATAACAACAATTACATACTCCTCCAAGTTGTCCCAGAAGGTCTAAAAAAATAAATTGGAAAGCCATCTGGACTTGGTGCTTTTTCGGTGCTCATTCCAAAGACTACTTTCTTCAGTTTCCCTCTCTCAATGGGTTTAAGTAGGGCCTGATTTTCTTCTTCAAAGATAATAGTGGGTATGACAACAAGAACTTCTTTTTGAGCCTCTTCATCTTGCACCATACATTCCTTAAATAGTTTAGAAAAATAATCCATTGAATGGAAATGCAGACCTGGAATTGTATCAAAGGAGTGTCCATTATTATCTTTAAGAGTTTACATTTTGTTCGTCTATCTCCTAGCATAAGCAGCCTAATGGAAAAATTTGGTATTTCTATCACCTTATAATAACTAAGTGGTTCTTACTCTCTGTTTCCAGTAGGTCTTCTCTTGGTTTTCAATATCCTCAATCGCTTTATGCAGTGCATCATCCTCTTCTTTGAGATACTCTGTAATTGTTTCATCCCTAAAGTGTTTTTGAACCTCATCCCATCTGGCCACCAATGGAGCTCTTTGGACTTGGAAGTCTATCTTGTTAGCTCACCTCCATTGTTTTAGTTGATTCTTGACATAATAAAGTTGCTTGTGGAATCTAAACATTGTTGTACCATATGTTGGACGACCCTCTTCCCACCACTATGGATTTTTCTTTCAAATTTCATCTTTTTGTAATCAAAAGTTTTCAAATTTAAATGGGGTGTGATACTGCACCGTCTTGATCCCCCCTTCCAAAAAAATGGAAAAGTGATGTAAAATTGGACCCTCCAAAATCTAAAATTTTATATTACATTTCACAAATGCCTCCTCTAAATCCAAAAAATGATCTAACTTCACCTTCTTGCTATGTGGCTCCCTCCTCTTATTAGTCCAAGTATAGTTGGTTCCAGGGTATTTAATATCCACCAAGTGTAATGCCTAGACTTGGGCAATCATAAGTCGATCCCATGGGTCCAAAATTGGGGTTCCCCCTTACTAATCTCTAGAGGATAATTTAGCGTTAAAATACCTAGTAATAATACAATATAAATCCTCCCTTGAGACTCTCATGTTATGCACAACTTTCCATTGATGCATCTGACCATATAGGTGTTGATCCCCATAAAAATTTATGATTAAAACCTGCTCAGTTGTTACATTGTTCCTAAAATGCAATGTGAGGACACCTTTCCAGGCTATATGTTCTATTGTCATCCATTCAAGAGAGTTCCAAAAAGTAAATATCCCCCCTAAGGCCCCTTGGGCAGCCACTTCCATATGATCGACACCCATCCAAAGTCTATTTACTGTTTCACACATAAGATCCAACAACATCTTTGTCTCATAGATAAGCAAAAAATTTGTTTTACATTTTTTTAAGAGTCTTCAAGCAACAAATTGATGGGTTCTATCATTTAAACCCCTAACATTCCATGATTGTATAATTATTGGTTGCCTTGATAGCAGTAAAAATCTATTGATCACATTGATCCTCTAGTGCTCAGTTTGTCTCCTTGAACTGCTATCAATTCCTTATTTAATTTTTTACCCACTCCTTAAGAGCTAATATTTTTTTATCTCTTTTCCACCCGAGTTATCCTTAGAGTTGGAATTTCTAAGTTATTTTCTACTATACCCATGATGACATCCTTAATTATCAACTGCTCTTGGTTATGCACTATCATTACCCTGCAATATCTGATTGCGGTAACTCACTGCACTTAATTACCTGCTCTAGGATGGGAGGAGGTGAAAGAGGAGCTTGAACATGGATGTTATTGTTTTCATTATTCCCATCCACTCCTTCCATGAATTGTTCTTCTTCCTGGTCCACTAGTGTCTTGAAGATATCATACCTATTGGAGGGCTTGAGTTGGGTTTGATCTTTACCATATTTTTTCTTTTGACTTCTCCTTCTTTTGGGTTGTTCAAAACCATATCCCTATGCTTCTTTGCATTGAGAAATATTGGTTGTTTCTTTATTGATTATTGGCTTATCCTCCTTAGGAAGATTTGACATTCCCATAGGATCCTCCATTTTTATGTTCATAATGTTTGGGAAAGATCGGTCCAAATACCCATATTTTTGGTAATCTCTACAACTGAAGGGCAATGCCTCATAATCTAGTTTTTGAATCCAAGATAGTCCTGCAAGTTCGAGTTCAACCTCTACCAAAAAATACTAGCTAAGATCCATTTCTATGCATAATCTAGCATAAATGGTTGTGTTTTATTCCATTGTGTCTTTGGAAATATTCAAATGTCTTCCAAGGGAATTATCTATAATTTCCAATACCTAATCACTCCAAAAATCCATTGGAAGTGCATACAAATGGATCCAAATTAGGACAGTAGTGGGTTCAATTCGAGGATCAAATCCCGCTCTCTAGGGCTGAACAAATAATACTATTGGACCATGATTTATCTTTTTATAATTCAAAATCCCTATTTTTTGACAAGTGAAGAAAAACTAACAATAAAATATCCATTGTTGATAAACCACAAAGAATACTCACCAAGAGGCTCCCAGTTTTTCTAGACCCAAGAATGAAAAAAAATTAAGGTAGCACGAATACCCATGAATTTACAGATCAAATCATGATTGGATCTATATAAAACTATTTCTTCTACCATCCTTTGCTCAATGAAAATATTTGGTGTTGATTTTTACTATGGCAAGCATCCATTAACTTGTTGAGATGTTGATCTATTTTCAGCAACCGTAAAGAGCATTTTTAATATAGGTTTTTTGTGCTTCTTCAATATCTACTGGAGATTTATCGTTTAACAAATATATAAAAGAACTATGTCTCTATAAAATAGGAGATGAAGGTATCCCCATTGGGCCCTCCTGGGACAACAATATTATCTTCAGTTCCAAAGCAACCAAAAATCTCTTCGACTACCCAACTGATGCCCTAGTTTTCTCTTCTACTAAAATTTAAAAAATTTATTATCTTTTTTGCTTCAACTTAAACAAAAGGAATATGATATATTTATTTCTATCAAAATATATCTAAGTCCTATTTTAATGTGCAGGTATAAACCTTAAAAGAAACTTCATTTTGTTCTCTCTTGAAGACTATAATATGCAACCTTCTCCTTACAACTTCTTAAAACTCTAATATGGTGTTTAATGGAATTTGATAATGAATTAAATTAAAGTTCAACTATTAAAACTATTTGTACCCAAGTTGCTTACCTTAACAAACTCTGTAGATGAAGGATTGCAAGGTGATTAGATTCACCTTATTGATATATTTTACTGAATGAACTTGCATCTCTTCTTTTGTTGTCTAAAGTAGCTTCTCAACACACCAATTTGTAGCTTTGTACCTTCTTATATCTTGCCGCCTGATACTATAGTTTTGTGGCTGCAACCTTCAACATGTATCCTATAAATATGATACTTATCAACTATTGATGCTACCTAAGTTGTTGCTTTCTTGCTATCTTCAAATCTAAATTTTTTATATTGCAGAGTAGTCAATCTCTTCACTGGAATGTTGTCCTTGAATCTCAAAAATTTGGTAGGGAACTCCTCCAGATTGTAGCTGATTTTTACTTCAAGAACCCTTCAGTTTTTGGCTGTAGGAACTAGTAGATCTCCTTTCTTCTAATGAGATTTATAGGCTTCAAAGGTAATATTCAAAAATCTTAGGTTTGGTAGTAATGTATGGATATTTTCTCCTTAAACCTCCTTGTTGAATTCTAACTTCAATCAAGGCCTTCTTCTCAAGAATTTTAAAGTATTGAGGTCTTCATTAATATCCTCCAAATTTTAGTAAAATTCTTGCCAAATCCTTCTCCCTTGGGCTTGTTGTCGGATGGTGATAATTATCCCAAGTTCTTCCTTTATCAGAAACTTCTCCTTGGTGGTAAATTTCTCCAATGATTTCTCCTAAGAACTCCTTCAATGGCCTTCTTCGGATCTCCTTCAATGAGGCTCTCCAAGCCTTCTCCTTATTTTCTCCTTGAGACCTCTTTTTTAGGGTCTTCACTCTCATAGCTTCTCTGGTCTTCAAGAAATTTTTTTCAATATTCTACCATGGAAGTTTGGCAATGATATCTCCCTCTTGGATCTCTAAAATCTATTGCTTTAGAAATAGGACTTTTGCTAGTCCTTCTCTTTCTCTTACAAAAACTAGAAGTTCTTCAATAGGACCTCTTGTAGGTCTCTTCAGCTTCTCAAGATGATTTCTTCAATCTTCAATGGAGATCACCAATATCCTATCTTCACCAGGACTCTTCTATGGAGTCTCTTCAGTCTATTGTTTACAGTCTTCAATGGAGATCACCAATCTCCAATATTCTCTTGGACTCTTCTCTGGAGTCTCTTCCTCAAGTCTACAACAAGGCTCCTATGACATTTTCTTCTTCTACACTATGTAGGTCTGCAATCTCTAGCAATGGGACCTTTTATTCAAGCCTCCAAATATTTTTTCTTCCAATTGTTGCTTTTGGTGCTGGATTGGTTCTAAAGAAGATATTCTTCCTAACTCTTTTGTAGGAAGCTTCCAAAATTTATTTAAATCTCTTTTTTCCTGCAACAAAGTATTAGGACTATAATGGAAGAAATTTTAAATCTAGAGATAATCAATCTTCACTAGTTGATTTTTCAATTTAGTGGAATTTATGTTGAGTTCTGGTCTTCACGAGTTTTTTTGCAACCATGTGGAAAGACTCTAGCCAAATGCAATCTTAGAAATTTTGTAAATGAGGTTTCTAGATTTCTCTCAATCTCACTTGTGGCTCTCCCTATTTCCTATTGATCTACCATGTGCTCTGATACCACTGTTAGCTTTTGATGAGTATATGATATAGAAAATGTAACCACAAGATGCAAGATAAGAAAGCTATGATATCTATATGATAAATAAACTATAATATGTAGGAAATTAAAGAGATAAACTTTTGCAATAACTCAGAAATATTCTATTAATGAAATCTCACAAAAATATTAAAAAGTATTATAATTAAGGACACAAACACTCCATAAACTATTTTTAAAAATCTACATTGTACCACACTACCAATCTATACTATGCACACTCTATTTTCTCTCCTTCTCTATTTCAATCACTATAAGGTCTTTATATAGGAAGATAAGTTCCTTGGCCCTTACTCTACCTTTGACTCTATCCTATGACTCATGTACATGTGCACTACATGCACAAATACATCAATGCACATTCTAACACTTGTGCATTTATTACATGCTAAAGTAACTACTTAACTTTACTCTAAAGGAAACTCCTACTCTAGTAATGTACCAAAGGTGTAACATTGATATGTACCCAATAATGTAATTTATTCTCTAAAAATTGAAAGCAAAAATAAACTATTGTCTTTAAGCAAGTATAAAAAATTTAAAATCACATTAAAAATTTATAAATCGTATCCTTGCCTTATATCTATTTGTCTATTTTCATTCTATATAAAATTTGTACAACTTTATTGATTTTTGGTGCACTAACATATATCCTCACAATAATTTATCAAAAAATTTATACTCCTTGAGTTGAAAATACATATAATTAAAATAGTGACAACAATATTATGAAAATTATATCCTACCCTAGGTCTATCTATGTAAGAGACATATTGATAGAATATTTTGTAGGGAGGAATCCATTGACACCATCAGTCAAGGAGTTTCTTAGGCATGACCTAGGATACCTCTGTAGTCCTTATCCATTAGTCCCACACAACTTGAGCAAATGGACATTTCATGAATAGGTGATTTGTTGTCTCTTCATTTCTTTTGTAAAGGTGGCATCTATTGGAGCTAAGAAAACCTCTTTTGATTAGGTTGTCCCAAGTTAGTATTTTATTTTGGAGAACCAACCATGTAAATACTTTTATATTTGGAATATATTTGTTTCCCCATAAGTTCCTCCAAGGTGCTTTTTGTTGAGGTAGATCTAGGCTTTCATTGTATCCACTTTTAACTGTATAGTTTCTTGTTGTTGATCTGGTCCACTCTAACTAGTTAGGTTCCTCTGAGTATGGGTTAAGATAGTCTCCTAGTTCTACATGGAGGGCCTCTAGATCTTGCCTTAAAACCCTATTCCCAATTTTTGTTCTCTAAGTGTTTGTGTCATCTCCCCGTATGACTATGTAAGATCTGAAACATGTGTCCCATTCCTATTTGAGGGTCTTTTTTAACTCTACTAGGTTTGGATATTGGTCTAAAGGTCTTGAGTCTCACCACTTATCTTTCCAAAAATCCATATTTGTTCCTTTACCAATCCTCCATCGAGACCCTTTGTCTATGATGCTTATTCCTTCATAAATATGGTTCCAGACAGTTGAACCTCCCATTATCTGGTTGCTTATGAGTATTATTGTTGGCTCATTATCCTAGATATATTTGGTCCTCATTATGTTGGTCCATAGGCTGGTAATCTTCTTTTAACAGTTTTAAAACTAGTTTTTATACTAATGCTCTATTAAGGGTTTTCATATTTTTTAGAGCCAAACCTTCATAGTGTTTTCATAGGTATACCTTCTCCCTCTTTACTAGATGGTATCTATTTATCTCTTCTATACCTTTCCATAGGAAATTATTACTGATGGCTTCAACTACTTCTATAATTTTTAGAGGTATTTTAAACATTGACAACATGTAGATTGGTAGGCTTTTGGGGGTGGATCAACTAGATATTTTTATATTGGCTAAGGAGGTTTTACTTCTATCCAAAAAACTTTTCATCAAGCCTATCAATGACTGTGTTCCAATGAGAAGATTTGATCTGGTCGATAAAAAGGGGCATGCCCAAATAGGAGGAAGGTAGTTTCTCAATTTCATATTTCATGATTGCTTTGATTTTTTTCTATCTGGTGATGGGGGTATTGAAGAAATAGATTTTTCTTTTGTCAAAATTGACATATTGGAAAGAGGCTCCTTTATAATGGTTGAGGATGAGCTTGAAAGCTTTGGCTTCTTTTATAGAGGCTTTTCTAGTGAGCAGAGTGTCATCAACAAACTGGCTATGGGTTATATTTGGGATTTTGCTAGTTACTTGTAGTCCACTAATTAGACCTTGTTCTTGAGATTTTTTATAGATCTTCCTAGGGATTCTACCATAATAATGAATAGAACTAGGGAGATAGGGTCCCCTTGTTTGAGCCCTCTTGAGCTATTGAAATAGCCAATAGGGGATCCATTGACTAAGATGGAGAAGGTAGCACTAGAGATATAGATGTTGATTAGTTTCCTCAATATGAAAATACAAATTTCTCTATGAATCTATCCAGAAACCTCCAAGACACCCTATCATAGGCTTTACTAATGTCCAATTTTATTAACATGCTCGCTTGTTTGTTATTTTCAAGGGAGTGGATGGTTTCATGTACAATCACTATACCATCTAGGATTTGTCTTCCTTTGATGAAGACTTGCTGTTGTTCTAAGATAATGAAAGGTATAATATTGCTTAATATCATTGCTAGAGCCTTAGTTAAGATTTTTTATGACACGTTACATAGACTTATTGGTCTAAAATCATCAAGCTAGGTGGCTCCTATTTTCTTCTTTATCAAAGCTATGAAGGTATTGTTCATTCTCTTTTCTATCCTGCCTTTCTCTTGGACCTCTTGGATTGCTCCTACTACATCTTCTTTAACTATATCCCAATAGATATAGAATAAGCCAACTAAAAAATCATCTAGTCCAGGATCTTTGTCTTTCTTCATTGTGAAGAGGGCATTTTTTATTTCTTCTTTGGAAAGCTTCTTATTAAGGAACCTATTCATTGAAGTTGTGACTAGTTTTGGGATATTGGTTAGGATATCTTCCACATGCTTTTATTTTTCTTCCCCTCTATCGTTTAATCTATGCTTGAATAATTATACTATTTTTTTTCAAAATTTTCCTCATTTATGAATTTGCCATTTTACCCATTGGATATTTCCTTAATTTGTGATGCCCTCTTGTGTTTGATTAAGGTAGAATGAAAGAATTTAGAGTTTCTATCACCCTCCTTTAGCCAAGTTGCCCTAGAATTTTACCTCCAAAAGGTTTCTTCTTTGGCTAGGGTGGTGTGATATTCAATAAGAAGATCATGTTCCTTGTTTCTCAAGTCTTCTATGTACCCCTATCCCTCAATTCTTTTGTTGACTTCATCTATTTTCATTTCCAAATCTTCTTTTTGCTTGAATATATTGTTGAATTCTTCTTTGTTCCATACCCTTAGATTCTCTTTCAATTTCTTAAGCTTGATAGTCAGGCTACAAATATTTGTTCCTCTGCTTGGGGTACTCTACCACTCCATCTTTTTGTGAAAGTTCCTGTGTTGAAGCCACATTAGTTCAAATTTAAAAGGTGAGTTTTTTGGTCTTGATCCTTCTATGGTTAGGACAATAGGGTTGTGGTTAGACCCAATTCTTGGGAGAGGTTTAAGGTTTATCTCTTCATTGCTACCGTACTAGTCCTAGTTCATCAACATTCTATATAACCTACTTTGGATAGATTGATATCCTATTCTTCTATTTGACCACATGAAGGTGGCTCCTTCTAGGTCGATATCTACCAGGTTACAGTTAGTCATAAATACTTTTAAGTCCATCATACTATCACTAAAGTCCATCCTTCCTCCTTTCTTCTTTGTTGTAGTTAATGGAGTGCTAAAGTCATTGGATAACAACCATCTATTCATTCCTAGGGTAGATTTGATCTCCACTAGGTAGTTCCATAGATGTTTCCTCCACCCTAGGTGGTTGGGAGCATAGATGTTGGTAATAATAAAAAATATTTTTTAGAAGTGAAATTGATGGTTACTTGGTTATTGGATTTGTAGACTAAGGTTCCTTTGATATCCTCCTTTTTCCATGTATTAATTAAGCCACTAGAAGCTCCTTGGGCCTCCACTACTATACCATATCCTTTCCCCCACATAGAGTCAATGAAGTCTGAGCTTTTTGCATCATTGAGCTTGGTTTCTTGCAATAGGATAATATTTGGTCTATGCTTTTGAACAAAAGACTTCAATTTTTTTTATTGGGGGAATTCATTCCCCTCGCATTACATGATATTAGCATCATTTTCTCCCTAGGTTTTATCCAAGGTGGACTACCCCCTTCGAATATTTCCTTCTCTGTTTGTATTTTCTTGGTTTCATCCACTGATGGTCTCCCTTTGGGTTTGGGGACTGATGTTGTATTCATTTTTTTTTAACCTTTGCAATATTGGGTGTCAATTTCTATTCTAAGTATTCCTTCTCCTCATAAGTTGTGATAACCTATTTAGGAATGAGAATTTACTCATTTGAACTCAATTTCTTCTATTTAGGTTTTGACTTATCCACAACTACTTATTTCTAATTTTTCCTTTCCCTTAAAACTGGTTGAAGGGAGAACATTTTTGAGCTAATGGGTTCCTCCAATTCACCTTGGGACTTGGCTATATCATTTATTTCATTCTCTATTGACTGGGAAGCATACATATTTTATCCAATCCTATATTTTTCTATTCTGCATGGGGGAGCTAGAGCCTCAACTCTTTGTGGTGTTCTAGTTTTTTAAGTTCCTTCCTTTCTCCTGGGAGGGCTCCTAGAGAGATTTATTTAACTAGTTATGTGGGTAATGAGTTCCCAAATGGAATTTCTCATGGCACCAATGACTCCTAAATAAAAGTATTTTGTAGTCTAGATACTTTGGCTATATTGAACCATATTTTTACTCTAATGCCAAACTTACAATTATATAATTTTACAAGGATGTCGCTCTAATATTATTTTGTTTATGAGTACTATCTCACTTATAAAGAGAAAACCTAAATATTCTTATGAATACTTTCTATGACTTGTATCCCTTCATCCATGGTGAAGAACTGACCTTTCCAACTTTCTAAACAAGACTTCATTCTATCAAAACATGAGTCCTACATATCCTTCTTATTTTATTTTTCAAATAAATGAATAAGTAGATATGTTGATGGTAATTTTTCAACTTTAGACCCAAAAATATCCATAATAATCTACTACAAATATAGGACAATATTAATGAGAAGGATCCAATATTTTGTAGTATTAAGTATCCAATAACCTTATCATATCATGATAGAACTGTTTGAAATTCCATGGCCTTACTAACTAAGGAATGATCCAAAATAAAAGTATCATAATTAAGTTAGAGATGATATTTGAAGAGACCATTTGTTGCAACCTGAATACCTTTATTTTTGCCTTCCATATTTTCCTTTAAAAATCTTTTTTTAATGCCTTAGAAAGACAATTGAAGAAATATGGAGATAGTGGATCATCCTGACAAAGTCCACAAGATGATTTAAAGTATTGAGTGGTAGATAGATTGATAAAATTAAAATTTATTAAAGTATTATAACAACACCTAATCCATTCACACCAATATTTATCAAAACTATTATTTTAAGGATATTTAGAAACCTCCAACAAGCCATATCATATGCTTTGGTCATATCTAATTTTATAAGCATACCTAGCTTTTCATAGAATTAAGATAATGTATGGACTCTTAGGATATGATTACAGTGTCAAGGATTTTTTTAGCATAAATAAAACCACCTCATTCCTATGAGATAATACATTTAAAAAAAAATTAATCTATTTTGAATTATAAATCATGTTACAAAGTCTTATTGGATGAATTTTTTAAAATATCATGCCTTGCCTTTCTTGGAAACCAATACAATAAAGGTGGCATTGATATGAATTTCTATTGCCTTCCTTTTCATGGGTTCTTTTACTATCATCACTTTTTTCTTCTAATAACACATAAATGGCTTCTATTAGGGGCCACTCACATCAAAATAACAAGATATTATATTTATTTCTAGGTTAGTTAAACTATGTATAGCTTTCTCTTTTGTCAAGGATATTCTTCATCTCCTTTTCTATTAAATACATTGTTCATCTTCCTCAAAATACTATGTTTTTTGCAATAAACTCTTTGACATCATTTTTAATAAGAGATAAAATTTCACATGACTAGTTTCCTTCTAAAATTTAAATTTTACAAATATGAAGATCAACACCATGATTGTTTAAATTATTTGATACCTAATTTCTATCTCTATATATATTCTCATATTTCGAAGATATTTCGTCCAATAATAGTTGATAAACATTAGCAATAATGTGTTTTTTGTGAATCTCAATTAAATTATATTTACATCCTTTTTCAATTGTAAATTTGATCCCTATAAGAAGTGCCCTTGCCTCTGCATAGTTGTTAGTTAGAGTTCTATGTGATTTTGATTGAGGATAATTTTTCCTTCATTATTTTGAAAAACATCACTTCCATAAACTTTTTCCTATAATTCTTGTGAAAGCACTATGAAAATTAATTTTGATAAGCCTAGTTTCTAAACATTTATATTTTATCATTGATCAAAGAAAATCCTTTTTGTTAAATCCGTTATCATAGATGACCCTTACATGTATATTCAAATCTTGTAATCAAGAGGCTAGCATATATTTCTTTGCACTTGAGACTTCCCATGATGAGCACCATGTCTATAAATATTTTATAAAAAATGCAATAATACAATTCCAAATTTGGACATTTGTTTTGAGATTTATTTTTAAAGCTTCTATTATTCCTTTCAAACCATAAATTCCAATAAATGATGACTATACATATCATCCATAAAATGCATAATGCTTTATCTTTAAAAAAATTAATCCAAAATCTCATCAGCTATTTCAAATTTTAATGAATCTACCCAACATGTCCACATATTTTTGAAAAGGTATCCCCAAATGGTGTAAGCAAAGGGACAATGAAGAAGAAAATGGTCTAATATTTCTAGATCCTTCTCAAGCAAGGCACACTTAAAAGCTCCATGATATCCTTTTCTTTATATATTCTTTCCTATTAGAATCTTACTTTGGAATGCTCACCAAAATAATGTTGACACCTTAGGAAGGACATGTAGTGACGAGACCTTTTTCCAATGGAAATCATTGAGACTTGAAAATTTTAATTGCTCTAAATATTTGTATCCCAACTTAACTGATTATCCACCATATTTTGAAAGATTCTAAACCAACTCATATTTTTCATAAAAATAAGAAAATAAAACTCTTGAAGCATATTTTGAAGCTCATCTACTATTTATTTGAGTTCATCTCATTCAACTAGGTTACTAGCATAAATACATGATTTAGAGTTGTTGATCATATTAATATAATATTTGACCTTTGAATCTTGATAAGCTGGACATATCTAAGATAATTGTTTCTATTTTGAATCATAGATAAGAGGATAAGTCTTCAACTAAATATCAAACCAAAAACTTACATAATCACCCTTATTTGGTGCCCATATAATATGTTTCTTGATCAAGTGTATACTATTTGATATGAAGTTCTATGTTGTCGATCCTTTAGGAAGGGATTATTTTATAAATAATTTCATTACATCAAGAGAATTTATATACTTTTGAAATACCATTCTTTTCCAACTCTTTTCTTAATATTAGAATAATCTCTATCCAAGTATTATCCAAGGCCAAAATAATATGTATACAATTATAAACCATCTTCTAATATTTTTTTCTTCACAAGCCCTATCTCACTTACGAATATAAAACCTAAATTATTCCTCATATATTTTCAAATGAAAATTTCTTTTAATTTTACTAAATTTGGATCCTATACCTATTAGTAATCTTGAAAGTGATATCATATAAATAGGGATGGAGTGCAATTTAGTTTATATGAGTTGTAGCATTTTATCCATGGTTAAGAACTTACCTTTAAAACTTTCCAAAAAAGATTACATTATATCTAAAACTGAGTCCCAAAAATCCTCTTATTTCTTTTATGAGATGAAGGAATACCCAAATATGTTGATATAATTTTTCCAATTTTAAATCTTAAAATATCCACAATAATTTGTTGCAAATCTAGGGTAGTGTTAATAAAAATCCTAGATTTTATAGTATCAACCAACTGTCCAATGTCCTTCATCATAGCATGATAATAATGATTTAAGATCCATTTCCTCTTTGATTGAGGACTGTTCCAAAATAAATGTATCGTGAGAAATTTGGATATGAGATTGAAAGGTACCATTTTTTGTAACCTCAACATATTTAATTTTTTTCTATATTTACCTTTGAGAAAGCTCTCTATAAATCCTCTACAAGAATAATAATTAGATAAGAATATTATGGATCATATTAGTAGATTATATAGGATTACTCAACAATACAATAAGGGATCCATTGATCAAAATACAATATTTTCTAGTTCTATAACAACATCTAATCCATTCATATCAATATTGATGAAAACCAAACTTTAAAGTAGAGAATTCTAACAAACCCTAACATATATGTTGTTCATATCTAATTTCATAAGCATATATGGATTTTTCATGGAATCTAGAGAATTAATGACCTCTTATGCAATGATTACACCAAGAATAATTTATTTACCATGAACAAAAAACCTTATTCCTTCGAGATAATACAATCTAGAATGCTTTTCAATGTATTTACCATAATTTTTGAAATGATATTATAAATCATATTATAAAGGCCTATTGGACAAAAATTATCAAAATATTTTATCTCATATTTCTTGGAAACCAATGATAAAGGTGCTATTGTTTTTTTATTATTGCAGCCTTTCTTTTTTCATCCTCTCTAACCTTAGCCAACATACCACTCTTCAATAAATCCTAATTTTTTTGAAATAAAATTGCAAGAAATCCACAAGGACTAGGTACCTTGTTAAAATAGAAATATAAAACTATCTCATATAGGTCCTCCATAAGTCTCTTTTTCATCAGATTTTATTTTATCCCTATGTGATAATTGATGGAATATTTGCAAAATTTTACCTTGATTATCTTTATTTTATTTAGTATATGGTTGAAAATATTTGTGATAATTAATTGCTTCTTTCTTTGTTAATTAACTTTATTAATCCCTCATGAGTAAAGGTATAACCCTCAAATATCTTCTACGACATTGGTTGTGTTGAAGATTTGAACGTTTTATGCATTTGCTTCCATCAACTTTGGTTTAAGCTATTGGTTGAAATGATAGGAAGGGAGGCCAATATTGGAGATAGTCATGCTAGATTTTGAAGCTTATTACTCAAGATTAATAATCTAGAATATATGAAATAAATTCACAATACAATGTATATGATAATGGCAATATTATGAATATATATAACACATAAATAACTCTAATGTATACTCCTAATTATGGCATAAACAAATGCTCACAAAAATGGTGCCATAGCACTAAAAGAACCAAGTAATGTTATTACAAGTCATGTCACTTTACATCCTCACATTACTATGCATATATAATTTAATGTGACTCTTCATATAGAGCACTCTTGGCCTTCACTCTTCTAGACTCTTCAACTCCCTATTCTATGGACTCATATACACAAGGACTAATGTGCACATTTATCTTATTGAATATTATGCATACTTTTGCATTTATTACATTACATAAAGTAAATACCTAATCTAATACATGTACCAAATAATGTAATATACTCCAACACCCCCCATATTACGTTATTTGGTTATTGAAGACTTTAGTATTCAATATGGATCTTCATTCTCTAACTCACTTTGCACTGTATCCCTTATTGGTCATGCTCTTTCTCCTCTTGCTTGTTTTCATCAATAGTGTCGCTTTGTATATCTTTCGTTGATGTCATATTGTCAGGTGATTCCTACAAAACAACTTTCTCTTTCCCTCTATCCTTGTAATCTTTCAAGTATCTTTGATGAACTATAGAACTCATAATTTTTCAAGTCATGAGTGGGTTAGGATTCATCCATTCTCTTTCCTTTAATTATCTAAACAACCTGTCTCCGTGATCTTCAAAAATATCCAATTTGAATTCATCATTAGTAGATGCTTCAAAAATGAGAACTTGAAATAAACAATCTAGTCCAATTTTTCTTTAAATATGTTATAGAATTTGTCTTTATTATAACATACGAAATGTGGATGAATTTTTCCTCCACAATATTTGCATGGATGGAAGTTCCAGCAATTTGCCTTTTCATGACTAGATTTATTGTAGTAGGTACACTGTAAGATTATCCCAACTTCTTTATCAATTGACTTGGAAGAATCAAGCTTGTCCAATTCCTTGATGAGGTAATCAAACCAACTTCGTAAAACTAAAGTAATTATTTCTTTTCTTCTTTTCTTTATTTGTAAAATATCTTCATTAATATTATATTATCAACTCCTTTTATTATCTCATTGGGAACTAACTCGTTAGTAGCTAGTTTATCCATACTATTAGGCTGTGAGTTTTTAGAAATATTTCTAGGCCATACTGATTCTCCTTTTACATTTTTCTTCTTCTCATTATAATCAAGTATGTCTTTGAACCATCTCCAATCCTTGAATCCTATATACTTAATAAATGTTTCCATAGTTTCCTTTTAAAGTAATATTTCTTGTAACCCTTGATTAACAATACACCTTTAGTCCCTTGAGATTGACTACCCTTCTACTTCCTTAGTCACAAAAATATAAACTCTAAATTTCTTAATTCCTATGTTGATGTTGAATTCCTTATAACTCCAAGCTTAGAAATTTAG
This sequence comes from Wollemia nobilis, assembly GCA_028583015.1. Taxonomy (NCBI): domain Eukaryota; kingdom Viridiplantae; phylum Streptophyta; class Pinopsida; order Araucariales; family Araucariaceae; genus Wollemia; species Wollemia nobilis. The sequence continues at coordinate 2,815,080 of JAQPPZ010000927.1, forward strand.
ATAAATTATATTTGCAATTCTATAAGTCTAATTTGATGTAGAAACCCTTATTACTCCAATGTTATTTAATTGCAAATATTCCAAAATTGTTTTGTAACTTCAAATAATTAGATTACAAAACCTTAGGATTACTCCCTTAATTCCTTTCAACCTAACTTTCAATCCTTAGTATAAATATTTAAATATATTCAATTTAAATCTTATCTTTTCAAAGATAATTTCACTTCCAACCTTATAAAATATTATCACCCTTATTTCTCCTATCTTAGATGTATAAGCAACTTGAAATAGGATTGATTACCTTAAATTCTTGAATGGTAGTTCTCTAGTCAATTGAGCTTGACCAATTAATATCTCCTCCACGTACTCATGTTGATTGGATCTTTCAATTGATGCCTTCTCCACGTAATAATATTTCCAAGCAATATCTCCTGCACGTACTTTCAGTTGATTGGATTTTACATCCATGTTGATTGATGCACTTCTTCTATGCACATTTTCCAAGCAATGCCTTAATAATATTTCTCTAAAATATTTCTTCTGACTACCTTGGCTCCCAATGTCTATGTCATGATATTGTGTTTCTATTTCGTTGTTGCTACTAGTCTTGTTTGTCAATTCCACTTCTCAAACTTCCCTTCAATATTACCAAGTATTCTGCCTTGATTTCTGTATCCAATAGTAATCTCTACCAACTCGTTCAACTCTTACTATGAATTCCTACTTTATATTATTTGTATTAATATGTTTCTCCTTCAAATTGGCACTATAATCAATGAGTGCTTCAAATTACATGTGTCATATGGCATTATAAATCTTCCACTTCACTTACTCCATCTACCTTGGTCGTTGAGGCATTTCCGTTTCCTAGGCATGTCTACCTTGGTATTTCCTTTCCCTGGGCAAGCAATGATAATGAAATTAATATTACTATAATGTTCCTTTGAACATGGCACTCATTCAATGTTATAAACTAACTTCTTCCATGTGTCTCTTGCATGCAACATGTTCACCAATTCTTATAGCTTGTTTAGAACCCTAATATTTCTCTATTCTATGTATCCTTTTGAATTCTCTTTGTTATTGAATGCTTTGTAGGTGGTAGAATCATGGAGCCCTTTCCAAACAACGATTATGCTTATTTGTAGAATTATGGTGTCTTTTTCAACCAATGGTGGTGCTCCTCGATAGTGGTGCTTATCTCTTCAAGAACCATAGTGGTGCTTCTCTGAATGATGGTCACTATTTCAACAGTGATGCTTACTTGTTTAGTGATGACTCTCTTGGCATTTTTCCAATTCTAATACCTTGCTTTCCTTTAGGTTATGCTTTCCAATTTGGATACTTTTTTTCTCCTTCGGATTATAACAATCTAGTGTCTTTAGACACTGTGAGATTCTACCTGGATATCTTAACCCTTTGCTCAGTTGTTGCTTGTTTAAACTATTGCATTTGATTTCTTCCTTTTCACTTAATAACTCTACATTTATTACAAACTATAATATAACATTCATAAACTATATTATGTTATTTTTATTTCTCATTTTCTATTAGTTTAAATTCTTGCTACTTTATCCTTGTAGCTTTAATATGTAAGCAATAATATCACTTTTGTTTAAAGAACTCCTTTAAGTTCTTATTTTTAGATTCCAAATAATATAATGTAGATCACAAATAATAATATGGTGCTCTTAAATCCTTGATGTAAGCTTATTTCAATGTGTAGATAATAAAATTCTACTGAACCAATACTCCATACATTTCTAGTGACTTGTTTCCTAATTTCATTGGTGATTTGACTCACCCAACTAGTTGTCTCCAACTTGTAATTTTACACCCCTATTCTCCTTCACTTTTTTGCTCAAATTTTACCAAATTTACATCTCTCGTTGCTGCCTAATTTTCTCCAAGTTTACTGTCTAATAACTCTTCCAAATGCTGAAGTTAGCATCTATTAATGCTGCCTAAAATAATCTTGAATTACGTAGTCAACTTCTTCCTTCTTTCATTGTCCAAAACCTACAATGAAAGTCTCCAGAATGCTGCCTTTTGTTGCTATCCAAAAAATTCTTCAATATGCTATTCACGGGCACTCCAAAATCTCCCCAATTCTTCTCCAAATCATAGCTTTAGGCTTCCTTCAATCTGTTCTCCTACAACCCTTCAATATTTGCTTCAAAACTGCAATCTTCTTCTATCAAGTCAGCCTTTTGTGGCTGTCCTTATATTTCCCAAAAACTATGGACTCTTTAATATTGTCTTATCTTGCAATATCCTTGTCAAATTCTAATTTCAAAAATGATATCCTACACTATCTACTTTCTCAATAATTTGAATGTATTAAAATCTTCAAACCCCTTCTCCAATATTTGGCAAACTTCTTGCCAAACACTTCTTCCTTTTGGGCTTGTTGTCGGATGGCGATAATTTTCCCAAAAACCTATTTATAAAAAACTTCTCCTTGCTTCTAATCTCCTGTCATAAACCTTCTCCAAATCTCCTTCACTGGATACTTATTAAACTCTACAAAATTTCTCCTCCTTGCAATCTGAAGTGTCGAACAAGACCATACATCCAAGCAAATGAAATATTGAAAGATAGCAATAATAATGAAACCAAAAATATAAGAACAAGATATATATAAATGAAATATGATGCCATTTTATTAATAATATCTATTCTTTTCAAGGGGGTTACAATAAAATATATTTGAGGGATTTGCTACCGATCTGATACAATTAGTTACAATAAAATCTTTCAAATGTATTATGAAGAATATTCCTCACACCCATGAATTTATTGGGGGTAGGTTTTTTATGACTTCCACAATGATTGATGTGCAAATTTATGGTGCTCCTATTCCCTCATAGATATATATCACCTGCACACAAGGAAAGAAAAGAAATTAGTAGCATATGTGGAGCCCTTTGAGATAGGGCTCGATGTAATGATAATGAAAGCAATAAATAAACTAAAATATGATATATGCATGCATAAATTAAAGCCTATCTATGCTAAAATAATAATAAAAAATGACGCTAAAACTTATGATGCAAAGAAATAAATAAATAGATCTATGTCCTAGAGATATTCTTTGTGTGGGATGGTCGTACCTACAGGTCATCTCTGATCGAGACGATTGCTAACCTGTAAGTGCTTTTCCAATGCTGATGTGGGGGTGACTTTGGGTTTGATCTGGAATTTTGTCAATGGATTGGTGTGCTCATGCAAATAGCTTACTAGGTTTGTATCATTCTTTGAAGATGGAGTGTTTTATTGCACAATCAATATAGATGCATTCTTCAACCTTTGGAATGAACTCGTGACATAGATTCTACGATGAGAAGAATGCAAATGCTTGGAGGCTTGTGGTTGAATTTTGGTAGCACTTTGTTTCTTGAAAATTTGAAAACTCAATATTTTTTTATTGGGGGGGGAGTGCTATTATATATTCCTCAAAATGAATCTAATAATAGCACAACTTTATGCATGAAAAAGTGAACAGGTAGTTCGCATTAACAAAAGTGAATGCCTATCTTTGAAATCTCTATGCAAATGATTGTATCATGTGGTTGTTCTAATATGGACTCATGCACATGCTAAATTGTGGTGGAAGTTCATGCGTGGGGTTAAATGGTAATTTTAGCTACCAATTATGTCTTACTCTTTTTTTGATCTTGCTTCTGGCATGACCATATCAAGGTGAGATGGCCCTTACTGAAGGTTGTCCCTTGGTTAGACGACCTCTAGAGGCTATCCCTTAGAGGGATGACCATGGCTACAAAGGGAAATGTCCCCGTTTGAGTGGTGAAAACCACTGTTTTAGACCTAGGGATGCCCAATGTGGGTCATATGGTCTAAAAGGAGTTCATCTAGGTAGTCTCCTTAACATGATGTGTTTTAGGTGTCTATAAATACACCTTTTTGGTATGCATTGTGTGAAAGCACAACGTGGAGTAAAAATAGATGATCTTGAGTCAAATTGAGGGTTAAAGATGTTCATTGATTTAATCAATGTTAGATGCCCCAATCATGGAAAGAGCATTCATTTTTGAATCTTTTCTTTTGACAAGTTGAAGAACTTGGTTTCAGTAAACATTTTAGCAATGGGTAGACAAGATCTAATCTATAAGCAATGATCTTAGGTATACCAAATAGGCAATTTTAGCTATCCTGTTATGTGTTTAAATTTATTTTTGCTTATTGATTACCCCAAGCAAGAAGGACACACGATAGTCTTTGGTAATGATTCTTGAACAAACACAATTTGCATGATTAGGTGTTTGACTTTTGACTTGATTATAAATTTGTAATTATATGACTACCCCCTCAAGCTACGAGTTGATAGAGGAGATGGAAATGATGAAAGCGATGAGTTACTTGACCAAAATGACTTAATTTTAGATTTTCTATGATAATTGCAAAAGTAAAAGGGTGTAAGACCCCATTACAACCTTGATTTTGATCCATTTTTATTAGTTTTTTTTTGTGAGTGGCCTTATGGTAATTTACTCATCCTATCGAATTGCATGGATAACCAATCGCTACAACTTCCAGGTGACTAGAATAAATCACTAGAGATGAGGTTCACTTGAGAGTTTTGACTTGATGTTACCAAAGGGATTAGGTGCCTTTGGAGAATTTTGAAATAAATTTGACCAAAGAAATTTGGGTACCTTTGGAGCTTTTTGAATTTATTTGACCAAAGGGGTTAAGTGCCTTTGAATCCTTTTGAATTTATTTTACCAAAGGGTTTAAGTGCCTTTGGAGCCTTTTGAATTAATGTTACCAAAGGGTTTAGGTGCCTTTGGAGCATTTTTAATTGATGTGACCAAAGGATTTAGGTGCCTTTGGAGCATTTTGAATTTATTTGACCAAAGAGATTAGGTGCCCTTTGGAGCATTTTGAATTAGAATGTGACCAAAGGGGTTAGTTTCTTATGGGGCCTTTTGGATTGATTTGACCAAAGGATTTAGATACCTTTGGAGCTTTTTGAATTGATTTGACCAAAGGGGTAGGTACCTTTGGAGCATTTTGAATTGATGTGACCAAAGGGTTTAGGTGCCTTTGGAGCATTTTGTGTTTAGATGTGAATGCAATTATGGATTATGGATGAATGTATACCTAGATTTTGTAAGATGTATGCATGTATGTGATGTACTAATGATATAATGATGCAATTTTTTTCACTATGTATATGTAAAAAAATGAATGAATTTTAACATGCCTAACAAACTAAGTGTAAACACCATAGAATGCATAAAAGTCATCAATCCAAATGTTAATCATTTAAAAAAGGTCATACATTTGAAATCCAACCATATGTAATATGATAAAAATATAAATGATGGGTGGGGGACTAGTGAGAGGTTATAATGGAACATAGGGGTTTTTCATAAGACTAAAATACCTTATTTGACCAATCAAAAGTTGTAAACTGACTATACATGACTCTGAAAGGTTAAAATCTACTAGGAAGACCTAGATATTCAATATCCCTATGTGTGCATAGTGTGTTCATTAAGATGATGCATAATATTTCCCCATTGCCAAGTTGGATCTTAGAGCCCATTGCTATAATGGAGATCACCCTATGGACATTATTATCCTAATTTTGGACCTAGTTGGACTTGATTTCTAGGTAATATAAGCCACCCAAAGGTTAGCTCATTCGTAAGTTAACATTAGTCTGTACAAAAGAAGATCACTAATGTGATAGACATTTCACCACACGTAAGGATACCCCATTGCCAAGCCTACTCTTAGAGTCCATTGCTATAATGGAGATTGTAGACACCAAAATCCAGCAACTTGTAAGTCATCTATACCTTCCTGCCAGCCACGTGTCAGTCATCCATCCTTCCCACCATTATTTGGCCCAAATCCACACTTTCCCACCATTATTTGGCCCAATTTCACTTTTCCCACCATTTTTCATCCCCAAATTTATTTAAATTAATATTTATATATATATTTTAATATTTTAATATATTTTAATATTTTAATATATTTTAATATATATATATAAATAAAGTTTAAGTGATTTAATCTGAGCCGTCCATCCTTCATTTAATCTCATCCGTCCATCCATCTTAATCCGTTTCACAACCTAGATTTATTCTCTACCCTTGGATCCACTTTAATCTTAGCCACACGTTCAAAGTGTCGTTAAAACCCTAAAGTGTGCCCTAAGAGTAGATTATAAATTGAGTCACCTTGATGGCTCAAACCCTATCTATCTCTTCGGGAAAACCTACTTATCTTCCCTATCTAAGTCTAGAGTTGGCTATTGCTGTTAATCCTGAGTCTTCTGAGTCTTCTACGGCCCTAAGTCTGAACTAAACCCTTTCGTCGCATCCATCGCCGCCGCCTGGTCTCACCGCGTTAACAAGAAAAGGTATAGATTCGTCTAAAGCAAGTAATCTTTCTTTATGTATTAATCTCGTTGTTTAATTCTGCATTCTGTTTATTTTTATTTCATAAATCTAGGGTTTTAGATCGTTTCGAGGGCTCACATAGTGGAGCCCTCTTATTAGTTTCTAACTCTTTGATAATTTTAATGTGTGCGGGATTCTAGTGGTAGATCTCGATTTGTTGATAGCAGCTGCTTAAGCTAGAGTGGTCCGAGCCAAAGGATACAACGAAGCCCACTCATTCTGTTGAGGTTAAGGATACATTCTTCGGATATGCCACCACATTGTGCCAGCTAGGGTTTCGGAGAACCCTAGCACAAATTGTAACTTTGTATCACGAAAAGGGTTACAGGCCCTGTTGTACTTAAAAGGAGTTTTTAAACTCCATTGATTAATAAAAATCATTCATTTTGTACAACTATTCTGCATTCCTTTATTGTGATTTCTTTATTTTTGTTTGGCGTTGTATCTTTAATCTACAAATGGCGATCATCATGCATATTTTTGCCAAATCAAATTAAAGTAAACCTTGTATCTAGTGGTATATTCTATCACCTTGGCGATTGTAGCGATTTGCATCCATGCAATTCGGTAAGAGGATTAAACCACCATTAGGACACTTACCATTTATCATCATCAATTATTTCACTGTTTGAAAATTGGAAATCAATTTTGGGTATTCTACTTTTCAAGTGACCTCATACCAAGATTAATTTGCTCAACAGTTGTCATTGATGGCCTAGTTCATGGGGCCATAAACATGGACAATCTTTCATATCATCATTATTTTAAGTCTTGCTAGAGATTGTGGCTACCTAGGTTGATTGGTTTCGACCCGAGGAATTATCCATACAGTCACTAGGAGCATCTCTGAGTTCGGACTCTTTCATGCATCTTTCATCTCTGCATATCAATGGCGCCAACAAGGCAATTTCATCAATAGTATGGATTCACACACAGGAGTTGGGGCATCCGTTATCAATTTCTAATTTTCCTATAGAGGAATTCATCTTACATGATCATGGAATTTACAATTTGGCAAAAATCCCTTTATAACCGTTGGGGCAGAAAACGGTCCATCTTTCACATCACTCATATCGTCTTCAATCATATTATTTTCCGGTTTGTACACCAACCCATTTTCTGTTGGGACATAAACAGATGGTGCATGCACCAACAATTTTTTTCACAGTTGGGGCAAAAACGGTTCATTATCTTCCGAATTTCTTCCAATTGGCTTGTGAGAACCATTCTCGCTCGCCAATTGAGGGGGTAAGCTGAAAATTTTTAAATATTATTTTATTCTTTGGTCTTCAAAGTTGTGCTTTAGTCTTGAGAGAGAGTTGCGTCTGATCCAGCTTTTCAAGTGTCTTAAGTTTTTGTGCTACATTGTGTCTTCACACAAAGCAGCTCAAAAAGGGGCATCTGTAGACACCAAAATCCAGCCACTTATACCTTCCTGCCAGCCACATGTCAGTCATCCATCCTTCCCGCCATTATTTGGCCCAAATACACACTTTCCCACCATTATTTGGCCCAATTTCACTTTTCCCGCCATTTTTCATCCCCAAATTTATTTAAATTAAATATATATATATATATATATTTTAATATTTTAATATATTTTAATATATATATAAATAAAGTTTAAGTGATTTAATCTGAGCCGTCCATCCTTCATTTAATCTCATCCGTCAATCCATCTTAATCCGTTTCACAACCTAGATTTATTCTCTACCCTTGGATCCACTTTAATCTTAGCCACACGTTCAAAGTGTCGTTAAAACCCTAAAGTGTGCCCTAAGAGTAGATTATAAATTGAGTCACTTTGATGGCTCAAACCCTATCTATCTCTTCGGCTAAACCTACTTATCTTCCCTATCTAAGTCTGGAGTTGGCTATTGCTGTTAATCCTGAGTCTTCTAAGTCTTCTACGGCCCTAAGTCTGAACTAAACCCTTTTGCCGCATCCATCGCCGCCGCCTGGTCTTGCCGTGTTAACAGGAAAAGGTATAGATTCGTCTAAAGCAAGTAATCTTTCTTTATGTATTAATCTGCTGTTGAATTCTGCATTCTGTTTATTTTTATTTCATAAATCTAGGGTTTTAGACTGTTTCTGAGGGCTCACACAATGGAGCCCTCTTATTAGTTTCTAACTCTTTGATAATTTTAATGTGTGCAGGATTCTAGTGGTAGATCTGATTTGTTGATAGCAGCTGCTTAAGCTGGAGTGGTCCAAGCCAAAGGATACAACGAAGCCCACTCATTCTGTTGAGGTTAAGGATACATTCTTCGGAGATGCCACCACATTATGCCAGCTAGGGTTTCGGAGAACCCTAGCACAAATTGTAACTTTGTATCACGAAAAGGGTTACAGGCCCTGTTGTACTTAAAAGGAGTTTCTAAACTCCATTGATTAATAAAAATCATTCATTTTGTACAACTGTTATGCATTCCTTTATTGTGATTTCTTTATTTCTTTTATTCTTTGGTCTTCAAAGTTGTGCTTTAGTCTTGAGAGAGAGTTGCGTCTGATCCAGCTTTTCAGGTGTCTTAAGTTTTTGTGCTACATTGTGTCTTCACACAAAGCAGCTCAAAAAGGGGCATCTGTAGACACCAAAATCCAGCCACTTATACCTTCCTGCCGACCACGTGTCGCTCATCCATCCTTCCCGCCATTATTTGGCCCAAATCCACACTTTCCCACCATTATTTGGCCCAATTTCACTTTTCCCGCAATTTTTCATCCCCAAATTTATTTAAATTAATATTTATATATATATTTTAATATTTTAATATATTTTAATATATATATATAAATAAAGTTTAAGTGATTTAATTTGAGCCGTCCATCCTTCATTTAATCTCATCCGTCCATCCATCTTAATCCGTTTCACAACCTAGATTTATTCTCTACCCTTGGATCCACTTTAATCTTAGCCACACGTTCAAAGTGTCGTTAAAACCCTAAAGTGTGCCCTAAGAGTAGATTATAAATTGAGTCACCTTGATGGCTCAAACCCTATCTATCTCTTCGGATAAACCTACTTATCTTCCCTATCTAAGTCTAGAGTTGGCTATTGTTGTTAATCCTGAGTCTTCTGAGTCTTCTACGGCCCTAAGTCTGAACTAAACCCTTTCGTCGCATCCATCGCCGCCGCCTGGTCTCGCCACGTTAACAAGAAAAGGTATAGATTCGTCTAAAGCAAGTAATCTTTATTTATGTATTAATCTGCTGTTGAATTCTGCATTCTGTTTATTTTTATTTCATAAATCTAGGGTTTTAGACTGTTTTTGAGGGCTCACATAATGGAGCCCTCTTATTAGTTTCTAACTCTTTGATAATTTTAATGTGTGCAGGATTCTAGTGGTAGATCTGATTTGTTGATAACAGCTACTTAAGCTGGAGTGGTCCGAGCCAAAGGATACAACGAAGCCCACTCATTCTGTTGAGGTTAAGGATACATTCTTCGGAGACGCCGCCACATTGTGCCAGCTAGGGTTTCGGAAAACCCTAGCACAAATTGTAACTTTGTATCACAAAAAGGGTTACAGGCCCTGTTGTACTTAAAAGGAGTTTCTAAACTCCATTGATTAATAAAAATCATTCATTTTGTACAACTGTTCTGCATTCCTTTATTGTGATTTCTTTATTTCTTTTATTCTTTGGTCTTCAAAGTTGTGCTTTAGTCTTGAGAGAGAGTTGCGTCTGATCCAACTTTTCAGGTGTCTTAAGTTTTTGTGCTACATTGTGTCTTCACACAAAGCAGCTCAAAAAGGGGCATCTATAGACACCAAAATCCAGCCACTTATACCTTCCTGCCAGCCACGTGTCAGTCATCCATCCTTCCCGCTTATTTGGCCCAAATCCACACTTTCCCACCATTATTTGGCCCAATTTCACTTTTCCCGCCATTTTTCATCCCCAAATTTATTTAAATTAATATTTATATATATATTTTAATATGTTAATATATTTTAATATATATATATATATAAATAAAGTTTAAGTGATTTAATCTGAGCCGTCCATCCTTCATTTAATCTCATCCGTCCATCCATCTTAATCCGTTTCACAACCTAGATTTATTCTCTACCCTTGGATCCACTTTAATCTTAGCCACACGTTCAAAGTGTCGTTAAAACCCTAAAGTGTGCCCTAAGATTAGATTATAAATTGAGTCACCTTGATGGCTCAAACCCTATCTATCTCTTCGGCTAAACCTACTTATCTTCCCTATCTAAGTCTGGAGTTGGCTATTGCTGTTAATCCTGAGTCTTCTGAGTCTTCTACGGCCCTAATTCTGAACTAAACCCTTTCGTCGCATCCATCGCTGCCGCCTGGTCTCACCGCGTTAACAGGAAAAGGTATAGATTCGTCTAAAGCAAGTAATCTTTCTTTATGTATTAATCTGCTGTTGAATTCTGCATTTTGTTTATTTTTATTTCATAAATCTAGGGTTTTAGACTATTTCTGAGGGTTCACACAATGGAGCCCTCTTATTAGTTTCTAACTCTTTGATAATTTTAATGTGTGCAGGATTCTAGTGGTAGATCTGATTTGTTGATAACAGCTGCTTAAGCTGGAGTGGTCCGAGCCAAAGGATACAACGAAGCCCACTCATTCTGTTGAGGTTAAGGATACATTCTTCGGAGACGCCGCCACATTGTGCTAGCTAGGGTTTCAAATAACCCTAGCACAAATTGTAACTTTGTATCACGAAAAGGGTTACAGGCCCTGTTGTACTTAAAAGGAGTTTCTAAACTCCATTGATTAATAAAAATCATTCATTTTGTACAACTATTTTGCATTCCTTTATTGTGATTTATTTATTTCTATTTGGAATTGTATATTTAATCTACAAATAGCGATCACGGTGGGACACCCTAGGGTTTCATGTTTTTAGTACTTGCTTTACTGATCTATTCCTGTTTTTTGTTTTATTTTGCAGGTTTCGAAAATCACAAAATTCGCTGTTCCAGCGAACTAGGGTTTCTGAGGAGTTTGCAGAAAGCGCAGCAGACGCAGAGCGACGTCTGGAAGTCCGATCCGAAATGCAGAGGTGCATTTCAGCCTGTGCAGACTCCCTTGGGCGTTTGAAGGCAGTTTTACAGAAAAAGCGCAGGCTTTCGAGTAAGTGCGTTTTTTTTTTTCTTTGTTAAACTGCACTTTTTATGTTTTTGGTTTTTCTGCTGTATTCTGTTTCTTTTTCAGATCATTGCTTTAAAATGAACAAAAACTAAGTAATCTGGAAAAGAACGATTAAAGTCTGTATATACATTTTTTTACATTTTTAGTTACATTTTTTTGCATTGCATTATTGGTTGTTGCTTGCATAAAAAAAAAAAATTGCATACCTAGCTGCATATTAGAATAGCTACGAATTATCTATTTTAGTTATCTAAGTAGGACTATTGATTTGATGTCAATAGTACTCCTGCCATTGGGTGATTCCGAGCGAGAGAAGTGGATGAACCTTCCGGTTGCTCCTTTGATATCTGATATCATTGGTAGGCAGGGGGTTTTAAACGGTGTACTCCACTTCTTCAGAGGAAATGGCATATTTTCAGTGGCCTCTTGCTTAGATCATTAGAAATTTTTATTTATAGCTTTGTATGTATACATTAGACAACTAAAACACTTAAAATAAAATTCACTGCATTTCATATTGCATTTAAAACAGTAATATCTGGATTTCATCACCAGGTATTGCTTGAAGTTTAGTGACGGTGGAATTCATATCCATCCATTAAACTTCGCCTCGGACACCATAGGTCACCCCCGAGCAAACTTGCTTGGATTTCATCACCGAGTAAGAATCTCGTTGTCCTTTCCTAGCCATAGTTTTTACTTTTTTTTGTGAATAATTCAAGATTAGATCACATGCAAAACTCATAAATCGGACACTTAAAATTTACCACAGATTAAGATCAGAAAATAATTAATTAACCGCAGGTAAGACACATTGGTTGAAACCTAGGGTGTGACTGTTCTCTGATATTTTCTTTAGTGTAAATTTATCATTTAAGTTTTGCATTCTTCTTTTCTGAATTTGTTTAGATTTATTGTGTTATGGTCTTAAAAAGGAATCAATCTAAAGTGTTAAATCTAAATAATCAAATGAATAATTCACAGAACATCCCCACCACCAACATGACCACTTATCCTAGTGAATTTCAAGCAGGTTCGCCTGCAGGTCTTTCACGTCCCGTCTATCGCATGGCCATGCCCATGGAGGAAGACAATTCCTATCATATTACCCACATTGATATGGCCCAAGTGCAAACTCACTTAAGAGATGGCACTGGTTATATCCTTGAGCCAATCCAAGATTCCCCTATGCAAGATTCTATTTTTCAACAAGATATTGCATCAACCATACCCGTTGGTTTCACTCAGGTCTACACTAACCCTTTTTTTGAGGCTAATATTGTATCTGCTCAGCCGACTTCATCTCCAACATCTTCCCAGATGCTCAATTGTCCTCCTTTGGAGACAAATGTAGTGTCTTCCCGACCACTTTCTCCTCCATTTACCCGGGTGTACACCAATTCTCTCTATGAGGCTGGTGGAACCTCCTCTAGCCATGACCAATTTCAACCCTCTTCTTCCCAAACCATTTATGGTTTCACCCTACCTCGGGCACAGTCTACTGTTTCTTCCTAGGTACCGCCTACTTCAGCCACCTTCATTGCCCCTGCTACGTAGTTTCCTGTGACTACCATGGCAGCCTGCCCTCCACCTTCATCTAATCATCCCACATCCCTTGGGTTAGAAATTAATAAGGTTAGGGAGTACCTCGACAAGTTGTTTCAGCAACAACAGCAACAAAATGCCCAACCATCTGTCGTAGTAAATCCTACACCCCAACCAATTTCTACCCAGCCAACTTTTCTTAGCTCAGGCCCCACCTGGGTACCCCAATCTTCGGTGGTGTCCATTCCTACCCCACCTTTCTCCCAACCCATTCCAGTTCATCATTCACCCCAATCACCTTCTTTTCGGTATCATCCATACCAACAACCTCTCCATTCCACACCGCCTAATCCAGGCAATTTCATCCCATCTCATCATTTTTCCACTCCTCCATTGCATCATCATAATCATCAAACGAATCAAAATTTTCATGAAGATTCTCGACTCCATGCTATGCAACAACAGATTGACAACCTTATGCTCAACATGCCTGTCTCATCTAGTCAGAAACCTATGCTAAGGTCGTTGATCAATCAACCAATTCATCCTTCGGTACCTTCACCGCCATATCCGACTGATTTCACATTACCGAAGTTTGACAAATTTTGAGGAACTAAGGATCCTCATGAACATGTGAGCTCATTCATGCATGCCTGCTTTAGAATCCAAAATAATGACGCTCTTATGCTCAGAACTTTTCCTCAGACATTAGGAGGAGATGCTGTACAATGGTACAATAATTTACCTCACCATAGCATTTATGCTTACGAGCAATTGATTAATCTATTTTTAGAACGATTCTCCCTAAATGTACAAAGGAAAGTCTCATTGTCCGACTTATACAAGCTCAAGCAACATGATGATGAGACTGCTTATGACTTTGGAAACCGTTGGAGGGCTATCATTAATAAATTGCCATTCTCCCTACCAATGGAGGAGTTAACCAAAATGTTCACCCGAGTTGTCTAAAACCTATCTCTTGGTTACTCCAATTACAACAATACAGGACTTTTGAAGAGGCTCTGGCCCAAGCAAGTATCATAGAAGACATTAAAGTCCAAGAGGGTGTTTTAAAACCCCGTAGAAAAGAATGGCAACAAAAGTGCCAACAACAAAATAATAATTATGGCCAAAACAAACAAGCACAGGCTAGTACAACCTCAAATGTTAACCAAGTTAATCAAGTGGTGGCGAGCCAGCCCGTAATGGCTCAACAACAACAAGTAATGCAAATTCAACCGCAACCAATTGCTTATCATGCGGTACCCGCCCCTCCTAAAATAGCTCACAATACTGGGCCAACCATGGAAACTCGACCTTGGCAAACAAATCGTCCCAAGCGACAGTTCACACCTTTAGATGAACCATATGTGGTCATATTCAACAAGTTATATAGCACAAATCAGTTAACTTTACCTGATTTTAAACCTTTAGAACCATCTAGGAGGGGGAAGTATTACAAGGAGTACCTATTTTGTCCTTATCATAGGCAAAATGGACACGATATCAATAATTGTACAGATTTCAAACATGTGATCCAAGATCTTATTGAGATTGGAGCCATTAAATTGGATAGCCCCTTAGCCCAAAAAAATCAAAATCTTGGTGTATTTCAAACACCCCTTCCACATTGGGAGGAAGCTCCAACAACTTCAGGGGGAGTAACTCAGGTAACTCCTCCTAATCAAGTCAACCATATACAATAATACCAAGGTTTTGTGGGTACTATTAACGTAGTAACCCAGGGTCAAAGGGCGAACCAACCAAATCAGGCTGAACCATAGCCACCTGTACAAACTCCCAGTCCACCTCAGGTAACAGTGACCCAATGACGTGCTAGTACTTCTCAACAACCGCTAAATCATTCTACTCAATGCCAACGACCCGCCATGTCATTGAGTAGTCTATTAACTACCAGTTTAAAAATGGCTTCTGCCAAGTTATCAATCTATGACCTCATTCAACAATCTCCCCCGCATAGAGAGGCATTAATGGAAATATTAAAGTCAATCGAGCTTCAAACTCAAGATACTAATGCCTTCAACAACTTTGTGGGGAGTATTCAAACATGCATGGAGCCCTCCATCACTTTCTATGATTTTGAAATCAAACCTTTGTCAACAGAAAGTATAGATCCTCCACTGCATATCATGGCCAAGATCGATCACAAGCCATTCAAGAGAGTCTTAATTGACACCGGTTCCTCAATCAATATCATTACAACATCGGCGTTGAGTAATCTAGAGTTGTCGCCATCCCTTATCACCAAGTCGACTTTTACTCTTAAAGCATTCAATGATGCTTTATCTTCCACGGTTGGCACGGTTATCTTGCCCATTGAGGTAGGGGCCCGAACTTTGCATACCTTGTTTCACATCTTGGAAGGGTCCATGGCATACAATGTATTGCTTGGACGACCTTGGCTTAGGGAGATGAGATGTGTCCCTTATATACTACATCAATGTCTGAAGTATGTATATGAGGGACAGGTTCATTGTGTACCTGCTGACATTGAACCCTTCAAACATTGCAACTATGTCTCAAATCCTTATGAGATTGTGTTGCCATCCATTCGTCTTTTCTTGACCCCATCTACTTCTTCTATACCATCTTATTTTAAAGCTCCCATTCTTGAGGAGCTACCCATCATATCGCAACCATCTTCCTCTTCCGCTATTCCATCTCATTCACCACTTTCTTCATCTCCTAATATTCCTTCTTCTTCATCAGTGACCACATGCACATGTGGCCATGACCAATCATCTATTTCCATGTCATTACCCCCTTCTTCTACATCTTCTTCAACATCACCTATTATTCCTCCATCTTCCCAACCATCACTAGTTGATGTTTCACAAGTCAGTGAAGCATCAACCCAACCAAATCCTTCCAATTCTTCTATCCCACATTTTTCCATTCCATCATCTAGTCCATCTCCCTCCCAAGTCAAGGTCCATCTAACTGATGCAGGTATTGGTGAGTATGCCATCCAAGATGTCCACATCACACCATTCAATGTGCAAACAATTAAAGATTTTGGTCGTCCACATGACCAACATTTATCCATTGGATCGGTTTATAACATGGGTTCTATGCCAAATTCCATTAATTTTGTATATGGGGGAATAGAGTCATCTTCTAGTCCTACCACCATACTAGAACCCAAGCATCCAATCTCTGCCAATATCGAAAGGATGGAGGGTTTTCCCTCTCGCTATTTCCACAGACATAATTGGCAGCAATTTGGCCTAGGTCGATACGAGCAAGGGGTAACTGAACGCATCGATATGCCATACCAGAGACCCATTGAGCGTTTTGGTTTGGGCTACCAACCACTTCCATCCCTTTCTTATTTTGAACAAGCTTTTCAAAGCATTAATCTTAATTCAGAAGAAGAAATCCTCCACCCCGACGAATCCGAAGATGAAGCCTATGAAGAATTTGACGTCATGTCAAATGGTGATGAATCTGAAGAAGAGTCGGCGCCCATTGTTCCCCTCACCGAACAAGACGAGTTTTATCTCCAATTGTTCCCTCTCCAAGAGGCCATCTTTCGCTTGCTTCTTCCACAAGAACGAGGTGAACCACCCCCTCCGCCACATCCATAAGCCATAATCCAAACCTGTATTATATGTATATACTAAAATAGTGGTTTTCACCACTACCAAAAAAAAATCAGAAAATTCCCAAAAAAAAAAAAAAAAAAAAAAAAATATATCAAAATATATAAAAATACTTTATTGCTTTATGTATGTGTGTAATAGTGGTTTTCACCACTACAAAAAAAAAAAAAAACTCAAACTACAAAAAAAAAAAAAAAAAAAAAAAACAACTGAAAAACTATGTTGTTTTGCATTTCAGGTCTTCCGAGGTCTTCACCGGTTTTCCCTTCCATTCCGCCCATCCTTTCTTTCATAAGTCGACAATGAATTTTGAAGACTTATTCACCCCACTCCATAATCCATATGATCCGGATAAGCCAATCCCAATCAACCCAAACCTGATTGACATGGATCAGATTTCATCCCCTCCATCTATTTCAGAGTTCATCCTTTTCGAGGAATTGTTAAGGGCTTCTGCCAACTACATTCCTCCTTCACCTCCACATTCACCTTCATCTTCTAAGCCGGAGGTCTTCCGAGCGAGACATAGACGAGAGCAAGGCGCGGGAGCTCGATGACATTTTAGATGACATAAATCGGATCCCTACTCCCCATCAGCTTGAGGAAGGTTCCCACATGTCTATTGAAGAAACTATCGATGTAGACCTTAGTCCAGACCAAGATGGCACCCAAATTGTGAAACTGGCTAAAAATCTATCATCAGAGGAACAAGAGCAAATGATTGCTTTACTTAAGCGAAAGAAGGAGATATTTGCATGGTCTTACAAATACATGCCAGGCCTAGAACCTAATTTGGTTGTCCATAACCTCACCTTACAAAAAGATGCTAAACCTGTCAAACATAAACTTAGGAAAATGCATCCTACCATGGCCCTCATAGTTAAATCGGAGATTCAAAAACTTTTGGATGTTAAATTTGTCGTCCCGATTGATTATCCTGAGTGGCTTTCTAACATGGTACCCGTTTGCAAGCCTAACGGGGGGATACGTGTTTGCACCAATTTTTGAGATCTAAATAAAGCGTGTCCTAAGGATGACTTTCCTCTTCCAAACATTGATACTCTTGTCGATACCTGCGTTGGTCATGAAATGCTTTCGTTCATGGATGGATTTTTAGGATACAACCAGATTCGAATAAACCCTGAAGATCAACACAAAACAGCATTTACCACACCTTGGGGAACTTTTTGTTTGGCCTTAAGAACGTAGGTGCAACCTATCAACGAGCCATGACTTATATTTTCCATGATTATATGCATAAGATTATCGAAGATTATGTGGATGATTTATTGGCAAAATCTAAAACTCGACAAGAGCATTTTGATGTATTGGAAAAAGTTTTTGATAGACTTCTAGAGCATAAAGTAAGGTTGAACCCTAAGAAATGTGTCTTTGGTGTTACCTCAGGCAAACTCCTAGGTTTTATTATCTCTAAACGAGGTATTGAGGTGGACCCAAACAAGGTCAAAGCCATTATGGAAATGTGTCCCCCAACTAATTTGAAGGAGTTGCGTAGTTTGCAAGGAAAGATTAATTCAATCCGTCGCTTTATTGCACAACTTTCTGATAAATGTATGCCATTTTGCCACCTACTACAAAAGGGGGTACAATTTTCATGGACGGATGAGTGTCGGAAAGCCTTTGATGACATCAAGCGATACTTAGTGTCTCCGCCGAGTCTTAGCTCCACCTCGTCCGGGGGTCCCTTTCAATCTTTATATCTCAAGCAACGAGACTTTGCCTTAGGGACAATGCTTGCACAAAAGAATGAACAAAATCATGAGCAAGTCTGTCTATTATATTAGTCGAACATTGGTAAGCTATGAAACCCGATATGCTTATGTGGAAAAGTTGTGCTTAGCAGTGGTTTTTGCCACTAAGAAACTTCGTCATTATATGCTTAGCCATACAACATATGTCATAGCTAGAGAAAACCCTTTGCATTATATGATGTCTCGCACTTATAATAACACTCGTACCGCTAAATGGATAATGTTGCTTACCGAATTCGATCTTGAATTCATTAGCCAAAAATCTGTTAAAGGTCAAGTTATAGCTGATCAACTTGCGGAAGCTCCACTACCTAGTGATCATCTTTTGATTATTGAGCTCCCAGATGATTCGGTATTTGCTATCACTAAACAAGAAGAGGACATCATTCCGGAGGAAGATGTTGACATCACGCTATTCTTTGATGGCTCTAAGTGCACGAAAGGTCAAGGCGTTGGAGTTGTGTTTCATATACCTCAAGGGATTCCCATCCCTTTATCATTCAAACTAGACTTCCAATGCACCAATAATACGACAGAGTATGAAGCCTTAATTTTAGGTCTTCAATCAGCCATAGCTATGAGCATTAAGCATATTCGGATATTTGGGGATTCTCAACTCGTGGTTAAAAAAATTACAGGAGAATACCAAGCCAAAGAACCTACCATTAAGCTTTATCATGATGTAGCAATGAAGTTGCTCTCTAAGTTTGATTGGTATGAGATCACTAGTTTGCCTCGTTCGACTAATAGATTCACGGATGCCATGGCCTCTCTTGGATCATTGATTCCAAAGGACTCCCTTGGAGAGGTACATCCCCTAATCATTTCCACAATCTCTAAGTCTGCAATTGTCCGTGTTGAGTCTAAGGATGAAAAAGATGTTTGCTTTATCCATTCGGATCCATATGAGCCTTGGTCTAGTGAGATAGTAGCCTTCCTCAAGTTTGGAACACTCCCATCTGATTTGTCTCGAACTGCCCGTCGTTGTTTAAGCAAAAGGCAGCTCGTTTTGTTCTTTTGGGGGATGTCTTGTATAAACGTGGATATGATGGAGTACTCCTTCGCTGTCTAGAAGCAGGTGAAACACATAGAGCTATTGCTGAAGCCCATGATGGTACTTGTGGTGGTCATTTTAGTGGAATGGCCATTGCGAAGCGTATTTTACGTATGGTGTATTATTGGCCCACTATGGAACAAGATTGTTGCAAATATGTTAAACAATGTAAAAAGTGTCAATAACACGCTAATTTAACCCATATACCATCACAAGTTTTACAGCCCATCCAAAGCCTTTGGCCCTTCTCACAATGGGGTCTCGATTTAATTGGCAAGATTTCACTGCCTCTTCGGGACAACTTACATTCATAATTACGACCACTGAATACTTCACAAAGTGGGTTGAAGTCTGTTCCTCTAGCCGATACTGACGGGTCCTAGAATTGTGGAGTTTATACTTCACCATATCATTTGTCGTTTTGGTATTCCCTCTAAAATTATTTCTGATAATGACAAGTCTTTTAAGAATAAGGATGTTCGAGCTCTTTGCGAAAAGTATAATATCCAACATAGTTTCTCAACTCCTTAATACCCACAAGCCAATGGACAAGCTGAAGCTTCCAATAAGACCATAATTGCTATTCTTAAGAAACTTGTTAAAGAAAATCATAAAGATTGGCATACACAAATCCCCTTAGCATTATGGGCTTACAGAACAAGCATCAGAACTCCCTTTGGGGCAACGCCATTTTCTTTGGTCTATGGAGCTGAAGCAATCATGCCTCTTGAGCTCGAGATCCCTTCCTTGCAAATTTCTTTGCAGGAATTTATCGATGATGATCCTGCTAGACAAGCACGTCTTGATCAACTCACACTCATAGATGAAAAACGAATCAATGCTTTAGAGCATTTGCAAGTTTATCAAGACCAATTGAAACGTGCTTACAATGCCAAAGTTCATCTAAGAGAATTTCAAGTAGGGGATCTTGTCCTTAAAGAGAATCAACAAAACACCAATGCATTGCTGCATCTTCGAGATAAATTCGTGGCTAATTGGTTAGGTCCATATATGGTCACCGAAAGAGTGGGTAATGGAACTTATACACTTGCCGATTTAGAGGGAGAGGAAGAACCCGAACCACTTAATGTTATACACTTGAGGGCATTCTACGCATAGTTTGAATTTTATATGTACATATATACATGGCTTGTACAACAAAAAAAAAACAAAAAAAAAAAAAAAAAACAAATAAAATAAAAAGAATTTGCATTTCATTGTTAGTTGCATACATCTCATTCAAAAACATTGCATTTCATGTGCATACATCTCATTGAAAACCATAACATTTCATTTTTAGCCATAGTTGCATATTATGTTAGAGACCATTCTATCTTTTGGATATAAAATTTGGTCAAGCAAAAGTCATGTTGCCTTAATCAGGGGCACCTTCATAAAATCCATCAAACCGAATTGTCATTCGTACACCCATTTTCCATTTGCACATATTTACATTGCCAAAATGTTTTCAGTCACTCAGCCATTCCTAGTGTTTTAAGCAAACTTCGAAATGCATGTCAAAGTTCTCTAGGGCCATATCACAAATTACACTAAATAAAATCTTGAGTATTGGGAAGTGATTTTAAAAGCGGTCTTGAAACTATCACATTTTCACATCTTAAAAACATCTTGTGTCAAAGAGAGATAACACCATCCTTAGGTTGTGCCTTGAAGTGAAAAAGGGTAATCCTCGTTTGTCCTATCATGCAAACATAGTCCATAAAATAGTGGTTCTTACCACTATCACAAGCAATCACAAAATATAAATATAAACGAGTAGTAAGGATAGGGTAAAATTCTCATCATACCTCGGTTGAGAATCCGATTCCCCAAAGCTCTAAGGAAATGAACATTTTTCACACACCACTGATCCCAAATAAGTTGTAAGGATCATACTACTTGTCCAGTCAGATGGATAGGTAGTCATCCCAAAGGCTTACAAAGGTCAAAAACAACATGGACTATGGAGTTAACCTTCACCGGGGCTATAGACGCTTGAATGGCAGTGGAGTATACTCATTGCGTGGCGACATGTCTCTCCTCAAAAAGAGACCTCTGAATGCTCATACGGACAAACTAGCTTCGGGGTCTTCTCCATAACAGGGTTACCTAATTTATGCAAGATGAGGTTAATGAACACACTTGCACACACATAGGTTTTTGATTGCCTAGAGTCACTACCATGCTTCTGATTTGGTTAATGAACTCGCATGCACACACATTTGGTCCTAGTTGAATTAGGCAGTGTTATTAAGTTTGTTTGATACCACTAGCATGTTTGAGTCTTTGTAAAACAGTCTTCCATATCAACCTCCATATCACCCTCCATATCTTCTTCCATATTCATGTCATTCCATACGTCATCCATTCACAAGCCACCAAGTTCGGTGCCCCTGATTAAACAATTATGATAACAGTTCGCTAAATCTATCTAAAAGTATGAGTGCTTCTTAGTGCATATTTTATTTACTTAGTCTTGCATTAATCATCCATAGATTTACATATCATTTACTTAGTCTTGCATTAATCATCCATAGATTTGTATGTTATATACTTAGTCTCGCATTAATCATCTATAAGTTTGCATTCCATTCCATCACATATGCATCAAAAACATTAAAACATATAAAAACATGCATCACAAAAACATAGGCATTCACACAAAAGAGAGTAAAACACCAAATAAATAAAAACCATGTATATATATATATGTATAAAGGACAAACTGTACAATGAATGTCAAAAGGCTACAATATACAATAGAGCACCAAGGCTCATAAAGAGTGCATCTAAGCACTAAGCTAACCATCAAAAGAGGACCCCTGAGACCTAGTAGGAGCCCTAGACCTAGTGGTGTGCCTAGACTCACTACGCCTAGAGATAGAGGAGGATGGAGGATCAGGCAACACAATGTGATGCCTAAACAATGTGTCCTCGAGAGCCTCAATGTAAGGAGTCCTAGACCTAAGCCTAGCTATGTCTATCCCGTATCGCCGCTCCCGCTCCGCTAGCTCTTCCTGGAGTCTCGTCACCCTATCATCCTAGGGCACCCTGGTCACTCCATCCAAGTCCGCCTATAGCTGGGCCATCCTCTCCTCCTGAGCAACTAACAGGGCATCCTGCTCTACCACCTGCTACTCCAACCAAGCTATCCTCTCATCCCGGGCAGCTAGCATAGCATCGTGCTTTGCTATCTGCTACTACAGCTACACTAGCTCGTTCTCGTGCCCGCTAGGAGGTACCTCCCTAGCCTCTCATGTGGCCTCTCCTAGGCCCTCTCTGCCATCCTCCCCATCATCTCTGCTCCCCAGAGCCTACCATGCCATTTTCCCCTTTTGCTTTTGACTGTCAGATCGAATGCGGGGACCCTCCCTGCGCTTGGGAACCTCCACGGTTCCCTCGCCCTCTCCAGCCCCAGCCTCGGGCTCTCCGGCTCTACTATCCACCAATGGTGGCTCCCACCTCGGCTCTGCGGCCATCCATGCTGCATACTCAGCTGTCACCCCGACGTCATCCATGTCGGGGATCTCCATGTCCTCATCATCCTCTACCACCTCCCTCCATGGCTTGGAACACGATAAATCCCCCTCTGATCTGTGCCTCCGGTAGCGCACTGGCTCATCGGGGACATCCTGCCTCAATCCGACCTGGCAGAGTACTCAAGACATCTGTATGTACTCCACCTCGCCGTGGCTCCGCCCTACTACCCATCTGGCCTGTCGCACCCGTCTTAGGTGCTCTCCATCCCCGATCCACCTCGCCTCCTGCTAGGGCCTCCAAATGACTCGGGCATCTGTCAAGTCTGCCCATAGTCTCCTATACCATTGCCCCGATCTCACGGGGTGGCTTGGCTGTCTCTCCTCCGCCACTGGCCATCTCCTACCATAAGCCTGGCTCACGTCCCAGTGAGCCATGGCAAACCCTCCAGTCGGGCCACTCTAAAGTGTTCCCAGCCCCAGCACTGGAGCACCACACTGCAACCCAGGCCCTTCCGGCCCCGTCTCCGAACCTCATACAACTCCCGATACACCTGCGCCAATAAAGCGGGCACCCATGCATACACTACCCTATTAGTGAGCATCTCACTCACTACACCCATCAGGTTCCATGGGAACCTGCACCGGTGCTGTTCGGGGCCACAATGTTGGCCAACACGAACATCGTCAGAGCCTCCACCGCTCCCAACTCCTTGGCCGTATACATGGCCAAGTATGGGATCCCCCTGCTCTCCGTTCGGATCTCCCTCCAGTCATCCCCAAACACCTTGGCCATCTCTGTGGCCCTATCTCATCCAACCTCCACCCGCACCCCCTCCATGGGCACCTTGAGGATGCGGTATACATCCTCAAGCGTCACCGTCATCTCTCCAGTCGGGAGCTGGAACGTCCCCCGATCTGGATCCCACCTCTCGGCAAAAGCCGAGAGGTACCCCTCATCCACCCGAACTACCTCCAACCGGGCTGCCTCCGCCAGCCCCACTGCCTCCAATATCTCCCAGTCTACCTAGGACAACGACCTCCTCATCCCCGAAATGATAGGGGAGAACCGGTGTCGTGCCTCTAACACCCTAAGCTGCAAAACAACAAAACAAAAATTTGTTACAAATTTTTTCGAAAAAAAAAAAAACACATAATAAGTACTTGCTTAAATGAAAAAATACCTTAGCTGGCTGCACTGGTGTGTCCGCTCCCATCTCTGCCATAGCTCCCGCGTGCTTCACTCTCCCACACAACCTTTCACTCCACTTCACTCCACTCCCTCAGATGCACTTCTCTTAAGCTCGAACGCACAAATGAGTGAAATTCTCGTTGAAACTATTTAAATAGCTGATTTTGGCACCCTGAAACGCAGTAGGGCATTTCATGGCGGATTCAGACACAGTCCTACGTCTGCAGAGCGCCTAAACACCGGCGGGCGTCTCTGCCAACCACAAATGCAGACCAGCGTTTGGTGTCAGTATTGAATAAAGGAACAAAACTTACAAAATTGAAGCTTACCTCCTCCACATTTCATCAAATTGCATTCATCCATTCTTCTTATCATAATAAAACATTTTGTGAAGGTTACAACAGTTTTGGACACAAATTTTGTCATTTCTCTCAAAAAGTGCTTCATTCATCATTGTTTTACAAATTGAGTTAAAAATATTCAAAACCTTCACAAAATTAACCACATTCATCAATTCTTCTGATCTATCATCAATTTCATTCTTCTTTCATCATGCATATTTTTGCCAAATAAAATTAAAGTAAACCTCGTATCTAGTGGTATATTCTATCACCTTGGCAATTGCAGCGATTTGAATCCATGCAATTCGGTAAGAGGATTAAACCACCATAAGGACACTTACCATTTATCATCATCAATTATTTCACTGTTTGAAAATTTTGGATATTCTACTTTTCAAGTGACCTCATACCAAGATTAATTTGCTCAACAGTTGTCATTGATGGCCTAGTTCATGGGGCCTTAAACATGGACAATCTTTCATATCGTCATTATTTTAAGTCTTGCTAGAGATTGTGGCTACCTAGGTTGATTGGTTCCGACCCTAGGAATTATCCATACGAGTCACTAGGAGCATCTCTCGAGTTCCGGACTCTTTCATGCATCTTTCATCTCTCCATATCAATGGCGCCAACAAGGCAATTTCATCAACGAGTATGGATTCACACACGGGAGTTGGGGCATCCGTTATCAATTTATAATTTTCCTATAGTGGAATTCATCTTACATGATCATGGAATTTACGAGTTTGGCAAAAATCCCTTTATAACCGTTGGGGCAGAAAACGGTCCATCTTTCACATCACTCATATCGTCTTCAATCATATTCTTTTCTGGTTTGTACACCAACCCCTTTTCTGTTGGGACATAAACAGATGGTGCATGCACCAACCCTTTTTTTTTTTTTTCACCGTTGGGGCAAAAACGGTTCATTATCTTTCGAATTTCTTCCAATTGGCTTGTGAGAACCATTCTCGCTCGCAAATTGATGGGGTAAGCTAAATTTTTTTAAATATTCTTTTATTCTTTGGTCTTCAAAGTTGTGCTTTAGTCTTGAGAGAGAGTTGCGTCTGATCCAGCTTTTCAGGTGTCTTAAGTTTTTGTGCTACATTGTGTCTTCACACAAAGCAGCTCAAAAAGGGGCATCTGTAGACACCAAAATCTAGCCACTTGTAAGTCATCTATACCTTCCTGCCAGCCACGTGTTAGTCATCCATCCTTCCCGCAATTATTTGGCCCAAATCCACACTTTCCCACCATTATTTGGCCCAATTTCACTTTTCCCGCCATTTTTCATCCCCAAATTTATTTAAATTAATATTTATATATATATTTTAATATATATATAAATAAAGTTTAAGTGATTTAATCTGAGCCGTCCATCCTTCATTTAATCTCATCCGTCCATCCATCTTAATCCGTTTCACAACCTAGATTTATTCTCTACCCTTGGATCTACTTTAATCTTAGCCACACGTTCAAAGTGTCGTTAAAACCCTAAAGTGTGCCCTAAGAGTAGATTATAAATTGAGTCACCTTGATGGCTCATACCTATCTATCTCTTCGACAAAACCTACTTATCTTCCCTATCTAAGTCTGGAGTTGGCTATTGCTATTAATCCTAAGTCTTCTGAGTCTTCTACGGCCCTAAGTCTGAACTAAACCCTTTCGCCACATCCATCGCCGCCGCCTGGTCTCGTCGTGTTAACAGGAAAAGGTATAGATTCGTCTAAAGCAAGTAATCTTTCTTTATGTATTAATCTGCTGTTGAATTCTGCATTATGTTTATTTTTATTTCATAAATCTAGGGTTTTAGATCTGTTTCTGAGGGCTCACACAGTGGAGCCCTCTTATTAGTTTCTAACTCTTTGATAATTTTAATGTGTGTAGGATTCTAGTAGTAGATCTGATTTGTCGATAGCAGCTGCTTAAGCTGGAGTGGTCCGAGCCAAAGGATACAACGAAGCCCACTCATTCTGTTGAGGTTAAGGATACATTCTTCGGAGACGCCACCACATTGTGCCAGCTAGGGTTTCGAAGAACCCTAGCACAAATTGTAACTTTGTATCACGAAAAGGGTTACAGGCCCTGTTGTACTTAAAAGGAGTTTTTAAACTCCATTGATTAATAAAAATCATTCATTTTGTACAACTATTCTGCATTCCTTTATTGTGATTTCTTTATTTCTGTTTGGCGTTGTATCTTTAATCTACAGAGATCACCCCATGAATTTTGAACTACTGAGTATTTTAGGAATTCAAGCTCATTACCCCCTTCTTTTCTTTTGATTTATTTGAGATACCTGCTCATTTTTTATGAGGAGCAAGGGGAGTTATTGCTTAGTGGTAAAAACCACTTTTTTTAGGGATACTTGCTCATTTTTGTGGAGGAGCAAGGGATTTTATTGCTTTGGGGTAGTGGGGAGCTTTCCCTTTTGTCAATTATCAGTATTCTAGACCATGTGTATAATAGGATGAGCAAGGTAAACCTTTTTCTTGAGTAAGGACTACATTGTAGTTCATCCTTCCTTGTTCAAACTAAAATTTAAATATGTGGATTTGTGTTGGGGACTTTGAAATATGAAAGGTACTATCAAAGCAAGACCCTACCTTCAAAAATCAAGATAGCTTTCTACAAAATTTGAAAAGAAAACTAGGAATGGCTGAATGATCAAAAACCCTAGTGAACACCCCTATAGGAAACTATTGGTTGTTTTGAAAAATATAGTTACCAAAAAGGGGAATGTAGATGGTAATGATGTATGGAATGTGGGGATTTCCTTGGTGATATTTTTCAAAGTAAGATGTGTGTGTAAAATAGTCAATGGCCATCTAAACATCATTGTTTATGGTCATCCAGTATCTACCCTATCTTACGAGGACCCCTTAAAAAGTAAAATATCATAAGGAAAAGTGCAAATGATGATAATGGAAAAGCTTGATTAAGAAAGATGACAAAAATACAGGAATGGTAGAAAAAAACTAGTCCTAATGATAATACAATAAAAGAACATGCCTAATGCAAGTAAGAAAATACGATGACAATGCATGATGGAATGCAATGCAATGTTTTTGTATTTTTTATGTTTTGTATTGTTTTTGTGGTTTTATTGTTTTTTTATATGCATTATGTGTCATGCATAAACACCCGTAGGTGAATAATGTTGAGAGGCTTAGTTTTATCAACACCCTCAAGAGAAGCTATATGATAATATGCTTGACACCCCCAAGTGTAAGAGGTTCCTAATAACTCAACACTCCTAAGTGTAGGAGGTGGTTTTGGCAGAATTTTCTCATAGGAGAGGAGATCTTCATACTGATGAACAAAAATCATGTTGATAGGTGGAATATGATCTCCATTTGTTGGTGGAAAAATCCTATCAAATATGGGATGCCTCAAATGGATTGGCGGTATTTGAGGTAGAGGTGGAATGATTGGATAAGACCTAGGCCAAATAGGGATAACTAGATCTTTTGGTGGTAGCAACTACCTCCAGATGGGTTGACACATAGAAAATACCCTAAAATAAAACTCATCTATATCCATGATAGGATCTATGGTGAAGGAGTCTTCTTCCTTTGAGCTAATTTAATCTATAGACATCATCTTCCATTATCCCTCAGAATCTCTATAGAAACCCAATCTCCTTTAGGCTCCTGATTGTCTTCAGCCTGATCAACATCAAACTCTTCAAGATACTCCAAAAATTCTTCATTCAATGCCTCCTTAGATGCCATATTGAGAGGAATAGAAGGTTCAATGGTTTACATTGTGATGGAAAAATAATCATCCAACTAATGAGTATAGCCAGGGTCAACGTATCCATCCATCTCAAGTTCTTCTCCAAAACTTATGGTAAGGTGTTGGAGGACATATACTAGGGCGTCATCTGGTATGCACCTGATATATCCTAAACTAGATCTATCATAGGGGAGTTGATACTATGGTTGATAAGGGGTCCAAAGACCTTGTTCATACCGATCGAGACCATTCCCATGCCAATGGTAGCAGTAAAAGTACTACAGGGTAAAATTTGGGTTTGAAAAATAATTGATATTCCCTAAAAATGGATCATCATCATCATCCTCCATAGGGGATAAACTTGTAGAATCATAAAAACCACCATAGAAAAAGTTCATTTGGTTTGGGGGCACCCCCAAAGGCATAATGGTACCAATGGGTAGTGATAGCAAGTGAGGCCTACTCATGTCCTGTATGAATTCGATGAGTGGAGTGAATATGATATTTTGCATTATATACTCAATAAGTACATGATTAGACAAATGAACCATGACTTGCAATGGTGTGGATGAGGATGATGGGGGTGTGGATTGATATAACTAATCCATAGCAACAGATGATTCTTCCTCATCCATAGGAGTTATAATATCTTCTACAAAAATAGTGGAAATGGATGGTGGGATCTCCTCGATTGGTGTCTTCAATATTTTCTTACTTAGAGGATCCGATGATAATGAAGGGATATTAGAAAAATAAATGGCGATGATGGATATGGAGGAGGTTCAATGGATGATTATGGTAATGGAGCTAGAATTTTTATGGGGTCATTTGGTTAGATGTCCAGATGGGATGGCAAGGTAGACTCTTGCAGATGGTGCACCACATTGCAATACTTGAAGGGCTCGAGGTCTATATGAACTACATGAACTTACACTTCATAGATATACTTAAGATACTAATGCAATATGGATGGGATACACTTCATATCTCTCATCCAAGGTCTTCCAAGCAATATGTTATATTGCATTGCATCCTCCAAGACATGGTATAATGTAGGAATAGTATTTAGCCCAACCTAAATAGGAATGACTATTGTTTCAATGATAGCATATAAAGCATCATTAAATTATTTGAGGGTGAATGTAGATGCTACAATGTTCAATTATGGAATACTAAGATGTTGTAGTACAATAGTTATAATGATATTGATGGAGGAGACTGTATTTATTAAGACTCCTTGTAAGAAATATGATTCACACTAGCAATGATGTGCAGTGGAGGATTGAGCCTATCTGATACAAGAATTACACTAAAGAGAAAACACACAAGGAATAACACGATAAAAAATGTCTTTGCATTCAAAACAAAAACATATTTATAGGCATGTTTACCTTTACAAAAGTGACATTTAATGCACCCAATCTATGTGAGCATTAAATGTTGTACAATATGATCCATGTGATAGGGATAATATTAGAGAATTAAATATTAATCCCTATCATTCCTCCTCACCATAGAAGCATTGGACTCCAATGCATCCAAAAGAGAAGGAATATCATGAGCCAACTATGCTAAAGTGATCCATCAAGCTTTGTGAGGAATCTCTTCATGGTGTGCAATAAGGTATGAAATGGAGGGACTCTAGCATATGTGTCAAATCTTGGTGTTGAACAAACGATCTTCTTCCAGTGGAAGCTAGAAATCTGGAACAACATCCGTCGGATGACTGATGGTAGGCGGGCTCTCTAAGGTTGACTCATGATATAGGTGGAGTAGATCAACATTGACAATATCATGAATACCCAAGTGTGCTATAAGGTCCAATAAAAATGTATTTTTATATAGCTACTAAATTATGGAGTAAGGCCCATAGTGGAGAGGTTTGATCTTGTTATGTGCCTTCTCTAGAAATATCTTATGATCAAGGTACAACCAAAATCGATCACCAATCTAAAAGGAGTGTGGAACATGATGTTGGTCCATTGCCTATTTTTGCTACTATTGTGTCTTTTGTAGTATGTGAACAACATTGGACTGGAGCTAATGTAGGTGTTGTATGTATGAACGTGATTTATCCTATTCCTTCTGCATGTGGACTATGAGTGGAGATAGAAGTGCCAAGGGTAACTCATATGGAGTGATAGGTTGAAACCCTAGATAGACCTCAAAAGGACTATGACCTGTGGAAGAATGGACATCCCTATTGTACACATCCTCAATATGATTTAGACTGATATCCCACTTGGCTGGTGATGCTTGGTGGTAGACTCGAAGACTCTGTACTAGAGTGTGATTGACAACTTCTATTTGACCATCAGACTATGGGTGAAAAGCTATGGAAAAATGAAGGGAAAACCCTAATAATTTCCACAAAGACATCTAGAAATGATCAACAAAATGGAAATCATGATTTAACACAATGCTTGTGGGAAGACCAAAGGAATGCCAGACAACATTAAAGAACAATTACGCTAAGTCAGCAACATAACTTATTTTTTAACATAGAATGAACTTAGCCATCTTGCAGAAATGATCGACTATGACAAAGACACAATCATGTTGATGGAAAGTCATGGGAAAACCACTAATAAAATCTATAGATATACTCTCCCAAGGTTATAATATAATGCGTAAAGGTATACTAAGACCAAGCTTATGGTTGGATGACTTAGATCAACTACATGGGACACATTGTTTTAAGTACTTGATAACGTCTCGTTGCATGTGTGTCCAATAGAATAATATTTGTAGATGGTGAAGGGTCTTATGTTTGCCGAAATGACCACCATAGAGGGTGGAATGAGCCTCTCTCATAAGGGATGGTTTGATCTCAGTGGGAACACAAATTTTATCTAGATGGTAAAGCAACTCGTCCTTGAGATGAAAATCTTGAAAGGGACTTAAATTAGAGGAGGATGGATGCTATAATTTTTGATAAACTGTGGCAAATTCAGGATCATTAGGATACTCAGAAGGCCAATATTGTAAAGCTAAATGAGAGGTAGTGACTATGGTTAAGGCTTGAGAATACGGAGGGCGAGAGAGAAAATCAGAAATAGTATTTTGACTTCCCTTCTTGTACTTGATGACTAAGTGAAACTATTGAAGATAGGAGGCCCATTTCATGTGGCGTGCTTCTTGGATATTGGTCTGGGATTGAAGAAACTACAAGGGAAAATGATTTGTGTGGACAATAGTTTCTTTACCTAGAAGGTAGTGACGCAAATATTTTATAGCTTGGACTAAGTCATAGAGTTCCTTATCACAAGTAGAGTAATTCTATTTTGTTGTGGAAAAGGAATCAGAATGATAAGCTATGGAAACGCAATTTTTTTTGAGAACAACACCAAGGAAAATTTGAGAGGCATTAGTTTCAATTTCAAATGGCTATCAAATATCAAGAATGGCCAAAATAAGGGCTGAAAAAAGCTTATATTTGAGAGTGGAAAAAGCTTGGTTGTGGGTATTTGTCCAATGAATCATAGATTTGGCCTTAGTCAAAGAATGCAATGGCATAATAATGGTGGAGTAACCTATGATGAATTTATAGTATAAGTTAGCAAGGCCAAGAAAACTTTGGAGTTCAGTGATGTTTTTGGGAGAAGGCCAATTGAGAAGAACTTCTACTTTGACAGGATCCACCTAGATACCTTCGACATTGATGATGAATCCGAAGTATGAAATGGATGTTTGGGAAAAGGAGCACTTTTATATATTGTCATATAACTAATTATTTTGAATGATGTCAAGGACATGGCCAAGTCTTGGAAAATATCAAGATATCATCTAGATAAATGATTACATATTCATCTAGGCACTCATGGAAGACTTCATTCATGAGCCTTATAAATGTAGTTGGAGCATTGGTGAGACCAAAAGGTATCACTAAATATTCAAACAAGCCCATATTAGTATTGAAAGCTATTTTCCAAGTATCTTCTACCTATATTCGAAGCTGATGGTAGCCACTTTTGAGATCTAGTTTGCTAAAGAATTTAGCACCTTGGATTTTATTTAGCAAGTCATCAATGCAAGGAAGGGGATACCTATTTTTTATAGTGATTTTATTGAGTGCCTTGAAATCAATAAATAATATCCAAGCACCATCCTTTTTTAGAACAAGTAAAATTGGTGAGGCACAAGGAGAAGTGCTATGTTTGATGAAACCCTTATCCAATAATTCCTGTAATTATTTCTTTATTTCAACATACTGTAAAATGGATTGCCTATACATCAGAATATTTGGAAGAGGTGCTATTGGAATTATCTCAATTGTATGGTTAATTGCCCTTTAGGTGGTAAATAAGTGGGCTCCTGAAATACACTTTCATACTTGTGTAATATTTTGTTCTCTTGAGAATTGCTTACTTGATAATGAGTGTTGTTTTTAGACTCTTTTTCTTGTTGTTCTTGTGGATGAATGAAAATTAGTGCAAGTGCTTCAGCATTATTAGTGGCTTTTTTGGCTTGGTGGCAAGTAAGCAGAATATTAATGAAGGTTTGTGCAGATAAAGGAGTACTTTTAATGAGAAAGTTTTTGTCATCTTTCTACAGTGTGTATGTGTTTTTATATGCATCATATGTTGCTCTCCTATCATATTGGTATGGTTTACCCATAAGTAACACATAGTAATCCATTGGTGTGACATCACACATCACTGAATCCTAAAACTTGGGGCAAAATGAAAAAGAGAGGGTGCATGTGTGTGTGATTTTTTATGTTCTTGTGCTATCCTTCCACCCAAGAGATTATGGGTGAGAATTTTTTGATGTAGGGAGCTTGAGCTTATCGACAATGGATTACGCAATCAGATTCTTCTACGATCCATTGTAGATTATACAATATACTACAAAGTTATGGAGCAAGTGAACCCTAGTGACAAATAGATGGTCACAATATTTGGCTCTAGAATGGTGATTCATGAGAGTTACATTATTGAGTTTCTCTCTCAATTCTTCATAAATTTCTTCTTCACCAGAAGTTTTGATGGGGTTATCACAAGTCCCCTCATCAGAATGTACAAAAATATTCTTCTTATTTTTTAATTGTGGACATTGAGTTTTATAATGGCTTTACCTCTTATAATAGTTACAAAATTTAGTTGTTTGAACATTAGAAAATGAAGAATAAGAGGAAGAAGAAAATTTATTTTTAGAATAATGGCATGAGTAAGAAGTGGGAGTAACAGAAGAAGAAAAATGATATCTCTTTCTATTTGGATTATTCGTGGTCCTATATTCTATTGATCCATTGGAAGGGTAGCGAGGCTCCCTCCATTGTACCCCAAACTTATCCTCAGCTAGTTGCACATACTTGAAGGCATCATCCAATGTAGTGCATGTAGTGTATTTGATTTCCCTATAAAAGTGTGCTTGAAGACCACTTTTAAATTTTGCAATCAAGATAGCATCCGAATCTGAGATATCAAGCAAGACTTGAAGGCAGTTAAAGTGATGAATGAAATCCTGTATATATTCCCTCTTGCCTTGATAGAGTCATAGCCATGAAGAATACAAGCTTATACTGAGAGGGGGGGTGAACAGTATAAGACCTCTTTTTACTTTTTCCTTTATACTTAAAAATAGTAAAGCAATATACCCAAAGCAATAACAAAGCAATGCATAATATCATCCACAAAGTGACACCAATTTTAATGTGGTTCACCCAGAATGGCTGGGCTACGTCCACAAAACTTTTTCTCTAAAATTTATCTCAAAGTTCTTTGGGAATCCTTCCCAATTACAATGTTTATGAGCCTCGGCCAAAAGGAGATACCTTCCCCCAAATAGAATTTATGAGCCTCTGCTCAAAGGAGATACCTTCCCCTCTACTCTGGAAATGATCCCTCAGAAGATCAACTGCCTCTACCTCTTGCCAACGACATGGAACTCCTTTCCACCGAAGACCTCATGTCCTCAATGCTTAGCCTAAGAGACCTCTACCTTCTATGATCACGTCCACAATAGCTCAAGCAACTTGTACCAAACATAGTCAATCTGTCTAGTACAAGTCTTCCTCTCGTCTCGTCAGATCTGTCCAACTCTTGAATAAATCAATCCTCTACATACAAGCCTTCTCAAAGACTTGCCAAATCTGTCCTCAGGTTCTTCTCATAGAACCAATGCACCTCTGTCCTCAAATTCTATGATAGAACTATCAAACTCAGCTCACAAGTCCTCTGCTAGGACTTGTCCAAATCTGCTCACAAGTCCCCACCGGAACCTGTCCAAAAACTGCTCACAAGTCCCCACTGGAATCTGTCCAAAAACTCAGCAAGCTCACCAAGAAAAACTTTCTTAGTAGGAAATCACAAAGTGAATTGTTAGAGACCCAATGTGATTTTTCAAACTCATAGAAGCATAAAGAGAATTGTTAGAGACTCAATATATTCTATACTCAAATCCCAATCTCAAAACTCAACTCAAATCAACTCAGCTCAATCTCAATATCAAATCTGAAAACTCAACTCAATATCTAAAATGGATAGGATAGAATGTTTTCTTTCAAGAACATGAAACCCCAACAATTGCCAACTATGCAAAGAATCACATAACAATGATACTCATGTTCTTTTCACCATCAATTAGGGTTTCAACAACAATGCTCATCAAACAAAGTTTAGTCAACCAACACCATTCAACATCAACCTTGA
Source organism: Wollemia nobilis (assembly GCA_028583015.1). Taxonomy (NCBI): domain Eukaryota; kingdom Viridiplantae; phylum Streptophyta; class Pinopsida; order Araucariales; family Araucariaceae; genus Wollemia; species Wollemia nobilis. The sequence goes on from JAQPPZ010000927.1 coordinate 2,850,038, forward strand.
AGCATTCAACCAATCATCACAAGAAAAAGGAAACAAGAAGAAATCCTTTTCCCTCCAAAGATATTTGAACAAAACAGCCACCAATACAATATCACCAAATGCAAAGAATAACTTGCTCAAATCAACTCAATGGAGTAAGCCCAATATTATGAATCAAGTAAAGCAATAACTTGATCAAACAACCTCTTTGGAAGCAACTCAACCATCAAACTCAAAATAGCCAACCAAGGGTTCCACCAACTCAATGCAAGTAGCTAGACTCACAACTATAAACCCTAGTGCACAAAGCTTCCACTATCTCAAACCAGAAATTATGCATTCACCAAAACTCTCCTTAAGGATAACTATGCATAAGTAGTCTTCAACAAACCAGAAAATAGGATTTACACCCAACCAAAGGAAACCTAGTTGAAAACCTTTTCACTCCAACCTTATTTCAAAAAAACATACACCAATCATACTTATAAGAAAAATGTGCCCATACCCTTTTTGAAGATGAATAAGCCCTTGAAAATCTACCACAATTAATAATTTTGATCTTCCCTAAAAATTATTAACCCAACATTGGCATGTCAAAATAACTCAACCACCATGGCAATTATTTCCCTTTTAATTTTCAATCCGACTATAGAAAAAATATTAATCTTGCATTCCTTATACCTCCCAAAGCTAACTTTATAAAACCTTAGCAAGCAAAATATTAAAATTTAATTGCCACTCTTTCTACAAAAATTGGAGCGCATACCTTTGGTAAATATCCCGTGAATTTCGGAGTGCATACACTACCCTCAAAAGGGTCTTCGGTGATTCGAACCGCCGATCACCATGCTACTAAGTCCTTTGACCATGCCGTGTGGGCTAGGAGATCCCACGGAGGGAGAAGGGAATTCTCCGTTCTTATCATCGCGTGCGCCTCCTCCTTGGCGCCAAGACCAACCTGTCACACCTTTGACCACGCAACGCTTGTCTTCCTCCTTCGCTGGCGCAAGGGCTTCGATGTCAAAATCGAAATGCTCAGGGATTAATGTCAAACTCTTGGCCAAAAATAAATGAATTCATTTGCCTCATTTTATATGCACTTTGATGCATTTCCAAACACGTCGGCTGAATTCGAAAAGTAATTTCGAATTTAATCGAAATTGCTTTCTAAAGGGTTTAAAAACCCTTAAGATAAATTAAAAATAATTTCTCCCTTAATTAATTAAATAATTAAAACCTTGAAGGGTTTTAAATAATAATTAAATAAATAATAAAGAGAACCTCCCTTGGTTTTAATAAAAACCATTTAACTTGGTTTTAATGAAAAAACCTTGCCAATGGAATCTCTCCGGATTCTCTTGGAATCTTCCACCTTTGAAGCCAACACATCCTCTTAACATTAATGCCATTTCATTTTGACATCAATGACAACTCATAGACAAGAAGCTAGGATCTCAAACCCAAAATTGCCAAAAAGCCATTGATTCAAAAAATTCTACTCATAATGTGATGGATAAAATGAGGCCTTCAAAACTTGTACCATATCCTCCCATGTACTAATTTTATGATTGGCTATGAGGACTTTGGTGATGTTCAAAATTTTGAGCTTTGCAAATGGAACCTTATCCTCATTAGGAGTGTGTGTATAATTGAACCAAGTCTCCATGTCAAATATCTAGCTATTGAGTACATCCAGGTCTCTAGAACCTTCATAGATTTTTACTTCACACCTTGGACAAGGAGGATGGGAAGACAATGGCAGGTTTTTCAACGTGGTCGTTATCTCGGCCAATTTTTCATCATGGTTAGTAGTTATTTTTATTAATTTTTTAACAATGGCCATGTTTGTCACCATATTTTTACTAGGAGTAGCCAGAGGTTTACTAGGTTCCAGATTGAGATAGAAAATTTGAATGTGCGACAAAAATTTTGGTCAACTTTTGATGGGCCTTCACTCCCCGATTGGCCAAGGACTGGACTACAAGGAAATTAATGAGGGTGAAATCACTTTACAAAGTAGTAACTTAACACCATATCAAGTCCAATGATAGTGCTATCACCACAAGTAGTTAATGTCACCAATGGTTAGTACAATCACCGCTAGCCAAAGGTCATCACAAGGTGCCAACGATCAACACAGTCCCCAACGAGCAGTTAATACCACCAACGATTATGAAAATCACTGCAAAGAACTTAACATCACCAATGCTCCACACAATGAGTCAAAAATCCCCAAAAAGTAGTTAATACCACCAATGGTTATGACAATCACTGCTAAGCACTTAATGTCACCAACGGTCCATACAATGAATCAAAAATGGTCTCCAGTGCACTGCCCAATAGTAGCGAATGAACAATGGAAAATAAGGTTCAATGATAGGTATGAATGTACACATGGAACGATAGTGATAAATGCACACATGGGAGAACAACAAGGAATCTATCAAATGAACATACGCTTGGCAAGATAGACCAACACACACATGGAAGGACTTAGATTGATTACGGGTGACATGGAAAAGAATAGATCAATGACAGAGAGAATGTGAAAGGTATATTTTTGAGGACACATGGTAGAATACTCTAACATGAGGGTGACTATGATAGGCTATTTTCGAGGACCAAGCAGGGAGGAAGGTAGCCAGTGTAAGTTGGCTACGAACAAAGTGGTGGCTTGTGGATTAAAAACACTCGCAAATACCCTCATATATCGGATGCGGGATAAAAATTTTCCAACTTTTAAAATAAATTTGACCTGCTTGACGATGATGAGAAAATTAATTTCACCAATGACAATGATCCACCATAAAACTTTATCTGGTGTCCAAGAGTGATAAAATATTTTCTCACGAACCTTAGAAAAAGAAAGCAATTTTGGCCACTGTGAACGTATCTATCATCGAAAAATGTAGGTACACTGTGATGTCAATCAGAGTGACTGGAATGTTTTTAAAATAATATTTTGAGGTGGTTTTAGCTAGATATTACTCTAGAATACCTTCAAGAAAGCAACAAAACTGCTACCACTGCAATAATGGAACCCTTGAAGTTGCTCAACTATCTTTCATTGTTGTTGTCGTTGCTATTTGAGCTTGTGCAAGTGAGGAATAAAGAGCACCGGGTCTAGGATTTGGATGACATTGCAATTTTTGATGGTTGTCAATATTGGAAATGCACTTCGATGATAGAAAATGGTACAACAATGTCGACATTGTAGAACGAACATTGCTTGTAGCACGTTTATTGGTGTCTTCTTCATTGGTTTAGAACTATATTTTTGTTATTGGTGCTAATCCATTTATGCTTTGTGGCCAACCAAATCAAATATCTAAAGAACGTTAAGTTGTTCTCTCTCATATCTGTAAGCCAATATTGAATAAATCTCCTCCTGAGATGCCAAGTGAAAAGATTCAATATTGCAAACTATATTAAGAAAATGAAAAATCCAATAATGGTTGCTTGGATCAATAGCTAAATTTGAGATTCAAAGGGACCCAGCTAGATGAGGATCAGTAGTCAAAGGGACCCCAATGAGAGTTTTCAAATGAGAAGTTCTCAGATTGCTCGAAGGTGCCTACAAAATAAGGAAAGAGTGTTTCTCCTAAGCCAAGATCTGTTGGTGATTTTCTCATTCCTCTTTTGAACCAGACTGGCCTCAAGGAAGAGGATACTCACCTATCCAATGATAAGCTATGATACCACTGACATGGGAATTACACTCAAGAGAAAGCACATAAGGAATAGCATGATGAAAACTATCTTTGCATTCAAATCAAAAATATATTTATAGGCATGTCTACATTTACAAAATCAACATTTAATGCACCCAATATGTGTGAGCATTAAATGTTATACAATATAATCCATGTAATAGGGATAATATTAGATAATTAAATATTAATACCTATCACTATCAGTGAGATTTGTCTTGATCTCATAATCATAAAATGTGATAACAGACTCCTTATAATGTTGAACATTCCCTACAAAATTTGCAAAAGCATTGGGATCCTGGGTCTACAATTCAACTAATTTTAGAAACTCTATTATAGCTTCTCTATGTGGAGGTGACTGATGTATCAACTCATAAATGGAGAGTCTTATCGATGCAATTCATAGACTTCGGGTAAGTCTACTTCTAATCATCACCATTAGGCGAGGTGGAGGATATTTGATAGGATTTGGTTATGACAAATGCTATGATGTGGAAGGAATATTTATCAAATCTACAAGTGGTGTAGCTTGATTAATATACCTTCCATTCCTTGTCACAATATTGATCATCCCAAAAAACCCTGATTGGGTGGGGTTGTGTGGATTTCATTGACCTGTCATGGTTGATCTACTTGAACCTCATGTGTAGGTAGTGGATCCTTGAATATGCCCATTTGTTGATTATTGAAAATGATAGGATTATCAATTTGAAGTTCATTCTTGTCAAGTGTATCATGTACTATGTTTTTAAATGAGTAGCATGATTGAATTTCATGACCATTTTATCTATGATAAGGATAGTATAGGTCCTCTCGATACTATTTAGGCTTTGGCTTATTATGATCCAAGGGATGAGTCTCTATCAAATTTATGGCCTTTGCCTTGCATAGCCAATTAAAAAGTGATGCCAAATATTCAGGTAATAGAGTGTAGTTATGAGGTTGGCGGCATCGTTGCTTTTACTCCTAATTTTTTTGAGGTTTATTATGATACTGCACAAGAAGGGGTTGGGCCTGATAATTAGTTTATTGATGTGGAGTTTTCTTTGGAGGCCCTGGAACACTCAAGATAACTTGATTAACTCAAGATGATTTTTGTTGTGTATGGTTGCCTTTGGGGTTCTTATTCCACTCCTTTCAAATTTTGATCTCCCCTTCTTGAACCTTAATCTCTTCTATGACCTTTGTCTAAGCTAGGGCTTCCTCAAATGTTTGATATTATTGGATTTGTAACAAAAATAAAATATATTTTGAAAAAATCCTCATAAATAAACAAGTTAGCTATGTTACAAGCAATATAAATGATAACTTTGAGATAAATTTTCACCACCTATTACCATAATCTAAGGCTGGTTCATTGTCAAACTAGTAAAGATTATATAAATTAGTCAACGTTGCTTTATTTTTCATGCTAAATGAGAAGTGCTCCAAGAATACATTCACAAGCTATTCAAATCTATGGATGCTATGCCTTGGTATATGGTTATACCACTCTAGGGATGGACCTGAGAGTGTTATTAATAAGGTTCTAAGTAGTAAGGCATCATCATACTAGAGTTGAAAGTAAAGGTTCATAAAACTGGTGACATGCTCTTGCACATCATCATCTCCTTTAAACTTGTCTAGCATGGGCATTTCAAAATGCTTAGAATATGGAGGATATGGAACAAAAGGCTAAAGTGGTTGATTACAAAGTTGGCTCAATGTGGGTTTCTTATAACCCATTCCTAAAGCTTATTTTTCCAATGATTTAATGCACTTGGTAAGCAACTTGTAAGCTTCATATAATATAATATCATATTCCCACCTTTGTCCTTGAGGAGGAGGGCAAGAAATATTTTGATTGGTGTGTGGTGGTTGAATGTGATAATCAACCCATCATCATAAGATATCCCAGGATACCCTTGCTCTTGGTACTCTGATTGTACATATTCATAGGTATCATACCCTTGTTGTTAGTTGTAGGGTGGACGTTGTGTGGACCTATGGAGATGGATAGGTGCATGAGATGGATGATTTTAATTTTACCTCAATGGTGGGTTCTAGTGGTGAACAAGGTACCTTTGATGGGTCTGCAACCTATGGGTACTAGGTGTAGGAACCATATCATGCAAGGCTTTTTGTAATAACTTTTGATATAGATGTTCTTGATGCAACCTTTTCTCTTCCAAAATTTGTCAATTCAATTGGTATTTCTAATCTAAGCATTGTTTATCCAACTGTAATTGGTTCAATAGTGCTTGTCTATCAACTTTCTACCTAAGTACCTAATTTATCTTATCAACAGTATGGGGTCAATTGGCCTTTGTATTAATACAAAGGAACTTGACTTCTCTATGGATCTAGAGGGGTTGGATACCTATTTTCCATGATTGAGGGAAGCCATGTTGACCTGGTATTCAGACTTAAATGTAAGCTCTATGTACTCATGAAATGTAGAGGCACAACATGCTTATGCAGAATACTCTTCCTGAGGGATAAGGGGATTATCAAAGTCTTCCTCCTCCTCATTGATAACAATTATATGACCTGACATGGCTATTTTAGTAGTATGGTGAGTGACATACCTATCTAAAAGGGTATACTACCAACTCATCCATGGATGGTCAAGTAGAGTAGCTTGATCATCTAACCTCATCCATGGGTATACTCCTGGTCATGCTCTAAAGTTTGATTGGTAGGATTATCCAGGATGCGAATGCACGATATCATCCTGCTAGGCTCCTTAGTGAGCTAATGTATTTTTAGATAAAAAGCAAGAAATTTTTCTTGATCCAAAATTTCTTCATTAAGATCATATTGATGACCCACATATATGTCATGAATAGGAATATCCTAAAGATCAGATTCCCTATAGGTAATTTTAGTGTCATGATGAACACCAAGACACCATTTAGTAATGGCCATGTCCTATGGACTAAATAAAATGTGTTCCATATCTCCTTGCAAATTTTTAGTAGTGCTAGCTCATGATTGAGCTTGGTTGCACGTTGTTACCATGAAGTGGATTAAACAAACAATAAAGAAAAACATAAGCAAACAATGTGATTATCTCATTTAAATTTTGATTGTGAGTCCCTATAACTATTTGAGTGTGTTTTGATGTAATACCTTATACCTATGAACACTAAGGGTAAAAAAATATAAAACTACTAAAGGTAGTTCAAACACGCCCTCCTGTTGAGGAGTGTAGATTAAATGGTAAAAAGTGGCTTCCTATGGATTTGGCTCAAGGTAACATTATGGGAATAAAATAAACCCTAAAGGGACCACACTATCTAATGTCTTGAACCAACCAAGCCTATATTTCTCTTAACCTACATGTTTAAGGTATGGATAATAATGACAACTCATCCACTAATTATTTTCAAGAGCCCTATGGTAAGGGTGAAGAACACAAGCTTATACTGAGAGGGGGGTGAACAATATAAGACCACTTTTTACTTTTTCTTTCCCAATCAATATTATGCAATGTATCAATAGCAATATCAACAGTAGTAATCAAAGCAATGCACAAATCACCACACACAATAGAGACACCAATTTAACGTGGTTCACCCAATGTGGGCTACTCCATGGAGAAAATATTTCACTAAAATTTTCTCAACAAATCTCTTGGGAAACCTTTCCCTATTACAATGTTTATGGACCTCTATCCAAAGGAGACACCAATCCCCTAATCAAGTTCATGGATCTCTATCCATAGGAGACACCAATCTCCTCAGCTGGTTCATGGATCTCTATCCATAGGAGAACTCCTTTCTCCTCTGCTCTGGTTGGTGATCTTCTAGAAGAACTGCTACCTCCACTACACTGGCTAATGGATCTCTATCCACTGAAGACTCCTATCCTCACTCAGAAGACCTATCCTCACTACCCTAGCTAATGGACCTCTATCCACTAGAGACTGTCATCCTCTATACTCTATCACCTCCAAAGCTTGCTCTCAGCTCTATCTCAAATCTGCACTAAACATAGTCCTTCGGTCTAGCACAAATCTGCTCAATCTCTATCTCTGATCTAGCACAAATCTATCCTCTCCTCAAATCTGCACCAAACTCTATCCTCAAATCTGCACTAAACATAGTCCTTTGATCTAGCACAAATCTGCTCAATATCTATCCTCAAGCCTTAACACAAAGCTTGACTCAATCACAAATCAACTCTGCTAGATCTACTCCAAACCTTAACTCAAGGTTTGAACAAATCAATCAATCAACTCTGCTCTCAAGTCTTCTCAAAGACTTATCTCAAATCTACATTGTAAGCTTCCACAAAAGCTCACACTAATCTATCCACAAGTCCTCTCTAGAACTTGTCCAATATGCTCTCAATATCTATCTTCAAATATATATTGTAAGCTTCCACAAAAGCTCACACCAATCTATCCACAAGTCTTCTCAAAGACTTACCTCAAATCACTTAACTCAACCTCAACAAGTCCTCACTAGAACTTGTCCAATCTCTCAACAAGTCTTCACCAAGACTTACCTCAATATCTCAACAAGTCCTCACTAGAACTTGTCCAATCTCACAGAAACATATAGAGAATTGTTAGAGACTCAATATGCTTCACACTCACAACAATGCTCAATCACTTTCAATCTCTCTTTTTACCATAAAAACATATAGATAATTGTTAGAGACTCAATATGTTTCACACTCACAAACAATGCTCAATCACTTTCAACCTCTTTCTCAAATCAATTCAGAATATAGAACAATTTATTTCACAGAATTAGAACTATCACTTCAACACTTCCACTTGACTAGGCTCAATCAACTCCACTCAATCAATCACTCAATGAAATACTTCTTGCTTACAAACCCTAGTCCAAGCATATGAATCACTCACTCAATTATTTCCAACAATGCTTATCAAACAATCTCACATAACAATGATACTCATGATCTTAATTCACAAACCTAAGTCAAAAAGTCCCAACTTCACATAACAATGATACTCATGTTCTTTCACAAACCCTAGTTCAAGCATATGAAAGCTTACTCAATATTTCCAACAATGCTTATCAAACAAGGTTTTTATCATCAACTCTCACTCAGAAAAACCTTTAACAATCAAACTCAACAATGCTTACCAAACAATCCTTTTCACTCCAACTTAGCATTCATAACATCCAATCCAACAATATTTTTCTCACAAGGAAGATTTACCCATACCTTTTATTTTGATGGAGATATGTCTTCAAAACCTGTCTTAACCACAATCAAAATTTTCTTTACCAACACTAGGGTTAGGTTACCACAACCTCTCTCAAGATCTCCACAAAATAATTTTCTACAAAGATTATTTTTCATACAAAATAACAAATCCTTTTGTACACCTTATAATCTCCAAACTCACAATATTCAATTTAATAATTTCACCATAACACTACACTTAACAACAAGTATAGCAAAGTCCTTATACACCTTATAATCTCCAACTTCATAAACTCTAATCACAAAAAATTAAAATCAAATATTTAATTTTTAATACCCTTATATCTCCCTCAAAAAATTTAATCAACCTTTATTTTTCACAACAAAGCAACCTCCGAAATTACAACCTTAGCAAGAGAAAAATTGGTGCATACCTTATTTAGCCCAACAAAACACTTTCGATGGGTTTCGAACACCTAACCTCACCACTCCAAGTGCCTTAGCAAGATGTGCACCCACCACATGGGCTACAAGCCTCTAGACAAAGGAAAAGGCTAACGCCTTTCCTTTGTATTCCACCTAGCGCACAAACTTCACCAAAAACCTTCCTCCACTTCACAAAATGCAAACCCATGAGATTCGATCCCTGCACCTCACGCTTACCAATGACTTGGTGCCTCCCTTGCTTCCAATTGTGCTACAAAGCACTTTGGGATATAAAACAAAAGGCTCTCCTCCTTGTCCTATATGTTGCCATGCTCAATTTTCAAAACACACGATCACTTTCTCTTTTTCAATGCGCACACAAATACTTTGATCATGAATGGGATATTTACCAAAGCTTTACCCTTTTTATATGCATTAGGCTATGTCTTCGATGACGTCAATGATAATTCAAAAATTTGAATTATAAACTTTATAACCCTATATTTAGGGTTAGCTTAATTAATTTATAAATTAACTTATAATTAAATTATAATTAATTTACAATTAACTTAATAAATTTAAAGTTAATTAAATTAATTTATAAATTAAATTATAATAAAACTATTATAATTAATTTATAATTAATTAAATCTTTAGGTCTTGCACCTTTAATATTATAATAAATTATTATAATATTATTTTTCTTGGGCCTTCCTTTTGCCCTTTAAACCTCATCTGACCACCTGGGAGAAATACTTTTTGCACTTGATTACAACTGAAACTGATGTTGCTCATTAAAACTGATACTCACTAGTGTTGACTTCTTGACATCAATGACAACAAAACTTGCTCATATTTCCAACAATATCCCCCTTTGTCATTGATGGCAACCCAATTACCTTTTACCATTTCCTTAACCTTTTTTTATTCTGCTCCCCTTGGGAAACTGCTCCCCCTGACTCAATGCTCTCCCCTTAAATCAAATCTCTCCCCCTTACTCAAATCTCTCCCCCTTTGACATCAATGGCAAAGGGTCACCTTTGGGGCTCGGGGCTAAGAATGAAACTCTTAGCTTAGCCCCTCCCCCACCTCCTCTTGAGGTGGTTAATTCTGGGGTGGGAGTATTTCTACTCCCAGCATGCACTGATCTTTACCTTTGTCCACTTTCCTTCTCATCTGGTCCTTCTGATTCCTCTGACTATTCATGTTCCTGCTTGTCTCTAGAATTTTTTCTCTACACCACTTTGTTGTATGTCCATCATTATTGCACTTATAACACTTAATGTTATTATTCCTTGGAGGTGCAAATATCTTGGGATTTCTTCTGGTGAAGCCATATCTATTCCTATCATGAACCCTGCAATTCATTGCCTTGTGACCAAACTGATTACAAGAGTAGCAATACCCTTGAAAAATCTACATATTTTTGAAATTTCCATATTCCTATCTTTCATGTGTCCTACATTAAGAAGCTTTGTGCCCAAACCTGTGACATGAGAAGCATCATCCATTGAAACTACCTTGCCTTGACCTCATTGGTCTCTTAGTCTCTTTTACCCTATGTTGGTTCCTATTCCATCTGTTCCTCTTTTGTGCATTGTTCCTTTCCTTGTTGAACTTTCTATTGTCCAACTCATCCTCAGAAGTCTCACTCTCTCTTACACTCTCTTCTTCTAAAGTTTCTTCTTCTTCAAAACTTGAGGTTGACTCCTCTCCTTGTTTCTTTTGTACCTATTCAAAACCAAGACCTATTTTGTTTGTTGACCATCTTTGTACCTTGATCATCTTATCTACAATCTTTGAGCTCCTTCCAAACTTGTGTAACCTATCCTTAGACTCTTTTACTTCTTCCCTTAGTAGAGCCACTTCATGTTCTAACCTTTCACATTCTAAGACCTTTGCTTCTAACTTATCTTTAAACTTCCTTGTCTTAGCCATTGACTTATTTAGATCCTCTATAAGCTTTCCTTTCTCTTCATCACATTCTTGAAACTGAAGCTTAAGTTGGGAGTTTTGCTTTCTTACCTTATTTAATGCATCAAGGGCATGAATAAGTTCACCTTCAAGATCAACTTCTCCTATTTCTTATTCTTCCTCTATTTGTTTACCTTTGAAAACATCTTCATTCTTTTCTGACTTGTCTTCTATAGGATCACCTCCTTCTTCTTCTAATGCCATTAGAAGATTCTCTTCTAGTCCTTCAAGTGTATCTTCATATTCATCATCACTAAAACTGAAACCACTCTTTGTACAACTATCTTCAAGATGACCAAAGTTACCACATCTAAAACACTTGAGGATTATTGGTGACCTTTTCCTAACCATTTCCTTTTCTTTTTCCAGAAATAGAACTTCATATTTATCATTATCTGAGGAACTATTATCACTATCACTTGAGTACTTACTTGCCTTGTCTGCATAGTAACTCTTCTTCTATCTTTGAAAGAACTTCTTTCCTTGCTTGCCTTGACCATCCCTACTTTTCTTTTGGTACCTATATTTTTCTGATTCCCTATTCTTATGATCCTATTTTTCTTCATCATTGCTATTTCTAGCTTCTTGACAATCAGTTGCATAGTGACCATACTTTCCACAATTGAAACATCTAACAGATTTCGCATCTTTAAATCTTCTTGGATCCTTGTTCCTTCTGCCATAATTTGCTTCTTCATCATTGGATGACTCATTGCTTGAATCTGACTTCTTACCCTTTGTCTTCTTAGTAGCTTTGAAGGCTGCTTCTTTTCGGATATTAGGTTCCTCTTTTGTTCTCATCTCAAAAGTTGTAAGAATGCCAAGTAATTCATCCCTTGTCAAAATATCACCATATTTTGATTCCTCTATAGCTGAAATATTTTCACTAAACCTTTTTGGGAGTGATCTTAAGATCTTATCACAAACATCAGATTCTTGAACCTCAAGTCCAAGTCCTTGCATGGAGTTAACAACCTCATCTACACGAAGTAGATAAGCACTAATGTTTTCCTCATCCTTCATTTTTAGATCTTCAAATTGTCCCTTGAGATTTTGCAACTTTACCTTTTTGACCTTTTTATCTCCTTCATATATGCCTTGCAACTTATCCCAAATTTCTTTTGTTGATTTGCAATGCATAACCTTAACAAACTCTGTTCTATGCAAACCTCTCAAAATTGCATTCATTGCTCTTGAATTGTAATGATGTAGAAGCTTACCATATTTATCTGTAGGTGGAGTAGTTGGTGGTGTGTATCCATTTTCAACTGCTTCCCATATTTCATTGCCAAGTGCCATCAGGTGAATCTTCATTCTCATACTCCAAAATACATAATCACTTCCATCAAACACTGGTGCTGAATTATCTGAGGATCCACTCTTAGAATCCATTTGTGTTCTTGTAAGCTTTTCCTTCAAGCTATTAAACTCTTCCGAAGGAACCCACTCTGATACCAATTGAAGAACACAAGCTTATACTAAGAGGGGGGTGAACAGTATAAGACCACTTTTTACTTTTTCTTTCCCAATCAATATTATGCAATGTATCAATAGCAATATCAATAATAGTAATCAAAGCAATGCACAAATCACCACACACAATAGAGACACCAATTTAATGTGGTTCACCCAATGTGGGCTACTCCACGGAGAAAATATTTCACTAAAATTTTCTCAACAAATCTCTTGGGAAACCTTTCCCTATTACAATGTTTATGGACCTCTATCCAAAGGAGACACCAATCCCCTAATCAAGTTCATGGATCTCTATCCATAGGAGACACCAATATCCTCAACTAGTTCATGGATCTCTATCCATAGGAGAACTCCTTTCTCCTCTGCTCTGGTTGGTGATCTTCTAGAAGAACTGTTACCTCCACTACACTGGCTAATGGATCTCTATCCACTGAAGACTCATATCCTCACTCAGAAGACCTATCCTCACTACCCTAGCTAATGGACCTCTATCCACTAGAGACTATCATCCTCTATACTCTATCACCTCCAAAGCTTACTCTCAGCTCTATCTCAAATCTGCACTAAACACAGTCCTTCGATCTAGCACAAATCTACTCAATATCTATCTCTGGTCTAGCATAAATCTATCCTCAAATATACACCAAACTCTATCCTCAAATATGCACTAAACATAGTCCTTCGGTCTAGCACAAATCTGCTCAATATCTATCCTCAAGCCTTAACACAAAGCTTGACTCAATCACAAATCAACTCTACTAGATCTGCTCCAAACCTTAACTCAAGGTTTGAACAAATCAATCAATCAACTATGCTCTCAAGTCTTCTCAAAGACTTATCTCAAATCTACATTGTAAGCTTCCACAAAATCTCACACTAATCTATCCACAAGTCCTCTCTAGAACTTGTCCAATCTACTCTCAATATCTATCTTCAATTTATTGTAAGCTTCCACAAAATCTCACACTAATCTATCCACAAGTCTTCTCAAAGACTTACCTCAAATCTACTCAACAAGTCCTCACTAGAACTTGTCCAATCTACTCAACAAGTCTTCACCAAGACTTACCTCAATTTTCACACTCACAACAATACCTCAAATCTCACATTCTCTCTTTTTCACAAAAACATATAGAGAATTGTTAGAGACTCAATATGCTTCACACTCACAACAATGCTCAATCACTTTCAATCTCTCTTTTTACCACAGAAACATATAGAGAATTGTTAGAGACTCAATATGTTTCACACTCACAAACACTCAATCACTTTCAACCTCTTTCTCAAATCAATTCAGAATATAGAACAATTTGTTTCACAGAATTAGAACTATCACTTCAACACTTCCACTTGACTAGGCTCAATCAACTCCACTCAATCAATCACTCAATGAAATACTTCCTTGCTTACAAACCCTAGTCCAAGCATATGAATCACTCACTCAATTATTTCCAACAATGCTTATCAAACAATCTCACATAACAATGATACTCATGATCTTTCACAAACCTAGTTAAAGATAGTTCACAACTTCACATAACAATGATACTCATGTTCTTTCACAAACCCTAGTTCAAGCATATGAAAGCTTACTCAATATTTCCAACAATGCTTATCAAACAAGGTTTTTATCATCAACTCTTACTCGAAAAAACTTTAACAATCAAACTCAACAATGCTTACCAAACAATCCTTTTCACTCCAACTTAGCATTCACAACATCCAATCCAACAATATTTTTCTCACAAGGAAGATTTACCCATACCTTTTATTTTGATGGAGATATGTCTTCAAAACCTGTCTTAACCACAATCAAAATTTTCTTTACCAACACTAGGGTTAGGTTACCACAACCTCTCTCAAGATCTCCACAAAATAATTTTCTCAAAGATTATTTTTCATACAAAATAACAAATCCTTTTGTACACCTTATAATCTCCAAACTCACAATATTCAATTTAATAATTTCACCATAACACTACACTTAACAACAAGTATAGCAAAGTCCTTATACACCTTATAATCTCCAACTTCATAAACTCTAATCACCAAAAATTAAAATCAAATATTTAATTTTTAATACCCTTATATCTCCCTCAAAAACTTTAATCAACCTTTATTTTTCACAGCAAAGCAACCTCCGAAATTACAACCTTAGCAAGAGAATAAAATCGGTGCATACCTTATTTAGCCCAGCAAAACACTTTCAGTGGGTTTCGAACACCTAACCTCACCACTCCAAGTGCCTTAGCAAGACGTGCACCCACCACGTGGGCTACAAGCCTCTAGACAAAGGAAAAGGCTAACGCCTTTCCTTTGTTTTCCACCTAGCATGCAAACTTCACCAACAAAACCTTCCTCCGCTTCGCAAAATGCAAACCCGCGGGATTCGATCCCTGCACCTCATGCTTGCCAATGACTTGGTGCCTCCCTTGCTGCCAGTTGCGCTACAAAGCACTTTGGGATATGAAACAAAAGGCTCTCCTCCTTGTCCTATATGCTGCCATGCTTAATTTTCAAAACACACGATCGCTTGTCTTTTTCAATGCGCACACAAATACTTTGATCATGGATGGGATATTTACCAAAGTTTTACCCCCTTTTATATGCATTAGGCTATGTCTTCGATGACATCGATGATAATTCAAAAATTTGAATTATAAACTTTATAACCCTATCTTTAGGGTTAGTTTAATTAATTTATAAATTAACTTATAATTAAATTATAATTAATTTAAAATTAACTTAATAACTTTAAAAGTTAATTAAATTAATTTATAAATTAAATTATAATAAAACTATTATAATTAATTTATAATTAATTAAATCTTTGGGTCTTGCACCTTTAATATTATAATAAATTATTATAATATTATTTTTCTTGGGCCTTCCTTTTGCCCTTTAAACCTCATCTGACCACCTGGGAGGAAACTTTCTTTTGCACTTGATTACGGAACCTGAAACTGATGTTGCTCACTGAAACTGACGCTCACTGGTGCTGACTTCTTGACATCAATGACAACAAAACCTGCTCATATTTCCAATAAAAGGGGCTATCGATCAACAGTTGGTGATGAAGTCCAACTCATTGATGTTTAAATGAATTGTGGTGTGTGGGGTTATTTTTATTATGCAAAATAAATTAAAATCAAGAAGCACTCAATGATATTTTACTAATGCATAAAATGACATTTTACTTTTATAAATCCTATAAAATAACAAAACTTCTAAAATGTAGAACCCTACATGAGATCAGCCTGTGAGCAGACAAAAATAGAAAATCCAAATGGTGATAGGTACAGATCCATCACAAATAGAGACGACTACTGATAGAGGTTGTCTATCATAGAGATAACCATAGAAAGGGACCGTATAAACCAGAGATAGCCTCGGATAGGGGTTTTCTAAAATAGATATGGTGATAGACAGAGCCTGACACTATACATTTTTTTGTATTTTATTCTCTATAATCTAGAATATTTCATACAAATTTCTTTATAAAAATAGAGATAAATGAATAGAGGTACTCACCTTGATGGCCTAAATTTGATGAAGATCCTTCTCTTTGTTATTTTTGCTTTGATCTGAGGTCATCCTTATCAGGTATGGTTGCAAAATAGGGGTCATATTAGGGTCAAAAAATCACCAAACAAGGACCGTATCTATGTCAAATGGTTAGACTTGCAACCTGCAATAAAAAAATAGAAAGCAATTAGCAGTATCAATGAAATATAGGGACTATGTCCCACCATGATCGCCATTGAAGTGCCAAAAAAGACCATACATCCAAGCAAATAAAATATTGAAAGATAGCAATAATAATGAAACCACAAAGATAAGAACAAGATATATATAAATGAATTATGGTGCCCTTTTATTATTAATATTCATTCTTTTCAAGGAGGTTACAATAATATCCCTCTAAGGGATTTGCTATCGATCTGATACAAAGAGTTATAATAAAATATTTTGGATGTACTGTGTAGGATCTTCCTCACACCCACAAACTAATTGGGGGTAGGTTTTTCATGACTACCATAATGATTGATGTGCAAAGATCTGGCACTCCTCTTCCCTCATAGATATCTATCACCTACACACAAGGAAAGCAAAGCAATTAGTAGCATATGTAGAGCCCTTTGAGATAGGGCTCGATGTAATGATAATGAAAGTAGTAAATAAATTGAAATATGATAGAAGCATACATTTTTTAAAGCCTAGCTATGCTAAAGCAGTAAATAGAAACGATGCTAAAACTTATGATGCAAAGAAATAAAGAAACAAATCTATACCCTAGAGGTTATCTCTATGTGGGATTGTTATACCTATAGGTCATCTTTGATCGATATGGCTACTAACTTGTCAGTGCTTTCTTGAGGTCAATATGGGGGCAACTCCAGGTTTGATTTGGGATTTTGTTGATGGATTGGTGCATTCATACAAATGGCTTATTGGGTTTAAATCATTCTTTGAAGCTAGAGTGTGATTGCAGAGTGAATATGGATGCGTTCTTCAAACTTTTGAACAAACCAAAGATATAGCTTCTATGGTGAGAAGAATTCAAATGCTTGGAGGCTCGTGGTTGAATTTTGGTAGCACTTCATTGCTTGAATATTTAAAAAATCAATATTTTTTATTGTGATGTGAGCACTATTATATAGATTCCTCGAAAGGAATCTAATAATAGCACAACCCTACGCATGAAAAATTGAAGAGGTAGATTACATTAAGAAAAGTGAATATCTATCTTCAAAATCTCTATGCAATTGAATGTGTTATGCAGTTGTTCTAATCTAGGCTCATGCACACGCTAAATTGCAATGCAAGTTCATGCATGAGGTTAACTAGTATTTTTTATTACCAGTTATGTCCCAATATTTTTTTGATCTTGTTTTGGTGTGACCTTATTGGGGTGAGAGGACCTTGAATGGAGGTCATCCCTTAGTGAGATGACCTCTAGAGGCCATCTCTTAGAGGAACGACCATGGCTATAAAAGGAAATATCCTTGTTTGAATGGTGAAAACCACTTTTTTAGCTCTAGGGATGCCCAAGGTGGATCATATGGTCTAAAAGGATTCCATGTAGGTAGTCTCCTCAACATGACATGTTTTAGGTGTCTACACAATATCCTAATCCTAGCTTTATTCAAAAATACATTTAATGGTCGCTTCTCTAATTTTATAGTAGATATTTCTCTAGCCTTATTCCTCTTCTCAAAATTCTCTTGAGACCACTTCTCTCGGGTCTTCTAATTTTGCAACTCTTCAAATCCTCTTCTACAACTCTTCAACTTCTCTTCTTGAATCTCTACTAAAACCTTTTCCTAGTTTCCTCAATCTTCCAACTATGGGAACTCTACAATGAGATCTATATGCTGGATCTCCAAAAATTTCTACTTTCAATCTCTTAAGTCTTCAAAGTTTGTTGCTCTTCAAATCTATAATAATACCAATTGTTAGGTCTTCTCTATCTCTAATTTTCAAACTATAATGATAACCTTCTACATGGTCTCTTCAATCTTTAATATGTAGTATTCTACTTGTAATCTTCAATCTCCAGTCTTCTCAATCTTCAATCTCCAAGTGATAACCTTCTGCATGGGTCTCTTCACTCTCCAATATGTAGTCTTCAATCTACAATATCCTATCTCCAATATTCTATCTTCCAAAATTGGAAGTTCTTCAATCTGACCTCTTTCAGGTCTCTTCAACTTCTCCAATCTATAGCTATCTTAAATCTGCAATATCCTATCGCCAACCTTCTATCTTCCAAAACTGGAAGTTCTTCAATATGACCTCTTTCTTCAACTTCTCCAATCTATAATTTTCTATTTGCAGTCTTCTATGGGGACTTCCTTCTCGAGTATCCTCAATATTCAATCTCCAATGGAGTCTTTGCCTTAGACCTCATTACTCTTCAATATCTAACTTTCTACAATAAAGAATTAATCCATGCACAAGGAAAGCACATAGAATTTCAAGCAATGAAGGTGAAATTCTTCTCTATACATTGTAGGAAGCTTCTCAACTTCTAGGTGTTAATTTTTTGCAACCAAAAACTTAGATAGTAGTACCAAATATATTAGAATTTCTAGACTTCCAAAATAAATCAACTTAACTAGTTATTCTCAAAAGTAGTGGAACAAAATATTATAGAGTCTAAGAGAAAATAATGAACAAAATAATAGACCTTATTTTGGTATTTGGGATGGCAAGAGCGGGATCTAGTAATGGTGGGAGTGGGATCCAGCAGCCAGGGTCAACGTAGGTTGTAGGGGATCCAGAATCAGGTGAGGATGTGGACGGGGCAACGGGTTCTCACGAGATGGCGCATGCAGATCCCCAAGACAAGGATCCCCCTAATAAGCCTATCGATGGGCCTAGACCTGGGAGCCCTAGAAAATCCTCCTATGCCTAGATCATCTTGGACGAAGTAATCCTTTGCAAACCCTCAAGTGTAAATCTATCTCTAGTGGATGGGATTGAACATTACCATCCCATAAAATGTTTTTTCCAACTACATATATGGGGTCTCCTATTCCCTTGTCGAGAATTTCATCGAAGGACGTTCAAAAATGGAGACCATAAGGTGTTGGGTCTTCTCCAAATGGAAAATGATAGATAATATAGAGATCATTGCCATCTCGAGGATCTTCTTCATCATTAAACTCAAAAATCGAGATGACACCAATCAAATCCTCATAGGAGGACCCTTGTTTCTAGGCAGGAGAATCTTGTTCCTTAGGTGGTTGCCGGTGGACTTCAACTCCAGTACCCAAAGTATTAACTTCACCCCTATATGGGTTTGTATCCCAGAATTACCTTTCCACCTCTGGCAAGAGGATGTTCTAAAAGCTATTACAGGTGCTATCGGTGAGCTGGTGGCTTTTGATCTTGCAACTCTGTAGACACCAAAACAGCACCAATCCGATTATGTGACTGCAAACACTGATCGCTTTGACACACACACAGCCCCTAGGGCAGCCCTCAGAGGTTAAACAGTGGTCCTAACCACTTTTATAGCAATTTTGTAAGGTCAAAAGGCAATTTGGCACATTCAGGCACTTTGCTCAGTATTCGTCTCACCCAGGGACGAATTCAAACTTGGATTCGTCTCACCCAGGGACGAATTCTTAATTCGTCTTTGGTCAGGACGAATTCCAGGTTTAACGGGCAAAAAGAAGAATGGCGCCAAGTGGCAGCCAAAGACAGTCAATTGATGACTCTTGCTTCGCACGCGCGTGTAGGTGGGCAGATGGGCCGTTAGAGGACTGTCACAAGGGCATTCATGAAAGCCCAAGTCATGGAGGACCTTCCTCTCCCATGAGAAGACATGACCGCCACATGGCACCTATGACCACCACATGGCGCTTATGCATGTCTCTCCAAAGAGACCCCCTGGGTCTATAAAATGGTGGACTTTTCCCACCCAAAAGAAGAAGGAGGAGGCATTTTCAAGCAACGAAGTGCTGCCGATTTGATACCACGCCTTTACCCTTTTGATTTGCATTTTCCACATCCTTAATCTCTTTCGCAAGAGAGGTTATTGGGTGGCTATTGGAAGTGTGAATTCGGACCCAAAAACCCGACATTTGGCCACTTTAATCCACCAATTTGCCGACAACCCCATCCTAAGAGATTTTGGGCCCATCCCAAGTGGATTGGTGCCAAAATCAAGTTCCAACGGTGGGCGGCCCACTTGGGCGCCCCGCACCTTTTGAGTTTCATTCTAATTGGTTTTTTTGTCATTTGTTCATCTTTCATTTCATTTTATGCTGTCTAGATAGTTCATATGTTCGATTCCATAATGTTTTGATCAGATTTCATCATGTTCTCGTCGCTTTTGTTATCCCACTAACTTGCAGGTAGCGACGCCAAATTCTCGTTGATGGAGGTCAAATTGGGAGAATCCGACCATCTAGGTCATCCCAAAATGCCCCCAATTAGCTAACCCCTCTGTTTTTAGGTCATTTGGAGATCCCGAGGTGTGACATTTGAGCGGCATCAACTCGGCATTTTAACACAGTCGAATTCGTCCTACCCGAGGACGAATTACAGTCGGATTCGTCCTACCCGAGGATGAATTACAGTCGAATTCATCCTGACCAGGGACGAATTGCAGTTGAGTGCGAATTGGCCGACTGTTTCGATGGCAGTGGCCTTCTGGTAATGTTTTCTGGTCTCTGTCGAGTTTGCAGGTCATTTAGAGTCATTTTGTCTATCGATTTGGCTAATCTTTTACATGCATCTTTCATTAATTTTAGAGAACAAACGTTTCTTATTTGCAGCAGGTGCTACTAACATCTTTGTTGTTTCTTTGATCGCAGGAGGAGCAGCAAAGGTTAAGGACTCATCAACACCAACGGCGGCAACGTCTTGGCCCGCCCATTTCAAATGTGGGCACGCGGAAGGAGGAACATTAAGTCTTGATTGTAACCAAATTCATTTAACGCTCCTAGCCCCTGAAAAGGGAGGAGGCATCTTTGTAACCGAGATCAAGAGAGTTAAATAAAAGGGCTGTGATTTCTCCATTTTCTTGTATCTCATTTCAATGCGTCTCTTTCATTTCATGCATTCTACATTTCTAGGACTTAAGCGTGTTTGATTTTGAATACATCGCAATTAGTGTTTCCTTCACCCGAAATCTCGTGCTTTCAGTGGCGATCACGGTGGGACCCTGTCCCCTAGTTTTAAGATCAAGAAACTGATCAGATTTTTGTGTTTTGTGCTTGACAGGTACCTTTTTCAATTTTTGACTGTTATTCGTCTTTGCCCGTGGCGATTACTTTACTGCAATTCGTCTGACCTTGAGACGAATTCTAATTCGTCTCTGGGAGGGACGAATTCTGTTCTGTAATTCGTCTCACCGAGGGACGAATTTTTGTCTATGAATTTTTAGAGCCGAAGATCAGAAACAACAGGTTTAGGCAGAGAAAGGTAAGGGTTTCAAAACTGTTCCTGTCATTTTTTTGCTTTTCTGTTTCTATTTTTTGTCAATTTTGCTTTCTTAGGGAAAGTAGTTGCTTCTGCATGTTTCATTTTTCAAATAAAAAGAATCACACACACTTCACGCAACATCTTTAAACCAAGGAGCTGGTCGTAAAACCCCAGCCCTTGATCAAGACCTTCGGTGGATTTCATCACCACCTTGGCTTGATTTTGCATCCATTTCCTCGATTGTCACTGTTGTTAGGCGTAAATCCTGATGAAAGCTGACCGAGTGTCGCTGGGGTGATTCCCAGCGTGCGAGGATAAGTCTTCTATGGTAGGTGTCATTAACAGGACAATCCCCCTTCCGTACCGCCTACGTACCATGTACCATCTGCTCTCACGTACCTATAGTCTCCCTCTCGTAAGGGCGGGTATATAGAGAGGTTGGTATATCGGCCTGGTTGGTATATTGAAGGGGCGACCATTTATGGGAGTTATATGAGCCTTCATTACGCATTTAAACGTTCTTCAAAACTTTCAAAAACAAAACAAAATCATCAAAATGCACTAAAACCAGTTTAGGACACACCATTAATCTTTAAAAGAGATAATCACCGTTTGTGTATGTGTGTGTTCATTTCTGCTTAGTGTAACAAAAAAAAAATCAAAAATCATAAACGAAAAGATAAAAATCTGCTTAGCTAGTAGAAAGGTACCACAATGGTGTACACCCGTAGCCAAGCCCAATCAAGGGCAGAAGCTCCGGAAGGTGCACAAGAAGCGGGCACAAGTCGCCTTCGCTTTAGCCCTAAAGACTTGGTCATACCGCCTTGGCGGTCTGGGCCACAAGAGAATCCACATCATTCCATGTCTAGGTGGAATTACAGGGACACCCCTCTGGGGGATACGCCCATTCAGAACAGCCCCTTTCGGGAAGAAGCTTTACATGTAGCACTCAACGCAAATAGAAAACCGCCTTTTGAGGCTAGATATGAGTGGCCACAGCGCGATGAAGTGCTAGAGAGGCACAGTGTCCATGAGGAGAGACAACGTGAATATGGCATCTCTCCTTTGCCTCCCATTAGAACTGAAAGACAAAACCCAGAGCGTAGGGCTCTCCACACAGGGTGAGCTAACTCCGCTCGCCCCTTTCACACCTATGAAAGGGAGTACGAGGAAGATCATCGCATTCCTCGAGAGCAACATACAGCGTGGGAGCCTTGCGCTTCCGCACCTGCTAGATATCATGATCACCCATTAAGGCCAGAGCCTCAAGTAAATGCCGCCAATCTCGACAGAGGGAAGCGCCACATAGAAGTCTCGGATCCTCAAAACCGAGATAGATACATCGGAGAGGCGACTAGGCCTCCTAGAATCAAAATGACAGAGCAAATTGACTTATCATTTGCTAGACATGCCGCCCGCCAAGCGCAGATCAAGCAGCTTGAGCAGGATCAACAACAACTAGAACAATTATATCACCTTAATAAAGAGTGCATTCGATGCCAAACAAATGAGCTGCTCCGCACCACTATGCCTGAAAAGGTTCAGACCCCCCAAACATAGAGGGCAGAAAGGTACGAGAGGCACAACCTCATAGTGCATGATAGGTCTCCAAGACCTCGCCAAGAGGTGCCTTTAAGACACCCGAGACATGAGCGGGAGGCCACTCCCAGGAATGACGATGGGCACCCTCCGTGGGTGCCCACCCCTGTTCATCGAGCTCGCCCAATAACTCCTCGAGAAGCTTATGAGGAGTATGAACAAGAAGAACGGGCCGAAACGCCCTATCAAGGCAGAGGAGGTGCTATCCAGCCACCCCTCCATAGGCCCCCAGTTGCCCGTAACACACAACGAGAACGAGTTACGGAGGAAGAGATTAAATCTTTCGATGCATACAAAGCGCTATTAGAGCATTTGGAGTCTATGGAGACTAAAGCTTCTGGGCACCAAAAGCCCATGCTACGACAACTCCGCAGTCATCCGGTGCATCCGTCAGTGCCCACACCTCTTTATCCCGAACATTTCAAGTTGCCTCAGTTGGCAGTCTTTAAGGGTGAAGAAGATGCTCAAGAGCACGTGACAAGATTCCTGAGCCAATGCTTTGGCATTCAGGATAATGATGCACTGTTGCTAAGGACTTTCATAACCACATTCGTAGGTCCTGCCTCGGATTGGTTCACATAGTTGCCGAAGCACAACATAAATAACTTAGATCAATTAGTAGATGCGTTCCTGGAATGCTTTGCCTTCAACACCAAGAAGAAGGCATCACTGAGTGATCTGGCCAGCCTCAGGCAATATGAGGAAGAGACAATGGCGGCTTACGGGAATCGATGGAGGGCTCTGCTTTCTAAGCTACCTTACCTTCCCCCTATGTCCGACCTCACACAAATGTTTTCACGGAGTTGTCTGAGATCGATCTCTGGGCTATTGCAGCTGCAGCAATACGCCAGCCTAGAAGAAGCTTTGGCGCAAGCCAGAGTTATCGAAGAGATCAAAATATAGGAAGGCAAAATCGCCAAGCCTAAAAAGAAAGAGTGGAACAAAAACACTAAGACAGGGACTACGCAACCAAAACCTGTTGTGGTTAATCAAGTTGCGATAAATGTTCCCAAGCCTGTGCAAGAAATACAGCCTCAAAAGGCTAATTATCAGCAAGTGCCTCCTAATTATGAAAGAGAAAATAAAAAATAGGAGCAAAATCAGCAGCGTCGCCCTAGGCGACAATTCACTCCTTATACGGAGTCCAGGGACTCCCTATTTGACCGCTTGTCAGCGGAAAATCTAATCACCCTTCCAGAAATCCAAACCATAGATCCTAACGCTCCCAAGCCTAAGGGATACAGAGAGGATTTATATTGTAGGTTCCATAGGCGAAGGGGACATGACCTGAATGGATGTTGGAAATTCAAGGGCTTGATACAAGATTTGATTGATAATCAAACATTGGCAGTGGACAACCCCATAGCGCCAAATAATCAATAGATGGGGGTATTCAAGGACCCTTTGCCTACCCACGAGGCACAGGCAAAACCTCTTCAGGTTAATGAGGTGCGACAGAATCTTCCCATGCAAGGGTATGTGGGAATGATCAGCATAGTAACAAGGAACAAGAAATACCCAGGAGTTGCCACTGAGGCAGCTACAAGAGAAGTTCCTTCAACGTCGCACCCTCAACAACACCCTGTGCAGTTGCCTCCGCCTAGACCCGAGGTCACGATACGGACCAAACTCACGCAGAGTTTGCGGACCACATCGGCTAGGCTTTCCATTTATGAGCTTATACAATAGTCAGCACCCCATCGAGAAGCTCTCATGGAAATTTTGAAAGCCATCGAGTTACAGCCTCACGAAGCGAATTCCTTCAATAACTTCGTGGGACATGTAAAATGATGTACGGAGCCAGTCATTACCTTCGAGAGAGGATGAAGTTAAAATAATATCGAATGACATGGCAGATCCACCCCTGCACGTTATCGTGCGGGTCAACGGGATCCCGTACAAGAGAGTGTTGGTAGATACCGGCTCGTCCAATAACATCATTACCACTGCAGCATTAAAACATCTGAAGCTGCCAGCCTCTCATATCATGGCTTCCACATACACACTGCGAGCATTCAACGATGCGATATGCTCGACAGTCGGCACAATTGTTCTACCCGTCCAGGTAGGACAAAAGACGATACCCACATTGTGCCATATTTTGGAAGGCGAGATGGCATACAACATATTGCTAGGGCGACCATGGATCAGGGACATGAAGTGTGTCCCTTCGATAGCTCACTAGTGTCTGAAGTATGCATTTGAAGGAGAAATACATGTAGTCCCGATGGACTTAGAACCCTTCAAATATTGCAATGCAGTGCAATTGATGCCGCAATCGACCCTCCCATCGACGCACTTGGATTTCCAGTTAAATCCATCTAGACAGGGTCCGATGCCGCGGGCACCACTGGTGACTAATCCATCAAAACCCTAGCCAGGTGCATCTTCATCATCTGCTCCTTCATTACCAATGCCACCTGTCATGGCTAAACAGAAGGACAAAGGAAAAAAGATCCTGGAAGAGGCTCAACCCCTAGAAGAGGTGTTGCCAACGATATCAACTGTCTCAATAGAAGAAATACCTAGCACAATGGAAGCTGAAGCTCCTAATCCACCCAACATGGAATGGACTCAGGAAGGCCTTCCATTTCCTCCCTCTCAATCGTCAACAATTATCGTTGAAATAGCCAGTACGGGCCTGGGGGAATATCTAGTGCAGAATGTTGTAGCAACGCCCATGCTAGAATCAGTGCAGGACATGGGGAGACCTCGCCTTCCCATAGGGACAGTTGTTCCTTTAGGTTACCCACCAAACCAGACAAATTTTGTGTATGGGGGCCTTGATCATGGTATCGAACCATGCAAGCAAAAGGACGAGGACGAAGAGCCTTTTGCCAAAAATATCAATTATCTCGTCGAACCCGGACTTCGCTCCGAGATATCTCGGCCAGTGCAATTGGCACGGATACGGGTTAGGCAGGTATGAGCAAGGGGTGCGTGTCCTTTGCCAGCCAAGATATCAAATGCCTTATGATAAGTCAGGAGTAGGGTTCAACCACTCCCCGCCCTTAGACATCTTGGTGGAAAACATGCAAGGCCTAGGAATAGGCAACAAGGGTGGATTGGCATCAGATCCTTATGCCAACCCAAACACAACGTACACATTGGGAGATTATCTCCCATGGTCAACAACCACCCTTGGTAACATCAATAACCCTTCTCCGTTGATAGAGAGAGGTGAAAGTTCGGACACTAACTTCCAAGGAGAGCATAAACAATGTCCAGATATCTTTTTGAAATTGTTCCCTTTAGAGGTTCCAATTGAACCAGTGCAATGTCAAGAGAATCAGGTCCCCCCATCGAGTGTGGAACAACCGCAATGGGATCAGATTAATTTGCTCGAACAAGATGAGCATAATATGTCGCAGATAGCTGTCGGGGCCAACGAGGGCCTTTGGATCACCGACAATGATTACGTAGATGAAACTGAGATGGACTATCTTAATCATGCGCGACGGCACAATCACCCTGTAACCCATGAACAACTGATGGCACAACTAGGCATAATATTAGGGCATGAATGGCACGTAGACCCAGCAGGGTGGGACCAAGTGTTGGATCAGTGGCTCCAAGTTTACGATGAGCACCGTCCACCCCGAGACCCTATAATGACATCAGTGCCGAGGGAAGACCCTGTCTTCCTATCAACCCATAGGGCCGATCCGTTCATGCCCGTCCCTACAGAGCCAGATCCAGAGCATAGGGAGCATCCAGAATGTTCGAGTTATCACACCCACGGTAATGGAGACCAAATTCATTTCATCCACATGATCTCCATTGATTTGACCGCACCCATCCGCAATCCGACCGATCCAACATGGTCATTGCATCTAGACATAGATGCCATCGATTGGGATCACGTCAATTCACCGCTCTCCCCATCAGAGTATTGGCCTTTCGATAAAATGCCTCATTTTACCCCAGGGACAACTCAAGATATTTTTCAAGCTGAAGAGGGACCCGAGGTTCCAAACGTAGATTTAAACTCAGCTAATGATATCCATTTGATCCCGACTCCACATCAGTTGGAGGACGGATCCCACATGTCAGTCGAGGAGACGACCGACGTAGACATCGGCTTAGACCCAATGAATCCATAGATTATCAAGTTGGGGGTAAGCTTATCCCCTGAAGAGCAAGCCGACTACATTGCCCTTCTCAAAGAGAAGAAGGAGGTTTTTGCATGGTCATACAGAGACATGCCGGGACTAGATCCGTAGCTAGTCACGCATAATCTAACGCTTGACCCGACAATCAAGCCAGTTAAGCAAAAACTATGAAAGATGCACCCAACAGTGGCCTTGATGGTCAAAGACGAATTGCAAAAGTCTGTTGGATGCACAGTTTGTCATCTCGCATGGATTATCCGCCATGGCTCGTCCAACATGGTGCCCGTCAAAAAGCCCGACGGGAGGATTCGCATATGCACCAATTTTTGAGATCTAAACAAAGCGAGTCCTAAGGATGATTTCCCCTTGCCAAGCATCGACGCGTTGGTAGACGCTACAACAGGTCACGAAATGCTATCCCTCATGGATGGTTTCTCAGGATACAATCAGATTCGTATCAATCCTGAGGATCAACTCAAAACGGCATTCACAATGCCTTGGGGGACATTTTGTTATAAGGTCATGCCTTTTGGCCTTAAAAATGCTGGCGCCACCTACCAACGTGCCATGACATACATCTTCCATGATTACATGCATAAAACTTTGGAAGATTACATGGATGATTTGTTAGCCAAGTCTCTTTTGCGCTCAAATCATCTCGATGACTTAAGCAAGATTCTCGATCGCCTCATAGAGCATAAGGTCAGACTGAATCCCAAGAAGTGCGTATTCGGCGTCACATCTGGAAAACTCTTGGGTTTTATAGTCTCAAAGCGAGGCATCGAGGTGGACCCAAAGAAAGTCAAGGCAATCCTTGAAATGCCTCCCCCAACTACTATTAAGCAGCTCAGAAGTTTGCAAGGAAAGGTCGCGTCGATTAAGCGCTTCATAGCGCAGCTATCTGACAAATGTCGACCAATGAACAAATTATTGCACAAGGGGGTTACATTTCACTGGGATGACGAGTGCCAGTCAGCCTTTGATGAAATCAAACAATACTTGGCTTCGCCACCAGTATTGGCACCACCTAGACCAGGAGTGTCGTTCTACTTATACATCTCAGCTATTGAGGTGGCACTGGGCGCCATGCTGGCCCGGAAGAATGAACTTCACAAAGAACAGGCTACTTACTATCTTAGCCACACTGGTCGGTTATGAACTTAACTATGCATACGTCGAGAAACTCGCTCAGTGGTGTTTGCTACCAAGAAGCTACGCCACTACATGCTGAGCAACACTACGTATGTTGTGTCTAAGGAGAATCCATTGCGATACATGATGAGTCGTACTTATCATAGTAGTCGCACGGCGAAATGGATCATGTTGTTGACGGAATTTGACATAGAGTTTATTGGACAAAAATCTATCAAAGGACAAGTCATAGCCGATCAACTAGCAGAGGCTCCTCTTGAAGACGATCAGCCTCTAGTCATAGAACTACCCGATGATGGGGTCTTCCATGTCTCAGAATCGCCAGATTTTGATGAGCCTGAGTCACAGGCCGACATAACCTTATTTTTTGATGGTTCTAAGTGTGAGCAAGGTGGTGGCACGGGAATAGTATTCTTCACACCGTAGGGCGCTCCAATGCCCCTGTCATTTAAATTAAACTTCCCATGCACCAACAATAATGCAGAGTATGAAGCCTTGCTCATAGGTCTTCAGACAACAATCGCCATGAACATCAAATGACTGAACATCTTTGGTGATTCGTTGTTAATTGTCAATCAAGTCAAAGGGGTATACCAATGCAAATGCCCAGTTCTACAGGCTTATAAAGCCCTTGTGGACAAATTCCTGGCAAAACTTGAATGGTACGACATCGAGGCACTCCCTCGGTCATCGAATCATTTTGCGGACACAATGGCCTCCTTGGGGTCACTAATCCCGCAAGACCTTTTCGGTGATATGACAACCATTCAAGTCAAAACCCTATCATAATCTATGATGGAGCATGCAAGCTCTGACTTGACGTCAGGAATCCACATGATCCAGATTGAACCATCCTCGGATAAGTTCTCTCGAATCCATGATCGTCTAAAACATGCCAACTAGGGGTCCTTGTTCTCCCCTACTCCCATTAATAGCAACACAACGTTGTTCTTACAAGTTCTATCCCGCTCAACATTTGTTAGGGATGAACTTCAAGAGGGATTGGCTGTTCATACTATCGAGGTTTTCGATCAACAGGACTGGTATTTACCCATTAGAGACTACCTCAAGTTAGGTAATCTCCCGCTTGGATTGACGCATGCCGCTAAATGAACATTCAAGCAGAAAGCGGCTAAGTATGTCTTGATAGGAGACATTTTGTATCATCGTAGCTATGAAGGGATCCTTCTTCGTTGCTTGGACCAACAAGAGTCCACTTGGGCAGTCGCCCAAGCGCACGATGGTACATGTGGTGGCCACTTCAGTGGTATGGCCATCGCAAAGCGCATTCTTCGCATGGGCTATTATTGGCCATCTTTAGAGCGAGATTGTTGCGCATATGTCAAGAAGTGCGTGAAGTGTCAACATCATGCCAATTTGATGCACGTACCTTCCTAGGCCTTGCAGACAGTCCAGTCTACTTGGCCATTTTCGTAGTGGGGCTTCGATCTAATTGGAAAGATCTCCCCTGTGTCGTCAGGCCGTCACACGTTTATCATAATGGCCACAGAGTATTTTACCAAGTGGGTGGAAGCAATTCCGCTGACCTCTACGACAGGACCCCGCATTGTGGAGTTCATTTTGCATAACATCATATGTCATTTTGGTATTCCATCCAAAATAATCTCGGATAATGGGCCACCATTCAAGAACAAAGACGTGCATGCTTTGACCACAAAGTACAAAATTCAGCACAGTTTTTTGACACCCTATTATCCGCAGGCAAATGGGCAAGCAGAGGCGTCAAACAAAATGCTAGTTGCCATCCTTAAAAAGATGGTCATAGACAGTCATAAGGATTGGCACATCCAAATTCCACTTGCCCTTTGGGCTTATCGCACTAGCATTCGGACGCCCACTGGGGCTACTCCATTTTCGCTCGTGTATGGCTCCGAGGCAGTCATGCCTCTAGAGTTGGAAATTCCTTCCCTGCGCATATCAATGCAAGAGTTCATCAATGATGACGCTACGTGGCAGGCCCGGTTAGACCAACTTACGTTGCTTGACGAAGGACGCGTTAATGCTCTCGAGCACTTACGTATCTATCAAGAGCGACTTAAGAAAGCTTACAACATGAAAGTTCACCTAAGGGACTTTCGGGTTGGTGATTTGGTTTTGAAGGAAAACCAACAGAACTCTAATTTGCCGTCCCACCTAAGGGACAAGTTCACGGCAAATTGGTTAGGTCCATATGTCATTGATAGCAAAATAGGACCCGAGACGTACCGGCTAGCCTCTCTTGACGGAATCAAGGAAACAGAACCCTTGAATATCAATCATTTGCGACCATTCTATATCTAAGAGAGCCATATCCCAAAAAGGCTCCAAGGATTCCTGAAATCGCTTGGTCAATCCCAAAAAGGCTCCAAGGATTCCTGAAATCGCTTGGTCAATCCCAAAAAGGCTCCAAGGATTCCTGAAATCGCTTGGTCAAATCCCAAAAAGGCTCCAAGGATTCCTGAAATCGCTTGGTCAAATCCCAAAAAGGCTCCAAGGATTCCCACAATCGCTTGGTCAATCCCAAAAAGCTCCAAGGATTCTTGAAATCGCTTGGTCAAAACCAAAAAAAGGTTCCTCGAAATCTTGGTCAATCCCAAAAAGCTCCAAGGATTCCCACAATCGCTTGGTCAAACCAAAAAAGCTCCAAGGATTCCCGCAATCGCTTGGTCAAACCCAAAAAAGCTCCAAGGATTCTCCGCAATCGCTTGGTCAACCCAAAAAGGTCCAAAGGATTCCCCTCAAATCGCTTGGTCAAAAGAAAAATAAAATCATCAAAAATAACAAAAATTTGCATCTCATTTCTAGGCATGCTCAAAATTCATCAATACAAAGCTCTTCTCACATCTCATCTTCATATTCACAAAAAAATCAATCCATCAAAAATACAAAAATACGTAGCTGCATTAAGCATCACACCCATACATTGCATATTTGTGGTCGTACAGGTCAAAGGCACCATAGACTGTAATTATTCTGCTAGTCCATCTTGTTCCATAATTTTCCATCTTACATAAACAAACAAACAAACGCCATTTACTGTTGTTTACCACAATAGAGTCAGTGGTCTTATAATGTATCAAGAGTTTTCGTCTTTCAGTCGTCATTTTACTTTCTAGCCACGTACTGTACCAAGTCAGAGAGATTTTACGAAGGTAGAGTTCTACTTGAAATACGCCTTGTTACGTAACATCCTATCACAAGCTAAAACACATAAAACAATTCCTAAGTTGTACGAACGAAAGATGAAACCTGCACAGTAATCTAGGTCACCATAAGCGAAACGGTTATCTTGCTTATCCCCCCGTGTAAATGACCCAAGGAACGCTGAGAGTTGGCAAAAGGACAAGCATCCTCCCTACCCAATTCCCCAAGAATCCCAAATTTCTCTATAGTTGCAAAACATCAAAAAAATTTGCAAACGTCAAAAACTCCAAAATTTGACATCCAACAGTGCACACATCAAAAGCACTTACAATAGTGACTCTTATCACTAAAATCCAAATCCCTTGCTCGAAAGAAAAATATATAAAAATAAACAGTGATTTTTATCACTACAATTGAGCAAGTATCCCAATACAATTGAAGAAAAAAAGGGAGTCGAACTTGAATCCCTGGAACTCTCAGCATTTCGAAAGGTCATGAGGTAAGCCTCAGTACCCGTTTGGTTGACAGCCTATTGGTCACTGGCGGTAAACCTCCCGCATGACGATATATCTGTCACATTAACTTGTGTACAGATCAATGTTTGCATGTGGATGAGCTAGCTTATGGTATCCTAGAAAACACCGTAGATTAATCTAAGTACAATAAAGGAGTTAGTGGAGCTAACTAGGTGATCCTCAGTACAGGTTCGGTTGAAAGCCCATCTGGCACTGGCGGTATCCTAATAAATACCACATAAATGAACTCAATTGCACACACAGGGATGTGAAATAACTTGGTCAAAAACAAGTCCGATTCATACCTTGTTCAAAAGTCTTGTAAGATAAAGTACAATCGTGGCTAGTGAGTTAAAAATCGTCAGAGTCTCAGAAAACCTTAGCTACATTTCTAAACCAAACTGCGTTACTTTTCATCCTTGCAATACCATCAAAAAATACAAAAAAAGAAAAACCACATGTATACATACAAAGTCATTTATCACAGCAATCGCTTAAAAACAAAATAAACAAAGTCCTAAACAGTCTATGGTGCCCTAACCAAACATCACAAATTCCATTCATCCACTTCATTCTTGCATATCACATATAAATCAAAAACACTTGCACTCAACATAACATATGCATCCATCAAAATAAATTAACATGCATACATCCATATTCATCAACCATCATACATAAGATCAAATCATCACATATGCATCAACAAAATAAAGCCGGTATATATATATATATCATCAAAAAAATGCCCGTAGGCTACAAAACTGGTCCTCTGACCCCGCAATCACATAACAAAACCACCCAGCCTAAGGCGTCGGCCACCATGATCACGCAGGATCGGTGCGACGAGAACTACCCCCCATGGTGTGGGTCCTATGGGACCCCTCAGGGCGGCTACTGCTAGCCCCAACATCATGCCTACTACCGCCTCCCTCATCCAATCGCCTACGACGAGATGATGTTGACTGCTCAGTAACACTGTCCCTCGTCCGACGTGAAGATCCACCTCCCGAAGGCTCAGGTAGCCGCCCACCGAGGTGGATGACCTCCCCCTCCAAATCCATCCGATGTCGGCACCACTCCCTCTCCTCGATAGTAAGACAATGCATCATCGCGCTATGCCAAAACCCTATCTCGCTCTGCTAGCTGAGCCCGCAGGAGATCCCTCTCCCGTAGTGCATCCCCCATCTTCTGATCTCGCATCCGTAGCAGCTTTGTCAATCATGCATTCTCAGCATACCCGGACTCCATCTCCTCCGCATCACCGGAGGCATGGGACTCTTTGGAATAGCAGCTTGACTTGGCTCCCACTGCTCCGCCATGTCCTGCATCTTCGGCTGATCCAGAGCCCCCAAATCTACATCAACACCCTCCACCTCCACCATGTCCTCCAAAGGAGCTCCCCAATCATCCCCTGGTGCCTCAGCACCCTCCCCCTGCCACCTTCGCGCCTCCCAGTGGCCCCTCTCCCCGCCATCGTCGTAGTACCCACCACTGGTCATACTCTGTAGTAGTCCCGACGTCATCCACGTCCGGGACGTCGATCATCGCATCCGAATCCTCGCCCAATGGCGTGATGACTGGTCGGTCTAGAGTCCTCTCATCCCCCCAGCGTCGATAGACCACGGGCTCACCAGGCAACCCCTGGCGCACCCCAAACTATCATGTAACCCGGCTGTACGAGAAGAACTCATGCTCGGTCCCATGTCGCCCAATCAACCACCGCTCTCTGCGTACCCGTCGGAGCCACTCTCTAGCCTGCTAGGCTGGACAGTCCCGATAAGGATGCCAAACCACCTCCCCGAGAGTGAGCCGAGAGAAGGTATCGGCATAGTGCCCTACGACACCTACCCAACGTCGACTCTGTCCCTGCTCTCCGGACCGCCGCCACATAACCGCATACCCTATCTCCTTATCCTCCATCGCCGCTCGAGTCATCCATGGTAACCCGGTTGGCCTCTCAACTGCTATGTGCTGCCAACCCCAACACTGCAATAGATAACTGCAACTGATCCCCTTTCGCCGTCGATAGCGGACCTCATACAGCTCCCCATAGAGCTGTGCCAACAATGTCTGTCCCCATCTCAAGATAAGTGGTGCCTCTATCGGGCACTCTACCAACTGCCAAACCAAATCCAATAGGTTCCATGGGAACCTCGCACCTGAAGAGTCAGGTAATAGCATGTTGGAAATGAGGCCCATAAGGAATGCGTGCCTCACTCCCAACACCCCCTCTCCTGCCACCATCGAACAAAAATCCCACCAACCTGATAGTCAATCTCGGCCGTCTCCACTGGGCTCTCTACGCCCAAACGCTCCCCATGGCCGAAGCATCTCGTCAGTACAGTTGTCCGCTGATCACGCGATGATGTCCTGATGGGCAATCCATCTATCGAAATCCATAGAAGCCGATAGATATCCTCCAAGGTAACAGTCATCTCCCCTATCGAGAGATGGAAGGTGTTGGTCCGTGGATCCCAGAGATTGATCAGGGCCATCAAATAGGCCTGATCCATGACCACTGGCTCTAGACGAGCCACCTGCTTGAGCCCAAGGGCATCAAGCCACTCCCAGTCAGCCTCAGTCAGCGCCCCACGCGCTTCAGCAAAAGCAATGGATACACGGTACCGGCTCCTAACAACCTGCAAAAGAAAACAATTCAAAAAAAAAAATTAAAATCACGGAAAAGAACTGTACAACAACAACATGCATATAAAACATTGCCTATCAATGTACAACCAAAACAAAAACAAACAAAAATTCAAACAAAAATTAAATTTTCAGTTCTAGGGTTTCTAATCCTAACTGATTAATTTAAAACAAAAACAAACAAAAATTCAAACAAAAATTAAATTTTCAGTTCTAGGGTTTCTAATCCTAACTGATTAATTTAAAACAAAAACAAACAAAAATTCAAGACAAAAATTAAATTTTCAGTTCTAGGGTTTCTAATCCTAACTGATTAATTTAAAAAAAAAAATTCAAAAAATTCAATTAATTTTTCAGTCTAGGGTTTCTAATCCTAACTGATTAATTTAAAACAAAAACAAAAAAATTCAACAAAAATTAAATTTTCAGTTCTAGGGTTTCTAATCCTAACTGATTAATTTAAAAAACAAAAATTCAAAAATTCAAACAATTTCTCAGTTTCAGGGTTTAAGTTTTAAAATTTTTGAAAAACATAATCACAAAAATAATCAAATAAAACAATTGCAATTTTAAACAAAAATAAACTCTAGGGAGCACTTACTGGTCTCGCTTCGGCTCCGCCGCTCGACCCGGTTTGTGCACTCATGATGGCAAGGAAAATCCGACAGCGCTTCGCTTCGCAGAATTAACTTCCTCCTCCCAGAGCTCCAAATCGCAAGAAAAATTAAATGAAAATGAGCCCAAACTCAAGTTTTGGCCCTTAAATAGGCCTTTTGAGCTGCAATTCGTCCTTCCCTGGGACGAGCGCTCTGGTTAGCGCTCGTCCCACCCAGGGACGAATTCTAAAGCTGGAATTCGTCCCACCCTGGGACGAATTCAGGGCAAAAATTTCAAAAACATCAAAAATTGGACAAAAATGCACTAAAACAGATAATAAATTTGCCCGATGAGAGTGTTGTTGCACTTAACATCCCGGGCATACAAAACAGACGTTGGGGTCACAAATTGTCATTATCCTACTCCCTAAGAAGGCTATCTTAGCCGGACCGCTCCATGGGAAGACGGATTTTTGCCAATTTCAGCTCCAAACAGTGTCGCAAAAAGGGTTAACACCCACCAAAAATAGGTCTAAATGTTGGAAAAATTGCACATGCTTAACGATAAACCATCTAAAGGCACCCTTGCACAAGTCATCTTGGGTCAAGCGACTCGTCGCTTTTCTCACGAAGGTCATTCCCTCATCGATTCGTCGCTTGAGGGGGTAGTCACACTTAGTCACCAATCAACAAACACACACCCAATCAAGGCAATGACATGCATTCAAAGAATCATTGACAAAGACAATTACGCTCCTGCTTGGGGCAGTAAACAAGCAACAATCACAAATTGATCAAACACTTGGCATTTTGTGAATCATGAACACAAGGTTTCCCCCGTGGACAAAAGGTTGCGCCCTTTGCCTATTCATGACCGATCAATGTCCAAGCTCAAGTCACACCTCACCAAAATAGGTTAATACTTGAAATTGAGTGCCTTCGCTCGTCAGAAGCAAGGATTCAAGAATGCATGCCCTTTCCATACTTGGGGCATCAAAAGTTGGTTAGGTTACCGAGAAACCCTAATCATTAGTGCTTTGGTTATCTATTTTTGCTCGACGTTGCGCCATGCACAGCGCATCCCAAAAAGGGGCATCTGTAGACACCAAAACAGCACCAATCCGATTATGTGACTGCAAACACTGATCGCTTTGACACACACACAGCCCCCTAGGGCAGCCCTCGAGAGGTTAAACAGTGGTCCTAACCACTTTTATAGCAATTTTGTAAGGTCAAAAGGCAATTTGGCACATTCAGGCACTTTGCTCAGTATTCGTCTCACCCAGGGACGAATTCAAACTTGGATTCGTCTCACCCAGGGACGAATTCTTAATTCGTCTTTGGTCAGGACGAATTCCAGGTTTAACGGGCAAAAAGAAGAATGGCGCCAAGTGGCAGCCAAAGACAGTCAATTGATGACTCTTGCTTCGCACGCGCGTGTAGGTGGGCAGATGGGCCGTTAGAGGACTGTCACAAGGGCATTCATGAAAGCCCAAGTCATGGAGGACCTTCCTCTCTCATGAGAAGACATGACCGCCACATGGCACCTATGACCACCACATGGCGCTTATGCATGTCTCTCCAAAGAGACCCCCTGGGTCTATAAAATGGTGGACTTTTCCCACCCAAAAGAAGGAAGGAGGAAGCATTTTCAAGCAACGAAGTGTCTGTCGATTTGATACCACGCCTTTACCCTTTTGATTTGCATTTTCCACATCCTTAATCTCTTTCGCAAGAGAGGTTATTGGGTGGCTATTGGAAGTGTGAATTCGGACCCAAAAACCCGACATTTGGCCACTTTAATCCACCAATTTGCTGGCAACCCCATCCTAAGAGATTTTGGGCCCATCCCAAGTGGATTGGTGCCAAAATCAAGTTCCAACGGTGGGCGGCCCACTTGGGCGCCCCGCACCTTTTAAGTTTCATTCTAATTGGTTCTTTTGTCATTTGTTCATCTTTCATTTCATTTTATGCTGTCTAGATAGTTCATATGTTCGATTCCATAATGTTTTGATCAGATTTCATCATGTTCTCGTCGCTTTTGTTATCCCACTAACTTGCAGGTAGCGACGCCAAATTCCCGTTGATGGAGGTCAAATTGGGAGAATCCGACCATCTGGGTCATCCCAAAATGCCCCCAATTAGCTAACCCCTCTGTTTGCAGGTCATTTGGAGATCCCGAGGTGTGACATTTGAGCGGCATCAACTCGGCATTTTAACACAGTCGAATTCGTCCTACCCGAGGACGAATTACAGTCGGATTCGTCCTACCCGAGGACGAATTACAGTCGAATTCGTCCTGACCAGGGACGAATTGCAGTTGAGTGCGAATTGGCTGACTGTTTCGATGGCAGTGGCCTTCTGGTAATGTTTTCTCGGTCTCTGTCGAGTTTGCAGGTCATTTAGAGTCATTTTGTCTATCGATTTGGCTAATATTTTACATGCATCTTTCATTAATTTTAGAGAACAAACGTTTCTTATTTGCAGCAGGTGCTACTAACATCTTTGTTGTTTCTTTGATCGCAGGAGGAGCAGCAAAGGTTAAGGACTCATCAACACCAGCGGCGGCAACGTCTTGGCCCGCCCATTTCAAATGTGGGCACGCGGAAGGAGGAACATTAAGTCTTGATTGTAACCAAATTCATTTAACGCTCCTAGCCCCTGAAAAGGGAGGAGGCGTCTTTGTAACCGAGATCAAGAGAGTTAAATAAAAAGGGCTGTGATTTCTCCATTTTCTTGTATCTCATTTCAATGCGTCTCTTTCATTTCATGCATTCTACATTTCTAGGACTTAAGCGTGTTTGATTTTGAATACATCGCAATTAGTGTTTCCTTCGCCCGAAATCTCGTGCTTTCACAACCAAGGCGATATCTAGAATGGTCCACGCTTGCATCTGTGTGAATTCTAACCTTAAACTCAAGATCTCGTCTTTCGTTAACCTAATCTATAGCTCCTTTAAATGGCACCAACCACTAGAATACAAAAATAAGCTAGCTTTTTATGCTTAGTACCGCATGCAAGGGCACCTCCAGAACCAGTTCCCTCTCACTAAGCTTCCAGAGGAACCTATAGGTAGTGGCTTCTTCCTGAAAGCTTCCCCAAGGGGTAGATTCCTCCCCATAACTTGTGCTTCCCTAGGTATGGCCGCCCCAACCCTTGGGTGAGTGGTCACCCTGCATGGCAAGAAAAGAGGCATCCTCCAGCTGACAAAGGGAAGCAATAGGTTGACCCCCATTCGGTTCCTAATTTTGACTAGGTATGAACCCATCCTGATCCTATCTGTGAGTTTATTCCCAAAGATATGGTCTCCCTTGTGGACCCTTCCCCGTAGCAATTTGTTCCTACAGACCCACCCTTGGTCCATGATCCCCCTACCCCCTTAGTGGCCTCCCCTAAGGATCCTTCCCTAGCCCCTTATCCCTATCTACGTGATCTCCTCCCTGGGTCTGGTCCTACCCCTAGTCTTACCCTTGAAAACCCCCTAGGAATCCCTCCCCCCCACCTCCTGACCCCCCCATCTCCTCTTCCACTATCTCTTATACCCTTCCCCCTCTAATTCCCCCCTTTCCCCCTTGGATGTCTTCAATCCTCTGTCTGAGTAGTCTAATGGTGATGATGAAGGCAACCCTTCCTTTTCCTAGTTAGCTTCAAAAGGCTTCAATCCCAAGAGAACCCGCAACAAAAGATTCACCACTAACTTTGGCAGTGACAGGAAGAGAGGGCGGCCCTCCCTGAGTGATCAAAGGAGAAAAGAGGTAGAAGATGACATTGCTAATGGGCTCCAGTCTACTTTACTGTCCAATACCCTCAATCTACTAAAAGAAGAGCCAAAGATATTTAAACCTCTCTCCCACTAGGGAAAATGAGGTAAAAAGCCCCCCAAAGATTCTAAATGAAGTTCCTCACATGGAATGTGATAGGGCTCAATGGAGCCCCCAAGATATGCATGCTAGCCCATATTAAAAAATAACACAAACCTTCCATCCTCATTCTTCAAGAAATAAAGCTAGATGAGTCTGCCTCACCTAGAATAGCCAAAGTAGTTTGGAGCAATGGTAAATTCTTGTTCACCCTGGCCCAAGGATCTTCTGATAGATTATTGTGTATGTGGAACCCAGCCATAGTTGAATGGAATATGATTTCGTCCTCCTCCATAATCATCAACATAATGTTCCATAGCATAGCTTCCAACCACACCTGGATCCTCTCCAATATTATACCCCCAACAACCCATTGGATAGGTCCTCCCTATGGAATAAGATAAGCCTCTCGTTCAAATATCTCCCATGGATCCTTGTTGGAGACTTTAACACCCCCTTGTTCCCTTCAGATAAATGAGGAGGATCCTCTTTGATAACCAAAAGTATGGAGGAGTTTGGGGCATTCATTGACTCAAATGAGCTCATGGATGTCCAACTAAAAGGGGTAAATTTCACTTGGAGCAACAAGAGGACGGGATCTAACCTCATCCAAGTTAAATTAGACAGGGTCCTCCTGTCTAGAGAAGCTATCCCATTATTTGCTGATGCAACCCTCCATTCCCTCCCCAAGATAGGATCTGATCATAATCCCCTTCTCTTTTAAGTAGACAGACCTCCCCCTTCCAAGTGCCCCTTTTGATTTGAGGTAATATGGTTTCACAATCCAGAATTCATATCACAAGTAGCGCAATGGTGGGTCCAACCATTCAAAGGATCCCCTTCGAGAAACTCCACCAAAAGCTTAGGTTACTCAAAGATAATATCAATTTTTGGAATAGGGAAATATTCAACAACATTTTTGACAACAAAAGAGTCATAAAGTAGAAATTGGAGGTCCTAGAATGCAAATTCTAGGAGGGCTATCAAGATCTCGGCTCTAGGGAGGAAGAAGGTAGACTCCTAGCAGACTACCACAAAGCTCTGGATAGGGAGGAAAAATACTGGATATAGAAATACAGAGCCTTGTGGCTCAAGGATGGGGACTCGAACACCAAGTTCTTCCATGCTTCTACCCCCAGGAACAGAAGCTCCAAAAAAATCTCATAACTCGCTTGCAACGATGGCAAAACTTCCAAGAATGAGTCTGAGATTAGGTATGAGGCTTCCAGTTTCTTTCAATCCCTCCTACGCACCCCGTCTTAGTCCTACCCTAGGAGGCCAAGCTCCTCCTTGAGCACATCCCTCACTCCATTTCCCCTGATACCAACAAAATGCTCATTAGCCCTCTCTCTCCCGATGAGATCAAAGTAGCCCTGTTCTCCATGAAGTCTGATGTTGCCCCCGGTCCAAACGACTTCTCTCCCTACTTCTTTCAAGATTTCTAGAATCTATTCAGAGCTGAGGTTTGTGCAGCTTTTAGGGACCTCCAATCCATCGAGGTCATTCCCCATGGCATTAAATCCACTTTCATTTCCTTGATACCCAAAATCCAAGCCGCTAAATCCTTGTTAAAATTTTGGCCTATCAGCCTCTGCAATATCCTTTACAAAATCTTAACTAAATCCCTTGTGTCTAGATTCAAGGAGATCCTCCCCCTCATAATATATTCCTACCAAGGGAGATCATTCAAAGGTAGAGTAATCACCGATAGGGTCATCATTATCCATGAGATGCTACATTATGCATTCCTGGCTATGAAACCAGTGTTCCTCCTCAAGCTGGACATGAACAAAGCATTTGACAGAGTCAGTTGGGAGTTCTTGGTCGAGGTCCTCCTCAAATTTGGGTTCCACCCATCTTGGGTGGGACTAATCAAAAGGTGCATTTCTTCCCCATGGTTCTCCATCCTAGTCAACAGGTCCATCGTAGGCTTCTTCCCAAGTTATAGAGGCCTTAGATAGGGTGACCCCCTATCCCCGATCCTATTCATCATCTTGGCTGAAGCCCTGGGGAGAACCATTACAAGCATAGCCAGGAGTAGGCTCATATACAAGATTAAATCTACCACTGACCTTGCCCCTATCACCCACCAATAATTTGTGGATGACACCATCTTGGCCACCTCAGCCTCGGTAGCCCAGGCCAAGACTATCAAACACATCCTCCAGCTCTATGAGAACGCAGTAGGGTAGAAGATCAATCTCCTTAAGAGCAAAATCTACTTCATTAACACACCCCAACCTAGGCAAGTGAAAATAGCTTGAATCCTTGGATGTTCCCTGGAGGTCCTCCCCACTACCTACCTTGGGCTCCCCCTATTCTTAGGATGCCCCTCCAAAGCCTTGTGGAACATCGTCATCGAAAGGGTCCAGAAGAAGTTGGCCTCCTAGAAGGGTCACCTCCTTTCCTAGGTAGCCAAAGCAACTCTCACTTCAGCCTACTTGTAGAGCATCTTGGTTTACTTCATGTCAGTCTTTAGGATCCCTACCTCGGTCAGTGCTAGAATATATTAGATCCAGAAGATATTCCTTTGGTCCGGGAGCGAAGAGAAGAAAAGGATCTCGTTGGTGTCCTGGTCCCTGGTATGCAGACCCAAAAAGGAGGGTGGCATCGGTCTTAGGAGGGTCTCCCAAATGAACCTCGCCCTCCTGGCCAAGCATGCATGGAAATTTTTCACCAACAACCAAACTGAATGGGTTCACATAGTCAAGAGGAAATACCTCCAAAACCATCCCTTTCTAAGTGACCATCAACCCTAAAATAGGTCGGCATTTTAGAAATCCTTATCCCATACCAAGAACCTCATTCATAAAGGCACCAAATGGATCCTAGGTGATGGGAGCACTATCGAATTTTGGGAATATATATGGCTTCATGATGAGGCATTGAGCGAAGATAGGGCACTATGGGTATTCAAACCTAGGCTCAATGGAAGGCCAAATTGGGATCCCATAGAAGATGTCAGGTTCCTCCTCCAAGCGGCCTCCCTCTCTACCTTGCTCAACTCAGTCATAATCCCATTAAGAGATACAGTGGATAGGACCATCTGGAAAGGTACGAAAACCAAATATTTCTTGGTCAATTCA
Source organism: Wollemia nobilis (assembly GCA_028583015.1). NCBI lineage: Eukaryota > Viridiplantae > Streptophyta > Pinopsida > Araucariales > Araucariaceae > Wollemia > Wollemia nobilis. Next base: position 2,892,420 of record JAQPPZ010000927.1, read on the forward strand.
GCCTACTCCCTCTAGGAGTCACCCCAGTCATCCCTCTTCCCAGTCAACCTAGTGTGGAAAAGGAAGCTCATCCTCAAAAAAAGTTTATTCTCTTGGACGACCATCCAAAAAAAATTCTTACTATAAAAAATTTGGCCAAAATGGGATTCATGATCCCAAATCACTACTTTCTATGCTTGTCAAGTTGGGAATACTATTTACCAGTTGTAATTTCTCCTTAGAGACCTTGGGTCACCTTCTCCACTCTTTTCGCATCCAATGGGCCCAACCCATATCCATCCTAGATTTGTTTTCATAGTGGTTGAATCCCTTCCACCACCCTAAGCTCCATTCCCTTCAGAACCTCTACCTCCCCCACCTGATATAGAAAATTTTGTTGGAGTGCAATAGTAGATATTTTTCCTCCCCCTCGGGTACCCTCTCATCATTACGGGTAAATCCATTACCTATGCCTCTGAGAACATCCACCTCTTTCCCCCTTCCATGTCCACCCCGTAGGTGAGCAAGCTAGCCCTTCTCTACTCCTTGGGCATCCCTATAGAAGTCTTGGATCCCCTCCCCAATCCTAGCCCAGAGCCAACCTCAAGTGGGTGGTGCTCCCGGTTTGATGGGTTAAGTTGAACTTTGATGGAGCTTCCAAAGGTAATCCAGGGCCCTCAGGAGTAGGCGAGGTCATCCACGACCATGAAGGGAACATTATTTTAGCTTATGTTGAGTTCTTGGGTACCCAAACTAACAACTTCGTTGAAGCCTCGGTGATGTGGTGAGGGTTGTCTATCCTCCAGGAGGATCCTAGAAGAGCCATCATTGAAGGGGATTCCCTGAACATCATCAATTTCATGACCAAGCAGAAGGATCCATCTTGGAAAATTTTCAACATCATTCAGGAAGCCAGGATGATCATGCAGAGTCTTCCCCAGACGTCCATCTACCATACCTTCAGAGAAGGTAACAAGCTTGTGGACTCCATGGCTAACATAGCAACCTCATAAAGGGGACTCAGAATCTGGAGAGGTGATTTCCCCAAAGAAATATTTTTCGTGGCTATCCAAAATAAAATCAAATGCCAAGATGTTGAGTCCCAAGAAGTTTTTTTCTAGTGCCAAAATATAGTGGGTCATGTTGACTGAGATGATGGGCTCTCCCCTAGTCCTTCGTGTATGCAATCTCTCCCATGGGGTCTTCCCCCATAAGGAGTCGACAAGTGGCTCGTGTTCTACCTTCCACATCAGCCCTATCTTTGACAACTCTTGGACCCCTAGCAACCTCCTCAACTACAACACCAATCCCATCAAGAGCACTGAAAACCATCATGTGTGTAATATTTTCAAGCTCCCTAGTGATTTGGGCTTATCTCCCCATGTGTGCGTTGTTGTTGTTTCCTATTGGGTGGTGTCTGGCTGCCTTCGGGACCTCCTCTCTCCGCCACATCACGATGCTTTCTTCGAGCGGCTCATGTTGCAATGCAATACTTCTCATCCTCACCATGCCACAGATTTCTTACCATCCTCGCCACCTTCTAAGCATGCCAGCCCATTTTTTTGATGCAAAGTCCCCATGCATGCGGTGGTTTCTTCCTAATGTTTCCTCTACCCCATCGTCAGCCTTGGCATTTTTATTTCCTTCTTATCGCAAGGTAGGTTTTATCATCACCCTTCATTATTTTCACCCTATCATTAATCCAAATTCTAGTCCTCGACTCTTTTGCCCTAGTCCCAAAATTCTCTTCCCCTCTAGCCCCCTATGGTCCTATATTTCCCCTCTCGCTCTGATGGCCGTTGTGTATGTTGAGCTGAAATCCCTCACCATCAGCAACATCGCTCTCATGTTCATGAACACAAAGGGGTTAACCCCCTTTCTATGCAAATTTGTTGGCCCCAATGATGATATTACGAAGGACTTTGTGGAGACATGGTAGAACGGTGAAGTCAGGGTTCGTAGAGTCCACTTCAAGCTCATGCATGAGCTACTATGCGAGATTACTGGGCTCTATTATGATGGTCGCTTTATCAAGTGGAATAAGCATAATTGGGAGGAAGAGCTTGAGCAATTCCCAGATAGAGTGAAAGGCTACATGTGGGATAAATTGGCTATGTACTATTCGATATTGCATCTCCCCTAGAACAAACTGATCATTCCCATCTTGTAATTCATCACTTGTGATAAACCTGAAAAACCCCTCTATAGCTTTCACCTTAGTTTCGTTAACCACCTGTAGGATTCTAAGCAGATTTGCATCCTAGATTATCTATTGTACTCTATAACAATTTCCATCGAGAAAGCCCATAAATCCTAAGCTAAACCCTTTCACTAGGGTCTTCTAGCAGTCATATACCATGACATCATGGCCAACCACCCCCTTGCTTAGGAGGTTCCTCCCCTATCATCTAACCCCCCTTGATTTCCTAGCCTCTTCTAGGAATCACAACTCTAAGGACTCAAATGGCATCCCCGAGGTGCAATCCAAACCATCCCACCCCAAGAGCACCAGACATAATCCAATGAGGAAGCAAAAAGTTGTAGAAGGTACCTCTGACAGTCCCAGGTCCTCAACTTGTCTCAAGAGGACCAAAAAAGAGAATAAGGCCTCCTCTAAAATCATCTCAGATACTAACAGTGTGTAGACACTAAAATATGGTTAACCCGATTAAGCATCCACAAACAATGATCAAATTGGCATCATATGGCCCCTTGGGCAGCCCTTAGAAGGCTCACAGTGGTTCTAGCCACTCCAAAAGAGGTTTTGGAGGCTTCTAGCCCAATTTTGGGAGGTTTTGGCCCAAAATTCACCATCGTCCCACCCTAGGATGGTGGCAGATTCCCATCATCCCACCCTAGGATGGTGGTGAGCCATCATCCCAGGGTGGGACGGTGAGCAAGTTTGACCCAGAAAAAGTCAAATCTGGGACAAATGGCACCCAAAAACTGCCATTTACCCCACCAATTGAAGCATGCGGGTCAGAGGGCACTGAATCCTTATGACATACTTCATAATGGAGGCCAAAAATGGAGATTCTCTTCCACATCCAATGCATGCCTCCTTTTTGACAAATGGCACCTCCTGCCATGCATGCCCTTGCATGCCTTTTTGCACATAAGCCCCTTTGGGCTATAAAATGGATTCAATATCCACACAAAAATATAGAGAGGAGTTCTAGGATATGCAATGGAGTGCTTCCGATATTTCCCCTCACTTTATTGTGCTCTCTTTCCCTCGAAATCTCTTCTTAGCGAAGGAGGTTACCGGGTGACTTCAAGAGGGTCTTTTGAGCATAACTTTTCCATCCGGGTGAATTTCTTCACAAAATTCGATGAAAATACCCCTTATAGTATTTAGGATCATTCCCCAGTGGGATTGGTAGCAAAAGGTGTGCAGAATTGGTGGGTATCCCCTCCCAGGGTGCCCTCCAATTAGTTGTAGTCACCACCGTCCCCTCGAGATGAGGAAAAATACTTGCACAATTTCTTTACTATTTTTTTATTATTATTCTAGACTATCATAGGATGCTACAGTTCAAATTTCATGCAATTTGGAGTTAAATTGGCCGAGATATCGCATTTTTAAGTTTTTGTAGGTTCGTAGGGCCCATCCGGGCACCCCAGTTGCATGCAGGTGGATATGCACCTCATTTTGAAAATATAACCATATGGGTTGTCTTAAAATGTTTATTTATGCATTCTTTCCAAATTTCATATGTTTTGGACATGTTTAGGGGCGGGAATTGCTTGTCTTGGTCTTCGTAGGTTGTAGACGGGCGACGCAAAATTGAGGGGCCTACGGATGCAATTTCAGATATATTTTTAGTGATATCCCTTAAAAACCTCCTATTTAACATCCCCATAAATTTTCAAGTCATTCTGAGTTGATTTGATATATTTTTAATATATATGCCATTTTGTGCCTATGGGGATTGCATGTTTTCCTTCACACACACTTGCTATTTGACCCTTTTTGCTTCCTTGTGTGTAGGTGCAGGTTCCTAGAAGGCATTGGGAAGGAATATCAGACATAAAATATTAAATATACAAGTAACGGTGGCATTGGCCCGCCCACCTCGATTGTGGGTACGAGGAAAGACACTGGATGTGCACCCGGATTTCTTGAAGGATTTGATCCTTGGGCACCCAAAATTTGTAAAAATTGTATCACATTTGAGCCCTCAAGGGGACTACTATGTAACCTTGGATCTGATCCACCAAATTAATAAGAAGGATACTTGTTTCATTTCATACCTTATTGTTTGGTTTTTGCTTCCATTTTACATGCATGCTTCCATTTGATGCTCATAAGCTATAGAGGATAGATACATATATTTTTTCTCATAATTAGGTGCACCATTTTTCCCTAATTCAGTGGTGATCATGGTGGGACCCTTGTCCCTTATGCTTTGGGTGAAAATTTGACTTCATTTTTACCATTTTTGCCCTTTTTGTGTTGCAGGTGCTCCCCTCCCCACCCTGGAACGGTGGCAAAACCTTTATCTAGATCACCCTAGGATGGTGGCTTCACCATCCCACCCTAGGATGGTGGTAGGGCTTCTAATAATCCCACCCTAGAGCATTGAAGAACCAGAGAAATTTTTGCTCAAAAATCCAGAATTTGGAGGTCTCAAAACTGATAAGGTGAGTGCCTAAACCCTCTATTTTTCTGCTGCATTTTTAGAGACTATAAAAATTGGTTTTTCTTGCATAATTTGTTTGCATAGAAAGGTTAAAATTCATATTTTTACTTTTCTTATAACATAAAGCAACAAAAGGAAGAAGAAAAATTAAAATAAATTTGAAGTAGCAATGCATCTTTGTGGCTTGATTGCTTGTGGCTTACCCAATGGGTAAGTTAGCATTTAGGATTTGCATTCATAAGTTACATTTGTAGGTTCTTTATCCTAAATTTTTGAAAGTAAAACACACTTATTTGCATGCATTTAGTGAATGATCATTGAATGCTTCTTTGCTTACTTTCTTGGGATTAAAAAGAACCACACACACCATGATCCACTTAAAACGCTAATGAGTTGGACTTCATCCCCAACCATTGGTAGAGCGCAAGTGATGGTGGGTTTCATATCCATCCACTTGGCTCAAATCCCATGAACCCGATCCATCTTGCCAAGGCCGGTTCCAAGATCCATCATAGCCCATGGGTTATAGCATGCATCACCCTTCGGGGAGGTGTATCGCAGACTACGGGTGAACTGGGTGAGGAACTGGTAGGACCTATGCTCCCTGGCCATGTGTGGACCTCATCACCACACATTATAGGTAGGATAACACAACCTAGAGTTCATAGCCAGGTTGACGAGCTATGAGTATATAGGTGAAATCCAATTAAACATTTGAGTACATCATCCAACAATATTTCAAATACGTGACACAAGGTCATTATTTACAAACAACACATCTGAAACACACAAAATAGTTTAGGGACTCACATCTAAAACTTAAAAGAGATAATCATCTATCTGTTGGGTGTTTCCTTTTCTATTTGTTGTTTCATTAAAAATTTGTAAAGAAGATAATCACTTGGGGTATTGATAGAGGAGCGTGATGGTGCGCACCCATAGCCAAGCCCAAACATGGGTGGAAGCTATGGAGAGTGGATTAGGAGACATGAATCATCTCTGATATAGCCCTAGGGACTTGGTTATACCTCCCTGGTGAGCTTCTACTCCACCTAGCCCCAAGACAGTAGGGCATGAGCCTCATATCCAAAGGGATCCTCTATGAGACACCCCGAGGGATGATGAGCATTACTTGGGAGAGTGTTCCCGGTATGTAGATATTTCATAGGCCTTCCTTGGTGAAAGGCAACTATGCATCGAGGTGCTAATAGATAGAGTGGTGCCATGCATCCATGTACCCATCAAGGCTGACATGCCTAAGCATAGGTAGGAGTATGACTTCACACACTGGCCAGAGCAAGTCGATATGACTTTACCTCTACGTCACCTTGATAGGATACAATAGCTCATGCAACCCGATGGGAATGACACTCGTCGATCGGGGTGAGCCAATTCTGCCCTACCTTTCCTCGTCCAAGAGGGAAGACATGAGGAGATCCCAGATTTTCCTCAAGAACAATATTTTATGCATGCCCGATGTGCCTCTATGCCAGCTGAGTATAATGAACATATGTTCCAGCCCGAACCTCGAGTCAATGCGATGAACCTCGAGAGAGGCAAGCACCCTATGGAGACCATAGAGTATCTTGAATGAGGTCAGCCCTAGGGTGAGATTCCTAGGCCCCCTAGGCCTCACACTATGGATCAAATTAGGCAAGTGGTTGCAAGATATACAGAATGCCAAGCTCAGTTCAAGTAGCTTCGATGAGACAAAGAGCAATTAGACCACTTGCACCAGCTTGAGAAAGAAAGGATTGAATGATAGACCAATGAGCTATTCCAGAAGACTTTACGAGAGAGGGTCCCTACCCCTAAGACACATAGGTAGGAAGTCCATCCGAGGCAACCCATGCTCATTCGAGATAGGTCCCCAAGACCTTATCCAATGTTGCCTCCATGACCTCCTAGGCCAGATCGGGAGATGCCTCCCAGGCCAAACATAGGGCACCCACCATGGGTGGATACTCCCATTTATAGACCGACTCGAGAGATGCCTTACGGGGCCTATACTGAGCATGAGCCAGAAATAGAGTATGTGGAGATGCCTTACCAAGGTAGGGGGTGATTTACCACCACCCCACAATAGGTTGGAGGACCCTAGACCTCCATCACAAGATGTGAACAAGGATGAGGAGATTAAGTCCTCAGGCCCGTATAAAGCATTGCTAGAATACCTAGAGTCAGTTGAGAACAAGACCTCTGGGTTGGGATCTCAAAATCCCACTATGCGCCAGTTGCATAGTCAACCCATCCATCCTTCAGTACCTATGCCTCCCTATCCAGAACAATTTAAGTTGCCTCAATTGGCCACCTTCAAGGGAGAAGAGGATGCGCAAGAACATGTCACTAGGTTCTTAGGTCAATGCTTTGGCATTCATGATGATGATGCTTTGCTTTTGAGGACATTTGTGACTACCCTCATCGGCCCCACCTCCGAGTGGTTTTACCAACTCCCTAAGCATAGCATCCACAATCTGGACCAACTTGTGGATGCTTTCCTAGAGCGCTTTGCCTTCAATACCAAGAGGAAGGCAATGTTGGCCGATGTAGCTAGGTTGAAATAGTATGATGATGAGTCAATAACAAATTATGGCAATAGATGGTGAACCCTACTCACCAAGCTACCTTATCTTCTCCCCATGTTGGAGTTGACTCAGATGTTCTCCAAAAGTTACTTGAAGCCAATATCCTTGTTGTTGTAGTTGCAGCAATACCCTACTCTTGAAGATGCCTTAGCATAGGCTAGGATCATTGAAGAAATCAAGATTCAAGAGGGTGAGATTGCAAAGCCTCGCAAGAAGGAATGGAACAAGAATGCTAAAAACACCCCAATGCAACCAAAGTCAATAGTAGTAAATCAGGTTGCAATTAGTGTCCGGGGCCAGCGCAAGCCGTGCCACCTCAAAAGCCTAATTATCAGGCCACTCCTAGGAACTATGCCAAGGATAACCAGAATGGTCAAGGGCAAAATCAATAGCATCACCCCAAGCGACAATTCATGCCCATTGCAGAATCTATGGACTCATTGTTTGATCACCTCTTAGCGGCCAATGCGATCCATCTACCTGAGAGTCGACCTATCGACCCAAATGCACCGAAGCCCAAAGGATACAGAGAAGACCTATATTGCAAGTTTCATAGGCAAAATGGGCATGATGTGCAAATGTGCTATAAATTCAAACACTTGGTGCAAGACCTAATTGATAGGAATGCCCTCCAGGTAGACAACCCTATCGCACCAAACAACCAATAGATGGAGGTCTTCAAGGACCCCTTGCCTGCCCACGGGGAGCAGGCCAAACCAGTGCCCCAGGTGAATGAGGTTCACCATGCCCCTCCTAAGCAAGGGTATGTTGGCATGGTCAATATTGTGACAAGAAATAGGTGGTATCCAAGTCCAGCCACACCACCTATGGCTCAGAGTGATGTCCCTTCGACATCGTAGCCTATACCGCCTCCTAGGCCGAGCCTCCCACCTAAGCCTGTAGTCACCATTAAGAGTAAGCTCGCTCAGAGCTTAAGAACAACATCTGCCCGACTCTCCATCTATGAGCTCATCCAACAATCACAACCTCATAGAGAAGCCTTGATGGAGATCCTTAAGGCAATTGAGCTTCAGCCCCAAGAGTCTAACTCCTTCAACAACTTTGTGGGGCATGTGCGGCAATGCACGAAACCGATGATTACCTTTCGAGAAGATGAACTTAAACCGGTTCCGCATGATATGGTGGATCCCCCTTTGCACATTGTCGCATGTGTGAATGGAACACCTTACAAGAGAGTGTTGATAGACACTGGGTCTTCAAGCAACATCATAACTACAATAGCTCTCAAGCACCTGAAGCTCCCAACATCCCACATTGTTACATCTACCTACACCCTCTGAGCATTCAATGATGCCATATGCTCAATGGTTGGTACAATCATCCTACCTATTCAAGTAGGAGAAAATATCATCCCTACAATGTGCCACATCCTGGAGGGTGAGATGGCATACAATATCTTGTTAGGAAGACCATGGATCAGGGACATGAAGTGTGTCCCTTCCATCGCTCACCAGTGCCTCAAGTACACTCATGAAGGGCAAGTTCATGTCATCCCCATAGACCTAGAGCCCTTCAAGTACTGCAACATGGTGCAGTAGTTACCCGAGTCGACCTTGCCATCAACGCATCTAGATTTTTAGTCGAATAAATCCAATCGAGGTTCGACCCCACCACTACCGAATACCATGCCATCCTCATCATCGGCTCCACCCCGAATGCCTAGTACACCAGTGGATCCTTTGCCTAGGAACCCAGAGAAGTGGCCCATTGATGAGGTCCAACCGACCATATCCACTATCTCTACAGAGGAGATACCTAGCCCGGATGATGAAGAGACACCACACGAGGCAAACGATGAGCCAGATCAAGTCTCACTCTCATCCCTCTTCTATCCATAGCCCCAGGTTACAGTGCACCTAGCTTCTACCAGATTGGGAGAATACATGGTTAGGAATGTCACCACTACTCCTGCTATAGAGTCGATGCAAGACATGGGTAGACCCCGTCTTCCCATAGGCACTATCGTACCTCTTGGTATTCCCCCTAATCAAATGAATTTTATCTATGGGGGCCTTGACTATGGCATCAAACCTTACCAACAATAGGAGGAGGATGAGGAGCCTTTTGGAGAAGACATTAACTACTTGTCTAACCCTAACTTCACCCTGAAGTACCTTGACCTATGCAACTAGCATGGTTATGGGTTAGGCTTGTATGAGCAAGGCACAAGAATCCCTTATCAACCGAGATATCAAATGCCCTATGACAAGTCGGGAGTGGGACACAACAATCCCTTGCCTCTAGATGTCCTCATGGATGGCCTAGATCGCTTAAATATAGGCTATGGGGATAGGTTGGCTCAAGACCCTTATGCCAATCCCAATACAATCTACTCCCTAGGGGACTACTTCCCACTACCATATGGGAACCCCATGATCCTCAGTGACATTCTTCCACATTTTGAGAGAGGGGAGGGTTCGTGAAGTTGTCCCCATGTTTGTGATGAATCAGATCAAGGCACCTCATATGAATGGACCTCAGATGATGAGTCGGGTTACGAGGTGGCACCATATGACCCTTTTGAGTCGGATAGTGATCATTCACAAATTGTTCCTATTAATGACCAATAGGAAGACCTCATACATATGTTCCCTTTCCCTGATCCTATTTGGTGGTAGCTCCTTCCTCCTGAAGAGCCGGTTCACCCACAGGAAGCTAGACCTCCCAGGGAGGGCGCAATTAATTTACTTGAGCAGTTGGATCCTCGTGAGCCTGAGGCACTACGAGGTGAGAATGAAGAAGTCCTCATCCATGACAATAATTATGAGGAACGAGCATATATGGGACCACACTTACCTGATCGCCCGATCCCAAGAGGCAACAATGAGATTCCCATATACGATAGTGACTATGAGGATGAAACAGAGAGGGCATACCTTGGTCCTCATTACTTGCATCATCGTCATGAGCCCATCGACATAGAAGAAGTCTATCATCAGTTGCACATTGGCCCATGCTTAAGGGCAAGGCCTATCAATTTAGGCTAGATTCACCATGAGGTCTTCCCTGACCCACCCACACACATGGAGCTCCTTGAGCCTAATGATCCCATCCTACAGTCTATTCCTAGATAGGATCCGGTGATCCCCATTCCCCCAGAACCACATCTAGGGGTGGGAGATGATATCAATATACAGTCACATGCCCATGGTCCTAGAGAGTAGACACATTCCATCAATATGATCTCCATTTATTTGACCACACCACTTCACAACCCAATCGATCCTTCCAAGCCATGCCATCTAGATCTAGATGCTATTGATTGGGATCACATTGATTCACCCCCATCACCCTCTGAGTATTGGACTTGCGATGGGTTGTTTCACTTCTCCATAGGGCCAACTCATGATGTCTTCCATGCTGAGGAGGAACCCGAGGTTCCCATCAAGGATTTAAATCTAGTTGATGACATCCATTTGATCCCTACTCCCCACCAGTTGGAAGAGGGGTCACATATGTCAATCGAGCCTACGGTTGACAAAGATATCAACTCAGATCCTAAAAACCCATAATGTATCAAGCTAGGGGAAAGCCTATCCCCCAAAGAGCAAGTCGATTACATAGCCCTTCTCACAAAGAAGAAGGCAAATTTTGCATGGTCTTACAAAGACATGTCGGGACTAGATCCAAATCTGGTCACCCACAATCTAACGCTTGACCCCAAAGCCAAGCCTGTCAAGCAAAAGTTGAGAAAGATGCACCCAACAGTGGCCTTGATGGTCAAATATGAGCTACAAAAACTGTTGGATGCCAAGTTTATCATTTCTATAGACTATCCACCATGGTTGTCCAACATGGTCCCCATCAAGAAGCCTGATGGGAGGATTCACATTTGCACTGATTTTTGAGACCTAAACAAAGTGAGTCCTAAGGATGATTTTCCTTTGCCAAGCATCGATGCCCTGGTAGATGCCACCATAGGCCATAAAATGCTCTCCCTTATGGATGGCTTCTCTGGGTATAATCAGATTCATATCAACCCTGAAGACCAGCTCAAAATGGTATTCACAATGCCTTGGGGAACATTTTGTTACAAGGTCATGCCCTTTGGCCTTAAAAATGTTGGTGCCACCTACCAACGTGCCATGACATATATCTTCCATGACTACATGCACAAGATTTTGGAAGATTACATGGATGACTTATTGGCTAAATATTTATTACGTCATGAGCACCTAGATGTCTTGTGCAAAGTCCTCGATCACCTTATTGAACATAATGTGAGACTGAACCCCAAGAAGTGCGTCTTTGGCATCACATCTGGAAAGCTCTTGGGATTTATAGTTTCCAAATGAGGCATCGAAGTGGACCCTAACAAGGTCAAGGCAATCCTTGAAATGCCTCCCCCGACTACCATCAAGCAACTTCGTAGCTTGCAAGGGAGGATTGCATCCATCAAATGCTTCATAGCACAATTGTCGGACAAGTGTCGACCCATGAACAAACTCTTGCACAAGGGGGTCGCATTCCACTAGGATGATGAGTGTCAGGATGCCTTTGATGCAATTAAACAATACCTGGCTTCATCGCCAGTGTTAGCTCCACCTAGACCAGGGGTGTCATTCCGATTATATATCTCAGCTACTGAGACTGCATTGGGTGCCATGTTAGCCCAAAATAATGAATTGCACAAGGAACAGGCCACATACTATCTCAGTCGCACCCTGGTGAGCTATGAGATCAAGTACGCATACGTTGAAAAGTTATGTCTAGCGGTGGTTTTTGCTACCAAGAAGCTACGACACTATATGCTCAGCCACACTACGTATGTTGTATCTAAAGAGAATCCATTGTGATACATGATGAGTCATACTTATCATAGTAGTCGCATGGAAAAATGGATCATGTTGTTGATAGAATTTGACCTAGAATTCATAGGACAAAAGTCAATCAAGGGCCAGGTCATTGTTGATCAACTTGCAGAGGCTCCTCTCCAGGATGATCAACCTCTTAGCATGGAGCTTCCCGATGATGGAGTCTTCCAAATATCAGAATCGCCCGATTCTGATGAGCCTGAGTCACAGGCAGATATGACTCTTTTCTTTGATGGCTCCAAATGCGAGCAAGGGGGTGGTGCAAGGATCATGTTTTTCACACCGCATGGGGCTCCCATACCCCTATCATTTAAACTCGATTTCCTATGTACCAATAACAATGTCGAGTACGAAGCCTTGCTCATAGGTCTTCAAATGGCTATCACCATGAAAATAAACAAACTCAATATCTTTGGTGACTCCTTGCTTATAGTGAACCAGGTCAAGGGAATTTACCAGTGCAAGTGCCCAGTTTTGCAAGCCTACAAAGCCCTTGTGGATAAACTCCTGGAAAAGTTTGAATGGTATGACATCGAGGCACTCCCTTGATCGTCTAATAATTTTGGATACAATGGCCTCCTTAGGGTCCTTGATCCCGCAAGACCCCACAGACGAGATGACAACCATTCAAGTCAAGATGCTATCGCAATCAGCGGTTGAGCATGAGAGCACTCAAGCCATGCCAGAAGTCCACTTGATTCAAATAGAACCTCATCAAGAGAGATTCTCGCACATTCACGAGTGCTTGAATCATGCCGCTTGGGGGACTTTGTTCCCCCAAACCCCTTTTGATAGCAGCATAGTGCTATTCTTACAAGTTCTTTCCCAATCAACATTTTCTCGGGATGAACTTCATGAGGGACAGGAAATTCATGCAATCGAGGCTTCCACACAGTAGGACTGGTCCACACAAATTAGAGAGTACCTAAAGCTTGGTAATCTCCCTCCTGGATTATCGCACGCTACCAAAAGGACATTTAAATGGAAGGCAGCAAAATTTGTCTTGTTAGGAGACATCCTATACCATCGGAGCTATGAAGGAATCCTCCTTCATTGCTTAGAGTATCAAGAATCGACTTGGGCAATGGCCCAAGCACATGATGGTACTTGTGGTGGCCATTTTAGTGGCATGGCCATCACAAAGTGCATTCTTTGCATGGGCTATTATTGGCCAACTTTAGAGTGAGATTGTTGTGCATATGTGAGGAAGTGCATGAAATGTCAACACCATGCTAACTTGACACATGTACCTTCTCAAGCCTTACAACCGATCCAATCGGCTTGGCCATTTTCACAATGGGGATTGGATTTAATTGAGAAAATCTCCCCTGCATCCTCGGGCCATCACACATTTATCATTATGGCTACCGAGTATTTCACAAAGTGGGTGGAAGCAATCCCCCTTACCACTACGATAGGACCCCGCATAGCGGAGTTCATATTGCATAATATCATTTGTCATTTTGGTATTCCATCCAAGATCATTTCGGATAATGGGACATCATTCAAGAATAAATATGTGCATGCTTTGATAGCAAAATATAATATCTAGCACAACTTTTCAACACCCTATTATCCGCAAGCAAATGGGCAAGCAGAAGCATCAAACAAGACATTAATTGCCATATTGAAGAAAATAGTCAAAGAGAATCATACCGATTGGCACACGCAAATGCCGCTTGCCCTATGGGCTTACCGCACTAGCATTCGGATGCCCACTAGGGCAACCCCATTTTCACTAGTGTATGGCATTGAGGCAGTCATGCCTCTAGAGCTAGAAATCCCATCACTATGCATATCCATGCAAGAGTTTATCGATGATGATACTGCATGACAAGCTCACCTAGATCAGCTTACATTGTTGGATGAACATCGCATTAATGCTCTTGAGCATCTACGTGTGTATCAAGAGTGGCTCAAAAGAGCCTACAATATGAAAGTCCATCTTAGAGACTTTCAGGTTGGTGATCTCATCCTAAAAGAGAACCAACAGAACTCTAGCTTGCCGCCCCACCTACGGGACAAATTTATGATAAACTGGTTAGGTCCCTTTGTCATCACTAGTCAAATCAGGCCCAAAACTTATCACCTAGCCTCCCTTGAAGGTGTCGAGGATCCTAAACCCTTGAACATCCTTCACTTATGGCCATTTCATGCTTAGAGAGCACCCCAAAAGGCTCCTAGCAGTTTTTCACCATCTAGGTCAAATAAAAATGCTCCTAGACTATCTACGATCATCTAGGTCAACCCTAAAAGCCCCAAAGGCATCCATAAGCCCTTTGGTCACAACCAAATACCCCTAGGCAATCATAGACACTTTTTAAGTGTCGTTGACCATCTAGGTCACCCAAAAGGCTCCTAGCATTTTTCACCATCTAGGTCAAATAAAAATGCTCCTAGACTATCTACGATCATCTAGGTCAACCCTAAAATCCCCAAAGGCATCCATAAGCCCTTTGGTCACAACCAAATACCCCTAGGTAATCATAGACACTTTTTAAGTGTCATTGACCATCTAGGTCACCCAAAAGGCTCCTAGCGGTTTTTCACCATCTAGGTCAAATAAAAATGCTCCTAGACTATCTACGATCATCTAGGTCAACCCTAAAAGCCCCAAAGGCATCCATAAGCCCTTTGGTCACAACCAAATACCCCTAGGTAGTCATAGACACTTTTTAAGTGTCGTACCATCTAGGTCACCCAAAAGGCTCCTAGCGGTTTTCACCATCTAGGTCAAATAAAAATGCTCCTAGACTATCTACGATCATCTAGGTCAACCCTAAAAGCCCCAAAGGCATCCATAAGCCCTTTGGTCACAACCAAATACCCCTAGGTAATCATAGACACTTTTTAAGTGTCATTGACCATCTAGGTCACCCAAAAGGCTCCTAGCGGTTTTCACCATCTAGGTCAAATAAAAATGCTCCTAGACTATCTACGATCATCTAGGTCAACCCTAAAAGCCCCAAAGGCATCCATAAGCCCTTTGGTCACAACCAAATACCCCTAGGTAGTCATAGACACTTTTTAAGTCATCACCATCTAGGTCACCCAAAAGGCTCCTAACAATTTTTCACCATCTAGGTCAAATAAAAATGCTCCTAGACTATCTACGATCATCTAGGTCAACCCTAAAATCCCCAAAGGCATCCATAAGCCCTTTGGTCACAACCAAATACCTCTAGGCATCCATAACACTTTTTGAGTATCATTGACCATCTAGGTCACCTAAAATGCTCCTAGCGTCATAACCATCTAGGTCAAACAAAAATGCTCCAAGGGTGTCTACAACCCACTTGGTCAACCTAAAATACCCCTAGACTATCTACAATCATCTAGGTCAACCCTAAAAGCCCCAAAGGCATCCATAAGCCCTTTGGTCCACCCCAAATACCCCAATGGCCCCCAAATAAGCCCGTTGGTCACATGTATATACATATCAATCAAAAACTCAAAAACATCATTAAAGCATAAAAATACAAAAATATTGCATTCTCATCAAGTTGCATACCATTGCATTTATCGCTTTTGTTAGGCATATTCTTCATTGCACATTGCATTTTTTAGAATTGCTCATACATGTCTAGCACTAAGATTGTACACTAGTCATAATTCAAAATCAATGTTGTCAAGGTCATCACTCACCTCATTCCATAGTTACTTATCATTTCCATCTACATTTCCTACATTTCCATAGTCGTGTCTATTCCCTTCACTTAGCCATTTGTTTTAGAATGTCAGTAGGGTTTTCGGTCACTCAGCCATATCCAGTCTCTACTCAGATTTTGTAGAAGGCTAGTGAGATTTTTAGGAGGTAGAATCTTGCTTAGATTATGCCTTGTGTACATCATATCCCAAACACAATTAATCATTAATCAATCCAAGTTTTGTGTAAAGAAAGATGAAATCCATGAAGTGGTCTAGGTTACCTTCTACCGCAAGTCAGGTCATCCCTCATCCCCCTATGTGAATGGTTTAAGAATGCTGAGAGTTGGCAAAAGGACAAGTTCTTCCCTACCCAATTCCCCCAAAATAATAAGTGGTTTTCACCATTTTTTTTATCAAAATCCCAATCCCAATCCCAATTCACAAATTTCCAAAAGTCCAAATCTAAATTTGAATCAAACCCCCACAAAGCAAACAAATTCAAAGTACAAAATACAAAACATCAAAAAGCAACAAGCACACATCAAAAAGCACAAGAAACAATGGTTATCCCATCACTCAAAACTCAAATCCCTTGCTCAAGAGAAAAATAAAAACTTCTATAATAAATAGTGATTATTATCACTAAAAAAAAAAAAAAAAGGTTTCTTCCCCCCTATATGAGAGCAAGTATCCCAATAAAATTGAAGAAAAGAAGGGAGCTTGAACTTGAATCCCTAGAACTCTCAGCATTTGAAAAACCATTTAGGTGATCCTCATTACAGGTTTGGTGGATAGCCTATCCATCAATGGTGGTATCCTAAACGCATGATGATATGTCTACCACATTAGCTTTTGGGTATATGTGTAGACCAATGTTTGCTTGTGGATGAGCTAGCTTTGGTAACCTAGATTGCCTAGTGGTCTAGTCATACTGAGTACAAAACTCTGGATTGTGGCATTCATAGAGTGATCCTCAGTACAGGTTTGGTGGATAGCCTATTTGGCAATGGTGGTATCCTTATGCATCTCACAAGAATGAACTCACTTGCACACACAGGGATATTAAGTACCTTGGTCATCCTAACAGATTCATACCTTGTCAAAAAGTCTTGCATGGTTAGTATACAACTTTTGATCAGTTGACTAGAGTGTTTGAGTCTCATGAAAACCTCATGGACATTCTCTAAACATCATGTCATTCATATTACTTCACCTCATCCATTTCAGTTACACTATTCACAAATCCATTATATAAGTCTCATGACAACATTACATATGAGTTGGTGCAATATACATCATCTATGGTGCTAGCATAATATGTCATATAGTCTACACATTTCATCCTCTAAATCAATAAATCATCCATCTCACCATACATCCATGCATGTACAAAATCAAATCAAATCACATTACAAAATATGCATACAGGGTAGACATCCATCATCATCTCATAAATCAAATTGCATACATTTGCATACATTTCATAAAACAATAAACACATGATGATAAACCACATAAAAAGCTCATATATATATTTTTTTTGTGTGTGTGTATATGTATGGGACAAAAAGATACATCATGTTGCCCGTAGGCTACAATAAAAGGAGTCCTCAGACTTCACACTGCTAAAACATCCAAAAACACAAAAAGAGTCATGCGAGCCACTACCATGGTCATGCAAGACCGGTACTATGACTCGCACTCCCACCTACAGTCAGAGTCCTCTATGAACTCCCATACCTACTACCACCTACCCTATCAGCTCTCCACCTAGACCTTAGTGCCTCCAGCCTAGAGGAGGACTACCATGTCCTACTATGGTGACTCTAGTATGACCCACCGTAGCTGCATCATCCTGTAGATGCCCTCCAAGGTGCACTACCTCCATCTCCAACTCATCCGCATAGGCCTACCCCCATCGACACCATGCCTGGTAAGTCTCCACCATAGAATGGAGTCGTGTCACCTCTGCCTATAGCCTAGTCACCTCCCCACTATTGGAATCCTCCCATGTAGGGCTTCGAGATCACAACTATGCCCGAAGAGATGCTATCTCGACCTGAGCCACCTATACCTCGGCTCGTTGTGCTGCTAGCTCCACCTGTACATCATGCACCTATGTCCATAGGAGATCTCTCTCCTACCTAACCCTGAGTAGCTCATCCCATAGCTCTACCTCTATATCACCATGTGCCATCGATGGTGCCTGCACCTCCTCATCCCCGATAGCATCATCCCCAAAGTCACCTCGATCTCCTAAGTCTAGGAGAACCGCATGCTCCCCTGCCATGTGTCCCTACCAATCACCTACCTCACCCTGGTCCTCATCAGAAACCTCCTGATGTGCCTCCCTAGCTACACCCCTCCCTAGTGGCCCCTCTCCATGCCACTGGCCTATCACCCACCAAGCGTCATACTCCATTGTAGTCCCGACATCATCCACATCTAGAATGTCTACTACAAGATCCGTATCCCATGCCACTACCTCTACTATTAGCCATGCCAATGTCCTCTCATCCCCATGATGTCGATAAGGCATCGACTCACTAGGCACCCCTTGGCATAGCCCAAACTATCGCATCACCCAAGCAAAAGGGAAGTACTCCCACTCCATGCCATGTCGTCCAACAAGCCATCTACCTCACCGCACCCTACAGAGTTATACAACAACATCTACCCACTCTGGGCAATCTCTGTATGGCCTCCAGAACACCTAGCCTACCCCAAGTCATGAGAATAGATCTGCATAGTGAGCCACATCACCTATGAATCACCGAATCTATCCCCTCTCCTGAGCCCTCTACCATAGGATGCCATATCCTATCTCCCTGTCTGCCAGCTATGCCCGAGTCATCCATGGTAGCCCATGTGGTCACCCCACAACTATGTGTTGCCATCCCCAACACTACAAAAAAAGCTACACCCCACACCCTTCTTCCGATGGTAGTGGATCTCGTACAACTCATCGTAGAGTTGTGCCAGTAGTGTAGTACCCCATGCCATCACCAGTGGCTCCGCCATAGTACACCTCACCAGTGCAAACACTATCTCCACCAGGTTCCATGGGAACCTCACTCCAGAAGAGTCAGGTAATAGCATATTGGAGATGAGCATCATAAGTAGTGTATGCCTCACCCCCAATACCTTCACCTCATGCCAGAATCCTACCAACATACCCCCCTTCAAGCAGTCTAGCTCTATCATCTCTAGATCATAACTGAAGTACCTCTCGAGCACTGCACGTCTCTGGTCTCGTGGTATCATACAAATCGACCACCCTTCTATCAGAATCTGAAGAATCTGATAGACATCCTCAAGCATCACCATCATCTCCCCCATGGGTAGGTGGAAGGTATTGGTGCATGGATCCCACAGATCAATCAGGGTAGTCAAATATGCATGGTCTCCTATCACAGGCTCTAACCGTGTCACCTGCTTGAGGCCGATGGCATCCAACCATTCCCAATCCTCTATGGTCAAGGCATCCCTCATGGAATCAAAGAGAGTAGGTACTCGATACCGACTCCTCACCACCTGACAAGGATAAGCAACTCAATAATACAACTCCAAAATGGCCTCAAATGGCCCCAAAAACATTCAAAAGAAAAGACTCAAAATGGCCCCTCTTTGAGGCCGGTTTGTGGCCATTCCCCCTAGGAATGGCCCCCAACCCTAATACCATCCCACCAAGGGATGGCCCATGATCATCCCACACTAGCCATCCCACCTAGGGATGACTCCAACAAATTGGGCTCAAAAAGGCCTTTCAGGCCATCAAAAATAGCAAAAACAAGGCAAAATTGGACCTATAAAATGCAATCTAATTGCACAAAAACATGGATAAAACACAAAATTTGGTACATATCTCATAAATTAGGTATAATTACCTACAATATAGTGTGATATGCTTCCAAACCAAAAACATGCCATAAAAGCAAAAAAATCAACTCCTAACATTAGGAAAATGCAATAAGAAAGACTTGGCATACCCGTCTCGCACCAGCTCCTCCATTGGCTGAGTCCACCCACTGGCTCATGGTGACTATGGGATGAATTTGATAGTGCTCCACTACTCAGAATCACTCTCCTACTCCTCACCTCTCAAAACTGCAAAAAGAAGCATGCACAAATGAGCCTAGCCCTCATATTTTGGGTTTATATAGAGATACAGGGGTCACCACCATCCCAGGGTGGGATGAGCACACATTTGGCTAACTTTACCACCCTAGGATGGTGGTAGAACATGCCATCATCCCACCCTAGGATGGTGGTAGCAAAAATAGGCCAAAACAACCCAAAATGACCCAAAATAGGTCCAAAACTGCACCAAAACAGCTCAAATTGGGTCCAAATTTCACATGGATAAAAATGCAATCATGAGGATCCTAGGAGGGATGGAAAAGTTGTTAAATCATGCCCTAATAAGGCCATTGTGGCTGGACCACCCCTCGGGCATACAATTTTTAGCTCCTTTCCTCCAGGAAAACTCAACAAAGTCACCAAAATCCTCTCCAAATTGCCCTATTTTTCAAGAGGCAAAATTGAAGGTAAGCATAACACAAGTCAATTGGGTCAAGTGACTCATCACTTTTCTCACTGGTCATTCCCTCATCGACTCATCGCTTGAGGGGGTAGTCATACTCAATCCAAATCAGCAAGCACACACTCAATTATGCAAATTGCGGTCGTTCAACGAATCTTTGAGAAAGACAATCATGCCCCTGCTTGGGGCAGCAAACAAGCACACAATATCACATCATAACGCTTGAAATTACTAGCATCATGAAGT
Source organism: Wollemia nobilis (assembly GCA_028583015.1). Lineage (NCBI taxonomy): Eukaryota > Viridiplantae > Streptophyta > Pinopsida > Araucariales > Araucariaceae > Wollemia > Wollemia nobilis. The sequence continues at coordinate 2,912,899 of JAQPPZ010000927.1, forward strand.
CATGGGCCCTATCCCTTCATGACAGACAATTTTTAAGCTTAGGCAAGCTCATTTAGCAAGTTAGAAACAAGGACTCAAGAACGCACGCCCTTTCCATGATTGGGGCATCTAAAGTTGGTTAGGTTATCAAGTAACCTTAATCATTCAACATTTTAGTCATCTATTTTTGCTCAGCGCTATGTTGCACACAATGCATCTCAAAAAGGGGCATCTGTAGACACTAAAATATGGTTAACCCGATTAAGCATCCACAAACAATGATCAAATTGACATCATATGGCCCCTTGGGCAGCCCTTAGAAGGCTCACAATGGTTCTAGCCACTCCGGAAGAGGTTTTGGAGGCTTCTGGCCCAATTTTGGGAGGTTTTGGCCCAAAATTCACCATCGTCCCACCCTGGGATGGTGGCAGATTCCCACCATCCCACCCTGGGATGGTGGTGAGCCATCGTCCCAGGGTGGGACGGTGAGCAAGTTTGACCAAGAAAAAGTCAAATATGGGACAAATGGCACCCAAAAACTACCATTTACCCCACCAATTGAAGCATGCGGGTCAGAGGGCACTGAATCCTTATGACATACTTCATAATGGAGGCCAAAATGGGAGATTCTCTTCCACATCCAATGCATGCCTCCTTTTTGACAAATGGCACCTCTTGCCATGCATGCCCTTGCATGCCTTTTTGCACATAAGCCCCTTTGGGCTATAAAATGGATTCAATTTCCACACAAAAATATAGAGAGGAGTTCTAGGATATGCAATGGAGTGCTATCGAGATTTCCCCTCACTTTATTGTGCTCTCTTTCCCTCGAAATCTCTTCTTAGCGAAGGAGGTTACCGGGTGACTTCAAGAGGGTCTTTTGAGCATAACTTTACCATCCGGGTGAATTTCTTCACAAAATTCGATGAAAATACCCCTTAGAGTGTTTAGGATCATTCCCTAGTGGGATTGGTAGCAAAAGGTGTGCAGAATTGGTGGGTATCCCCTCCCAGGGTGCCCTCCAATTAGTTGTAGTCACCACCATCCCCCCGAGATGAGGACAAATCCTTGCACAATTTCTTTACTATTTTTTAGTATTATTCTAGACTATCATAGGATGCTACAGTTCAAATTTCATGCAATTTGGAGTTAAATTGGCCGAGATATCACATTTTTAAGTTTTTGCAGGTTCGTAGGGCCCATCCGGGCATCCCAATTTTAAAATTTCATGTTTTTTGGACATGTTTAGGGGCGGGAATTGCTTGTCTTGGTCTTCGTAGGTTGTAGATGGGTGACGCAAAATCGAGGGGTCTACGGATGCAATTTCAGATATATTTTTGGTGATATCCCTTCAAAACCTCCTATTTAACATCCCCATAAAGTTTCAAGTCATTCTGAGTTGATTTGATATATTTTTAATATATATGCCATTTTGTGCCTGTGGGGATTGCATGTTTTCCTTCACACGCACTTGCTATTTGACCCTTTTTGCTTCCTTGTGTGTAGGTGCAGGTTCCTAGAAGGCATTGGGAAGGAATATCAGACATCAAATATCAGAGATACAAGCAGTGGCGGCATTGGCCCGCCCACCTCGATTGTGGGTACGAGGAAAGACACTGGATGTGCACCCGAATTTCTTGAAGGATTTGATCCTTGGGCACCCAAAATTTGTAACAATTGTATCACCTTTGAGCCCTCAAGGGGACTTTTGTGTAACCTTGGATCTGATCCACCAAATTAATAAGAAGGATACTTGTTTCATTTCATATCTTGTTGTTTGGTTTTTGCTTCCATTTCACATGCATGCTTCCGTTTGATGCTCATAAGCTATAGAGGATAGATACATATATTGTTGCTCATAATTAGGTGCACCATTTTTCCCTACTTCACAGTGACCTCAAGTTATTCCCAACCAAGAACCTTTTGAATATGGCTATCAACCAAATGACCATTTCGGTGAACTCTACAAACGCCACCATTAGGATCCTTAAGCAGTTGGTTCGAAAGTGTGGTGAGGGTTCTAACCAGGAGGATACCACCAAAGTTTGATGTGTTCTAGTTCTAGGTAAGGGATTTTCCTAGATTTTATGATTGTGGATGTATGGCTATTTTGAATGTATGGTTGTTCTCTGGTTCTGGATGCATGGTTGTTCAAGTAGCTATTTTTTGTATGTTCGGCTGGTTTTGACATTCAACTTCTATTTTTTGGTTTCCCATTCATACCATGGTTTTGTTCTATTTTTATTTACTTTTTTAGGTAAAATTTAAGGTTTCAAGGCTTCGCCTAACATTCTGGCACTTCGGCCCCTTTTGTCATAAGGTTTTAGGATCCTATAAAAAAACCTAGCTTGTATATAAAATCTACTTATAAAAAAAAACTAGTGGAACAAATTTTGTGTTGAGTCCTAGTCTTCACAATCTTGTGGAAAGACTCTAGCCAATCTGCAATTTATAGTCTTCTTCAATATACCAACTTCTCCAATAGGACCTCCTTGTTGGGTCTCTTAATCTCCCAATATACGCAATATCAAGGTCTGACTTCAAGACCTGAAATCTCCTTCTATTCTAAATTTATTTTTGGAATAGAAATTCTCTAATCTTCTCTAGTTTCACCTTCCAGGGATAATCTCCTCACCTTCATTGGTTTTATCCTCCACAAATTCAAAAAATTATGCAAGTCCAATCTTTGCAATAGTTGTCCCTATCTCTTGTTAAAGTCCCTTGTGGCTCTAATACCACTGCTAGCTTTTGAAGCTTATTATTGAAGATTAATAATACAAAATATATGAAATAAATTCACAATATAATGTATATGATAATGGCAATATTATGAATATATAAAATATATAAATAACTCTAATATCTACTCCTAAATATGGCATAAACAAATGCTCATGGAAATGGTGCCATAGCACTAAAAGAACCAAGTAATGTTATTACAAGTCATGTCACTTTACATACTCACATTACTATGCATATATAATGTAATGTGACTCTTCATATGGAGCACTCTTGGCCTTCACTCTTCTAGACTCTTCAACTCCCTATTCTATGGACTCATGTACACATGGACTAATGTGCACATTTACATTATTGAATATTATACACACTTGTGCATTTATTACATTACATAAAGTAAATACCTAATCTAAGACATATACCAAATAATGTAATATACTCCAACATGTCAATATGAGCACCCTCATTAATGACCACTTTTTTATCGGTACAATGCCAACTACCATATCTTCCATAGGCTCTGTGACATTTTAAAAGACTACAGTTTTATGATAAAAATTTGTATATGTAATGAATGTAGGAAAAAATGGTGTTCTGATTGGGTGATTTTTGTAAAGAGTAGAATAGATACTTCCATTGTTAGAAAATAGGTGTGCAAGTTTTTACGTAGCTATTTTTTCTATTGTTCAAATATAATGGTTGTTTTTTATTTTTCATTAGGCCATTGGGTTCCATCTTTGAACATAAAAATTGGTACATTTTTTGTAAACATAGTATTATTATTGGGTTTGAATAGAGTTATTAATATAAGAGGTATATAACACATTTTGTGCATAACTAGAAAATTGGGAGTAACTTTGGGACTAATCCTCATTCTAGGTAATTGCGAGTGAGGATTTGAACCTAGATGAAATTTTAAATTTGGGTAATAGTGAAGGAATCAATATTGGAAACTAGTTAGTGGGGGGGATATCATAAGAGAAGATATAATAAAGATAAATTGAGACTCTTGGTAGGAGGAAATGTGAGTGGTAGAAAAATGAGGAAAAAATAGGTGGTCAAAGTTGGATTTTAAGCCTTAATATCTCAAAATATCATAGGTCTAAAAATAAATAAGCTACAATATTAAAGGTCAAAATATCAATAATTAAGAGTATAATTATATATATGAGCAATCTAATATATATCAAGGCCAATATAATGAAGAAAATAACATTCACTTATAATATCAAATATGAATGTAAATGGCCAAAATCATTCATGAACATGCATGAAGAAAACTTACAATATTAATTGCTCAAAATTTGTATACAAGCTTTATTATCAATGCTTGTTCCTTTTCTCTTGTTGTATTAGTTGTTGTTCTTATTGTTCATGTTTATGTTGTATAGAGCTTTGTCTCCATAATATAGATAGTAATGTGACTCTTAACATACTTGACTATTTCTCTCCATGTGATAACTCCCATGACCTTTGGTTTATCATCTTGCCACTTGTATACTAGACTCTTCATTCTCTTACATACACACTTAACTCTATGACACTTGCACACTTCTACATGACTCTTACTCTCCTACATGCACTCCTAATACAAGACACTTGTGCATATCCTCATATTACATATTTGCACACTTACATACATGACACTTGTGCACATTCTCTCAATACACACTTGCACTCTTACTTACATGACACTTGTGTATTTCCTACACATTGCACTCTTACATGACACTTGTGCATTTCCTAACGCTAGAATGGATAATCCCTGCCGCATGAATCTCATGCATTATTTTTTTAATTTTTGAATTTTGAGCATAAGCATACCTATATGGATAGACATTAGGAGTAATAATACCAAAAAAAAGTTGTATTGCATGGTCATGTGAGCAATGAGGAGGTAGCCCCTTGGGTTCCTCAAAAATATGAGCATATTTTTTTAATAATCCTTGTAATTACAGAGAGTAGTTCTGTTATTTTTCCTCAAGGCTAGTTATAGAAAAGACTTGTGCCACCACTCCATGGGAGGACTATTTTAACAAATTTTCCATATTATGAGTAGAAATAAACTAAGATACACCAACTTTCATGCCATGTAAAGTATATTCCTTTCCATCTTGATTGAATTTCATCCACAACTCTATAAAATCCCACAAAACTTATCCTAACATGTGCAACCATTGGGCTCCCAAAACTATATCATACCCCCAAGGGGTAATGCAAACATATTTGTCTTGATATTATAGCCCTCAACTTGAAGTTTGACATTACGATATATTCCTTTGCATGGGAGGGTGCCTCCATTAGCAATCATGACCTCAAAGGAATTACATGTAGATATGCAACAATTTCTTTATTTGGCTACACATGGATCAATAAATTTATGTGTACTTCCTGAGTCAATAATAATGATGACCCATTATCCTTTGAAGTAGCCAATCACCTTCATTGTTTATGGAGTCAAAACTCTGGCTAAGGTATGCACAAATATTTTTGGTTGGGATTCCTCTGAATTTGTTGTGCGATATGATGTTTCCTCCTCTTGAGGATCCTCTTCATCCTTTGATGATTTTGCGGTTGTTGTTTCATCTAGATAAAGCAAAAATAATCTTTGTTGCACACACTTATGCCCTCGAGAATACTTTTCATCACAATTAAAATATAGCCCTTGTGCCCTTCTAGTCTCTATCTCTTTACGAGCCAATTTTTAATAGTTGGAGATTTAGTGGTAGGACTTGTCATTGACTTGAACAAAAATATGGTCGAGATTGAGGAAACTTAGAGGTGCACCCTAGGGCCTTAAATTTTTATTCAACCAATTTAGCCAATTGTATTATTTGTGGTAATGATTGGGGTTCAGCAGTTTAACCTCATACCTAATGGCATCCTTCAACCCAATCACAAAACAAATTTGGAAAGAGTCGGTAGTTAGACTAGTAGTACAATTTATAAGCTTTTCAAATTGAGTTTAATACTCTCGAACGATGGATGTTTGTCTAAGTTTGGAAATAGCTCTTGTAAAATATTCAAAATCATTAGGACCAAAGTGAGTGGGTAGACATTGTTCAAAATATTGCCAATAAAGTTCATTTTTAGCCCTCCTAAGCCATAAAAATCAATTTAGTGGATCGGATTCAAAATTGAAAGAGGCAATGGTCAACCACATGTAGCGTGGGATATTATGAAGAGTAAAATATTGTTTGGCCTTACAAATCCACCCCTAAGGATCATTTCCATCAAATTTTATAGTCTAATTTTGGTAATTTATATCCATTATGATCTGATACAATGTGTTGGAGATGACTAATACCTGTATCCTATTGATCCTAATTATCAATTGAGTCATTACAACTATCCAACTTTGCCTTCAATCCTTTCTATGCCTTGATAACCATACTCATAGTTTCATGGAAGGTTTTGATTTGTGCCTTTGTATCCTCTGAGCTATGATTGAGTGAGGACCATATTTTGGAACCCATAGTATACACTTTTTGAGAAATGTTGTTATCTATTTCTTGTTGTCGAGTACCAATAGCCATGTTCTCAAAAAAAAATTCTTCTTGGTGAGATTTACTAAAAATAGAAAGGTGGTTTTAGGGTTACTATTTTTAGTTAGTAACACAAAGAATGATTTGGGATCTATATATTTAAATTATCAGCTTGAGAAGATGATCATAATGAGCTATATGCCACAACACTGGTTTTGGACACCCCCAAAATTTTTTATTGTTGTTTTAGATAGAGCGTTCAAGTGGTGTACAAAGAGATCTACAAAGTTTCTCTATTAGTGCCATACGATATGGTAGCCCTCTTTTGTTTAAATTATTTCACAATTACTAAAATATTCTCGATGCTAACAGGACATCACTTATGGCTATTGATATATTTAAAGAGGAGAAAAGGGGAAGGTTACAAGATGAACCTCCCATATTATCTAACATTGTTGATAGAGGCCATGTGTGAGCAAAATCAATGGAGTGGCAACAATAAAGTATTGTACATCATGGGTTATTTATGGAACTATTATATGTGGATGAAAGAGGGTTTGTAGAGCCACCAAGATGTTTTCTTTGAATGTCAGTGAGTATCCCTCTATGAAAAAGATAACAAAGCGAGCAATGGTATTGAGACAACAAAAGTGAGAGAAGGGAAAAAATAGGAGGGTTAGAAAAAAAATCATAAATAGAGAAAGGAGAGGCTATAGAGGTATGAGAAGGCAGAAGGAAAGAGGATAAGAACAAATTAGAAGGGGTAATAAAAAATTACAAGAAAAATGGGAAGGTCATCAACAAAAAATAGGATCCCTAGAAGTAGAAGTAGCAATACTATGAACATAGGTGGTAGAGCTATAGGCAAATATAGCTAAAATACCAATGGAGGAAGTTGACCAAATGAGTAGCATGGGCAAATGAAGCCATGAAGGGATGATAAGCATGTCAACATAAAAAAAAAGAACAAATCTAGATATAGAAGGAAGAAATATAGGAGGGAGAAGTCAATAAGATATGGAAGACAACTTAGTGGAGATGTTGGAAATGTGGAAAGACAATCCAAGCCATAGGGAGGAGATGATGGAGGAAGCAATAGAGCTTAGATCATCAAATGACCATGAAGTATTGAGGGGATTCCAATAGCTTATAGGTTTTAACAACTTAAAATATGGAGATGCCTCGTGTTGGATTATATTATATTATTTGATGTATGCTAATGTACCCCCATGGTACCTGCATGGTACATTTATAAATAATATATTAGAATTGAGTCAGTTTAGAGTGTGAATTATATTTTCCCTTTTATGTAAGAGTGAATGTACAATAAATTCACAAGTGTCATATAAAGTTGTAATGTGCAGGAAATGCATAAGTGTCATGTGAGTTAAAGTGCAAGTGTAAATTGAGTCTACATGCACAAGTGTTTTATATGTAAGAGTGTAAATATGTAATGTAAATATGTGCACAAGTGTCTTAGATTAGAGTGTGCAAGTTATAGAAGTGTAAGAGTCATGTATAGGTGTGCATATGCTATAGATTCAAGTGTTCATCAAGTATGCAAGTGTCAAGTAGTCAAGCCAAGAGTCATGAGACTTGGCATATGGAGAGCAATAGTCTAGTACTTAAAGAGTCATATCACTATGGCTATACTATGGAGGTAATGCTCCACAAGAAGATATATCAAATCATATTGAATCATATTTATTATCTAATTATAATAGGAAGAGGCATAATAAATATTGTATGCATTTTGAGAAATTAATATTGTAAGTTATATTTCATGCATAGTACATGAATGATTAAGGCTATTTACATTCATATTTCTACATATTATTGAATGTTATTTGATTTATTATAAGCCTTGATATACATATTAATTTGCTCATATTATTCTACTCATATCATTATCTTGACCTTATTATATTGTGGCTATTTTATATTTGATATTGTGAGATATAACCTATGATATTTTGTGGTATTATTAAGGCTTAAAAATATATCAGTGGTATCAAATCTACTAGTGGACTCTGTCCAGATTGATAGAGTTCATTTTAGCCACTATTATAAATTTATTTTATCCATATTTGATAAAGTCAATTAAGAGTTTGTCTACTTTAAAGGTAGTAAGACTCAAACTCTATTTTAAGGTCATATTGAGTAGAAAGGCTAGGGTCTATCCACTAGGTTGAAGAATAACTAGTGAAGATAAGGACTCAACTATATTGATAGGCATACCAATTCAAGATTATTTGGTCATTCAGGGATAAATCCAACCCTGATATTATTGATATTTATTTTTAGATTAAGAATTAAGAGGTGAATCAACTTTGAGATAGTTGATCATTCAAGGACATAGCCAACCCTGGACATTGAATATTAAGGGACATTCAAAGTCACCTTGACATTATATTGGATTCTCTAATAAGGAGGAGAATCATATTGAGTTCTCAGGAGTGACTTAAGACATTATAAATTTTAGAGAAAGAGTTGCATCAGATATTAAGATACAGAATTGTGAGAAGCTTCCTAAAAAAGATAAAGAAGAGTTTTAGCTTTAAAGCATCAAATAAAGAAGAAAGAAAGACTATCAAAAGAAAAATATAGCACCTGATTGATAAGCATTCAGAGCTTCCTAAGAGAAAAGAAATAAAACATAATAGAAAAAAAAAATAGATATATCAATCTTGAAGAAATATAAAGAAGCACCTAGCTTACTTTATATAGCTTCAAGCATCAGATTATAATTGAAGAATTTACAAGGTATTAAGAAAAATATTCATGTCATAGATATTGATCTTAATATAAGAAAAAAGATTCAGGTCACAATATGGATTGACCTTGACATTGGCTTGAGAAGCCAACATTGAAAAGTATAGCATCCATTAAAGAGAAGAGAACATATAGAGAAATGAGCTTGCATAGAGAAGAAATATTGAGGCCATTACAAAGAAGAGAAAGATGCCCTTATAAAGTAGAGAAATATGCTCGTATAGAGAAGGAATATAGAGACCATTATAGAGAAGAGAAAGAGGCTCTTTATAGAATAAAATTGTGGCCATTATAAAGAAGAGAAAGAGGCTCTTTATTGAATATAAAAAAATGTCCAAGAAGCTATTTTGAATCAAGAAGAAAAAATAAACTATATTACACTACATATTTAGAGATATTTTTCAAAAAATAATTTGAAAAACTTATATTAAAACAAGATCATTTATAATTTGGTATGAGACTTCTCCCAGCCTTAGCCAAAGAGAACACATGTTGAAAATAGTAAAATAATATTTGCATTGGATCCAAATATCCTAAACCATATCGCTACAATGGTTTTTCACATGTTTAGAACTGTAAAAGAAGATCTACATTGGATTCAAATATCCTAAACCATATTTCTACAATGGTTGTCAAAATTAGCTAAATACTGCATTTTCTCACCAACATGCCTAATCATCTCATCCTCAATAGTTGTGTCATTATGACACTAAACCCCTACCTCCTTCTCAATACCCATATTAGCGAGGAATTTTACCACTTTATTTAGATCTCTACTCATATACATTGGAATCACATCATCTAATTCCCTCCACAATTCCTTAATTTGAGTGACAAGAATATTCAATCTCCATGTCTTCAAAGCAAAGTTCCTCATGCAATCCAAAGCTCCTACCATTATTTGAGGATCTGATTCTAGGATTATCCTCCTGTAACCTTTTTTTACTGCCCAGATAGAAGTAAATTTGATAGCTAAGGCTTCTGCTTCATTGTTCATGGCCCTTCCCAAGCCTTGTAGCTCCCAATAGAGCATTGTCCCAATATGATTCCTACAAACCACTCCAATTCTAGCTCTACCCGGATTGCCTTTTGTAGCTCCATAAGTATTAATTTTAATTCAACCTTTTGGGGGTGGTTTCCAACTATCTTTATCCTTCCCCTCTTGCACTTCAACTTCCTTCTCCATTTTTCCTATAGCAGCCTAAGTTTCATCTTTAGCATGCATTGCCACAGTTTCTATGGCTTTGCTCCAAATGACCTGTCAAACACCATCTAAATACGAGAAGTTTTCTCAAAAAATTCTACCATTTCTCTCCAACCACACTTGCCACCAAATGAATTTTAATCCAAACTCCCAACCGATACAAAGAGCTTTAGATTTAAAATTACCCCTCTTCCATATTTTCCAGATATTAGTCTGATTCAAATCACTTTAACTCAAATTTTATAAGATAAAAACCATATCTTCCAAATTTGGTACATGAATGGAAAATCAAACATCAAGTGGTCAGATGTTTCCTCACTCTTGTAGCATAAAACACATTGATATGGACCAATTATTCCCCTATGTCTGAGATTATCAAAAGTAAGAATTCCATTATGCATAAACTGCCAGACAAAAAAGTCTACTTTTGGCCAACCCTTGGACTGCCAAATATTTCTCCAATCCTCAACTTGATATGCATGAGGAGGCTCTAGAAGGGTCTTATCATATCCATCCTTCGCTGCGTAGACACCAAGGCTCCCATAGCCCCAAGCTAATTCATCCTCATCATCTCTACCTGTGAGAAATATTTTTGCTAAGATTTTAGTCATGATGGGTGTTAATTCCAAAGGGATTGAAATTGGCCACTCATCCAACTTATTAAACTACTTAAACTTATAATTCCCTAGCTGACTAGTTTCCATGGCTATTTTTATTGGTTGTATTTCTAGGAATTGAATAATGATAGGTGGGTATTGATCCTATGAATCTGTTCAAAATCGCGTCTTCTCCCTTCTCCCCACTTTCCAAAATAATCCATCTTTCACTACCTGAGATCCTAACTTTAGATCCTACCACACTAAGGACCCATTACCATCCAAAGGAAAATGACCCACCTCATTTGGGTTTACCTATCCCAAATATTTACTAGTTAAAACTCTATTGAATAAAGAAGTTGGTTGGGAAATCCATCTCCAATAAAGCTTTCCAGCCAAATCTTATTATTTAACTTTGATCTCCTTAATCCCAAACCTCCTTTTACCTTGTGTTGTATTACTTTCTCCCAACATACTAAGGCCCATTTCCTCTCTCCTTTTACTTCTCCCCATAAATTTTTTCTAGCCATCTTGTCCAACTCTTTCCATATGGTATGTGAGGCAGCAAGGATATAAAATTTATAAATTGACATGGCCTGAATGACTGACTACAAAAAGGTTAATCTACCCCATATCTTAACCATTTGTGAGACCAATTATCGATTATTTCCTTGATACAATCCAAAATATTCCTCTAGATATCTATTTTTAGTTTTTTTTAAATGCAAAGGGACCCCCAAGTATATGTTAGAATTATTGAGTTGTCATTGATGTCAAACGTCAATTTGGTAGAAAGCAAATAGTGGATGAAATACTCAAGGCAAATATTTATCCTAGTGATGTATTATCAAAGGTTGAAATATTATTATTATTGAAGTGGAAAATATTTATCCCTACCTAAGGTTGAGACATTATTATTGAAATATTTATTCATGCCTAAGGTTGAAATATCAATGAGGAACACTAAGGTTGAAAATATTTATCCTTACCTAAGGTTAAAATATTTCATGAGGAGGGCCGACCTTATGGAAGTGAAAAGAATTAAATATTTTGTGAGAAGGGTCGACCTTATGGAAGTGAAAATAATTGCATATATACAATACCGAAATTGATTTCAAAGAATATTTTTTAAGTTGGCATCCTTGAAACATCCAAGAAATGATAGCAAGGGAGAAGATGAATAAAAGGTGATAAATATTTATGGTTTTTGATAGCACAATAAAGAGGATCTTGAGACGAGGAGATTGGTTCAACCAAAGTGGAAGTTCAACAAAAGGATAAAACAAAGTTGAAGTTGATCGTGTCATAGGAAGCCATTAAAATAGGAGAAGGTTGCATTATTTGAGGTGAAGAGAGTGTCATCACTCATGCATATGCTTGGTGGAAGGACACAGTGAAGTTATAGATAATTATGCTGCAAAGAGACACTAAGCAAGAAAAGATTGAGATGATTGATCAATGTGAAAGTTACGGTGGCTGTTCACGATGAAGATAGCACTAGTTGGTCATGGTGATCATTGTGAGGGTTTGGAAAAATCAAGTACAACAATAGTGAAAATATCAAACAAGTGAAGAGAAGTTTTAGTGATGCATCAACCGAAGGTGGTGATCGTTACATGGGCTCAGTGAAATTGAGACCAGTGATAGTGAGAAGATCAAGTGCAGTGACGGTTTAAAAAGGAGTATTGTGCAACAATAGTGAAAAGGAACCCCAATAGAGGTAGTTATGAAGTTTTTAAGGTGAATTATTTCAAGACTACGTAAGAACTAATTCCAACTATGAACGTGTGAAGGAATTGAGAGGAGAGAAAAAAACTTGGAGATTTCAGCATTCTCAAGATAAAGCAATGACATCAAGACATTCTTCTAATAAACTAATATCAAGCAAGCAAATTGATTTATAAAAATTTTCTAAGGTTATACTCTAGCAAATGATTTCATTTTGGTTGGAATATTTTATGGAAATTCTAAATCCCACATTTGCCCTACCAAAGGCATGGAATATGACATAAGGGTTCTTGCATGATATGTTTATTGTGAGTACCTCATTGTGATCATGATACCCTATTGTACGTGAGCACACCCAGTTGGAGGAAGCTGGCACTGGTGCTTTGTGTGGACCATGTGGTAGAAATCTAAAAGTCTTAGCAGTGACAGTTGATGGGAATTTATCTTACACGTTTCATTGTTGACCTACTATGAGTTGACCACACATGTAGAGATATTAAAATCATTTTTTTTTATATCAGATTTGAAGGGCAATACAAAATAAAATATTATCATATTGATAAGGTATATTTGGAGTGCAAGGATAGAGTGAAAGAGTTAATGCATATCTTCACCCAAGCATTCTATTGAAGAAGAAGGATAATTCAGCATCTACAAGGAGAAAGGAAAGGTGCACAAGATAGTTACAAATCAGTATTTACAATATTTTAGAGTAGACTTGAGTAGTGTTTGTGATCAGGATTTGGAGCAAATTTGAGCAGGGTTTATGAGTAGATTTTATAGCAGATTTGAGTAGTATTTGTGAGCAGGTTTTGGAGCAGATTTAAGTTGTGTTTGTGAGAAGGTTTTGAAGTAGGTTTTGGAGCATATTTGAGCAAGTTTTGTAAGAAGGTTTATATTATATTTGAGCAAGGGTATTGGTGTATCCTTTGGATTAGTGTCCATGAAATTGAGAAAGGGTATTGGTGTCTCCTATGGGTTGGTTTCCATGAACTTGTATAGGGGATTGGTGTCTCTTGTGGATTCGTGTCCACAAACTTGTACTAGAGGATTGGTGTCTCCTATGGGTTGGTGTCCATAAAATTTTTTGAAGAATATATAAGAAATATTTTTCCATGGTTTTCTCTCGAGAGGGTTTTTCCATATAAAAGCTTTGTCTCTCATGTGTATGGTTATTTGTGCATTGTTTCATTATCGCATTGTTATTTATTGAAGTTATTGCTTTGGAAAGAAAAGAGAAAATTTTTATAATATACTATTCATCCCCCTCTCAGTATAAGCTTGTGTTCTTCAATTGGTATCAGAGCGAGTTCCTTCGTGAAAGCCTAACAGCTTGAAGGAAGATCTTACAAGAACACACATGGCCATGGAAGTGAAAGAAAATACTCTTGTTGTTGAAATCCAAGAAAAGGAAAAAAATTCCAAAAAATTAAGAGGAAGCCATAATGGACATAGAAGAGGAACTTGTTGTTGCTCTTAAATAAGTGAAAAGGCTTAGAGAGAAAACTCAAGATTGAATATTCAAGTACAAGAGGATGAGGAGACAAAGGTAAAGATTTTGCAAGATCTCACCAACTTAAAAGTAAAAATTGAAGAGGTAAAGCAAATTGAAGAAGGTATAGCTAAGAAATTAAAGGCAAAAGAGTTGGAATGTGAAAAAATGGAACATGAGGTTGTCTCTTTGAGGAAGGAAGTTGAAAAATCTAATGATAAGCTACAATAAAATATCAGGTTTGAGAAAAGCATAGAAATCCTGGATGATATTATAAAAACACAGAGATATTCAATTATAAATACTAGACTTGGTTTTGGAGAAAGTTAAAATAAACAAAAGGGGAAGTCAAGCTCAAAAGGAAGAGAGGCATCAAAGAAAATAAGTAAAGAAGAGCCCAAGACCTATGCTGATGTATTGAGAAGTGGAAGCATCAAGAAGGAAGAAAACAAAGAATCATCATGGATCAAATTCAATCACATAAACAACAATGAGAGAACCATGCGACCATATCCTCCAAGGCAATCAAACAGGTTTCAATATTTCTTCCATGGTTATTGTTTTTCATGTAACAAATTTGGTCATAAAGCTATACATTGCATTGTCCATGCTAAAAGTAATTTTGGCTTCACCAAGAGAAATTTCAATTCATTTGCACATCTCATGGATTCATTGGGTATAAAGCTAAATGGTGTAGAACAGTGTTCTCTGAAAATCTGAAATCAAGCAAGAAGGAGGAAGGTCAAATTGTTCAAAATAAAATGACTTCCAAAGTTTAGGAAAAGAAAATGGAACAAGAAAAAGAGAAGTCTATGTTGGTACAAACAGCTCTTCATGTGCAAAATAAAGGAAATTAGTAATACATTGACAGTGGTTGTTCAAGCCATATAACAGGTGACAGAAGAAAATTTCTCTCTCAAAGAAATAAATGGAGGTACAGTAAAATTTGGTGATAATGCTTATACCAAAATTATTGGAAAAGGGAACCTTGAGCCTGGATAATGGAAGATCAAGAACAGAGAATGTGTTCTATTTTTAAGGGTTGAAGCACAATCTACTAAGTGTAATTCAACTATGTGATCAAGGGTACACACTCACATTTCACCCAAATGGATGTGAGATCATAAAATTCAAGATAGTAAAGCATATTGCAAACATCAATAGAATTGTAAACAATCTCTATATGTTGAGTTAAATTAAAGGGGAAAAATACTTTTTATCACAAGAATATGAGATGTGGTTGTGGCATAGAATAATCGGCCACCTGAACTTTGACAACATAGTAAAAATAAACAACAAATAGACAGTTAGATATTTACCTAAGATAGCAAAACCCCCAAGCATGATTTGTGCCCAATGCCAGCATGGTAAGCAAACAAGATCTAGTTTCAAATCAAATGAATTCTCTTCATCCAAGCCTCTGGAGCTGATTCATACTGATTTATGTAACCCTAAAGAACAAAGAGCTTACAAGGTGAGAATTATTTCATGTTGTTTATTGATGATTATTCCACTTGGGTAACATTCTTAAGAGAAAAATCATAAACTTTTGAAAAGTTCAAAGCATTTAAGGAACTTGTAGAAAATGAAAGAGGCAAAAAGATAAGTGTCTAAGATCATACATAGGAGGTGAATTCACTTCAAATGAATTTGTAGAATTCTATGAGCAGCAAGGAATCAAGCGATGATACTCAGTAGCAAGAACTCTACAACAGAATGGAGTAGTTGAAAGGAAGAACAAAACTATTCAAGGCATGTCCAGGACCATGCTAAATGAGTCTAACCTTTCTAATACCTTTTGGAGAGAATCGACTCATACAACTATTTATATCATCAATAGAGCTCAAATAAGAGTAAATCACCACAAAAATTTGTATGAGCTTTGGAATGGAAGACCAACTACTGTGAAGTACTTCAAAAATTTTAGAAGCAAATGCTATATTAGACGAGAAGAAAAACATTTGGGTAAGTTTGATTCCAGGTGTGATGAGGGTATCTTCCTTGGATACTCTTCAAAGAGCAAATCCTATAGATGCTACAATAAAAGATCACACAAAATTATGGAAAGTACAATTGTAAGATTTGATGAAGAAATATATCTAAGAGAACCAGCTCAAGAGATCGTGTATCAAGAAGGAGAAAGTTGCAAAGATGAAGAAATTGAAGAAGATGAGAATCAAAGGACACCCTCAAGAACACCCCCCAATATACCATCTAAAACACCATCCAGATATGTGCAAAAGAACCATCCTAAAGATCTGATTATTAGGAATCTAGATGAAAGACAAACAAGGAGAAAAATAACAGTTACATGTGAACATGCCAACTTCTCTTTACTATTTAAAGTTGAGCTAAAGAATTTAAATGAAGCAAGTGAAGATAAATATTGGATTAAGGCAATGGAGGAGGAGTTAGATCAAATAGATAAAATTAATACTTGGGAACTCATCCCACATCCAAAAGACAAGAATGTAATTGGCACAAAATGGGTCTACAAAAATAAGTTGAACAAAGATGGTCAGGTTGTCAAAAACAAAGCAAGACTTGTATGCAGAGGCTATGCACAAGTTGAGGGAATTAATTATGAAGAGACATTTGATCTTGTTGCTCGTATTGAGGCCATAAGAATGTTCTTGGCCTTTTAAAATTTCAAAAACTTCAAAGTATACCAAATGAATGTAAAATCAACATTTCTTAATAGTTACTTAGAGGAAGATGTCTACATTAGGCAACCAGATGGTTTCAACTTGACAGATAAGCTAGACTATGTATGCAAATTACAAAAGGCTCTCTATGGACTAAAGCAAGCCCCTAGGGCTTGGTACTCAAGGTTGGATAAATATATCCAAGAACAAGGTTTCAAAAAAGGTATAGATGATAGCAACCTATACATCAAGAATGAAGGAAATGACTTGTTAATTATAGTAGTCTATGTGGACATCATTTTTCGAAGGTAGTAATAAAAAAATGTGTCAAAAATTTGTAAAATGTATGAAAAGTGAATTTGAGATGTCAATGTTTGGTGAACTATCCTTCTTTCTTGGTTTGCAAATCTCACAGTTAGATAAAGGTATATTTCTATCTCAAACCAAGTATGTAAAAGAAATGTTGAAAAAATTTAGGATGGAGGATTGCAATCCTGTGAGTACCCCCATGGTTACAGGATGTAAGTCAAGTAAATATGATGAGTATCCTGAGGCTAGTCAAACTTTGTATAGATCTATGATTGGAATTTTACTATGTCATAGCTACAAGGCCAGATATAATATAGGCAGTCGGATTGGTGGTAATATTACAAGCTGAACCAAAGGAAACACATGTACATATAGTAAAATAAATCCTCAAGTATCTGAAAGGAACTATGTATTTTTAACTATGGTATCCCAAAGGTGATAATTTCACTCTCACTACATATATAGATGAGGATTGGGAAGACAGTGTAGATGACAGGAAAAGCACAAGTGGAGGAGCATTTTTTCTTGGAGACTGTTTGGTCTCTTGGCTAAGTAAGAAAAAAGCCTCAATGTCTTTATCTACTGCAGAAGTGAAGTATATTGCAGTAGCTTCTTGTTGCACATAGGTTTTATGGATGAAACAAACCTTAAGTAATTTCAAAGTAGAGCATAATCATCCTATCTCCATACTGTGTGATAATACAAGTGCCATCAATATTTTGAAAAATCCGGTGATGCATTCAAGGACCAAGCACATTTTTATCAAGTATCACTTTTTGAGAGAGAAAGTGACTGATCAACAAGTCAAGTTGGAATACATTGCTACAAAGGAACATATTGCTGACATATTTACCAAGCCACTTCCAAAGGAAACATTTGAGTATCTCAAAGGAAAGTTGGGAGTTTCACTCCCATATCATAATTGAACATCTCAAGAAGAGCAGGTAGAAAGGGGGTGATGTTAAGTGACTTATTATTCAACCCCAAGGAGCCTTTGTCATTGATGTCAAAGGGGGAGAATTTTAGTAAGGGAAGCAGCTAGTCAGGGAGAGTATATTGTATTGAAGTAGAAGACAGTTTTCTTTGCAGGGTTGCCATCAATGACAAAGGGGGTGATTGTTAGAATTATTGAGTTGTCATTGATGTCAAAGGTCAATTTGGTAGAAAGCAAATAGTGGATGAAATACTCAAGGTAAATATTTATCCTAGTGATGTATTATCAAAGGTTGAAATATTATTTTTTTGATCATTTAAATTTATGTGGGTTTTTATCAAGGGACCCAAAACCTTATTACAATAAGTCACAAGACTTTTAAGCAAGACCACAGGAAAGGTTGTATGAAAGGACTACCCTTCAGGAAAGGCCCAAGTATGGACCTAAGGACAAGTTTAAGGATAGCCTTTCAGGACAGGCTTAAGGACAACCTTTAGGAAGGACGTAAAAAATCATGCCCGAAGCATGAAAAAAGAAAAACCCACCCAGATATAAATTTGAAAAGCCCACCCAATGGGAAAAGAAATAAGTGGGAAAATTAAACAATGGAACAGTCCCACCTAGCCACAAATTTGAACAACCCATAAGGCAGTAAAATAAGAAACCCTCTAAAATTTGAAATGTTTAATCTCGTACAGGGCAAAAACCAAAAATCATACAAAGAACATAAAAAACCAGAGATACAAAAATAAAACCCTCTTGAATAGTAGTAAGGGACCAGGAAACCACCCAAAAAAATTAGGGATGCAAGGAGCAGCATCCCGCACAAGCCTGGAAAGAGGTACAGTAAAAATGGGAACTCCATAGGCTATGAAGTCCCTTTGTAGAAAGGAGAGCTACTCAGAAACTAGCAAAAGCAGAGGACCCTCCAGTGCAGAACCGAAAGCCATGGGAAAGAGGTGAGGAGGTCCTAAGAAATCCTAAAATAAGGAGCCATGGAGCACAAGCTATAGATGATGAGCAAAATTCCCCTCAAAGACCAAAAATAATATGTAGCAAGAACTCCAATATAGCCTCCAACACCACCGATGAATAGCTTCAGGGATCTAGAAGAGGATAGCCCGCAGGATCATAGCAATATTTAGAATAGAGGCCCATCCCCAAGCCACGAAAAATGTTGAGAACCCACTACCAAACCCACATTTGGAAATCCAAATAGTAGCACCATAGGAATAAGCATGTGGCTCCTTTCCAAGCCAAAAAAAACTATGAAGAGCTACTCATGAATTCAAACTCCCAAATCGTGACCTGCACTAGAAGAACCTCTAAACCACAACTCCAAATAGGACTTTGTAAAAAATGGAACAGATCAAGGAAAAGGAATCCTAAAGGAACTCAGAATTCCCAAGGAATATCCTAGGGAAGATCCCAGGCACATCTGAGAAACCAGACATCAGAAAGAACCCCACCAGAAGGTACAAAAAGAGGTAAAAAAATGGAGAAGTGACCTCCCACTCTAACGAGATCATCTGCAACACCATCCAGCAAAGAATGAAGGGTTAAGGAAGTTCCAGGGAAATTGGGACAGGACCAGGGACCTGGGATAGGACCAAGGATGGGCTGTAGGGAAGTGGAGGACTTCCCAGGGAAGTCCCCTACAGCCCCTCTTTCCCATAATTCAAGGTTGAAATATTATTATATTTGAAGTGGAAAATATTTATCCCTACCTAATATTGAGACATTAATATTGAAATATATATTCATGCCTAAGGTTGAAAATATTTATCATTACCTAAGGTTAAAATATTTTGTGAGGGTTGATGGGGAGATGGCGAGGGAAGAAAGTAGAGAGGGGAGGGCTCTGGTCCCTCCCCTGCTCCCCCTCCCATGGATCCTGGTTCCTGCCCAGTCCCTGGCTCAATCCAGGTCATCCCTCCCGGGGAGTGGTTGTTTGCAGATGATCTCCTGGGGGGAGATCCTTCTCCACTATCTGCGCCCCTCCCGGCCGGCTAGGGTTTCCTTGGTTGTTTTTTTGGACTGGTGCTTCCCAGGGATCCCTGTTTGGTTGGGGATCCCTTCCCTTTTTCCCTCAGGCTTCCCCCTGGGGTTTTTTGCAGGTTATTCGCGTGGATTTGGTCCCCTGCATTTCTCGGTGCGGTGGAGGTGACGATTTAGGGTTTGGCCAGCTTCCCCCTTTTTCTTGTGAATCCTCGATGGGCTCTGTGCTTGGACGGGATTCTTGGTCCCTCGGCGGGCTCTGTGCTTGGACGAGATTCTTGGTCCCTGCTGCTGGGATCCTCTTTTGTTTTCCCGAGGTGGGTTCCTTGTGGTGCAACTCTCTGGTCACTTCTTGATGGGCTGGATCCTCTCTGTGCTGGCTGTCGGCTTCCTGCAAGATGGCTCTCGCTAAATAGAATGTTTTACCGGTGGGCGGGATGGTTTCTCCATAGGGCGGGATCCACCAAATCCGCCGGTTTTCCTACGAGGAGAGATCCTTTCTTTTCTGCTGGTTTCCCGGATTGCGGGATTTCCCTGTTGCTTCCCGCTAGGCGGGACTATTTGTGGTGGTTTTGACTGCTTCCCGCGAGGCGGGATTTTATTGTAACTGTTTTTCTGTGCTTCTCGTCGGGCGGGATCTTCTCGATGGTGGTTCTTGGCTACTCCCCGCTGGGCGGGATCTCCAAAACTACTTTCTTTCTTATTTTTTTGTTTCCCGCTAAGAGGGATTGTTTCATGCTTACTGTTACCATTGGGTGGGATTTCTGTTTTGGTGTTCAATTTCAAGGGATTGATGCCCTAGGCCCATTGCTTATGTAATCAGGTTTTGGGATCCTTGTTAAAACCCGCTATAAATACAAACACTTATAACTATCAAAAAATATATATATATTTTGTGAGGGTTGACCTTATGGAAGTAAAAATATTTAAATATTTTGTGAGGGTTGACCTTATGGAAGTAAAAATATTTAAATATTTTGTGAGAAGGGCCGACCTTACGGAAGTGAAAAAAATTGCATATATACAATGTCGAAAGTTATTTCAAAAAATATTTTTTAAGTTGGCATCCTTGACACATCTGAGCAATGGTGGCAAGGGAGAAGACAAAAAAAAGGTGATAAATATTTGCGGCAATAGATGATGCGGTAAAGACGAGCTTGAGGTGAAGAGATTGGTTCAACCAAAATGGATGTTCAAAAAAAGGATGCAATGAAGTTGAAGCTGAGCATATCACAGGAAGCCATTGAAATAGGAGAAGGTTACACTATTTGTGGTGAAGAGAGTGTCATCACTCATGTGTATGCTCGGTAGAAGGACATAGTGAAGTTGTAGATAATTGTATTGCAGAGAGACATTGAGCAAGAAAATATTGAGATGGTTTATCAATGTGAAAGTTACGCTGGTTTTTCATGGTGAAGATAGTGTTGGTTGGTCATGGTGATCGTTGCGAGGGTTCGATAAAATCAAGTACAATAGTTGTGAAAATATCAAACAAGTGAAGATAAGGTTTTGTGATGCATCAACCAAAGGTGGTGATCATTGCATGGGCTTAGCAAAATAAAGAGTAGCGTCAGTGAGAAGATCAAGTGCAGTGAAGGTTTAAAAAGGAGTATTGTGCAGCAACAGTGAAAAGGAAACCCAACAGAGGTAGCACCAAAGTTTTGAAGGTGAATGATTTCAATACTACGTCATAACTAATGCCATATGTGAAAGCATGAAGGAATTGAGAGTAGAGCAAATAACTTGGATATTGTAGCATTCTCAAGATAAAGCAATGATATCAAGACATTCTTCAGTGAACGAATATGAGGCAAGCAATTTGATTTATAAAATTTTACTAAGGTTATACTTCGGTGAACAATTTCATTTTGGTTGGCATATTTTGTGGAAATTCTAAATCCCATATTTACTCTACCAAAGGCATGGAATATGACATAAGGGTTCTTGCATGATATGTTTATTGTGAGCACCTCACGTTGCCCATGATGCCCTAATGCACGTAGGCAAGCCCAGTTGGAGGGTGTTGGCACTAGCACTTTGTGTGGACCACATGGAAGAAATATGAAAGTCTTGGCAGTGACAGTTGATGGAAATTTATATTACATGTTTTGTCATTGACCTACTGTGAGTTGACCACAGATGTAGAGATATTAAAATAATTTTATTTGATAGTATATTTGAATGGTAATACAAAATAAATATTATCATCTTGATAAGGTATATTTGGATTGCAAGGATAAAGTGAAATAATTAATGTATATCTTCACCCAAGCATTCGATTGAAGAAGAAGGATAATTCAGCCATATACAAGGAGAAAGGAAAGGTGAACAAGATAGTTATAAATAAACATTTACATGATTTTGAAGAAGATTTGAGCAGTTTTTTTGAGTAGGATTTAGAGCAAATTTGAGCAGTATTTGTGAGCAGGTTTTGGAGCACATTTGAGTAGTGTTTGTGAGCAGGTTTTGGAGCAGATTTGAGTAGTGTTTGTGAGCAAGTTTTGGAGCATATTTGAGCAGGTTTTATGAGCAGGTTTTGGAGTAGATTTGAGCAAGGGGATTGGTGTCTCCTATGGATTGGTGTCCATGATCTTGAGTAAGGGGATTGGTGTCTCCTATGGGTTGGTGCCCACAAACTTGTATAGGGGATTGGTGTCTCCTGTGGATTGGTGTCCATGAACTTGTACTAGGGGATTGGTGTCTCCTATGGGTTGGTGCCCACAAAATTTGTTGAAGAATATATAAGCAATATTTTACCATGGTTTTCTCCTGAGAGTGTGTTTCCACATAAAAGCTTTGTCTCTCATGTGTATGGTGATTTGTGCATTGTTTCATTATTGCATTGTTATTTCTTGAAGTTATTGCTTTGGAAAGAAAAGGGAAAATTTTTATCTTATACTGTTCACCCCCTATCAGTATAAGCTTGTGTTCTTAAGTATACCACTGGGAGAGAAGTCCTCGTGAATGCCAAGATCATAAAATTATGTCCTAAAGCCTTTGATCAAGATTGAAAAATACCACATTGTATTTTTTTATCATTAATGACTTGGTTTGTGGACCTAAGGTAGACATTAAGTGTATCTCTAATCATTCTTGCTTTCTTGAAGTTGGCCACTCCCACCAATCCTATGTTATCTACAAACTATAGGTGAGTCAAAACTTCCTCACCCACCTTAGCAAACATTGTTGTCTTCTCCTCTAGATGATTCTACCCAAACCTTCAGCCAATATGAGAAAAATATAAGAGGAACAAGGATCTCCTTGATGAAGGCCTCGAGTAGCTCAAAATGGTTGCGAGAGAAGGCCCTTGATTAATACTGATTATGTCAGAGTAGAAACACAACTCATGACCCATTTTATCCAATCCTAATAGAAACCAAAGGTTGCCATCATCTTTGATAAGAAGCTCCACTCCACCCTATCATAAGCCTTTGACATATCCAATTTTGTGAACATTCATGTATTACCAAATTTTTGTATTGAATGGATTGCCTCCTGATCTAGAACCACATCATCCAATATCTTCATGTTCTCTACAAAATCCCCTTTCTCTAAGGAGGTAATACTATGTAGAAGAGGTTTTAGTCACTCAGCCAATACTTTTGTGATTATTTTATATATGACATTGCATAAGGCAATAGGTATATAATCTAAAATATGCACCCCCCCCATCCCCTTTTGTAATTAAGGCAATGAAAGTATGATTTAATGCTTTAAGGATTCCTTTATTACCTTTAGACTCCTCTATAACAACCATTACATCCTCCTCCAAGTTGTCCTAGAAGGCCTAAAAAAACTCAATTGGAAAGCCATCTAGACTTGGATTTTTTCCATTGCTCATTCCAAAGACTACTTTATTAATTTCCTCTCTATCAATGGGTTTAAGTAGGGCATGGTTTTCTTCTTTAGATATAATAGAGGGTATGACATCAAGAACTTCTTTTTGAGCATGTTCATCTTGCACCATACTTTCCTTAAATAGTTTAGAAAAATAATCCATTGAATGGAAATGCATACCTGGAATTGTATCAAAGGAGTATCCATTCTCATCTTGAATAGCTTCCATGTTGTTCATATATATCCTAGCATAGGCAGCCTGATGGAAAATTTTGGTATTTTTATCACCTTCTAATAACCAAGTGGTTCTTGCTCTCTATTTCTAGTAGATATCCTCTTAGTTGTCAATGTCCTCAACCGCTTTATGCAATGCATCATCCTCTTATTTGAGCTACTCTGTAATTTTTCCTTCCCTAAAGTATTTTTGAACCTCATCCCATCTGTCCACCAATGAATCTCTTTGGACCTAGAAGTCTGTCTTATTAGCTCACATCCATTGTTTCAGTCGATCCTTGACATAATGAATTTGCTTGTGGAATCTAAACATTGATGTCCCATATGCTAGGCGACCTTCTTCCCACCATAGTGTAATTGTATTTCAAAGTTCCTTTTTTTGTAACCAAATTTTTTTCAAATTTGAATGGTTTGTGATGTTGCACTATCTTGATCCCCCTTCCAAAAAAATGGAAAAGTGATCTAAAACTGGATCGTCCAAAATCTAAAATTTTATATTCCATTTCACAAATACCTCCTCTAAAACCAAAAAATGATCTAAATTCACCTTTCTTCTATGTGGCTCCCTCCTCTTATTAGTCCAAGTGTAGTTGATTCCAGGCCATTTAATATCCACCAAGTGTAATGCATGGACTTGGGTAATCATAAATTGATACCTTGGGTCTAAAATTAGGGTTCCCCCTTCCTGATATCTAGAGGATAATTTAGCATTAAAATTCCTAGAAACAATATAGTCCAACTTCTCCTTTGATACTCTCATGTTATGCACCACTTTCCATTAATGCATCTAACCATCTAGGTTTTGAGCCCCATATAAATTTATGATTAAAACCTGCTCATATATCAAATTATTTCTAAAATGTGATGTGAGGACACCCCTCCAAGCTATATATTCTATTGTTGTCCATTCAAGAGAGTTCCAAAAATGTAACTATCCCTATTGAATCCCCTTGAGTAGCCACTTCTATATGACCAACACCCCTCCAAATTCTATTTACTGGTTTACACATAAGATCCAATGACATTTTTATCTCTTAGATAAGCAAAAAAATTGTTTTCCATTTTTCTAAGAGTCTTCGAACAACAGATTGATGGGTTTTATTGTTTAAACCCCTAACATTCCATGATTTTATAATCATTGGTTACCTTGAGAGCAATAAAAATCTATTGATCTCACGGATCCTCCAGTGATCAGTTTATCTCCTAGAATTGCTATCAATTTCTTATTTGATTTTCTACCCACTCCTTGAGAGCTGATATTTTTTTCTCTTTTCCACCTGAGTTATCCCTAGGGTTGGCCTTTCTCTATTATTGTTTGCTATACCCATGATGACATCCCTAATTATCTACTGCTCTTAGTTATGCACTATCAATGCCCCTGCAATATCTGATTGTGGTAACTCATTGTACTCAATTACCTGCTCTAGGATGGGAGGTGGTGAAAGAGGGGATTGAACATGGTTATTATTATTTTTATTATTTCCATCCACTCCTTCCATAAATTATTCTTCTTCTTGGTCCACTAGTGTCTTAAATATCTCATACCTATTGGAGGGCTTGAGTTGGGTTTGTTCTTTACTATATTTTTTCTTTTACCTTCTTCTTTTGGGTTGTTCAAAACCATATCCCTATGCTTCTTTACCCTGAGAAATATTGGTTGTTTCTTTATTTATTGTTGACTTACCCTCGTTAGGAAGATTTGAAATTCCCATAGGAGCCTCAATTTTTATGTTCATATTTTTTGGGTCGAATCGGGCCGAATACCCATATTTGTGGTAAACTCTACACCTGAAGGGCAATGCCTCATAATCCAGTTGTTGAATCCAAGATAGTTTTGTAAGTTTGAGTTCAACCTATGTTGGCAAAGGTTGGCTAAAATCCATTTCCATGCATAATCTAGCATAAACGACTGTGTTTCCTTCCATTGTGTCCTTGGAAACACCCAAATATCTTCAAAGGGAATTATCGATAATTTCCAATACTGGCTCACTCCAAAACCCATTGGAAGTGCATACAAATGGATCCAAACTGAGATAGCGGTGGGTTCAATTTGAGGATCAAATCCCACTCTCCAAGGCTAAACAAATAATCCTACCGGACCATGATTCCTCTTTTATAATTTTAAAGCCCTATTTTTATCGATAAGTGAAGAAAAACTAACAAAAAAATATCCATTGTTGATAAACCACAAAGAATACTCACGAAGAGGCTCCTAGTTTTTCCAGACCCAAGAATGCAAATAATTTAGGGTAGGGAGAATACCCATGAATTTACATATCAAATCATGATTGGCTCTATTTAAAATTATTTCTTCTACCATCCTTTTCTCAATGAAAATATTTGGCCTTGATTCTAACTATTGCAATTATCCATTAACTCTTTGAGATGTTGATCTATTTTTAATAGTCGTAAAGAGCATTTTAATGCAGTTTTTTGTGCTTCTTCAGCCTCTATTGGATATTTATCCTTTAACAAATCTGCAAAAGAACTATGTCTCTCTAAAAGAAGATCTGGAGGTGTCCTCATTGGGCCCTCCTGGGGCAATAATCTTATCTTCAATTCGACAACAACCAAAAATCTCTTTGGCTACCCAACTGATACCCTAGTTTTCTCTTCCAGAGCTCTCGCGTTCAATTTTTTTCACCTCATTAAAATAACCATTTAGAGATATTTTGAAAAGATCAATAATATGTTTGATTAGATTCAGAGGAAATTAAAAGTGCAAAGATTCCATATAGAAAAGAGTGAACCAAAAAAGCTTTTTGTTCATAAAAAAATATAATAGAGGCATCAAATATTATAGCATAGATATCACAGAGGCATCACAAAGGAGACATCAAGCGGAGAAGACATCATAGAGATATCAAGTAGAGAAGACATCACAAAGATGTCAAGCAGAGAAGATATCATAGATACATCATGCAGAGAAGATATCACATATATGCCAAACAAAGAAGATATCATAGAGACATCAAGAAGAGAAGATGTCATAGATACGTTAAGAAAAAAGATAAGCATTACACTCTAAAAATTTGAAATTTGCACTCAGAGAATTGAAAGGTTAAGCATTTAATTTTAGTAAAAAGTAATAGAAAGCAATGAATAAGTGTAAGGTTGAGCTTCAAGGAGGAACATCAATTGAAAGCTCTTATTTGTAGTGCATTCATAGACATATATGGAGCTTGAACCTATAAATAATAAGCAATATTAATACATGTACGGTAAAGCATAAGCTAGAACAACTATAGGGAATAACTATAGTGAGCTATAAAGAGAAAAAAAATTAAATACAAAGAACTATAAGCAATCTCATAACACCAGCATAGTGAGCTAACATAGGAAAAATTTGAGTGAGTTTACAACACATAAGTCAGACCATTTGGAAGTCGAAACAATGAGTTTGTGAGGAAGAAAAAGCCAAGGAGAAGCATTTAAGGTAGTTAGCAAAGTTTTGAAGCAAAAGTGCCAAAGAATGTTAGAGAGTCATTTCACCTGAAGTAACACTCGAGCTCTATGTTTGGAGAGAAAGTGAAACGTTCCATTAACGTTACACCATGCAAATAACCACATAGCAATTGCCTGATGCATATGAAGAGTTATTCACACAAGCAACAAAGGAGAAGCATTGCAAAACAACAAAGCAGGGATGCGCACAAAGTCAAAGCAAAAGCGAAGATGTTCTTTCAAATATTAGTTTAAAATTTAGGTTTTGTGGAGCTAAAGTTTAAAATTATTTTGACTAAGAAGTTATAAGAATTAATTAAAATATTTTTAAAGTATTTAATTTATTAATTTATTATAAGATTGGAGTGATATATTATTTAGGTTTATTAATTTTTTTTTAAGTTTTGTTAGTTTTGAGTGATAAGGAATCCAACTATTGTTTCTTTAAGTTTTATTATAAGTTTTTTAAATTTTGAAGTTTTTTGAAGAATATATAGTATGGTTTTATTTTTGAGAAAAAAAAAAATTGAAATTTTTGAATTTTTGCAAATTTAAATATTTGGGAGGTAAAAGGTTTTCAACATCAAAGGATTAGAAAAAATAAAAATTTACAAATTTCATTAGTTTCTAAACTAGGGAGACAAGGTTTACTACTCCATAGGAATTAAATTAGTGAACTTCAATTATTTAAACCTATGAGATATAAGATTTTATACATCATAGGATTTTTTGAATGAGTTCTACTATGTCTAACAACAATTTTTTCCTTTCTGAGTTACAACTTCTGAAAGGACCAAATTTTACTTCATGGAAAAACAAAATGAAATCAATTCTAGTTGTAGAAAAAAATTGTAAATAGTAAGTGGAACAAAGACAAAACCTAATGAAGATGTAAGAGAAATACAAAGATATGAAGAAAGTGATGCTAAAGTACTTATGTTAATAACATTTGGAATAACTGATGAAATGCAACCTTATTTAAGTGGAGCAGAAACTTCTACAAAATCTTGGAATACTTTATGCAAAAATTTTGAAGGGAAAAATAAAGCTACTATTCTCAATTTACAATCTCAATTGTATTCCTTAAAAGTCAATAGTGGAGAAAGTATAGAACTCTTTCTTCATAAAGTAGAAGATATAAAAGCTAAGTTATTAACTTTGGGAGAGAAAGTAGAAGATAAATTTCTTGTTCAAGTAATATTAAGAGCACTTACAAAAATATACAAACATGTATCACATCTTTACAAGTTTTAATCAAGGAAACTACATTTGATGACTTAGTCAATGTTCTTCAAGAATATGAAGTAGAAAACTCAGTCAAAGATGAAATTACTAGCAATGCCTTGGTATCAAAAGATAATACAAAAGGTAATCTTGCTTAAAATTCAAATACTATCAAATATGTAATAAAAAGGGTCATAGCAAAAATTTCTATAAATACAATCAAAGAAATCAATATCAAGGAAATCATATGAATATGAATCAAAGTGGTCAAACAAAAAAGTTAGTAAAACAAAGGCAATATCAATATAATTCTCAACAACAAAATAATTTCAACCTCAACACTTTCAATGTCTGTATCATTCTCAATATCAATATGGTCATTAGCAACAACCACAATTACAATATATAGAGGGAAACCAAAAAGGAAATTTAGCTCAAGAAATTCAAGAATTAGAAGAAACTTCTAAAGAAAATGAATTCAAAGGTCTCTCAACAAAATTGATAATCAATAAAGATGTATTTTTCTCAAGGAGTTTTGAAGGTACTGATATTGTAGTTGCTATAGAACATCAGGATACAAGAAGGCAACATGATAAGACCAAGACAAAAAATAACAAAATAAAGAAGTAGAAAAATATCAAGAAATTTTAGAAGAAAGCAAAAAGAGAACAAAGCAAGCATAGGTCCCAAGGTCACTTGAAGATTGAATACAAAGACAAAGACCATGATTGGAGATATATAATGTAATACAGGGGGGTGTTGGAGTATATTACATTATTTGGTACATGTTAATGTACCCTCATTCTACCTTCATGGTACATTTGTAAATAATATATTAAGGTTGAGTCATATTTTATAGTGTGTTTATATTTCCCTTTTATGTAAGTGTGAATGTGCAGGAAATGCATGTGTCATGTGAGTTAGAGTGCAAGTGTAATTTTATTCTATGTGCACAAGTGTCTTATATGTAAGAGTGTAAATATGTAATGTAAATATGTGCACAAGTATCTTATATTAGAGTGTGCAAGTTATAGAAGTGTATAAGTCATGTATAAGAGTGCATATGCTATAGAGTTAAGTGTTCATCAAGTATTCAAGTGGCAAGTAGTCAATCCAAGAATGATGAGACTTGGAATATAGAGAGAAATAGTCTAGTACTTGAAGTGTCATATCACTATGGCTATATTATGGAGGTAATGCTCTATAAGAAGATGTATCAAATCAGATCGAATCATATCAAATCATATTCATTATCTGATTGTAAGAGAAAGAGGAGTAATAAATCTCATATAAATTTTGAGGAATTAATATTGTAAGTTATATTTCATGCATAGTACATGAATGATTTAGGCTATTTACATTCATATTTCTACATATTATTTAATGCTATTTGATTTTTTTTTTAATGATTTTACAAAGGTTTTTATGAGGGGTCCC
The DNA here is from genome assembly GCA_028583015.1 of Wollemia nobilis. Lineage (NCBI taxonomy): Eukaryota > Viridiplantae > Streptophyta > Pinopsida > Araucariales > Araucariaceae > Wollemia > Wollemia nobilis. Next base: position 2,942,956 of record JAQPPZ010000927.1, read on the forward strand.
GATCCTCTCATATTGAGTGGGTTTGGAACCTTGGACCTCCCAAAGAGAAGACAAATCCCTTCCCATTGAACTAAGCTTATAGCTTAATGTTATTTGATTTATTATACGCCTTGATATACATATTATTCTACTCATATAATTATATTTACCTTATTATATTATGGTTGTTTTATGGCTTAGAGAATGGATCTAGGTTGGAGCGTGAAAGCAATTTTGGTGGCTCAGAGAGTGAAAGGCACATGGAACTCAAAGTAAGCATAAGAAGTAGAAGATCATCAAAGATATCAAATAATATGGATGCCCCTAGAAATTCAAGATACAAAATAGAAACTGGTTGTAAAGTTAGATCTAACATCTCAAGTGAAGGAGACAACAAACAAGAAGCAAAGCACCAAGGAAGCAAACAAGATCAAAAGTAGATCAGAGGAAGAGAAAGAAAATGAGAAAGAGAAAAAAAATGATAACATGGCACAGGGGATAGTCTAGGGTGAGAAAATAGAGAATGGAGGAGTAAATAAGGAATATGTTGAAATTGAGAAAGAGGAAGGGGACAGGGTCTAGATTTATTGAGTTGGAGATGAAGAAGAGGTAAATTAGGAATTGGTGGATTATTCATGTAGTGATTCATCATCCATGAGTGGTGACATGGTGATCTTGGATGAAGAATATGAGAATGATTAAAGAAAGAATGCAAGGCTAGGAGAATAAATAATAAAGGGGAGCACAAAAGCAAAAGAGGATAAAGAGAAATCAAAGCCAATAGACACAAGAATAGTTAGGAAGGGAATGATAAAAGCATGGGAGAAAATAGTGATCAAATTAGAAGAACATGATAAAACACTAAAATTGAAGGAAACAACATGGTGAATATGATAGGAAGAGCAATAAAAATAAATGGAGTAGTTGCAAGAGGAATGGAAATAATTAGTGTGAAACGACAAGGAAAAGTTATAATAGGTTGCTACCCTATAAACAAGGTTGAAGGAAACTAAGTAAATTATGATCATAGGGCCCTTCTCATTTATATTATTTAATGATCTAGAAACAATTCCTGCTATATAAGATAAACAGAATTATCTCAAGGATGTCATGGAAGTTGGACAGGTTAGAGGAATTTAGAGATGTCTATGATTCAAGTTCTTTATATCACCAAGATTTTTTGTACGAGTTATATATACAAAATTATGCTATATCGGGGAGGACAATCTAGATGCCAAACCTTATAGTAGGGGATGTCTATTTAAGGGTATTCTTATCAGTAATGCACATAGATATGAACAAGCCAACACAAGCGGAGGCATATAACATGCATGAGAAGACCAAGTGCTTAATGGTATGGGCTTAGCATAAAAAACCAAAGGAGATACTTAACTATTATAATAAAATTGCAAAGGATGACCATTGTGGAATGCGATGGGAAAAGATGATCAAATAATGCTTGCAATGGTTTTACGTCATATCCATTGAGCTAGGAGAAGAAGTATTGGAGGGGATTATATGGAGGTTTGATGAACTTCTGCACCATTATGGTGAAAGCATCCAATCTCATCCTCGAACTAGATAGCAATGCGGATGAGAGAAACATGACTAGAAACCAACCTACAAGAACAATCGATGGAATGGATAGGGCTCAAGTATCAATTTTCCCTATTATGGTATCTAATTTTGAACTATCAAAACATATTTAAAGAAGACATAGAGGAAATGAAGGATGAATTTGGATGTAGTGTTGTCTTCTTTGGGTAACACATAGAAGAAAATAATGCAACAATGGAGGCCTATAATTTTAGCAACTAAATATCATAGCAATGGGTTGAAGGCCATTGAAGAGGAAGAAGAGGAGATATTGTTAGATTTTGATGTATATTACAATGGGATATGGAAATAATAGAATGCAAAAATATAAGAGAAAGTAAATTTATGAGATTGCAAAAATATGCTATAAATAGAAATGATGGAAATGAATACAATATTGCTATGGAGGAAATGGACACTCCATGCAAGATGCTATAGGACTATAATGTACTCCATCACTAATGGAGTCACACAACACTACTACTACTACCTACTGACTTACATATCAAACTCTTACAATGAGGCCCTTTTATAATGGAAGATAGATTCCTTTGCCAACACTCTGCCTAGCTATGCAAGGGATACCTTACACATTTACAACTTGCACATTGACACTTGTGCATTTATTACATTGCATAAAGTAACTAGATAAATTTTCCTAAAGTAATCTAATGTTCTAAGTATGTACCTAGGAAGGTACATTTACATGATCTAAATGATGTAATATAATCTAACTCTAACATCTCCTGTATTACATTATTTGGGTACTGAAGACTTTTGTCTTCAATATGGATCTTCTTCCATTGGAACTTTTATTCTCCTTCATTGCATACTATGATCATATTCATCCAATATTTTGTTTCTTCAGTTGATGTAGAGTAAGCTGATTTTGTAGGTTCCTTAATTACCCTTACTAAATTCCTCCTTCATTTTTAACTTTACCTTTGTATCTAGACTTTATGCTTTCATAGATGGTTATACTGCAACTTGGTTCCTACTGAGATATTTCTCCTTCTCTATTTTTACTTTGTACAAAATATTATAAAAAATCATTTAGAGCGTCATGATAATATTTTGAATTAGTAGAACTTGAAGCATAAATGTTGCATGAAGATTGAAAAATTTGTTCAAGATATGATTCACTTAATTCTATTTTCTTTTTGAGTAATTATATCAATCTCTTTTGTTCTACATTCTCATATTTGTAATGTTTATGTGTAAGCAATGCCATGTATAATATGCTCACAATATCTAGAGGAAGTGAAATATCATTTTTCTCATTGGCAATTGCTTCATTGAGATGTGCTTGAAGGTAGCATTCCATAGAGTCAAAATTATCGTCTAATGCTTCACTATGAAATATTTTTGAAGCTAGGTCTAATATTCCTTCAGATTTCATGAGTAGATTCATGATCCTGATTTTTATAGCATTGGATTTTCTAAAGGGATTATTTATGTTAATGCTTGATGAGTTATTTGAAGTAGACATCCTTATGACTCCCTTAGTTTAAGATATAGAAATATTTTTATCTTATGGCTCCCAATCTTAGGGTATATGTAACCCTTAGAATATATAAAAGCTTGATTGGATAAAATATTTGTTAACCCTGAGGTTTTGTAGACTTCCTTATATCTCCCTAATGATGAGAGTTCATAAACCTAATAAGTTTTTATGTTTTGTAGCAGACTTACATCTATCTAAATGAATTTAGAACTTGATAATTTTTTATGGATGCTAATATTACCATATTTGTTTAAAATGCCTTATGGCTCCCTAGGATTTTTTGGATAGGATATATTATCAATATAGTGCTTTTGCAAATAGTAGTTCAATTTTAAGTTGATTTTGTAAAATTTTGTAAATAAAAAAAACAACTTTTCTATCTCCTTATTACTCCTATTGAACTAAGCACTATTTTCAATTCTTTGAAGAGGTTTTCAAGTTGGATGTATTTTTCTTCCTTTAAGTGTTTTGAGACAACAATATTATAAAAATATAAACCTTTGAAAACTTTAATTAACCTCTTTAAAAACCCTTTTTATGTTTTGCAATTTCTAATTTCTAAATTTGATGTTGTATTCCTTATAACTCCCAAATTTGGAAAAATTAGAAAATAATATTTGCAAGTAATTTTATTTCAATAATAACCCTTATTTCTCCTTGATCACTTTTTGCAAATAGTAATAAATTTGAAGTATTCTTGCTTTAGCTGAATATTGCAATAGATAAATGTTCCCTTATAACTCCAAAAAAACTTATGTTAAAAACAAGCATAAATATCAACCTTTACCTCAATCATCCTTTAATGTTGTGTTTTGGCAGATTCATAGTTACATGCTAAGTAGTGCTCATGGGCAGTCAGAGCCCTCTTTGATCGATGCCAACTCATTCCTTGATTGGTGATCCTTCACTTATGCAACTGGTGGTGAAATACACCTTGGGATATGCCTTGCAAGGCTTCTCCAAATGCAAGTGTTGTTTGTTGGTTTTATGACAACATCTTAAATGTCTTTCTGACATCATTGAATGGTGTATGGCTTGAAATAGTTGTTTTCTCCTCAAAGCTTTAACTCCATTTGACTACTCCCTTGCTCTGCTTTACTACATTCTACTTCACACTATTATATTCTTCATTCTTCAATATCAGCATCTTAAGTAATATGGGCTTCATGACAAGTGTCACACGAAGCATTACAAGATAGACATCTTTAATGTTCCTTTGATAATGATGAGGTTGGAGGTAACATCCAAAGAATCTTAAGTCCCTCCAAACGAATGCAACTTCCTTTAGGTGAGAACTTGAACATTAGAATACATAGAGAGTTTGTGCCAAGTGGCTTTTGCATGCAAGCCTTCTTTCTAATGCTCCAAAGATGATCTTGTAACCCTAATTTTTCCTCTATCTTTGCAACCTACGTGAGCTTGTTATGTTTCTTGATATGCAAGCTTTCTTTTACACACTGGATTGGTGAGGATAATGGATGGCTATAGTTGGATTTCTTTAGGGTCTCATGGCACACTTTTAAGCTCTTCTTTTGTTTGACACTCACTTCAATGGACGCCTTACGTATAGCTCATATCTCTGCACTTATTTGCAGGTTTTTAATGTCTTTCTTCAACATTGGTTACTGTAGAAAGAATATATGAACATGTAGGACTAAAATTTTTGCACTCCTTTCCTCTAGGCTGATGGATCCGCGCCTCAGAGGGGAATGGGAAAATAGTAGAGCTACACCTTGAAAGAGAGGCACTTAATTGTGCCTTCTTGTGGTGATTTTTTGACGAATTAAGGGTTCACCAGGAAACTTTTAGCGGTAGTTTCCATACCTAGGCTTGGAAGATGTTTGATGTGTTATTTTTATAAATCATTCTCATACACCTAAGTTTGGCCTTTATGCAACTAAACTATCTATATGCAATTTTGATTTAATGAAGACAATAGACAGTGGATACAAAATAAAATGCAATGCCTAAAACTAGGGCTAAAAGAAATTATAAACCTTACTTGACCCGGATGTTTGATGAAGATTCTGAGGCTTGTAGCAGGACAGAATCACCTCTGTTTCAGATAGAATCACCTCTATTCTAGATAGAATCGCCTCTTTTAACAAAATCACCTCTTTGACAAAATCCTTTACAATGCGATTATGTCGCAATCCTACAACAAAAAATTGACAAAAAATAGGGGACAAAAAACAAGGTTTCTTGCAAATTATGATAGTTTCTCATACTCCAAGTCACATATTAGCTTTAATTTCTATATGAAAGTGGATATGAAATAACATGAGAACAATATGATAACAATTCAACCTACTATGCCATGAATTTATGCAATTTTAATCTTGATTTCATGATGCAATTAATTGGAATGATGGTGAACACCAAGATGCAATATCTAAATCTGAGTAATAAATTAAATGGACATGATGTAATGTATAGACAAATAGAAAATTAGGAAAGAAATGCAAACAGTGATTTGAATCCTTGCCCCCAACTGATCTGAAGACAGGATCGCCTACTCTCTGACGAAATCGCCTACTCTTTGACGAAATCGCTCACTTCTGTCAAAATTGTATGTCACTTCTATCGATCGCCAAGCGATTATGCTGATATTTGGGGTGATTATAACTGAGACCTGCAATGAAAAAGATGAAAATAGGGATGTCGGGAGGTGGAATTGCATAACAAATTGATGTGAAGGATCCTCAAGGGAGTTCAGAAGCAATCTTAAGGGATCAAAGTCCAACCAGCCAGGGGGAAAAAGGGAAAAGGGCCTAGATTAAATAGGCCAAGGAGGGGTTTGAGGAAGTTGGGAGGTTAGGCTAAACATGGAGGAGGTTTTGATCCCTCCTATGTTTACCACCTTCAATCTACTCGCCAACCTCCCTGATCCGAACGATGGCTAAACCAGGTAAGAGGTTTTAAACCAGATTTTATCTTTTAGCAAATTTGTTAAAATTCTATTTGGGACAAAATCTCCTAGCGATTTTATCGATCATTAGGCGATTTTGTTGATTGATGGGCGATTTTGCCCAACGGTCAAGAATTTTTAGTTTGTTGGCATGAAAAATGAGGAAAACAATGTCAAAATTGGACATATTATATACCATTGGAAAGCTCTTTTTAAGCCCTATCCAATGGTATAAAATTTGATAAGAATTGAGATGATTTGATAGGGTAAAAATTCTCTTGAATATGACCTTACTTTTCTAGGAGAAAAACTAAGGAAAATGAGTCAATTTTTCATGTCTACATTTTGCCCCCTCTTTGACGTATTTATGAACAATAAATGCGTCAAAGAAAAGTGTAGACACTTGAGTAGAAATGATTATGATTTGACATGGGAAAAAATGGAGTAGATGGTTTAGAATGAATAGTTTATGTGAAATTGATGTCTTAGAAAAAAATAATTACTAATTTACTGACTAGGATGCCCCCTCGAGTTTTTACACCAAATTTTACGTTTGGTGGAAAACTCAAATTTGATCTTCTTTGTTTTATGTGACTTTGTGTGATTTATTGGATGATTTATTACATTTGCTTATGATGGTTGTGTTACATAATTTCTTGTAATCATGCTTTGATTTTTGAACATTTTGATCATGCTTAACATAAAAGGAAAATGATTTTGTAAAGTGTGTTTTGAGAAAGATGATTTTGTGTGATGATAGATTTGAGGGATTAGCAATGAACCTCGAAGGATGTTGTGCTGATATGTGACTGTTGGTGGAGTTCAAAGCTCGCTAAGTCATGAAGCGAATCCTGTTATGAGGAAGTTTTGTATTGCTAATACCAAAATATTGTGTGCTTAAGAATAATCTTAAGGCTTTATGATGAGAAAGAAATGTTTGATGTTGTTTTGGGACAAGATGTTTGATAGATTCTAGCAATAAACCTCAAAGGATGTTGTGTTGTTATGAGACTGTTGGTGGAGTTCAAAGCTCGCTAAGTCTCGAAGCTAATCCTGTTTGTGAGGAATATTTTTGATATTGCTAAGAATGGTTGTATGCTTAAGAATAATCTTAAGGCTTTTGTGGTAATAGGAATATGTGTGATGTTTGTTTGATAATAATGTATGTGGTAAATGTTTGTGAAATATATTGAGCAAAGCATGAAAAATTTGAAGGATGATTTACGCTAAGCATAGAATTCCTAAGTGTGAAATTATATGAAATAATTACTTAGGAATTATACCATCATCATGAAAATCAAAATGAAATGCATGATGATATGAAATTATTTGTTCTTTTAAAATGCAAAGTAATGTAAGATAAATCATTGTGTCACATGTTTCAAAAATATTATGAAATTTTTATGAAAATATATGGACTAATTTTGGGCATGAAAAATTAGAAAGATGGTTTGCGCTAGGTATAGAATTCCTAGTGTGAAAATTGAGAAGAATAATTCCTAGGAATTATACCATCATCGCGAAGTCATGAATGCTATGTATGATAAGTGATTTTGAACTACATGTTATTTTTGCAATAAGTTGTTTTTGAGATTTTTGAAATTTTGGAAATATCTATGTAATGTGTTAATATGAAAGTAATGATAAACTAATGTTGTCCGAAAAATTTCAAAGAAATATTTTAACTTATTTCTAAGACAAATTCAAATTTATCAAAAACCAATGTGTGATAAGTGAGTTCATTATCCATCTTGATTGTCATAATGATACAAAATCTCTCAAGGATCAAATGTGTGTGCTTTGTAATGTTCATTTACCAATTTTGAGTAAGGTAGTGATGCAAGCAAACTTGAATGAACCAATGTGTGTGCAAGTGAAGGGTTCATTAACCATGATTTTTGTGCATGAAACCGTACCAGACTACTATGTAAGTCAAGTCATCAAAAGCTAGCTAATCCACAAGTGGACATAGGTCTGTACAAAAGAAGGTCGCTAATGTGACAGACATGTCACCACACGAAAAGGAATTACCCAATGTCAAGCAAGTTGGGCACAAATCACCTGTTATGGGGTTTACCTCATGATTTTCGAATAACTGAGAATTCCAGGGATTCAAGCTCATTCACCCTTCTTTTCTTCACTTTCAAGGGGTAGGGATTTTGTTCATTTTGTTTTGAACAAGGGGATTTTATTGCTTTTCTTTTTCTCTTTTCATTCTCTTTTTTATTTTTTTTATTTTTGACTTTTTCTTTTCTTGATTTTTCTTTTGGGATACTTGCTCGGATTGGTTGTAGAGCAAGGGATTTTTATTTGGGCAGGGGTGAAATTTTCCTTTTTCCAATTTTCAAAAATTCTAGACCATGCGCATGATAGGATAGCAGGGGAAACTTTTCGCTCAAGAGACTAAGACTACTATGTAGTATCATTTTTCGAATTTGCAACAAATCATTTTAATGTGTAAAAGTGTACTTGGTTCAAGAAGTAGCAAGATCATTTCCCAAAACTCAAAATATTATTTAGTGAAATAGTGATCTTCGATACAAGAGAGATTTATAATCATAGTGATAAAATCAAAATAATTAATTTGTGAAATTAAGTGTATGGTTCAAGATAACTTCTGAATTAATCCGAAATAAAGGAAAATATAGCTTCAAAATTTTGAAATACAACAATGAATAACAATGCAGAATGATTTGAAATATTTTTGAGATTTTGATACTTTTTGATTTTTTTAGTTGTTTTATTTGATTTTTATTTTTTTGATTTTTTACTTTTAATGATGGAATTGGTGGTATATACAAGATGATCTATATACATTATACAAGGTTATTTGAGTATAGCATGTCTAAGGTGGCTTCAAAATCAAAGGAGGTTTTGAAGGATAATTTGGTTGTGGTGTATGTGAAGTTGTTTGGTTGATAGTTGAGATTGTTGTGATGAAGAATGAGATGTAGATGAAGAAAAGTGATGGACAGAAGATGACAATGATAAAGAGGAAAAGAATAGAGAACTTGATGTGATAATAATAATGAAAGAGAGAATGAAGAACAAAAGGTGATGAATAAAAGGTAGCGATAACAAAAGCTTTGTTATAATGTAGAACAATGTAGCAAAAGATTTGACTTTTATGTGTAAAATTGATCATGTTACAAAACAAAATGTCAGAAGGATAAGAAGGTTCTTCATTCTTATCACTATCTTCCAAGTCTTGATAATATGGAGGGAGCATATGTGAAAGATATGCATGGGTGTTATTTGGTAAACAAGGATGATCGGGTATGGATGAAGAAAAGTGATTTATAGGAGGTAATTGTGACAATGGAGAATGTATAGAACTTGATGTTTCAACTGTTAAAGATTCTTCAAATGGTGTTGGGTCACCATGTATGGTAACAATTTTATTTGCAAGTTTAAACTTCAAACATTGATGAAGAATGGAAGGGACAACCCTCATCGTATGAATCCAAGGACTTCTGAGAAGTAGGTTGTAAGGTGAAGGGCAAGATGCTACATAAAACAAAGTATCCAGGATCTTGGGTCCACTCTTAAGGGGAAGAATTATAGTGCCTCGAGCTTCTTGAATTTCATTGTTAAAATATTTTATAATAACATTTGATTCATTGAGATCTTCTTCCTTTAATCCGAGTTTTTGGAATAATTGATAAGTGCATAAATTAAGAGAGGAGCCATTATCTACCATGATAGTTTTAATAGATGTTTCTTTAATAAATCCTGTAATGTAAAGAGAGGAGTCTTCTTGTGGAGTAGAGGAAGGAATCTCCTCATCATAGAATGAAATATGGTTAACCTCAAGAGGGCTTACACCATTAATTGTGTTCTTAGGGAAAAGATCATGAGGAACAAATTGTTGGCTAAGTATCTTGAACAAAGTTTCCCTATGAACATGAGAACTTTGTAATACTTCTAAAAGGGATATCTTTGCTTGAGGATTAATCACTTGTTGTTGGCTATCAAAGTGGATTTCAGATTGAGATTTTGATGCTAAATATGGGCTTTCTATGCTTACATTCCATTTTGGATCATTCTCTAGAGCCAAAGATAGTTTTGAAGGTTGGTCAAATGAGGAATCCATCTCTTGAATATCAAATTGAGTTGATTGAACTTGAGGTTGCTCATTTGTAGTTTCTATTACAATATTAGTGATATCATCGTGATGGGACACATTAAGATGTAATATTTGATTGGTTTCCTATTGTTGATAATTGAATAGGGGTTCTTGGGAGATCCCCATGTCTTGATTGATTATGGGTATTTGTTGTGTAGGAGTTTGATTGTTTATTGGAGATTTATAATCAGTTGTAGATTGTAATTCCTTTATAGTGAAAAGACCCTCATCAATCAAATCTTGAATTGCACATCTTAAATTTCTACATTTTTGTGTCATATGTCCATCCACTCTATGATATTCACAATGTAGCTCAGGTTTATACCAATCTGTTGTGGTATCAAGTTGTCTTATGGGAGGTAACTCAATCCTATTTGTATCAAGTAAATGCTTGAGAATTATATCCATTGGTTGATTGAGCTTAGTAAATTTACGTGGTGAAGGTTTTCGAGAGGCTTTTGATAATTGCCTTAGGAATTCAGCCATAAAAGGACTTAATGGTTTATTACCTCTTTTTTCTTTATTATGGGTAGAATGATGATAGGAATATTGTGAAGTATGATGTGAGTGCATGGTAGGATTGGAAGAAGAAGTATTTTCTTGTTGAAATGGATGTGTTGTGTTGAAAGAAGAATGTTGAAATGGTGGAGAAGGATTGTATGTGGATCGATAGGCATAATATGGATATGTGGGAGAAAATATAATATCATTATGAAGAGGATTGGAAAAGGGATTGTCTTGTTGGGGTAAGGATGAAAAATGAGAAAAGTGTGATAAAGGTGATGTTGAATATGGATGAGGTTGGTCATAATCAACAAATGTATTTGGCAGAATTTTCCCAACATTACTGATGGGCTCATATTGATTTGAGTTAAGACTCATGGTTTCTTTAGTACTTCTAAAAGTAATATTTGGTATCTAAAATTTAGAATTGAATCTAAAACATACAAATTTGAAATGATGATTTTTTTATTGTTTTTGAAATCAGAAGAAATGCCTATGTATTCACGTCGGGTTCACCAAAGAATGTAGGCCTAAAATTTTTGCACTCCTTTCCTCTAGGCTGATGGATCCATGCCTCAGAGGGGAATGGGAAAATAGTAGAGCTACACCTCGAAAGAGAGGCACTTAATTGTGCCTTCTTGTGGTGATTTTTTGATGAATTAAGGGTTCACCAGGAAACTTTTAGCGGCAGTTTCCATACCTAGGCTTGGAAGATGTTTGATGTGTTCTTTTTATAAATCATTCTCATACACCTAAGTTTGGCCTTTATGCAACTAAAACTATCTATATGCAATTTTGATTTAATGAAGACAGTAGACAATGGATACAGAATAAAATGCAATGCCTAAAACTAGGGCTAAAAGAAATTATAAACCTTACTTGACCCGGATGTTTGATGAAGATTCTGAGGCTTGTAGCAGGACAGAATCACCTCTGTTTCTGATAGAATCACCTCTATTCTAGATAGAATCACCTATGTTCCAAACAAAATCACCTTCGATTTGACAAAATCGTAGGCGATTATGTCGCAATCCTACAACAAAATAATTGATAGAAAATAGGGGACAGAAAACAAGGTTTCTTGCAAATTATGATAGTTTCTCGTACTCCAAGTCACATATTAGCTTTAATTTCTATATGAAAGTGGATATGAAATAACATGAGAACAATATGATAACAATTCAACCTACTATGCCATGAATTTATGCAATTTTAATCTTGATTTCATGATGCAATTAATTGGAATGATGGTGAACACCAAGATGCAATATCTAAATCTGAGTAATAAATTAAATGGACATGATGTAATGTATAGACAAATAGAAAATTGGGAAAGAAATGCAAACAGTGATTTGAATCCTTGCCCCCAACTGATCTGAAGACAGGATCGCCTATCTCTGACAAAATTTCTTGTCACTGATGTCAAAATCGCTTATCGCTTCTATCGATCGCCAAGCGATTATGATGATATTTGGGGTGATTATAACTGAGACCTGCAATGAAAAAATGAAAATAGGGATGTCGAGAGGTGGAATTGCATAGCAAATTGATGCGAGGGATCCTCAAGGGAGTTCAAAACAATCTCAAGGATCAGAGTCCAACTAGCCAGGGGGAAAAGGGAAAAGGGCCTAGATTAAATAGGCCAAGGAGGGGTTTGAGGGAGTTGGGAGGTTAGGCTAAACATGGAGGAGGTTTTGATCCCTCCTATGTTTGCCATCTTCAATCTACTCGCCAACCTCCCTGATCCGAATGATGGCTAAACTAGGTAAGAGGTTTTAAACTAGATTTTATCTTTTAGCAAATTTGTTAAAATTTTATTTTGGGACAAAATCGCCTGGCGATTTTGTCGATCGTTGGGCGATTTTGTTGATTGATGGGCGATTTTTCCCAATGGTCAAGAATTTTTGGTTTGTTGGCACGAAAAATGAGGAAAACAATGTCAAAATTGGACATATTATATACCGTTGGAAAGCTCTTTTTGAGCCCTATCCAATGGTATAAAATTTGATAAGAATTGAGATGATTTGATAGGGTAAAAATTCTCTTGAATATGACCTTACTTTTCTAGGAGAAAAACTAAGGAAAATGAGTCAATTTTTCATGTCTATAGAATACCAACAAGAGAAACACACAGAGAAATATAACGACCAAAATTGCTTTTATATTAATGCTTTGATACAATATTACAAATTTTCAATTGTCCCAAGTAGTGGGAGCAATGTTACAATATGTTCTCTATGTATGATACAGTTTCTTTCGATATAGGAATAGGGTCTTCCAAGTCTTCAACAAAATGTTGTGTTGTTTAATCTTCCGTGATAGCTCCACAGGGGTTAGTGGACTTCAATTACCTAATGCAGGGGCTACTCCAACTTCAATAGCTTCTCCAAAGTACCTATGATCTACACACAAGAAAACCAGCAACGAGGTCAGTAGCACCTATAAATCAAGCCATTAAACCAATGCTAAATGGAAACCCTAACTAAATAATCAAGTATTATGGAAAACAATAGCATGTAAATCAAAATCCTTACACAAAGAAAAATTACTGATCATGTTCTCAATTATGTGAAACTGCGAGGGTATGGTGATGGCCTAGAAATCACAGACGTGTGGTGGTCAAACCGCAGATGTACGGTTCTGACTGTGAAATCGTAGACCAGTGATTTGGGCTAAATGGTAGAATACCTCAAAATAGGACCTCCAGGCTCAAAATCTAGCTTCTCCTCGGGATGTGTGCAAGAGTCTGATCCTATTTTGGTAGCCTGGTGGTGTCAATGTTTAGCTCTCTTAATTTGGTGGGGTGAAGGTGCCTTTATAGGCTCCTTAGGGTTTTGGAGGGAATGAGAGGTGGCAAGCCTGGACTGCCAAGTGGTAATCCTGGGCTGCCAAATGGAGGGGGCAGTTATAGTGAGTCACCCAGTGTGCCTCACTTAACTGGGGTGATGTGGTTGCAAGTGGAGTGATGTGTGGGATTTTACCCCATGTGAAGGGACAAAGGGGACAAGGGTGGATGAGATGTGGCAAGGATGTTGGGTGAGGTGGCTAGGACACATGTCTAGTGGGTAGGTAGGGTATCCTAGGCTAATTTTCTAGATTTAATAAATCTGGAAAATAGGATAATGGTGCAGGATTTATATGCCTAAGTCTAAACTTAGGCATATAACTTTATTATGCAGGATTTGATGTGGGGTGGCAAATGTGGTGTTGTGAGTGACCAGATTTTGGTGTCTACAGATACCCCTTTTTGTACTGCATTGTGTGAAACACGATGCAGTGCAAAAACCAATGACACCTATCTTTATTGGATGGATGAACTCAACTCTTCTCGATGCACAAGAATGAATAATGATGATGATTTTTTTTTGAAAATTTTGATTTTGTTTGCTTACCCCCTCAATTGGCGAATGGGTGAAGGATGAAACCCATGAGCCAATTGACTGAATTTGGATGATTAGGTGATGTGAGTTGTTGTTGATGTGAATGTGATGGAGATGTATGACATTGTCAACTTGATGCCCCAAGTTCGGGATTGTTTGCATCTTGTAAATTTGCTTTTGGTTTTGATGAGGCACAAAATTATGTGGTGAAATCTTCGACCACGTTTGGAGTTCTTTTTCCACTATGACTTTCATGAATTCCTTTCAAATGTTTGGTTCAAGGAATGAGTCATTCAGGAATTTGATACTCCAATGATTTCTGATTACACCATGATTTGATTTATTTTCCGCTTTTGACCCAATGGAAGGGTTAAGGATAACCTCTTGCAAATTTGACTTGATTCAACTATCGACCAAGACTTAGGTTTTAGTTGATGTAATGCCATAGTGATGATGATGAATTAGTGTCCTTATTGTGGGTTACCCATCCTATCGGATTGCATGGATTGCTAGTCGTTGCAACCGCCAGGTTTCTAGGGTAAACGACTTGATACAAGGTTCACTAAATTATTTATGTTGGTGATTTTGATGGTGATGGTTGTTGAAGTGGATTTGTGTTTGAAGTATTTATTGGATTTTTTTTTTGCTAACCACACATGTGTGGTTCTATTTCTTTTAACCGCATGCTACATTGGCAACCATGGGTCCATGATTTGGCACACTTTGTAAAATGCATATGCACATTTTTCATCGCAAATCATAAGTTGGCAGTTTTGCACGCTTCGTGAAATGTGGGCACGCAGTTTTCACCATAAAAAATGACTATATAAAGGTTGTTGGGTCGCTTTCAATTCATTATTCTCTTTTCCACTAGAAATTCTTCTCTAGTGCTTTGAGAGATGAGTGAGATGGAGGTCGGTGAGGGGAGTGGTGGTGGTGCGGATGTGGGTGTGGGAGGTGGTGGCTCGATGGAGTGAAGTGGATCCGCTATGCCAAGGTAGGTGTCCTAAACACTTAGTTTAGGGTTTTATTTGTGTTATTGCTTTTTTTGTTTTTTTTTTTTTTTTTTACAACCATTAAGAGGGGCTAGAATTTTTTTTTTTTTGGGATATGCTATGTTTTTGTGGTGTTTTATGAAATGCAATGTAGTCTCGAATGCAATGTTTTTGTTTTGTTGTTTTTTTATTTTTTTTAACTACCATGAATGGGGTAGGTTTAAAGTTTTTTTTTTTTTTTTACGACCATGAATGGGGTAGGTTTAAAGTTTTTTTTTTTTTGAAATGCTATGTTTGTGTGGTGTTTTATGAAATGAAATGTAGTTTAGAATGCAATATGTTTATTTTGTTGTTTTTTTTACTACCATGAATGGGGTAGGTTTAAAGTTTATTTTTTTGGGGGGAAAATTGCACTAATTTTATTTTCTTTGTTTGTATCGTAGGTTAAGCTCCTTACTGCTAGACATCGATGGCCTCGCACTATTTCAAAAGTGCGGAAGGCTCTCACAATAGATGATTGGAAGTTTCTTGAGGTTATGGGTTTGGATGGGTGCGAACTGATTGAGATAGTCTGAGCAGATGAGGCACTTTTATCCACACTCATTGAGAGATGGGACCCAGATAGGGGTTCTTTTTAGCTCCCAATAGGGGAGCTTACTATTACTTTGGAGGATGTATACCACATATTTTGAGTGTCTATCGAGGGTCCACCAGTGAGGGTGGGCCACGACAAGTAGGAGGCTCTCAAACCCATCTATGGTGATCTTTGGGATGTGGACTATAGTAAGGGAGGCATCCCCTACCTTGACTTGTTCAAGGGCAAGAAGATAGTTGTGGTTCCGACCTTCTTGATGTACATTTTGAGCAACATGGTGTTGCCTAATAGCATGGGATCGAGGATCCCATGGAACCAGGTTCCTATTATGTTACAGTTGATTTCTGATCCATAGAGATTGGCATGGGCTCCTACTCTCTTATGTCAATTATACAGTGAGCTTTATGAGGTGAAGAGGCAAGAGTGAAAGGGGCTTAGTTGTAGCTTGTTACTTCAGATTTGGTCTTGGGAGCACATCAGAGTGGGTCATCCCAATGGGCTACCTTGTGCATGTGATCCTCTACTTCCTTGTGCTTTTTGCTGGTGGGTTAGTGAGGAGTCTTCTCCTACACACCCTTCTATTGAGGCTACTACATACAGGGATAGCTTCAGTGGCTTGACTAGGGATGATATTTGCTAGCATCCATGGAGGGGCATGGCTTGGGAGAGGGATGTTGTAGAGCTTCATTGGGTTAGATGGGGGAGATGGTTGATGGGCAGCCATACACGAGAGATGGAGTACATCTAGTTCTCATGGGTTTAGAGGTAGTTTGGATTGGTTCAAGGAGTTCCAGATGCTCCCATGATATACAAGTGATGGGGTAATGAGCTAGGCCTACCCTTGACTCTAAATTTTTAGACTATAGATGATGTAGGTGATGATGTAGCTATCGAGGTGTCTGATGTAGATGATGTAGGCACTACTACAGATTATGATGCTTGGTTTTTAGCTCAACCTCCTTGGAGCGAGCCAGGTAGTAGATGATATGGTTAGTGGTGATGAGCTAGATACTAGTGATCAGGCTCCTAGGTGAGCGAAGCACCATCGAGGTAGTGGTGGTAGGAGGTAGTCTACTATAGATATACAACATCTAGAGGTGGATGTTGGGCATGATGGGAGTGATGGGGAGGGGATGAGGGTGATGGAGGCTAGGGAGATGAGGGTGATGGAGGCTATGGAGATAAGGGTGATGGAGGATAGGGATATGAAGGAGATGGAGGATATGGTAGCCAAGGATAGCAGGATGCTCCTTCTCACCATATAGAGGAGGAGTGGGCATACTCTAGGTAGAGTAGGATAGTCTCGATTTGGAGGTGATTCATGTGAAGTATGAGCTAGTTTGGCATCAGGGTGAGGTGACCTATTTGCAAGGTGAGGTGGATGGTCTACAGGTTGATATGGATGATCTGCATGGCAAGTTGAGTGTGGATATTGTTATGACCCAAGATGCAAAGATCATGAGGTTACAAGGTGAGTTGAATCACTTAGGGATGAGTTGGATAGGGACAACTATGAGGGTGATGTTATTGCTACCATTGCTTCCCTTAGGGCATAGTTATCTCAATGAGTGGCTCACCAGGGAGTTGACTTGAGGACTATCCATAGGTAGGGTGAGTACATTACGATGTTGGAGAGTACCTTGCATGAGCACAAGATCCCTCTTCCCATTCCTCCTTCATCATTAGTTGTAGGTTCTAGCAAGCGAACCTCGTCGAGTGCCAAGACTCATCGACCATCCAACTCTCATGGTGCTTCATCAATACATGGGCCTCCCAGGGGTCATGGTGGTGCTAGCTAGTAGCACCTTATTACCTCTTTTTGTAGTTTTCCATTTTTTCTTATGAGCCTCAGTGCTCTGATGTATACATCCTGTAAGAATTTTGTACTATGTGATTCATATATATATACATGGATTTTATTATGATTTGTGTTGTGCGCTTTTTTATTGTATGTATGGATGCATATGGAATAATGTTTAATGCTTATGCTCTAATGATGATTTGGTAGATTTAGACTTAGCTTGATCAACATTGTTTTATTTTTTAATCAGGGGCATAGATAGATGGTATGTTATGGATATTATGATGTGTAATAATGTGAATGATATGGTATGATTTAATGGATTTTGTAGGATATTTTTACAAAGACTCAAACATTCTAGTGATTCAAACAAACTCATCTATGTATTTTACATATCTTCTTTATGCAAGGGTTATCCTAGTATTTTCAAATTTCTCAAGGACCAACTTTGTGTGCAATGATCATTCATTTCCCATTATGAGCTAGGTCAAACTGATCAATTGTAACTTATGCCAATAAGCTAGCTCATCCGAGAGTGGCCTTAGATCTATACAAAATAAGGTCACTAATGTAACAGATGTGGCACCACGCATAAGGATACCTCATTTCTAGGCGAGATTCATTCAGCCCATTGTTGTAATGAGGATCACCCCATAGTTTTTGAGATACTAAGAGTTCCAAGGATTCAAGCTCCTTCTCTTATTTTATTGCTTTTGATTTTGGGGATTTGATTTTTTTTTTGAGTTTGCTCATTTTTGTAATAGAGCAACATGGATTTTTTTTTTTTTTGGATACTTGCTCATTTTGAGAGAGAGCAAGGGGATTTTTATTGCTTTGAGACGCTTTTTGGGATACTTGCTCATTTTAAGGAAGAGCAAGGGATTTTTTTTTTTTGGGATACTTGCTCGATTTGAGGAAGAGCAAGGGATTTTTTTTGGGGGGATGAAGGAGGAGCTTGTCCTTTTGCCAACTCTGTAGTACTCTAGACCATGCACATAATTGGATGAGTAGGGGAAACCTTTCACTTATGGCAATAGCAACTTTTGACTTCATTATTCCCAAGACTCACAATGTTTTATTATGTGTTTGATTGTATTTGGTCCAAGAGGAGTCTGATTGACCAGGAATGACCTGTTGCATTTAGAGATTGCTCAACTTTGAATCAAGTTTGTTTAAAATACTAGGACTAGCTGAGTGATTGAAAACATTAGGAAGTTGCTTAATGGTTGATGTGGTGCATGACTTGGGATACTTTCGATACTATATTTTGAAAATTAAAAGATACACAGAAAATAGTCAGTGGTCACGTAATTGTTATTGCTAACAATTACACGGTATCTACCCTACTTTATGTGAGTCCCTTAATTAAGAAAAGATATTATGAAAGTTATGCATTATTGTGATTTTGGATTGCTAAGCGATGTTGGATGCCCCTGATTAAGGCAACAAGACATGGTTGACCAACAGTCATCCAATTGAACCAAATTATCTAATGTAATGAATGTTATAAACAAAATGCCTATATGGATGCATGGATGGATTTATGAGATGTAAATGAAATATTTTTGATATTTTTGCTTCTTTCTTATTTTTTTAGCCATGTATATGTACATATATATAAACTGCATTATGCATAAAATACCTTTAGATGTATTATGTTCAATGGCTCAGGTTCCAATACTCCTTCCAAGTTGGCAAGTCTATACATTCCTGGACTCAACTTCTATTTGACAATGTATGGACCTAACCAATTAGCCATGAATTTATCTCTCAAGTGTGGCAATGCATTGGTATTCTGTTGATTCTCTTTAAGCATGAGATCTCCTACTTGAAATTCATGAGGATGGACTTTTGCATTGTAAGCATGTTTGATTCGATCTTGATATACTCGTAGATGTTCCAAGGTATTGATATACCTTTCATCAAGGAGTGTTAATTGGTCAAGATGTGCTTGTCTAGTTGTGTCATCATCCATGAATTCCTGTAATGTAACTCGCAAAGAAGGGATCTCTAGCTCAAGAGGTATGATTGCTTCCATGCCATAGACTAGTGAAAAAGGTGTTGCCCCCATTGGCATTCTGATGCTTGTTCGGTAAGCCCATAGTGCCAAGGGGAGTTGAGTGTGCCAATCTCTATGATTTTCTTTGACGAGTTTCTTGAGAATGGCTATCACTATCTTGTTGGTCGCTTTGGCTTGTCCATTTGCCTATGGGTAGTAAGGAGTCGAGAAACTATGTTGGATATTGTACTTGTTGCATAAGGCTCGAACATCCTTGTTCTTAAATGACTTGCCATTGTCTAAAATGATCTTGGAAGGAATCCCAAAATGATAGATAATATGTTGAAGTATAAACTTCGCTATTCGAGGTCCAGTCATAGTGGTCATTGGAATTGCTTTGACCCATTTGGTGAAGTATTCCATGGTAGTTATGATGAATTTATGTTGTCTTGAAGAGGTAGGTGAAATTTTGCCAATCAAATCTAGGCCCCATTGTGAAAAGGGCCAAAGGCTTTGAATGGGTTGTAAAGCTTGCGATGGTACATGAGTTAAATTGGTGTGATGTTGATATTTTTGATATTTCTTAACATATTGACAACAATCACTTTCCATGGTGGGCCAATAATAACCCATGCACAAAATGTGCTTTGCAATGGCCATTCCACTAAAGTGGCCACCACAAGTACCATCATGGGCTTCCATTATAGCTCGTTGTGCCTCAACGGGATCTAGACATCGAAGTAGTATTCCATCATAGCCACATCTATACAACACGTCCCCCAAGAGAGTAAAATGAGCTGCTTTTTGTTTGAACGTTCTTTTTGTAGTTTGTATCATTTCTATTGGGAGGGTCCCAAACTTGAGAAAGTCTCTGATCTCATCAAGGTAAGAATTGTAGGGTTTCGTATGGACCAAATTAACACTCTTCTCACCTTTAGACTCTGCTCATTTGATTGCTGACTTGGACACTATTGTTATGATAAGTGGTTGGACTTCTCCATGTTCATTCTTAGGAATCAAGGATCCCAAAGAAGCCATTGCATCCACAAATCTATTAGTCAAATGAGGCAAGTTACTAATTTCATACCAATCAAATTTCTCTAGCAACTTCATTGCTACTTCATGATACTATTTCAAGATTGGTTCCTTACATTGATATTCTCCCTTCACTTGATAAATGACAAGTTGAGAATCACCAAATATGCTTAGTCATTTAATACCCATAGCTATAGCTGATTGAAGCCCCAAGATTAGGGCTTCATACTCTACATTGTTGTTTGTGCATGGGAAGTCGAGTTTGAATGATAAAGGAATCAAAATTCCTTCAGGTGTGTAAAACATGACTCCAACACCTTGTCCTCTTTCACACTTAGATCCATCAAAGAACATAGTCATGTCAATATCATCCTCGAGAGGGACTAACTCTTCTTGTTCATTGATGAAAAATACTGAATCATCTGGAAGCTCAATGATAAGTGGTTTATCATTTGGTAATGGAGCTTCTACAAGTTGATCGGCTATCACCTGACCTTTGATGGATTTTTTACTGACAAACTTGAGATCAAATTCTATTAAAAGCATTATCCATTTTGTAGTATGGGTGTTGTTGTATGTGTGAGTCATCATGTATCACAGAGGGTTCTCTCTAGCTATGACATAGGTAGTGTTACTTAGCATGTAATTTTGAGTTTCTTAGTGGTAAAAACCATTGCTAAGCACAAATTTTTGACATAAGCATATCTTGTCTCATAACTTACCAATGTTTGACTAATGTAATAAATGGCTTGCTCCTTATGATTCTCATTTTTCTGAGCAAGCATTGTCCCTAGTGCAAAATCTGTTGCAGAGACATAAAGGTGAAAAGGGACTCCTGAACGAGGTGGCGTAAGAACTGGTGGTGAAGCCAGATACTTCTTTATGTCATAAAATACCTCTTGACATTCAGTTGTCCAAGAGAATGTCACCCCCTTCTGTAGCAAGTGATTGAAAGGCCTGCATTTATTTGAGAGTTGTGCAATGAATCATCGGATAGATTGAATCTTTCCTTGTAAACTATGCAACTCTCTCAAGTTTGTTGGAGGTGGCATCTCGATAATGGCCTTGACCTTATCAGGGTCCACTTCAATGCCTCACTTGGAGATAATGAATCCTAGAAGTTTTCTTGATGTGATGCCAAATACGCACTTCTTAGGATTCAACCTTACCTTATGTTCAAGCAATCGATCAAATACTTTTTCTAGGACTTCAATATGCTCAAGACGTGTTTTTGATTTGGAAATCAGATCATCCACATAATCCTCAATGATTTTATGCATATAATCATGGAATATGTACGTCATGGCACGTTGATATGTAGCTCCTACATTTTTAAGGCCGAAAGGCATCACCCTATAACAAAATGTCCCCCAAGGTGTTGTAAATGTCATCTTGTGTTGGTCCTCAGGATTAATTCAAATCTGATTGTATCCTGAGAAACCATCCATTAGTGAAAGCATTTCATGGCCTACATAGGAGTCTACTAATTGATCGATGTTAGGTAGAGGAAAATCATCCTTGGGGTATGCTTTATTTAGATCATGAAAATCAGTGCATACGCATACCCTCCCATTCAACTTACGAATGGGTACCATGTTAGAGAGCCACTCTAGATAATCAATTGGGACTATGAAATTCATATCCAATAGTTTTTGTAGCTCTTCTTTGATAATTAATGCAATAGTTGGATGAAGTTTCCTGAGATTTTGCTTGAAAGGTTTAGCATCTGGTGCTAAAGTAAGGTTGTGGACCACCAAGTTGGGGTCAAGGCCAGGCATGTCTTTGTATGACCATACAAAAATATCCTTCTTTCTTGTCAAGACGTCGATCATACGCTCTTTCTCTTCTATAGATAAATATTTTGCAATTTTGATGATTTGTGGATTATTCGCATCTTTGTTAAGGTTCACATCGATAGATTCTTTGATCAACATATGGGAACCTTCCTCTAGTTGATGTGGAGTTGGGATGAGATGGATATCATCCTCCACATGCTCAAATGACTCAGAGGTCTCCCCCTCTACTTTAAGTTGAAAAACTGAGGTAGAGGAGGATGAAGGTTGTTATGGAATGTAAGTATTTGAAGCTCACAATAACTCTTCGGATAGGATAAACTTAGCGATGGATGGTGGGGATGAAATCCTATCCATGGTGATAAGGCTAGCATCAACCTAAATCAGCTTTACCAAATCGTATGGGTTATGAAGTGGGGCAAACAAGTCAATAAAAATCATATTGACTTGGTGGAAATGAGGTGGTTATGATTCAAGAGGTGATGACTCACTCTCTCTAGGTTGCAACTGACCTAAGGTGGGTGAATGGTGGTGTTGCAGGAGCGACCAAGGTGGTGGTGGAGGATCTGGCTCAGGGTGCTCATGCTCTTTGTTGAAGTGAAATATGGTGTGATCTATGGGAAACATCTTTGTATAACACTCATCTCTCTCGATGGGTTCAGCAGGAACCACATCATCTTGGGGACCATCAAATATTCGAATGATCCAATCTAAATTTGCTTCCATTTGTCAAAATTCCCCAAAATCTTCATCGAAGATATAATCCCCAAAATCTTCATCGAAGATGTAATCATCTGGCATGTGATTAATCATGAATGTATGCAATACAATATCTAAAAAGGCCTCATGTAGATGAGGTGCAAAGTCAGGGTCTAGGTACTCATCATCAGTATCATCACAATCATCACACTCCTCGCTCTCCTCATCCTCTTCTTCATACTCAAGAGTGAGTCATTGGAAGGTTTGGTTGAAGGAAGAGTCTGAGGTAGAAGGTTTGTACCCTAGACCAGAGTGGTCATGTGCTTCTCTGTATTTGGGCTCAAAAATGTGATGTGGACCCTGCTCATGTCATCCAAGTCCATATCCCTACCAGTTGACCCTATGAAAATATCATAAAGGGAAATCCAGGTTGGATAGATAATCCAAATTTTCATTAAATTCTTGCAAGGGTTCCTCATTAGGAGGAGGTGGATCGGATGAAGAATCCACTCCCCCATATATGAAATTAATCCTATCTGATTGGGAACCCATTATGTACACTACACCTATGGCTAAAGGTGGATCGCATGGGTGACCATAGTCTCTGACTGACTCAATAGGTGGTGTAACTGTGACACTCTCAATGATGTACTCACCAATGCTTGGATTGGTGAGATGTACTACAACTTGGGATGGTTGGGATGATGATGGCTCAGTGGATGAGGAGGGTACTTCTAGGATAGCTTGTGGTTCAGGTGGAGGTGGTGGCTCCTCTCGGATAGGTGACCCTATCTATGAGACTATGGGTAGTGATGTTTGAGATGGATGAGATTGGATGGGGTTGTTAGTTGATGGGGTGGGTTGAGCTATGAATATGAATGGTGTTTGTGAAGTGGGTGGTGTGGCTGATGGAGTTGATGATTGGTTAGTGGGATGATCAGGTGTGGTGGAAAAATGAAATGTGGTGGTGGAGGGTTGACTAGAGTTGATGCTTTTAGATGCAAAAGTAGGATCAACTATCGATAATTCCTCTGGGATGGGGGATTTTGATGAAGTGATGTTAGTGGGAGTGGTTTAGATAATGAGTGGTTGGATGGATAGGTGGGTTGATGGAAGTAATGGCTCATAAGGATTTGAGATCAAGTTGTAGTATTTAAAAGGCTCTATGTCTGCTGGGATGCAATGTACCTTGCCCTCATGTACATACTTTAGACATTGGTGCAATGTCGAGGGCACACACTTCATCTCCCTGATCCAGGGATGTCCAAGAAGTATGTTGTATTGCATCACCCCTTCCAATATGTGGAAGAGGACATGTATAGTTTTCACCCCCATGGTGATAGGAAGAACTACGTTCCCCAAAGTTGAGCATAAGGTGTCATTAAAGGCTCTTAAGGTGAAGGTGGATGATGTAATGTGGGATGATGGTATGTTAAGGTTTTTGATGGTGGGAGTGGTAATGAGGTTGATGGAGGAGCCGATGTCAATAAGGACTCTCTTGAATGGCTTCCTATCAATATGAGCGACTATGTGCAATGGAGGATCCAATAAATCTGATGAAACTTTCTTCTCCTCGAAATCATAAAATGCTATCGAGGGCTCCATGCATTTTTGTACACTCCCCACAAAGGAGTTGAAAGCATTGGGATCTTCTGATTGTACTTGGATGGATTTTAGGATTTCCATCAATGCTTCTCGATGTGGGGGTGACTATTGTATCAGCTCATAGATTGATAGTTTTGTCGATGCCATTTTCAAACTTTGAGTTAACTGGTTGCCTAGGGTGATAGTTGGGTGAGATGGATTACTTGGATTATGAAATGGTGAAGGTGGAATGGATGGCCCTAGTTGTATGGGGATACTTGGTTGTGTTGCGGGAGCTTGGGTTGTGTGATTTGCTTGTCTCTACCCATGGGTGACCACACTGATAGCCCCTACAAAACCTTGGTGTAGTTGAGACACATAATTGACTTGGTTGGGAGGAACTGTAGAAGTTGATGCTCCCGTTGCTTGTTGATTTACCTCATGGTGAGGCAAAGGTGTCTGATATATACCAAGGTTTTGATTAGATTGGGCTAGTGGGTTGTCGACTTTGATCTTTCCTACTTCCAATAAGTCTTGCACAATACCCTTAAACCCATGGCAAGTTTTGATGTCATGTCCTTTTTGTCGATGATAGATGCAGTATAAGTGCTCTCTATAGGCCTTTGATTTTGGCTTGCTAGGGTCTTTGGGTTTAATCTTTGGCAATGTGAAAAGTTGTGTCGCATACAACTTCTGAAATATAGATGAGTAGGGCTCTTGCAATGGTGTGTAATTGCACCTAGGCCTAAAGTGACGGTGTTGCCTTTTTGTAGGTTGCATTTGATTTTGTACCTACTATGGGGGTGGAACCGCTTGATAATTCAATTGTTGTGGTTGTTGTTGTTGTTGTTGGGGTTGTTGGATCTGAACTTGGGCTTGTTGATTTGACTGTGAAGGTTGGCCCAAGACTATCTGATTAACTTGAGTAGCCTTGGAATGGTCGTGGTTATTCCCCTTTTGGTTCTTGTTCTACCACTCCTTTTTCTTAGGCTTGATCTCACCCTCTTGGATCTTTATCTCCTCTATCACTCTAGCTTGGGTGAGTGCCTCATCGAATGTCCTATACTACTACAACTATAGTAACAAAGAGATGGGCTTGGCACAACTCTTCATGAATATTCTTGTTATTTCTGACATGGGGAGGGAGAATGGCAATTTGATCATAATCACCCTCCAACGGTTGCCAAAATCATGGACCGATTCATCATCATATTGCTTTAGACTAAGCAGATCGATCAATGTGGTTTTCTTTTGGACATTCAGGGTGAATCACTCCAGGAATTGGTCTGCAAGCTGCTCAAAAGTGTAGACACTCTGATGCGGTAAGTGGTTGTACCAATCCTGGGCTTCTCCCCCAAGTGTCTGAGGAAAGGTGTGTAGCATGAGTGCATCATTATTTTTGATCCTGAAACACGTGTTTACAAACCTTATCACATGCTCTCGGGGGTCCTCATCCCCCTTAAATGTATCAAGCTTCGACATCTAAAAATCTATCGGATAAGGTGGTGCAGGCACCGAAGCATGGATCGGGTGATTGAGTAGTTACCTTAATGTTGGCTTTTGATATTGCAAACCTGGTGTCTGCATGGCAAGGCTATCAATCTGGTTCTGTAGGAACTAGAACTTAGGATCTTCCATAGGGTTAAAACCCTGGTTTGCCTGATACTATTGGTAATAAGGTGCATTGTAGGTGGATTATGGATGATGGGGGATGTTAGGCTAAAATGCATGATGATATGATGGCTGATGAAGGTTCTGATATGGATGAGGTGATGGAGGCATGATAGCATGTTGACCTGATGAGTTAGCATACATGTGATGTGGTGGATTAGTTGCTATGGTAGTGGTTGGGGGATGTAATACCCAAGATGGATCTTGGATAAAGGTATGGGTTTGGTGAGAGGTAGATGGTGGGTTATGCTCAATCCTCTATGAATGTTGATTAGGGTCAGGGTTAACATTATGATTAGCATTATCCAAAATCATTTGTTGTAGCTGCAAGAAATCCTACTGCATAGCAATCGTAGATGATGTGGGTACAGTCACATATGAAGTGGATGGTTGGGTTGGTTGTGAGACAACCATGGTAGTGGATGTGAGTGGAGGGTAGGTAGAAAAAGGTATTACCATCAAATGAGGGGTGATATGATGTATAGGGCCTGTAGGGATGATAGATGGAATGGATGTGGGGATCTACGAAGCAACTTGAGTTATTACTTCATAAAGGGGATTGGTGCAAGTGATATTCTATTGAGGCAATGTGAGGGGTGGTTGGCTAGAGGATGATGGGTGGCTAGCCAGGGTAGCAACAGTCAACTCAAAAAGTGGATTTGTAAAGACTTGTCTAGACTATTGCAGGTGTGTGAAGGTGGATTCTTGATGCAATGATGGTATGGTGTGAGATGGGATGGTAAGTGGTGGTAATGATGGAAAAACCATTCCAGCTACACTCAGGTACATCCTAATGATGTCCATGTCTACAAGTGTGACATGACCATCCATTGGTGTGGGTGGCTCACTCCTAGGAGTCTCAGGAATAGTGGTATGGGTAGCCCTATGCATAACATCTATATCTAAAATGGGGGCACTACTAGAGGGCCCTACATTTAGGCTCTGGGACATAGGAGGAGGTATACTACCTTGCCCTACCACCGAAGTGTTAGGGACCTGACTAGACTGAGATGCCATGGGGGAAGACAACTGACTTTGGATTAGTGCTAACTTTTTGGCTTGACTACGGGTTGTTACCATATGCTAATATGTGATGATGTATGAAAGTGCAAGTGTGGGTGTATGTGAATGCATGAGATAGCACAATGCAAAACAACACTCAAAGCAAACAAACAAGCAATTTTTCCTAAGTTCTCGCAAGTTTTGATTTGAATTTTTTTTTAGTTTTGAAGGTTTTTTTTTTTTGGAGTTTTGAAGTTTTGAAAAAGAAAAGTTCATGTGCAAAATGTTTTTCCCTAAGATGATTCTAGGATTTCACCTGTATACTCGCAGCTCAACAACCGATGATGAAGTTCGATCATGTAAACCCACCAAAGTATGGAGATGAAGCCCATACCCGATCAAGGAGCACAGGTCCTACCAGTCCTCACCCAGTACTCACTTGGTCAGTGTTATACCCTCCGAAGAGAAATACATGCAAATTTTCCAAGCTACGTTGGATCTTGGAGCTAGCCTTGGCCAAAAATGGGGTAATAATGTTGGTGGTTGGTGATGAAATCCAACCTCGTTTGCCAATGTTTAAGTGAGTGTGTGTGAGGTTTGTTCAATTTATTGTGTAATGCAACTAAGATGCAATTCTATTTTATGCCTACATGCAAGAAAATAGGAAACAAAAATAGTAGATAAAATCAAATCAGGGGTAGGATGCAAACTTCAGGTAATATTTGACCAAGTTCTATTTAACAGGGCCAACCATAGGTGGGTGGTTGGTTTTGGTAAACCATGGATGCATGGTTCACCAACCGTGCACCTGCATTTGGGAAATCCCAACCATGGATGCATGGTTCCTTTCTACAAATAGAACAAGGGCAACATAGGCCCGAACCCTAAAAAGATGCCTGAGTTATTTCTAACCTGACTATGCAAGATGATTGTTCCCTAAAATGATAAATGTAGATCCTCTTTTTTTTTTATATTTGGATGAATGCAAAAATAAAAATATCTATCCTAGGACCTAGATGCGAACAATGGCACACAAGACAGACCTCTAACTTATCCTAGATGCATACTAAAACTAGAAAAATAGAAATAGAAACAAAGGATAGGGGTACAAACCTCTTATCCTTTCATTGCTCCCTCCAGCTATCAACCATAGGTCCATGGTTCCATAGTGCAGCAACCATGTGTGATTATTTCTCCAGATATCCAACCATAGGTGCACATTTTTTCAACTCCTTCATCGTGGATGTGTTGTTCCTTAGATCTAAAACTATAGGTGCATGGTTTCATAGTAATAGGGCCAAATATAATAGGTCTCAAATCTGTCAACCCGAGATCGAACCCTTGCATGCTTTGAACTCTCAAAACCTATAGATGTAAAAAACATAGATCAATAACTAGATAAAAGCAAGGTAAAAAAAAATGGAACCCTTAGGGGGTCCCACCATGATCACCATTTTCTATAGCAAAAAGATATGAACACAAAAATAGAAACACAAAGAAATATAATTGCCAAAATTGCTTTTCTATTAATGCTTTGATACAATGTTTACAACTTTTGAATTACCCCAAGTGCTTTGGGAGTAATGTTACAATATCTCTCTCTATATGATAATTTTTTGATAAAGGAATAGGGTCTTCCAAATCTTCAACAAGGTACATAGTGTTCTTCAATATTTCGCTACAACTTCAAAAGGGTGAGTGGGCTTTGGTATCCAATGCATGGACCACTCTAGCTTCAACAACTTCTCCAAAATACCTATCACCTACACACATGAAAACCAACAAAGGGATTAGTAGCACCTACAAATCAATATAAATATGATGCTAAATAGAAACCCTAACTAAATAATCAAGTAATGTGGAAAATAGTAGCATGTAAATCAAAAGCCTCATATAAATAAAAATTACTAATCGTGTTCTCGATTATACAAAACTGCGGAGGTGTGGTGATGGACTGGAAACCATGGATGCACGGTGGTAAAATCATAGACGTGTGGTTTTGACTATGAAACCATAGACCAATGGTTTGGGTTGAATGGTAGAATACCTCAAAATAGGACCTTCGAGCTCAAAATCTGGCTTCTCCTCGAGATATGTGCAATAATCTGGTCCTATTCTAGTAGCCTGGTGGTGTCAATGTTTAACTCCTCTAATTTGGTGGGGTGAAGGTGCCTTTATAGGCTCCTTAGGGTTTTGGAGGGAATGAGAGGTGGCAAGCCTGGACTGCCAAGTGGTAATCCTGGGCTGCCAAATGGAGGGGGCAGTTATAGTGAGTCACCCAGTGTGCCTCACTTAACTGGGGTGATGTGGCTACAAGTGGAGTGATGTGTGGGATTTTACCCCATGTGAAGGGACAAAGGGGACAAGGGTGGATGAGATGTGGCAAGGATGTTGGGTGAGGTGGCTAGGACACATGTCTAGTGGGTAGGCAGGGTATCCTAGGCTAATTTTCCAGATTTAATAAATCTGGAAAATAGGATAATGGTGCAGGATTTATATGCCTAAGTCTAAACTTAGGCATATAACTTTATTATGTAGGATTTGAGGTGGGGTGGCAAAT
Organism: Wollemia nobilis; assembly: GCA_028583015.1. Lineage (NCBI taxonomy): Eukaryota > Viridiplantae > Streptophyta > Pinopsida > Araucariales > Araucariaceae > Wollemia > Wollemia nobilis. The sequence goes on from JAQPPZ010000927.1 coordinate 2,972,687, forward strand.
GTGGTGTTGTGAGTGACCATATTTTGGTGTCTATAGTTATAAAATAAAATGAGTTTCCTTTTGCTTTGTCTTTTACATAGATAACCTGTCATTGAATGCTGCCCTTATTTCAACGTAAGCATGAGTGATAATACCTCCTTTCAATGGATCCATTGTTGCAGGTGATGCATTGCTTATAGGGCTAATTTTGATGAAGAAAAATATGATATTTTTAAACAACTCAACTCTTAGACATGTGAGCTCTTCGATGGATCTTCCTTTTGGTCGTAAATCTACTGTTTATGTGAGATTTTTGATAGCTCCTTCCCTTGGCTGCAAGTCTGTTGGATAAGGATGTGTGAGCTCTTTGATGGCTTTTCCTTTGGCCATAAATTAGCTATTTGTGTGAGCATTTTGATAGCTCCTTCCATTGGATGTAAATTTATTGGATAAATATGTTCTTCTACCCCCTATAAATAGTAATACTTCTATTCTTCCAAGGAACAAAAGAGGTGCAACCTTTTCTGGATACTCTCATAGGCAGAAAGTTGGATGATTTCATAGACTCTTCAGTCTAACCCAAAATATGGAAATAACTCCACATTGAAAATGTTGATTCCCAAATTTCTAATGATATCAAGAATTACCAATATTACTAAGGGCAACTATAATTCCATCTGGTATATCTCATGATACCCCATTTTGGAAAGAAACTGACTCTGGTATTTTTCTATCAAATCTGCTCATCTGTTGACTTTCACTCACCAAACTTCTCTCATTCCTTTCAATCTGGTTTGTCTTAAATACCTCATACCTAAATTTGCTATATTTTCTTAGTTGGCCATCCAAAACAAGATCCTCACTACTGATAATCTCATGAAGAGAGGGATGGTTGTTCCTAATAGATGCCATATTTGCTTGGCGGCCTGAGAATCTGTCAACCACATATTTACGAAATGTTCTTTCTTCCAATCTACCATGGATCATCTCATGTGCATACTTCACATCTCTTGGACCTAGCCCAACTTCGTGGCTCTTTTTTTCTCCTAGTAGCCCATGCCTTTCAAAAATTCTAGGTTGTCTTCTTTGTGGAAATTTTATCTCCATCATCTCCTGTGGCATATCTGGCTTGAAATAAATAGTATAATTTTTTCAAACACCCTTAGGGACTCTATCTTTGTTTCCAACAAATCCATCACCTTTGCTATTAAAAATTCTAAGCTTTTCCCTTGCACCAAACCACCTGAGTCTGCCCTTGAGTCCACTCTTTTTCATTCCCTCAGTATTCCCCACAGTCCTAGCTCTCCTCCTTCTAATCCCCATCCTATAATTGGTACTCATTGGACTCCTCCTGTAGGATGGCTTAAAATTAACTATGATGGTGCTTCTAAAGGAAATTCAGGTGCAACGAGTGTTGAAGGTCTGGTTAGGGATCACAATGGATGACTCATAGTGGCCTATGCTGAGTTTTTGGGCATCCAAACTAACCACTATGTTGAAGCTTGTGCGTTGTGGAGAGGGCTAGAAGTTCTCAGAGATTACACAAGAAATTTACAAATTGAAGGTGATTCCATGAATGTTACAAACTCTATCATCAATAATAGAATTCCTTCATGGAACGTGCTCACTATTATTCAAGAAGATAAGGTCTTGATAGAAACTTTTCACAATACTACAACCTACCATGTGTATTGGGAATCTAATACGTCTACTGATTTGCTCACCAATATTGGGGTTAGTCATAGGAATCTATCCATTTGGTACTAAAAGCTCCCTAAAAATATTCTTAATGTTATTGTTATTGACTTGGAAATGCACAACTGGTCCTTAGAGGTATGCTTACCTCAAAAAGTTTGATGATGGGAGTGACAAAGCTGCTTCTCCAATGGCCATCTTCAACTTGGTCCACAACACCATCTTTAAATTGTTGGTCAATAAACATGGCCAAAAGAGCTATGTAGCTAAAGATATTATCGATGATTAGAGTTGGGTTGTTTTATCTTTCAAGCTCTTTTCCCCTACATGGTAATTTTTGTACTAATATTTTGACCCCTACATGGGCACTAGTTTAATTTTTCTTTATGTTCTCCTTAGCCCCTGTGTGGGCTCTCTCTTTTGATCTTTATTTTTCTATTAAACAACCCCTGTGTGGTTCTATATTTTCTTTGGTCTAGTTCATGGAGCGGCTAGGGTGTAGACACCTTTTTTGTGCTTCTCTACGTAATTTTCATCATATGCTTATGTTTCTAGTTTTTGCCACTAGTTAAAACCCATATAATATAATTTCTACCACCTACCAAAAAAATATGTAAATCTTGCACAAAAATGAAGAATTTTTATAATTCTTCTTGCTTTTTTTGGATGATAGTCAATCCATGCTAATGAGATGATGATTCTTGCACTCTATGCTAAAAAATAAACCCTTATATTCTCCTTGAATCTTGAGACTTCCAAGGTCTCAATTTGAGGCTTTCTTTAAGGATTTCAATGGTGGTTTTCTACTCCACATTTTTGCTTGTAATGGTGGCTTCTTTTGGCCATGAAAAGTGCTACAGAGTTTTTTGATTGTTGTGCTTCTTAACAACACAAACTAATGAAGAGAAACTAGTTAAAAAATCAACTAGAATAGTGCTTAATAAATGCACTTTAAATGGTAACAATAAATTTACCTTATTGCTCCACTAATTTCTCAAAAATACTCTTAACAATTCCACTACAACCTTTCAAACATAATTTGGAATAAATTCACTACAAACACAGTTGTAGGATCTGGTCTTCTTTTTCAAGATAGGTAGTTGATTGTAACTTCTGAAATCAACTCCTAATTGTGCAAATGAACCTTAAAAGGAATTTTTCTCTTTTGCACTTTTGAAGACTGTAATTCAATTTTTCCTCTTTGCAACTTCTAATCTAACATAAGGTGCTTTAACAAATTTGTTGAGTAATATGATTAATGAATTTACTTGCACCAATAGTTGCTTACCTTTTTGAAAGCTTTTGTAGAGAATGTAGATCAAGCTTGTTGCTTTAGATTTTTGCAACTTTTGTTAGCTTTTTCAAATAGTTCCTCCTTCACCAAAAAGAGATCTCAAAATTTCTTTCACAAGCCTAGGGTTTGGTGGTTTGTTCTTATTCTAGTAATATTATCCTTTTTGTTGTGGATCCAGAGGAATATTTATGCCTTCTTTAAATATAATCATCAAGTCTCTTGGCTTTGGCAAGCTTCTTTTATCTTCAATTATTCTTGTCAAATTCAGGCTTCAAGCAATATTTTCTTCTTCTCAAGACTCTAAATGTCTTGAGGTCTTCTATATATTCTTTGGAACTCCTTGACAATTCTTCTTCTCCTGGTTGGGCTTGTTGTTGGATGGTGATAATTGTTCTAAATATTTCCCTTATCATAAATTTTATCGATGGAGAATTTCTCTAATGAGCTCTTCTCATCCTTCCAAGATTGAAAGTTTCTTCAATGAGATCTTCATCTGATCTCTTCACCTTCAAGTTTGATTCAAGTGCTGGATTGATTCTGAAGAAAATACTCTTCATAAATTTCTTATAGAAAGTTTCTCTTCTTTTCCTACAATAAAATATTAGTACTAAAACCTAAATCTACTTCTAAATTTGGTTCTCTCTTCTGGAGTCTTCTTCGGGATCAAGGCTTTTATGGTCTTTTTCAAATCAAGTCTTCTATGGCATTTTCTTATATTAAGGCTTATGTGGCATTTTCTTAGATCAATAATTATGTGGCCTTTTCTTAGATTAAGACTTCTATGGTATTTTCTTCTATGAAGTTAACTTTATAAATAGAGATCTTCAGCTCTAAACTTCACTACGACTCTTTCCCCTAGAGTCTCTTATGTATTATGTTTCTTTTGCAACAACTAATCTCTGCACTATGAAGGCACTCCGACCTTCAGAAAACAAAGTTGAAATCTCCTAGCTTTCTATTTTAGGAGGTGCCTCAATAATTTGAGGGTTAGTTCCCTATAGTAGAAGAAACTTCAGGCAATAGTAAACTTTTTAGATCTTCTTAGATAAGCTTCACTAGTTGATCAGACTAGTGGATCAAATGTTGAGTCCTTATCTTCACGAGTTTTTTTGTAGCTCTATGGGAAGACTCTGAGCCAAATTAATTTCAAAATTTATTTTTTTTCAGTCTGTTCTACCATATAATCTTAATGAAATTCACATACAATGGATTCAATGGAACATCTAGTTTGCAAAAATCGGAGCTATGGTGATTGGCCCTATTTTAGCAATAAGACTTTCTCAAATATCTCCCTACTACCTTTATTCTTTTAAATATTTTCTTAAGAGCCTATGAACTATGGTAAATCAGGTTCACAAAAAATTTAGACTCAAAAATAATGGTGATTCTCCTCTCACTCTACAGTAGCTAGTTCTACTGTTACTAGACCTACAATAGCTCTGATACCATTGTTAGCGTTAGAGGTAGATTGCAATGGGAGATAGCAATCATAGAATACAAAAATATAAGAGAAATTAAATTTATGAGATTGCAAAAATATGCTATAAATAAAAATGATGGAAATGAATACAATATTTCTATGGAGGAAATGGACACTCCATGCAAGATGCTACAGGACTATAATGTACTCCATCACTAATGGAGTCACACAACACTACTACTAATACCTATTGACTTACATATCAAACTCTTACAATGAGGCCTTTTTATAATGGAAGATAGATTCCTTAGCAAACACTCTACATATTTGTGCAAGGGACACCTTGCACATTTACAACTTGCACATTAAAACTTGTGCATTTATTACATTGCATAAAGTAACTAGATAAATTCCCCCTAAAGTAATATAATGTCCTAAGTATGTACATAGGAAACAACAATTACATGATTCAAATGATGTAATAGACTCTAACTCTAACAGATATGTAATGTAAAAATAATATTATTATGAATAAAATTTTTACTAATAAAGGGTTAAGCAAGTTGTTATTATCGGTCAGTGAATGCAAAAAATAAGTTTTGATAAGAGATTAATGTATGTGTAGCTAATAAACCTATAATAAATATTATTGTTAGAAATAAAACACATGTAAAGGATAAAATTAAATATAGTATGTAAGCTCATCAAAATGGTTGTTTCAAAAATAAGCTCACTTTAATGGTTGTTTTAGGATTAAGTTCACCCAAATGGGTTTTTAAGAAGTAATGCTCATCCAAACAGGTGTCTCAAAAGCATACTCACTCAAATAGGTCTTTTAGAAGTAATGCTCATCCAAACGGATGTTTCAAAATTAATACTCACCCAAATGGGTGTTTTAGAAGTAATTTTCACCCAAATGGGTGTTTTAAAAGTAATGTTCACCCAAATGTGTGTTTTAGAAGTAATTCTCACCTAAACAAGTGTTTTATAAGTAATGTTCACCTAAATGAGTGTTTCAAAAGTAAGATAAAATGAACATGCCTCTAATAGGGTTAGCATAGGGTCATGCTTTGAATGATGAGTTCAAGGAGTGACCTCATCAAGTAAAAAAAATTGGAGTTGAAGGGACCAAAAAAAAGGATGCTCCTTGAGATCATTAGTAAAGCAAGATGGTTAAAATCCATTGTGAGTTGTAAGACAGGGTTTGTATTGGTAGATGTCTTCAGCAAACAAGAGAAGATGTGTATGAGAAAAAATTAAACAAAAAAAATAAATCAATGGAGTATGCATCCTACTATTGTCTCCTAAAGGCACCTACAACATATACATTGTGTCAAAAATACAAGTATATTGAGAATATAGAGTACTATAGAAGAGTAATATATGGATTAAGCAAGGGAGAATTTAAGCAGTAGGGAATAAGAGTTAAGTTATACAAATTTAAATGAGCTGAGAAGAGAAGATAACAATAACCCTAGATAAATAAGGAATCTAGAAGAAGCAACTAAGGTGTTAAAAATATCTATGCTTTGATAGAACTTGGAATCAAAACCTTAGTCCCTCCTCTAGATTCCATAAGACCTATAGAACTAGTGATAAAAGTGGCTAAAGAAGATACGAGGGACATAAATTAGTAGGCTAGAAGTGCATCTGTAATAGAATGAAATATTTAAGGAGAGGTTGAAGTGTCAAAGTGCAACAATTATTACATTCTATCACTGATACCTTAGATTCCCCTCCAAATTCCAAAGGGCAAGGATTTAGGACAACATAAGAAGGATCGAGGAGGTTCACTAGCTTAGTGATCTAATGCATATATGTAATGTAAATACTATCATATGCATAGCTAGGATCATAATCACCTCATTGAGAAGCCTCCAATACATTTAAGGGATGAATAGATAAACTAGGCAAGCGTGCATGCAAAAATATGTTGCATATAAATAAAGTTTTTTTATTTTTTTTTGTTTTTTATGGGAAAGACAAGCAGCCATGTAAATAGGTAAATGAGCAAGCAAGCATGCACAAACAAGTACACAATATTTATATTTAAGAATAATATTTCTTAAGGTGAATTATATTCATGGGCTCTTTAAGTTCGATTCCATTGAGGGTAGACAATATATATGACCTCAATCCAAAGATTATAGTGGCAACAAAAGGACCAAGCCAATTAGGTTTAAATTTTCCCTGGAGGTTGTCTTTAGCATGGGAATTCTCCTAGTTTTCTAATAGGACGAGGTCACCTATTATAAAATATCAAGGTCAGACCCTCTTATGGTAGATGCATTGAAGGTGATTGTGATATACTCAAAGCTGCTCCAAAGCATTGGCATGATTTTTGTCAAGCATTTCCAACTAAGCAAGATGACCAGCATGGTATTCATCACCTACCAAGTAATATTGTAGGAGAACCTAAAGGAATAGGATCCCCAACTCAAAGGAAAAAACTATTTTAGATCCATATACCAAATAATAAGGAGTTGCATCTATCAATGTATGAATACTGGTGTGATAGGCCCAAAGCGGTGGGTAAATTTGAATATGTCAATCGTGCCCATTATTATTGATGAGATTCTTAATAAGATTTTATTGGATGCTTTCACCTAACCATTACCTAACAGGTAATAGGGTGTAGACCATTTATGTTGTATTTTATACTTAATACAAAACTTTTTAATATCTTTATTTTTAGAAAGGATCATTGAAGGGATCTCATACCGATAGAGAATTTGATTAATAATAAATTTTGACACCTGGACATTGATGACAAAGAATAAAGGTATGGCTTTGATCCACTTAGTGAAGTACTCAATGGTAATGATGATGAACTTATGACCATATAAGGAAGGCAAAGTGATCTTATAAGACCCCATACAAAAAAATGTGAAGGAGTAGAGATGCATTGCAAATCTTGGGTAGGAGCATAGACTAAGTGGTTATGTATTTGATATTTCTTACATTTATTTACATAGTCATAAGAATCCTTCTTCATACTAGGCTAGTAATATACCATCTAGAGAAGTCTATAGGTAATTGGTAATGCCTCTAAAGTATCCACTATAAGAGCCATCATGAACATCCTAGATAGTTGCCTAAGACTTGTTGAAGGCCAAGAAATAAAGCAAGATACTGTTAAAGGATTGACGGTACAAAATTTCATCGAGGATAACATAATGACATGCTCATTGGCAAAAATTGTTGCATTCATGATGGTCAAGACCATGGACGACAACACCATCCCAAATAAATGTAACAAAGTGGGTATACCATGACTATTTAGGGGTAGAAGCTTTGATTTAAAGGACTTCAAGAAAAGTAGCATGTAAAAAATAGTATAAAGCTCTCTAATATGATGAATAATGATAGCAATATGCTCATACTTTAGCTCTAAAGGTATTAAATATGTGATGGTAGCCAAAGAAATTACATGTTGATTTCTAGAATAAGGGATGGCTTTGATGGTGACCTAGTCAAAGAAACATAATAGTTGATCAACAATGGATTTGTAAGGCTTCAATTTGTCATCCTTGGTCTAATAGATACCATTGACCTAGTTGATAACTAGTTGAGAATCACCAAAGACAAAAAAACTTTAATTTTAAGGGTGAGAGTCACATGAAGACCTAAAATGAGGGCTTTAAATTTAGAAGTATTATTGGTGTAGGAGAATCAAAGCTTAAAGGATAGAGGAATGAGTTGTTTTTGAGGAGTCTTTAGAACAATGCTAGCACCTACACCTTTAGAATAATGAGCACCATCAAAGAACAAGGTCCAAGTGGCAGATGACTTAGCCTCAAGAGATAAGATAAATTCATTTAAAAAGCTAACAACTATTAGATGAGTGTCTTCTAAAGGAGAGGCACTTTAAAAATCTCCAATGACTTATCTCTTGATGGAATTTTGATTAATAAACTTTAAGTCAAACTTGTTGAGGGATAAAATCCATTTGGAAATTTATCCAAATAAATGGGGTTTGGACATTAAATATCATAGAGGGTTAGTTTTGGTGATGACGTATTTTTTAGACTAATCATATAATGTTGGCCCTTAAGAGTGGAAAATACAACAACAAGGCATAAATTTTCTATAGAAGTATAGCGGGTTTCATAACTAACTAAAGTGTGATTGATGTAATAAATAACACACTCACATTGTTGACCATCATATTGAGCTATCATAGCACCCAACGTGTGAGCAGAGACAAATATGTATAATAGGAAAGGTTTGAGATGATCAAGTGGGATCAAAATAGGTGGAGATAAAAGATAGTTCTTCAATTCTTTAAACACCACTTGGCATTCATTGTCCCAAATAAAAACATTATTCTTTCGAATAAGTTTGGAGAATGGTTGGCATTTGTAAGCAATTTGGACAATAAAGCACCTAAGGACCTAGATTTTATCCTTAAATCTATGCAATTAAGTCAAATGTTAGGAGGAGATATATCAATAATATCTTTAATCTTGGTTGATTCAATCTCAATGTCACAACGAGATACAATGAAACGTAGTAGTTTACCCAAGGTGTCGAAGACACATTTTTAAATATTTAGGTGGATGTTATAAGATCTAAAGCATTAAAAGATGCATCATAGATCATGAGGATGATATTCATGATTAGCTGAGTAAGGTCATCAATGTAATCCTCAATGATGGTGTGCATCATGTCATGGAAGATATATGTCATGGCATGTTGGTATGTAGTACCAGTATTCTTAAGACCAAAAGGTATGACTTGCCAACAAAAGGTTTTAGCCTAATCCTCAAGAGCAATATAGATTTTATTATATCTAGAGAAACCATCCATAAGGGACACAATACTACAACCATTGGTAAAATCTAAGATCATATCAATATTAAGTAGAGGAAAGTTATCCTTTAGACAAACTACATTAATATCTCATAAATCGATACACACACATATAACATCTTCCTTCTTGATCACAAGGATGATGTTAAAGATCCAACCATGAATAACCAATGTCCTTTATAAAGTTAACATCTAGGAGATTTTGGAGCTACTCTTTGATAAGGAGAATGACTTTAGAGTGCATGTTTTGAAGCTTTTGCTTAACAGGCTTAGTGTTAGGGTAAAAAACTAAGTGATGAACGACCAGGGATGGATCTAGCCCTAACATATCAACATAGGTCCATGCAAATATATCATGGAACTCTCAAACGAGATTTGTATATTCCAAACATTCATCAAAGGTGAGCATCGCACCTAACTTAAGGAACTTTGGGTCAACATTTGTACCTATGTTAATATCCATGGTTTCTTCAATCAAAATATGGGAATGATCCTCAAGCTAAAGAGGAGCAAGTAAAATCCTCAAATATATAAGGTCTTTTGGATCAATAAAAGGACCTATAGGTGTGTGAAAGGTGGAAGAGCTATTCATTACAAAGTTGAACTCATTTGTACACAAACTCAAAATAGGCAAATCAAAGGGGTTAGCTTTCATCTTAAATAGATAGACCAACAACGAATGTGGGAATGACCAATATGGTACAACATCTACCAACAAAATAAAAAATATGAAGGGTATCGGGGGAGAGGAGAGACAAGAGTTATTTCTTATCCACCTCACCCCATTGAGAGCCATGTGAAGAATGGGATGGTGATAAGAAATCACATAGTCATATGAGCTAGAATATAGAATGAAAAATAAAGGTTGTCTTGTTGGAAATATAGTCAATCCCACAATGGCTAAGTTATTTTTTAGCCTCTAAAGATTCCTTAATGCCTTGTTCGCACTAACCAAGGCCCTTCCTATGATACCCCATACTAGTAAGGATTTTATTAGATATGGGATAATCAAGGGATAGATAACAAGTTTCAAACTATCTCTCAGGAGGTAATATATTTTTGTCATGTATGTGCTCATCGTTAGACGTGCCAACACACATAAAGGAACAACTATCAATCTTCATGGTAGACCCTTTATAATTGGGTCACCATAGTCATGATGAGAAGTGAAAAGGGTAATGAAATCAGATATAATATCAATATGGATCTTGATACGGGTTGATGCAAGAGAAGGAATTGATGGAGCAATGAGGATATGTACAATAGGTTGATCTAATAAGATTTTGAAGCTAGATCATGAGGTATGGTTGAAGGTAGGAGATGCAATAAAGGATGAAAAGGCTTAGGGACTGAGGCCATTTGAAAATAAGAAAAAGTTTCATTATCAACAATGGTATACATTATATTGCCTTCATATTTGTATTTAAGACATTCATTATATGTGGAAATTATTGCTTGCATGGCATGGATCCATGTGCATCCTAAAGGATGTTATGAGTATCAAGCACATGAGGACCAATTTTCAAGGGTAAATAGATAGTACCACAAGCTCCATACTCTCCACCATTAAAAGCATGAATGGTCAACTTCATCTTCTATAAATCATGTTGACTAAGGTTAATATGATGTATAAAATCTAAATTACATATATTAGAGCTAGATCCATTATCCACCAAGAACCATTTGATATACTTTTCTCCAATATACCATTTGATATATAGAGAAGAGTCACCAGGGAGATTTGACAAGTGGATGTCAGTTTCTTGGAAGGATATAAGATTGTGGCCTTCTAAGGTTCCCATAATATTAGTAATATCAGTAAGGGACAAATCTTGAGGAACCACACACTCACTAAGGAGTTGAAGGAGCATGTCATGGTGAGCAGGGGATGTCTTAAGCAATTCTAAGATGGATATTTTAGTAGGGATATCCTCTAACTACTTCTGGAGTTCAAAGGAGCTAGTACGAGCAGCTATAATAGTGAGGGTCTAATACAAGGTTCTTACTTTTCTTCTAAATAATTATGAGAGGTTGGGAAAATGAGCTAGAGGGGTATTCTCTCTACTGCTATCGAGTGACTATGTTGGGAAGACTTTGGTTGCTTAGCTAGGGTGACCTTTGGGACTATAGGGTTGTCACATTCACATTATTTGTCTGACAAGCATTAGTAACTCCATCACCCACAACATACATTTTCTTATATTGATTCTTAGTTTTTTCTTCTTCTTTTCAGATTTTTAGCTAACCTTTGTGAAAAAGGTCAATTTTGACTTGCTTAGTGAGGTCGACTATAACCTCAAAGGTGGCAATAAGCATGGTATCCATCTAGTAAGCTAGCTATTAATTTAATATTTGAATAAATACTTTGATAAGGTCCTTAGGTGGAGGCATGTACTAACATTTACCTATGAGGACATGCCATTAGGCTAAATTATTTGTGAAATGCTCATCTTTAACTTGCTTAATCTAGTAAAGGTCATCAATAGAGATGTGCTCTTTGATATAGATAACAAATTACTATAGGTAAATTTCATTACCTACATCCACTATGTGGTATGGTTTAGACCATGTAGATATTTTTCTAAGGCAATGGCACAACATTGAGCATACAAAAACTTTGAAGAAAACCAAAAGAACTCTAAATGAAGTCCTTATAGAAAATAAAGTAGCCCAAAATATTATAGAGAGGTGTAAAAGATAGAAATATGTGGTTGAAATAAAAGTAGGCAAAGGTAGATAACAAAGCAAGGATAGAATATTATCAAATGGTATAAAACTGCTAAGGTGATGAATCTAGAAAAATAGAATGAGAAATATAAAATTTGGCTAAATAAAGAAATATGGCTAGATATCTAAAAAATTAATGTCAGTAAGAGCACAATAAAAATCTAACATCCAACAAAAGGAGCAAAAGCAAAGTTTAAGAATTTGACACCCAATACCTAGCACTGAAATCCAAATAATGAAGCAAGTTGGATGGAGAATAGTGATGATGTCAACAAGGCAACAACAATATTCGATGTAGTCTTAAAGCAATGCCAACCAAGAAATATTCTAAGGCATTGAACCTTATGTTTGGCATTCGGTATTATAACTTGTAAAGCTTCCACAAGTTCTAGACTACAAAACTAAGGATGTCATCATCAAAAGCTAAAAGACCCGATAAGCCAAATAGAATATTGGATGTAAAATTAAGCTAAGTCAAGAAACCCAAAAACAAAGCATCAAATCCCAAAGCAAAGTCACCCAACATCTAACATTATATGTGAGTAAATATAGTTGCCAAAATCTTCAGACAATGATGTCATCAAAAGTGAAGAAGTTATCCAACACCCGAAAAAGAAGAGTGTAAAGCCCAACATGAAGAAGTAACAAAGGAAGTAATGCTCAACCAAGATGATCACCTGATAATAAGCAGTATGTCTTCATGCCACCAATCACTACATAAATGATCTAGAATCATCCTAATCAATAGGAGTGTGCATGTCAATCACTTGTTAGACATCATTGCTATCAGAAAATCTTAATACTTGAAACCTTTTCCACCACACATCTTCCCTTGCTCATATAGCTATGCATAATAGAAATAAGTGAACCATCGTCAGATGTTTAAAATCCAACAATACAACATGAAACCCAACCTCAATAAAATTTGCATCACACACATCAACAAAGCATACTCAAAGTAGTTGAACAAAGTTGTGTTGAATTTGACAACCACTCTCTGTGTCTACTTTGACAAGACTACAATATGCTCTGTAGGCAATCATAATAGCATAATTGATTGTAATTGTAAGTCTATAAATACTAGAATGTAATACATTCTAATGGTCATCTCTTTGATATTTACAATTGGCATAATTGTATTGATTGAGGCTATACACCTTTTGAATGAATATTGGATTGTTGTTTGGCCTCTTGCTCACTTCTTGTGCAAAACATGTATGTATGTCTTACTGAGTAGTTAAGCATTTTTGTTAAAGCTAAGAATAAATAATTCTATTATAGTTATTTTGCATTCTAGATTTCTACCTGTATTTATTGTTATAGTTCTAGAATAACTTAGACATTATCAAATTTATTCATGTTTAATTATTTAAGAGCATATGTAAGCTAGTTTTTTAAGTAGTTTAGTTTTATTTTGGATTGTGGGACTCTTTGCACTGTCTCTTGATGTTGTCAAATTTGTACCACTTTCAACTTAGCCTTCTAACCCTTTTCCATTTCTTACTTTAGTCTACAACCCCCCATTTAGTTATATTAGATAGGCACATAGGAGTTAGCCTTCTTCAAATATTGACTCAAAGACCCTTGTTTCTAAGGCATCCAATCTTGGTCAAGGTCTTGAGGGCGCAACTCATCTACCTAGGAAAAATTTGGACCAAGAGTTTTTTGGTATGCTTGGTGTGACCCAAATCCCATAATTTCCTAATTACGTAGCATTTCTAAGAAATACGGGGATCAAATTTAAATACACAAAAGCTATCTCATGTGCCAAGAATTTTGACATGCTTGAATAATAACATCTACCCATTGTGCTACAAGAGTTTTTTGGCACACCTGGTGGGACCCAAATCCCACAATCACCTAATTATATTACATTTCTAAGAAATCCAGTGATAAAATTTAGACACATAGAAGCTATCTAGCATGCTAATATTTTTGACATACTTGAAGAAGAACATCTACCCACCATGCTACAATATTTTTTTAGCATGCTTGATGGGATAGGATTTCATAGATCTTGTTTCAATCACTCAAACTATTCAAGATTTTGGTGAATAGTCTTGGTCTCACTTGCAGGGACTATATATTCACTTGGCAACTTTGTTGATCTAATAATCCTAAAAAATTAGTGACTCCGCTATCAAAAGTACACTTAGAATAAAATTGTGAAAATACCAAAAATTCTAGATAGTGCACTAAGCCCCAACCAGGTGAACCCATTAATACATTAGAAAAATTCTCAGAGCTATGGCTAAACAATTTTGTCTAGCTTGGAATAATGTCATACCACTTGACCTTTCAGTTTTTCATGAAATTCCAACTGGAGCATTGAAAACTTTACTCTCTTATGATGGTAATGGGAAGACTACTTATGAACATTACCAAGATGTTGCAGCTTTGGATATCATCTAGAAAATTACCTTTGAAGATTTAATGATAAAAAAATTATCTCAATCTCTTCAAGGTGAAGAACTATAATGGTATAGATCTTTAGAGGATAATAGTGTGAAGGCTTGGGAGGACCTGGCTAAACCTCTCATACTATTATTTGATGATCTAGGTGATGTATTTGGATTGCTCACAGTTTTCATATATCAAAATACATCCTCTAGAGAGGCTCATGGATTTCAACATCAGGTTCAAAATGTTGGGGGATAATATCCTTGGGGAGGTAAAACCATATCAAGCACATGCCTATATGTACTATATCCAAGCCCTAAACCCACATTTGAGCCTATAGATTTAGAATTACTATGAGAAAAAAATTCCTCAATTTTTTTAGGTTGCTATTAAAGTTGAGAACCTATTAATCTCTATAGGAAAAATTCCCCCTCGAGCTATTGATATGGGTTCTTTAGAACTATATTAGATGGAGCCACAAATCCCTCTGATGAGCCCATGGTTTCCACAATAACTCCTATAGGAGTAGTGCCTTCATGTTATTATTCAAAGAATAAAATGCACACAGAGAGTTTATCAATAGCCTAGACAACTCAAGAAATAATGAAGGTTATCCAACAACTTACAAAAGAGCTAGAAAAAATCAATCGTCAATCCCATGAAATTCAATACAATAGGGATGCAAAAAAGAAAATCTCCTTTGGAAATGAAGTTGAGTATATGGATAAAGTTTGTATAAGAAATTTTGAATACACAAATAGGGAACTGGAGGGAGATTTCAGTTTGGGTTAGCTTGAAGGTTCAATAGTTGAAGATCATAACAATGGTAGATATTTATTGAATACAATTACAAGTGTAAATATATATCTAGAGGAAGTTGTAGCTCTCATAGTACATTCAGATCAATCACCTACAACATAAAATTGTTCTATAGAATATCTGAATGACTCAGATATAAGAAGGGATGAACATGACAAACAATATTTTGCTTAGAACATAGATAATATCAAGTATGAAATGGATCATAAGAAATATGAGCCAGATAAAAAATGAGAAAGGCCAAGGATAAGTATGAATCAATGTAGACCGAAAGCATTATGCCTATATTACCAAAGCAAACAATCTTACCAAAAATTTGCAATCCAACCATAACAAGAGCTAGCCACATGCTCCAACAACTAAATCTAAATATTATAGAGTAGTTATGATTCACTACATCATTTGGATAGCTACATGCTCCAACAACCAAATATGAATATTATAAGATAACCATAAGAGAGAGGGCACTCTACTTAAGGGTGTTTTAAATTGTATCCCAGAGTGATAACTAGTCTCTGACTTAAATATCTCCATACACAGATTAATGTGCATTGAGAAGATAATGGGTCATTCAATCAACAAAGAAAAGGCATTGGTGTTAATTTTGAATACCACCTTTTTGAGCATTCTATAAAGTTGGCATAGGTTCAAAGTCAAATTGGTGGTAAAACCCTATCAAAATAAGCTACAACTCCTAAAGTGAATTTCAAAGGCAAAAGCACAAATTCAACACTATCTAGTTGGATCACTATAGATTCATATGGAAGAAGTGAGGGACCAAGCATAACTAGCATATAAAGATACGCTAGAATCTTGTGTAAATAGTCTAACAAGTAAATAAAGTTATGTATCAACAAAACGAATAAGTTAATTAGTCAAAGGGGATAATAGATAAATTTTTGAAATGTACAAGGCATATCACATGCTATGAAGTTTATAATAAGATGTTGCTTATTGGAAATTGATTTAACTAGAATTGGTAGTATAAGCTAGAATAGGAGCACCGTTAGGAAAAAGGGCCTATAAAAGGAAACTCTATTCACAATAGCCACTCACTCTTGAGGAAGGATCATATTGAGGGTGTATGGTAGATAGGCATTCGTAAAAAAAATGAAGAAGGTTTATTGGTAAAATTTGCAGTCAAGTCTAAAAATCCATGCACCTGAGAGAGGTAAAATAACATCAAAGAAAAATGATCAATCTTAGCCTTCTTGGTGTTAACTAAATCTAGCATGTTGATTGAGAGTAGTCTAATAACCATCTTGATATTAGCTAAAACCATTTTGATGTTAGCTAATATTACCCTAGTGTTTGATGGGACTGCTCCTCCATTGACAATATATGCATTCTTCTTAGTCGATGAAGGGTTTCAACAGTAGTAGCCACAACCTCCTGATCTATGGTTCTCACCATTTCTCAAGGATATCTTGATGTTGTCAAGAAAATAGGATCTAGAGGAAGAGAAGATAAAGAAGAAAGGATTGGTTTCAAATGATCTGATGGGTTAATAAGCCTACGAATCCTCATTTCTCAATAGACCTGACCAACTATGAGTATCATTTCGAGCCACTCTTTAACTTGTGGAGTTTTGCTAAGATGAAACCTTGGGCAAGAGAAGCAACAATTAGAATAACTCCTTTGAAAAGAGGAGATGCTTCACCTTTCTTACTATCTTGATATTTGAGACCAATAAAGAAAATGCCAAGATAGTTCAAAGGTAAAGCAAACACCCAAGAAAATATGTAAGAATGGTTGAATGTAACAATAAATATCTAGAATGTGTGATATGTAGGTATGTATCTCTTATCTTTCTTTTTCTTCTTTACTTCTCACCATCTTCACATTTTGCTCATACGTGTCTTTCATACTTCATCACTTCCTCATTTTCTTCCATATTTTTAACTTTGTATCCCAATGGAAAAGCTAGCTCAAGTCATCCTTCATGAGTGATTGTAGTCGTGTATCACAACCATGGTGATCGATGCTTTGTGTACCTCATGGTGAAGGCAGGTGTAAAAGGTCATCAATATGACATCATGGAGCACATTGGCATGTATAATTTGAATGCATATGACACTTGGTAGTAGAGTTTGAAAAGGTAGATATCATGCTAGATTGAGATTTGTATATTGCAGTATCAAGGTGATGAAAGCAAGCACATATTATACTTAAAGGAATGCTATAGCATAAAGATCTGATTGGATGAATAAAAGAGTAAATAAAGAAACTGGGATGGTCACATGGACAACCAGATCCAAAAAATTAGTACCAACACTGGTAAAATCTTAAATCAATTAAGAATCTAGTTGCCACCGACTTCAACAAGTAGCTATAAAATAGAGTATATGGTCATCTAATGCATGTAGTGTCATGATCATTTTGAGCAGCCATGCATTTTGTCGAAGTAGCAAAAATTCAAATAAAGTTCACTAGCACATAGGAGGTCTACATGTGCAATGTTGCAAAGAATAAAGTAGAGAAAGAAATTTAGCTTTCGAGCACTTAGATTATTTGCCTAAGGTGGTTTGCATGGGTGAACATCCACCTAAGGAAACTGCTCTAGATTTGAAGCAGCACTCAATTATAGTGAAATATTCTCATGACTTTTTATGTTTTTCTAAAGGTACCTATATGTAGGTATCTTTATTTTCCTTTCCTTTCTTCCTCTTATCAATATTCACCTTGCCTTCACAAATACACACCTTGTCTGCCTATATATCTCACCACCAACATCAACCCCTTCATTTCTTACTATCTTCCCTTTCTTACCCTTTCTCATTCACTTCATTTTTTCTAGAAACCTTCACCTCCCCACTCGTCTCCCTTTCCTTATAATTATTCATGAACCTCAGCCTTATCTTCCTTTGGTACTTTTCTTCCTTGGCATGCTGCAAAATGCCTTGCATTTTGTAGACGAATGGGGTTGAATCAACATCATCTATTTTAAGGTGTGTTTTAGAATCCTTGTTGTAGTTGTAGAATTCATCAACCTCACTTACATCTCCATATTGGCTCCATAAATACATTTCTCTAAGTCTCTTTGTTCTCCATAACTATGAGTTTTGCCTTTGTTCATTTTCTCTATGTATAATCATCTTATCTTCAAGATCCACTTCCTTTCAAAGCTATACTATCCCATAAATAAAGCATTCTAGGTTATCCATTTTGCAAGCAAAAATCCCCAAAAAATTTTAATAATGTAGGTAAATTTTATTACCTACATCCACTATGTGGTATGGTTTAGACCATGTAGATATTTTTCTAAGGTAGTGGCGCAACATCGAGCATGCAACCACTTAGAAGACAACCATAATAGCTCTGGATGAAGTCCCTATAGTAGATAAAGCAACCTAGAATATTACAGAGGCATGAAAGATAGAAAGATGCAACCGAATGAAAAGTATACCAGGGTAGATAACAAAACAACAACTGAAGATTATCAAATGGTATAAATTTGCTAAGATGTTGAATCTGGAAAAACAAAACGAGAAAAAAAAATTGTGTATGTAAAGAAAGCTGGCTAAATATCTAAAAAGTTGATATTATTTAAAGTATAATAAAAGTCTATCATTCAACAAAAGGAGCAAAAGAAAATTTTAAGACTCCAACACCCGATACTCGACACTGAAATCCAAAGAATGAAGCAAGTCGAATGGATAATAGTGATGATGTCAACAAGGCAACAAAAATATCTGATGCAATATTAAAGCAATGCCAAGAAATAAATATTCTAAGGCATTTAAATCGGTATTTGGCATCCAAATTTATAACTTGCAAAGCTTCCATAAGTATTGGATTGCAAAAGCAATGATCATCATCAAAAACTAAAATATCCAACAAGCCAAATAGAATACCAGATGCAAAATTAATTTAAGTCAAGAAACCTGACAACAAAGCATCAAAGCCCAAAGTAAATTCACCTAACGTTCAACATTATACATTAGCAAATACAACTACCAGACTCTTCATACAATGATATTATCAAAAGTGAAGAAGTTATCTAGCACTTGGCAAAGAAGAATGTAAATCCCAACATGAAGTGACAAAGGAATCAATGCTCATCCAATATGATCACTCGATGGTAAGCAATACGTCTTCATACCACCAATCACTACATAAATAATCTAAAATAATCCTAATCAGTAGGAGCACAAATTTTGATCAACCATCGGGCATCATTGCTATAAAAAAATCTCAATGACCGAAGCCTTTTCCATCACATATTTATCCTTGTTTAGCTAGTTATGCATAACAGAAAGAAGTGTATTGTCATCAGATGGTTAAAATCCAATGATACAACATGCAAGCTAGCCTTATAATAAAATATGTGTCACACATGTTAGCAAAGTATACTCAAATTAATTGAACAAAGTTGTGTTGAATGTGACAGTCACTCCATATGTCTACTATGACAAGACCAAAATATTCTTTGTAGGAAATCATGATAGCATAACTAATTATAATTGTAAATATATAAATACTAGAATGTAAGCCATTCTAATGGTCAAATATTTGGCATTTATAATTGGCATAATTATATTGATTAAGGCTATACATCTTTTGAATGCATATTAGATTGTTATCTAGCTTCTTGCTTACTTCTTGTGCAAAACATGTATCTTATTGAGTAGTTAAGCATTTATGTTAAAGCTAAAAACAGATAATTTTATTACAATTATTTTACATTCTAGATTTCTACTTGGATTTACCATTATAGTTCTGGAATGACTTAG
Source organism: Wollemia nobilis (assembly GCA_028583015.1). Lineage (NCBI taxonomy): Eukaryota > Viridiplantae > Streptophyta > Pinopsida > Araucariales > Araucariaceae > Wollemia > Wollemia nobilis. The sequence goes on from JAQPPZ010000927.1 coordinate 2,992,566, forward strand.
AAATGCTTAGAGTTCTTCATATTTACTTTTTTAAAAACATAAGGAAAGTAAGTTGGTTTTTTAGGTAGTTTAGTTTAATTTTTTATTGTGAGACTCTTTACACTATGTCTCTTGATGTTTTCGAATCCATATCACTTTAAGCTTAGCCTTATTACCTTTTTCTATTTTTTACTTTAGTCGACAACCCCCCATTTAGTTGGATTAGCTAGGCACATAGGATCCACCCTTCTTTGAAGGTTGACTCACAAACCCCTATTTCTAAGGCATCCAATCTTGGCCAAGGTCTTGAGGGTGCAACTCATCCACCTAGGCAGATTTTGGACTAAGAAGTACTACATAAATAGTTTTGCTAAGTGGAAAAAACTTGTTATAGAATAACGGGGTAAGGATAAATCCCATTCCTATGTCATCTCATCAAGACTAGTACGAAAGAGGCACAAAAGGACATATTCATCATGGGTAGCAATGGCATAGGCCAGGTTAAAATGTTGAAGATAACTAAGAGGATCATCTAATCCTCTATATAAATGAATCTAAGGTGCCTCAAAATTCTTAGGGAGAGGTTGATTGGTAATGGAGGGATCCAAGGGTTCATTGGAAAACTTGTCAAAGAAATATTGTTGGCTTAGGAAAGTGCCTTGGATAGCAGCAAGTTGCTCCTTTATCTACTCTAATTTAGGATTGACCCTTGGGTTAGACAGGTATGATTTTGGAGAACATTTGGAATAGGTTGGGAGTGTTAGGGTAAAATAGGTAGTATATTGCATTATACTACATAGATTATTACATTTACTTTTTACTGCATAACCATGGAGATATTTACTGTTCCAAAATATCTACTGGTTAACCTAGATTAATACCTAAAATATCCTAGGTCAAATATTTTAGGTTAGTTGTTTAATCATACTTCTCTACCCTAGGTTAGTGGTTAGAAGCACATCTCTCTCTACGCTTATTGTTAGCATGATTAGTGCTAAGGTAGTTGTGAAGACAAAGACACAACACTTAAATAATAACAAGAAATCAAATAACACAAGGAAATACAAAGATTGCACAAATGGATGTATTCAATAAAATGGAGGGGAGCCAATGAACTCCTTTGTTACAATCAGTACTCAATGTATGTATTTGATACAATTATTTTTACAATAGCACTAGGGTTCTCCGAAACCCTAGTAATAACAACAAAGTGTCTTTAGATTTAGTGTGTCCTTGCTTCCAACAGGTTGAGTGGGCTTCGTTGTATCCTTTGGCTCGGACCACTCCAGCTTAAGCAGCTGCTATCATCCAATCAAATCTACCATTAAAATCCTGCACACATTAAAACTACAAAAAGGTTAGAAACTAGTAAGAGGGCTCCACTGTGTGAGCCCTCAAAAATAGTCTAAAACCCTAGAAATGAAATAAATAGAATGCAGAATCTAACGACGGATTAATACATAAAAATATTACTTGCTTTAGAATCTATACCTCTTTTTCTGTTAACGCGGCGAGACCAGGCGGCACCTGGAAGTGATGTAACTGTCAAATCGGCTGCGAAAGGCGCCCTGGTGCGATCGCTGAACGCCCGCGTGCTTCTGGATCGGGGTTGCAGACGCCGGTCTGCGTCTGTGGCTGCGGGTAAACGCCCGCGGGCACTTGCGACAAGAATGGGGGATTCTGCAGAATGCTGCAGAAGGGATGGCGGCGAAGTTGGCGACGGATGCGGCGATGGATGCGACGAAAAAGGGACGGCGATGGATGGGTAGGTTTAGTCGAAGAAGAGATAGATAGCGATAGATAACAAAAGAGAGATAGTAAAAGAGATAGGGCTTGAGCCATCAAGGTGACTCAATTTATAATCTACTCTTAGGGCACACTTTAGGGTTTTAACGACACTTTGAACGTGTGGCTAAGATTAAAGTGGATCCAAGGGTAGAGAATAAATCTAGGTTGTGAAACGGATTAAGATGGATGGACGGATGAGATTAAATGAAGGATGGACGGCTCAGATTAAATCACTTAAAGTATCTTTATATATATATTAAAATATATTAAAATATTAAAATATATATAAATATTAATTTAAATAAATTTGGGAATGAAAAATGGCGGGAAAGGTGAAATTGGGCCAAATAATGGCGGGAAGGTGTGGATTTGGGCCAAATAATGGCGGGAAGGTGGATGACTGACACGTGGCTAACAGGAAGGTATAGATGACTTACAAGTGGCTGGATTTTGGTGTCTACAGATGCTCCTTTTGAGCCGCTTTGTGTGAAGACACAATGCAGCACAAAAACTTAAGACACCCGAAAAGTCGGATCAGACGCAACTCTCTCTCAAGACTAAAGCACAACTTTGAAGACCAAAGAATAAAAGAATATTTAAAATTTTATCAGCTTACTCCCTCAATTGGCGAGCGAGAATGGTTCTCACAAGCCAATTGGAAGAAATTTGGAAGAAAATGAACCGTTTTTGCCCCAACGGTGAAAAAAGGGGTTGGTGTATGAACCATCTGTTTATGTCCCAACAGGAAAGGGGTTGGTGTACAAACCAGAAAAGAATATGATTGAAGACGATATGAGTGATGTGAAAGATGGACCGTTTTCTGCCCCAACGGTTATAAAGGGATTTTTGCCAAATTGTAAGTTCCATGATCATGTAAGATGAATTCCACTATAGGAAAATTAGAAATTGATAACGGATGCCCCAACTCCCGTGTGTGAGTCCATACTCGTTAATGAAATTGCCTTGTTGGCGCCATTGATATGCAGAGATGAAAGATGCATGAAAAGAGTCCGGAACTCGGAGATGCTCCTAGTGACTCGTATGGATAATTCCTCGGGTCGGAACCAATCAACCTAGGTAGCCTCAATCTCTAGCAAGACTCAAAATAATGATGATATTAAAGATTGTCCATGTTTAAGGCCCCATGAACTAGGCCATCAATGACAACTCGTTGAGCAAATTAATCTTGGTATGAGGTCACTTGAAAAGTAGAATATCCAAAATTGATTTCCAATTTTCAAACAAGTGAAATAGTTGATTATGATAAATGGTAGGTGTCCTTATGGTGGTTTAATCCTCTTATCGAATTGCATGGATTCAAATCGCCGCAATCGCCAAGGTGATAGAATATACCACTAGATACGAGGTTTACTTTAATTTGATTTGGCAAAAATATGCATGATGAAAGAAGAATGAATGAAATTGACGATAGATCAGAAGAATTGATGAATGTGGTTAATTTTGTGAAGGTTTTGAATATTTTTAACCCAATTTGTAAAACAATGATGAATGATGCGCTTTTTGAGCGAAATGACAAAATTTGTGTCCAAAACCGTTGTAACCTTCACAAAATGTTTTATTATGATAAGAAGAATGGATGAATGGAATTTGATGAAATTTGGAGGAGGTAAGCTTCAATTTTGCAAGTTTTGTTCCTTTATTCAATACTGACACCAAACGCCGGTCTGCATTTGTGGTTGGCAGAGACGCCCGCCGGTGTTTAGGCGCTCTGCAGATGCAGGACTGCGTCTGAATGCGCCATGAAATGCCCCACTGCATTTCAGGGCGCCAAAACCAGCTATTTAAACAGTTTCAGCGAGAATTTCGCTCATTTGTGCGTTCGAGCTTGAGAGAAGTGCGTCTGAGGGAGTGGAGTGGAGTGAAAGGTTGTGTGGGAGAGTGAAGCACGCGGGAGCTATGGCGGAGATGGGAGCGGACGCGCCAGTGCAGCCAGCTGAGGTATTTGTTCATTTAAGCAAGTACTTATTATGTGTTTTTTTTTTTTTTTTTTTGGAAAAATTTGTAACAAATTTTTGTTTTGTTGTTTTGCAGCTTAGGGTGTTAGAGGCACGACACCGATTCTCCCCTATCATTCCGGGGATGAGGAGGTCGTTGTCCCAGGCAGACTGGGAGATATTGGAGGCAGTGGGACTAGCGGAGGCAGCCCTGTTGGAGGTAGTTCAGGCGGATGAGGGGTACCTCAGGCACACCACTAGGTCTAGGGCTCCTACTAGGTCTCAGGGGTCCTCTTTTGATGGTTAGCTTAGTGCTTAGATGCACTCTTTATGAGCCTTGGTGCTCTATTGTATATTGTAGCCTTTTGGCATTCATTGTACATTTTTGACCTTTATACATATATATATATACATGGCTTTTATTTATTTGGTGTTTTACTCTCTTTTGTGTGAATGCCTATGTTTTTGTGATGCATGTTTTTATATGTTTTAATGTTTTTGATGCATATGTGATGGAATGGAATGCAAACTTATAGATGATTAATGCGAGACTAAGTATATAACATACAAATCTATGGATGATTAATGCAAGACTAAGTAAATGATATGTAAATCTATGGATGATTAATGCAAGACTAAGTAAATGAAATATGCACTAAGAAGCACTCATATTTTTAGATAGTTAGATTTAGCCAACTGTTATCATAATTGTTTAATCAGGGGCACCGAACTTGGTGGCTTGTGAATGGATGACGTATGGAATGACATGAATATGGAAGAAGATATGGAGGAAGACTGTTTTACAAAGACTCAAACATGCTAGTGGTATCAAACAAACTTACTAATACCGCCTAATTCAACTAGGACCAAATGTGTGTGCATGCGAGTTCATTAACCAAATCGGAAGCATGGTAGTGACTCTAGGCAATCAAAAACCTGTGTGTGTGCAAGTGTGTTCATTAACCTCATCTTGCATAAATTAGGTAACCCCGTTATGGAGAAGACCCCGAAGCTAGTTTGTCCGTATGAGCATTCGGAGGTCTCTTTTTGAGGAGAGACATGTCGCCACGCAATGAGTATACTCCACCGCCACCAAGCGTCTATAGCCCCGATGAAGGTTAACTCCATAGTCCATGTTGTTTTTGACCTTTGTAAGCCTTGGGGATGACTACCTATCCGTCTGACCGGACAAGTAGTACGATCCTTACAACTTATTTGGGATCAGTGGTGTGTGAAAAATGTTCATCTCCTTAGAGCTTTGGGGAATCGGATTCTCAACCGAAGTATGATGAGAATTTTACCCTATCCTTACTACTCTGTTTATATTTATATTTTGTGATTGCTTGTGATAGTGGTAAGAACCACTGTTTTATGGACTATGTTTGCATGATAGGACAAACGAGGATTACCCTTTTCACTTCAAGGCACAACCCAAGGATGGTGTTATCTCTCTTTGACACAAGATGTTTTTAAGATGTGAAAATGTGATAGGTTCAAGACCGCTTTTGAAATCATTTCCCAATACTCAAGATTTTATTTAGTGTAATTTGTGATATGGCCCTAGAGAACTTTGACATGCATTTCAAAGTTTGCTTAAAACACTAGGAATGGCCGAGTGACTCGAAAACATTTTGGCAATGTAAATATGTGCAAATGGAAAATGGGTGTACGAATGACAATTCGGTTTGATGGATTTTATGAAGGTGCCCCCGATTAAGGCAACATGACTTTTGCTTGACCAAATTTTATATCCAAAAGATAGAATGGTCTCTAACATGATATGCAACTATGGCTGAAAATGAAATGTTATGGTTTTCAATGAGATGTATGCACATGAAATGCAATGTTTTTGAATGAGATGTATGCAACTAACAATGAAATGCAAATTCTTTTTATTTTATTTGTTTTTTTTTTTTTTTTTTTTGTTGTACAAGCCATGTATATATGTACATATAAAATTCAAACTATGCGTAGAATGCCCTCAAGTGTATAACATTAAGTGGTTCGGGTTCTTCCTCTCCCTCTAAACAGGCAAGTCTAAAAGTTCCATTACCCACTCTTTCAAGGGACCATATATGGACCTAACCAATTAGCCGCGAATTTATCTCGAAGATGCGGCAATGCATTGGTGTTTTGTTGATTCTCTTTAAGGACAAGATCTCCTACTTGAAATTCTCTTAGATGAACTTTGGCATTGTAAGCACGTTTCAATCGGTCTTGATAAACTCGCAAATGCTCTAAAGCATTGATTCGTTTTTCATCTATGAGTGTGAGTTGATCAAGACGTGCTTGTCTAGCAATATCATCATCGATAAATTCCTGCAAAGAAATTCGCAAGGAAGGGATCTCGACGAGGCGGAGCTAAGACTGGCGGAGACGCTAAGTACCGCTTGATGTCATCAAAGGCTTTCTGACACTCATCTGTCCATGAAAATTGTACCCCCTTTTGTAGTAGGTGGCAAAATGGCCTACATTTATCATAAAGTTGTGCAATAAAGCGACGGATTGAATTAATATTTCCTTGTAAACTACGCAACTCCTTCAAATTAGTTGGGGGACACATTTCCATAATGGCTTTGACCTTGTTTGGGTCCACCTCAATACCTCGTTTAGAGATAATAAAACCTAGGAGTTTGCCTGAGGTAACACCAAAGACACATTTCTTAGGCTTATCCGGATCATATGGATTATGGAGCGGGGTGAATAAGTCTTCGAAATTCATTGTCGACTTATGGAAGAAAGGATGGGCGGAATGGAAGGGAAAACCGGTGAAGACCTGAGATGCAAAACAACATAGTTTTTCAGTTTTTTTTTTTTTTTTTTGAGTTTTTTTTTTTTTTTTGTAGTGGTGAAAACCACTATTTTAGTATATACATATAATACAGGTTTGGATTATGGCTTATGGATGTGGCGGAGGGGGTGGTTCACCTCGTTCTTGTGGAAGAAACAAGCGAAAGATGGCTTCTTGGAGAGGGAACAATTGGAGATAAAACTCGCCTTGTTCAGTGAGGGTAACAATTGGCGCCGACTCTTCTTCATATTCATCACCATTTGACATGACGTCAAATTCTTCATAGGCTTCATCTTCGGATTCGTCTGGGTGGAGGATTTCTTCTTCTGAATTAAGATTAATGCTTTGAAAAGCTCGTTCAAAAGAAGAAAGGGATGGAAGTGGTTGGTAGCCCAGACCAAAACGCTCAGTGGGTCTCTGATATGGCATATCGATGCGTTCAGTTACTCCTTGCTCGTAGCGACCTAGGCCAAATTGCCGCCAATTATGTCTGTGGAAATAGCGAGAGGGAAAACCCTCCATCCTTTCGATATTGGCAGGGACTCGGATGCTTAGGTTCTAGTATGGTGGTAGGACTAGAAGATGACTCTATTCCCCCATATACAAAATTAATGGAATTTGGCATAGAACCCATGTTATAAACCGATCCAATGGATAAATGTTGGTCATGTGGACGACCAAAATCTTTAACTCGCTTGCACATTGAACGGTGTGATGTGGACATCTTGAATGGCATACTCACCAATACCCGCATCGATGAGATGGACCTTGACTTGGGAGGGAGAAAGACTAGATGATGGAATAGAAGAATGTGGGATAGAAGAATTGGAAGGATTTGGTTGGGTTGATGCTTCACTAACTTGTGAAACATCACCTGGTGATGGTTGGGAAGATGGAGGAATAATAGGTGATGTTGAAGAAGGTGTAGAAGAATGGGGTAATGACGTGGAAAGAGATGATTGGTCATGGCCACATGTGCATGTGGTCACTGATGAAGAAGAAGGAAGATTAGGAGATGAAGAAAGTGGTGAATGAGATGGAATAGCGGAAGAGGAAGATGGTTGCGATATGATGGGTAGCTCCTCAAGAATGGGAGCTTTAGAAGAAGATGGTATAGAAGAAGTAGATGGGGTCAAGAAAAGATGAGTGGATGGCAACACAATCTCATAAGGATTTGAGACATAGTTGCAATGTTTGAAGGGTTCAATGTCAGCAGGTACACAATGAACCAGTCCCTCATATACATACTTCAGACATTGATGCAAGATAGAAGGGACACATCTCATCTCCCTAAGCCAAGGCCGTCCAAGCAATACATTGTATGCCATGGACCCTTCCAAGATGTGAAACAAGGTATGCAAAGTTCGGGCCCCTACCTCAATGGGCAAGATAACCGTGCCAACCGTGGAAGATAAAGCATCATTGAATGCTTTAAGAGTAAAAGTCGACTTTGTGATAAGGGATGGCGACAGATTTAGATGACTCAACGCCGATGTTGTAATGATATTGATTGAGGAACCGGTGTCAATTAAGACTCTCTTGAATGGCTTGTGATCGATCTTGGCCATGATATGCAAGTGGAGGATCTATACTTTCTGTTGACATAGGTTTGATTTCAAAATCATAGAAAGTGATGGAGGGCTCCATGCATGTTTGAATACTCCCCACAAAGTTGTTGAAGGCATTAGTATCTTGAGTTTGAAGCTCGATTGACTTCAAAATTTCCATTAATGCCTCTCTATGCGGGGGAGATTGTTGAATGAGGTCATAGATCGATAACTTGGCAGAAGCCATTTTTAAACTGGTAGTTAACCGGCTACTCAATGACATGATGGGTCGTTGGCGTTGAGTAGAATGATTTAGCGGTTGTTGAGAAGTACTAGCACGTCGTTGGGTCACTGTTACCTGAGGTGGACCCGGGGTTTGTACAGTGGCCGTGGTTCAGCCTCGATTTGGTTGGTTCGCCCTTTGACCCCGGGTTACTACGTTAATAGTACCCACAAAACCTTGGTATTGTTGTACATGGTTGACTTGATTAGGAGGAGTTACCCGAGTTACTCCCCCTGAAGTTGTTGGAGCTTCCTCCCGATGTGGAAGGGGTGTTTGAAATACACCAAGATTTTGATTTTGTTGGGCTAAGGGGCTATCCAATTTAATGGCTCCAATCTCAATAAGATCTTGGATCACATGTTTGAAAGCTGTACAATTATTGATATCGTGCCCATTTTGCCTATGATAAGGACAAAATAGGTACTCCTTGTAATACTTCCCCCTTCTAGATGGTTCTAAAGGTTTGTGCTATATAACTTGTTGAATATGACCGCATATGGTTCATCTAAAGGTGTGAACTGTCGCTTGGGACGATTTGTTTGCCAAGGTCGAGTTTCCATGGTTGGCCCAAAGATTGTGAGCCGGTTGAGGAGGGGCGGGTACCGCATGATAAGCAATTGGTTGCGGTTGACTTTGCATTACTTGTTGTTGTTGAGCCATTACGGGCTGGCTCGCCACCACTTGATTAACTTGGTTAACATTTGAGGCCGTACTAGCCTGTGCTTGTTTGTTTTGGCCATAATTATTATTTCGTTGTTGGCCCTTTTGTTGCCATTCTTTTCTACGGGGTTTTAAAACACCCTCTTGGACTTTAATGTCTTCTATGATACTTGCTTGGGCCAAAGCCTCTTCAAAAGTCCCGTATTGTTGTAATTGGAGTAACCAAGAGATAGGTTTTAGACAACTCGGGTGAACATTTTGGTTAACTCCTCCATTGGTAGGGAGAATGGCAATTTATTAATGATAGCCCTCCAACGGTTTCCAAAGTCATAAACAGCCTCATCGTCATGTTGCTTGAGCTTGTATAAGTCGGACAATGAAACTTTCCTTTGTACATTTAGGGAGAATCGTTCTAAAAATAGATTAATCAATTGCTCGTAAGCATAAATGCTATGGTGAGGTAAATGATTGTACCATTGTACAACGATCTCCTCCTAATGTCTGAGGAAAAGTTCTGAGCATAAGAGCGTCATTATTTTGGATTCTAAAGCAGGCATGCATGAATGAGCTCACATGTTCATGAGGATCCTCAGCTCCTCAAAATTTGTCAAACTTCGGTAATGTGAAATCAGTCGGATATGGCGGTGAAGGTACCGAAGGATGAATTGGTTGATTGATCAACGACCTTAGCGTAGGTTTCGACTAGATGAGCCGTGCATGTTGAGCATAAGGTTGTCAATCTGTTGTTGCATAGCATGGAGTCGAGAATCTTCATGAAAATTTTGATTCGTTTGATGATTATGATGATGCAATGGAGGAGTGGAAAAATGATGAGATGGGATGAAATTGCCTGGATTAGGCGGTGTGGAATGGACAAGTTGTTGGTATGGATGATACCGAAAAGAAGGTGATTGGGGTGAATGATGAACTGGACCGGGTTGGGAGAAAGGTGGGGTAGGAATGGACACCACCGAAGATTGGGGTACCTGTGTGGGGCCCGAGCTAAGAAAAGCCGGGTCGGGTAGAAATTGGTTGGGGTGTAGGTTTTACTACGACATGTGGTTGAGCATTTTGTTGCCGTTGTTGCTGAAGCAACTTGTCGAGGTACTCCCTAACCTTATTAATCTCTAACCCAAGGGAGGTGGGATGATTGGATGAAGGTGGAGGGCAGGCCGCCATGGTAATCACAGGAGACCGCATAGCAGGGGAAATGAAGGTGGCTGAAGTAGGCGGTACTCGGGAAGAAACAGAGACCGTGCCTCTATAGGGTGAAACCATAAATGGTTTGGGAAGAAGAGGGTTGAAATTGGTCATGGCTAGAGGAGGTTCCACCAGCCTCATAGAGAGAATTGGTGTACACCCGGTTAAATGGAGGAGAAAGTGGTCGGGAAGACACTACATTTGTCTCCAAAGGAGGACAATTGAGCATCTGGGAAGATGTTGGAGATGAAGCCGACCGAGCAGATACAACATTAGCCTCAAAAAAAGGGTTAGTGTAGACTTGAGTGAAACCAGCGGGTATGGTTGATGCAATATCCTGCTGAAAAATAGAATCTTGCATAGGGGAATCTTGGATTGGCTCAAGGACATAACCAATGCCATCTCTTAAGTGAGTTTGCACTTGGGCCATATCAATGTGGGTAATATGACAGGAATTGTCTTCCTCCATGGGCATGGCCATGCGATAGACGGTAGAAGGACGTGAAAGACCCGCGAGCGAACCTCGCCCGAAATTCACTAGGATAAGTGGTCATGTTGGTGGTGGGGATGTTCTGTGAATTATTCATTTGATTATTTAGATTTAACACTTTAGATTGATTCCTTGTTAAGACCATAACGCAATAAATCTAAACAAATTCAGAAAAGAAGAATGCAAAACTTAAATGATAAATTTACACTAAAGAAATTATCAGAAAACAGTCACAACCTAGGTTTCAACCAATATGTCTTACCTGCGGTTAATTAATTATTTTCTGATCTTAATCTGCAGTAAATTTTAAGTGTCCGGTTTATGAGTTTTGCATGTGATATAATCTTGAATTATTCACAAAAAAGGTAAAAACTATGGCTAGGAAAGGACAATGAGATTCTTACCGGTGATGAAATCCAGCAAGTTTGCTCGGGGGTGACCTATGGTGTCCAAGGCAGAAGTTTAATGGATGGAGATGAATTCCACCGTCACTAAACTTCAAGCAATACTCGGTGATGAAATCCAGATATTACTGTTTTAAATGCAATATGAAATGCAATGAATTTTATTTTAAGTGTTTTAGTTGTCTAATGTATACATACAAAGCTATAAATCAAAAGTTCTAATGATCTAAGCAAGAGGCCACTGAAAATATGCCATTTCCTCTGAAGAAGTGGAGTACACCGTTTAAAACCCCCTGCCTACCAATGATATCAGATATCAAAGGAGCAACCGGAAGGTTCGTCCACTTCTCTGCCTGGAATCACCCAATGGCAGGAGTACTATTGACATCCAATCAATAGTCCTACTTAGATAACTAAAACAGATAATTCGTAGCTATTCTAATATGCAGCTAGGTATGCAAAAATTTATGCAACCAATAATGCAATGTAAAAAAAAAAATGTAACTAAAAATAACTGTTCTTTTCCAGATTACTTAGTTTTTGTTCATTTTAAAGCAATGATCTGAAAAAGAAACAGAATACAACAGAAAAACCAAAAACGTAAAAAGTACAGCACTTACTTGGAAGCCTACGCTTTTTCTGTAAAACTGCCTTCAAACGCCCAAGGGAGTCTGCGCAGGATGAAACGCACCTCTGCGTTTCGGATTGGACTTCCAGACGCCGCTCTACGTCTGCTGCGTTTTTCGCAAACTCCTCGTAAACCCTAGTTCACTGGAACAACGAATTTCATGATTTTCGGAACTCGCAAAATAAAACAAAAATAGGAATAGATCAAGAAAGCAAGTATTACTAACATGAAACCCTAGGGGGTCCCACCGTGATCGCCATTTGTAGATTAAAGATACAACGCCAAAAAAAGATATAAAGAAATCACGATAAAAAGGTAATACAAATATTGCACAAAACGATTTTTATTAATCAATGGAGTTTAGAAACTCCTTTTGAGTACAACAGTCCTCAGTAACCCTTTTCGTGATACAAGATTACAATTTGTGCTAGGGTTCTCCGAAACCCTAGCCGGCACAATATGGTGGGCTCTCCGAAGAATGTATCCTTAACCTCAACGTAATGAGTGGGCTTCGTTGTATCCTTTGGCTCGGACCACTCCACCTAAGCACTGCTATCATCCAATCAAATCTGCCATTAAAATCTCGCACACATTAAAACTACAAAAAGGTTAGAAACTAGTAAGAGGGCTCCACTGTGTGAGCCCTCAAAAATAGTCTAAAACCCTAGAAATGAAATAAATAGAATGCAGAATCTAACGACGGATTAATACATAAAAATATTACTTGCTTTAGAATCTATACCTCTTTTTCTGTTAACGCGGCGAGACCAAGCGGCACCTGGAAGTGATGTAACTGTCAAATCGGCCGCGGAAGGCGCCCCGGTGCGATCGCCGAACGCCCGCGTGCTTCGGATCGGGGTTGCGTACGCTCGGTCCGCGTCCCGTGGCTGCGGGTAAACGCCCGCGGGCACTTGCGACAAGAATGGGGGATTCTACAGAATGCCGCAGAAGGGATGGTGGCGAAGTTGGCGACGGATGCGGCGATGGATGCGACGAAAAAGGGACGGCGATGGATGGGTAGGTTTAGTTGAAGAAGAGATAGATAGCGATAGATAACAAAAGAGAGATAGTAAAAGAGATAGGGCTTGAGCCATCAAGGTGACTCAATTTATAATCTACTCTTAGGGCACACTTTAGGGTTTTAACGACACTTTGAACGTGTGGCTAAGATTAAAGTGGATCCAAGGGTAGAGAATAAATCTAGGTTGTGAAACGGATTAAGATGGATGGACGGATGAGATTAAATGAAGGATGGACGGCTCGGATTAAATCACTTAAAGTATCTTTATATATATATTAAAATATATTAAAATATTAAAATATATATATAAATATTAATTTAAATAAATTTGGGAATGAAAAATGGCGGGAAAGGTGAAATTGGGCCAAATAATGGCGGGAAGGTGTGGATTTGGGCCAAATAATGGCGGGAAGGTGGATGACTGACACGTGGCTAACAGGAAGGTATAGATGACTTACAAGTGGCTGGATTTTGGTGTCTATAGTAGTTTATTAATCTATTTTGTAACCTATATAAGGCTACGACATTCCTAAGTCTAGCCTAATGTTGAATTAATAATATTTCATTATCATTTGTGTGACTATTGTCTACATTGGTATCCTCGTTGGGGTGGATAACATGAGCATCGCTCGTTCCACTTGGTACCCTAGCATCTGTGTGTCACCTCCTCCCTGTTGTCTCTTCTACACGGTGAGGCCTGATGTCTCCTCGCATGCATCCCAAGGTATTTTTGGATCCAGCGTCTCCACACACGGTGCGTAGGCTTGCTGGACCCAATCATAGGAGCAGCCACCAGATCCGCTCACAGCAGCTGCCCCCATGTGCGCTTCATGGACCTACAGGACCTGCATGTGTTGTATAGGCCCACCGGTCTTGCATGCATTGCGTAGGCCCATCGACCTGATCATAGAAGCAAACCTCAAGCTCTGCTCACAGATTATGCCTGGACCCCTCTACATCACCACCTAGACGCCGATTGAACCGCCATCTGGATTCCACCAGCATTGCCACCTGGATGCCACCTAGAGCCTCATCGCTTGCCCAATCTTTGCATGATACATGGCAGCCACCAGGCAGGACCCACGAGTCAAGGTGATCTGAGCTAGCATGATTTGATGTGGTTGGTCGAGGTGATCTGAGCTAGCGTGATCTGATGTGGCTGGTCGAGGTGATCTGAGCTGGTGTGATCTGATGTGGTTGGTAGAGGCGATCTGAGCTGGCACTAAGCTAACGACATGTGGTAGGCTCTGACTAGAAAAATGAGCGACCATCGATTGCTCGAAGGCAATCGACGTGAAAGGTAGACTCTACCAATTTTAAACCCTTGCATAGCCCGTATCCGCTTGCATGTGGGATAAATATTTTTGAGTTTTTTTTAAACACTTTTACCTCCCCCACATGCTAAATACCGTCGTGCTCCCCCTTTTATCCAGATCCGCCTAGATAGCCTATTGATTAAAGCCCTTGATCCCACACATGAGATATCGGGTTCGAACCGCACGCTCTTCTTTGGGCAAAGAATTAAATTTTTTTTTAGAAAAATTATTGTCTAAAGTTTTTTTTTTTGCTTTAAAATATTTAATTTTTTGATATTTTTTATATAATTTAGTGTTTTTTGGTCAAATAAATCATTTTTAAATTTTTAAATGATTTTTTTTTCCAATACCTTTATTATATAAAAATTTTTCTCATTAAATGTATTTTTTTAAGCATTAAAACTTAGACAATTATTCCAGACAATTTTTTTTGCAACTATAGCCATACAATTTCTTTTGTTTTCTTCAAAACTTGGAGATAAAGAGACAAAGAGATCACCTATTTGGTTGCAAAACATAGCATCTCTTCAACATTTTTTTTTGCAATACCTCCTCAAATTCCTATAGTTTTCTCCCACATTTTTGGAGATAAAGAGACATAGGAACTCCATATTCTATTGCAAAACCAAAAGACTTAAAAATTGGGCAAGGACAAAGGTCATTTTTTTTGCAACAAAACCAAATAATTGCTTTTGTTTTCTCCTCTAAAGGGGATATAAGACATAACATTGCAAATTTTTTGTTGTAACCTTGAGAAGAATTTTGAACCTTTTTTGATCCTAATGCTCAACCTATTTTTCGAGTGTTGAAGACATAAACCAAGTCGTGTGTCGACTGGTCTGGAAGCCTTTCAAACGCGGGTCGTGTGTCGACTTGTCTTGAAAGGAGTGCTCGATTTCTTCATTTTGTAAAAATTAAGGGGGGATAGAAGACACATTTGTGATTCTATTTTTTTTGCAAAATTGTAAGGCGAAAGGGGGATATTTCAGAGTAATAAAGGTGCATTCTCGATTGTACTCGACACCTTTTCTTAAAATTGGCTACACTAGGTGCATTTTCGGTTGCATCCGACACCTATAGTGATAAAAATTTGGGTTGCTCTCTTTTTTATTATTGCACTAACCATCATGTTTTTTGCAATTAAACAATCATAAAACATTGAAGAGCATTTCAAAAACCCAAACTTCACTAAAATCGTGCTACACCTTGCACAGGTTAAACAAGTCAATTTTCACTCCCCATCAAAGGTCATAATCCAATCACCTTGATTCACTCTCTTTGTTTGGCTTAATTTCCTCAAAACTTTTCATCCTTCTTGAAGGGTGTTAAGGCAGGTGCCATTAAATATCCTAGAGAGCAAAATCAGAAGTCTTCCAAAACCTCCCCTTTAATTTGCTCTATTTGTTTGGCTTAATTTCCTCAAACTTTTCATCCTTCTTGAAGGGTGTTTAGGCAGGAGCCATTAAATATCTTAAAGAGCAAATTAAGATCTTCCATATACTCTTTTGAGGGTATACTGCAAGATAAAGTCATCTTAGTCACATCAATTTGAAACCTTCACCATGGCAATGATAAACAAATATCTCAATGAAAGCCAACTGCTTAAAGGTTCAAATTATTCTGCCTGGAAAACTAAGATGAAAGCTATTTTAATTGTAGAGGAGATGTGGGGTATAGTGGATGGCACTGATTCTAGACCCACATCACCAGGAGCAGATCAAACAACATATGATAAAAAGGATAAAAGACTTTCCTTATTGATCTTGCTAGCTATTACTGATGATATCCAACCTCATATAAGTGAAGCTAAAAATGGTAAGGAGGCATGGGATGCCTTAGCAACCATATTTGAAGGAAAGAATCAATCAACGATTCTTAACCTTCAAACACAACTTCATACTCTTCATATGAAATCTGGAGAGACAAGTAGAGCTATTCCTCTGCAGAGTGGCAGATATAAAAACAAAACTGCAAGCCTTAGGAGAAAAAGTGGAAGACAAAGTCCTGACCTCAATCATTTTGAGGGCTCTTCCAGACTCCTATAGAATGTTGATCACTTCACTACAAGTCTCTGGGAGGACAGTGACTTTTGTAGAGTTGGTAAATATGCTTCAAACTGAGGAAGCTAATCAACTCCAAAGAGATGAGGCATCCAACAATGCACTTTTCTCAAACAAGCAAAGTGGAAAGAAAAAGTGGAATCAACAGAAGGGATCTTCTTCTAACAAAGATAAGGGTAAAGGCAAAGAGACTCAGAAGAAGAAGCAATATTGTAAAATTTGTGATAAGGACACTCATGAAACCAAGAGATGTTGGTTTAAGAACAAACCACCCAATGAACAAGGACAAAAGAAGGGCAAAGGCAAACCAAAGAACAAGAACAAGCAACAACAGGGACATATTGTTGTCGTTGAAGATTCTAGTTCGGATTCTGAACGAGCACACAAAGTGCTCATGACTCATACAGATTCCCCTCACAAGGATACTGTGTGGTACATAGATTCAGGCGCTAGTAAGCATATGACTGGCGATAAGTCCTGGTTTGAGATATTTGAGGCACGAGAAGGTAGACCAGTGACCATTGTTGATGATAAGACCTATCGAGTCCAGGGAGAAGGAAGTGTTTTTGTCTCCCTTCCAGATGGAGAATGTCAGATTCAAAAAGTTCTTTATGTACCAGGATTGGCAAATAATCTTTTGTCAGTTCCACAAATCCTGGACAATAACATGAATGTCAACTTCAAAGTGGACCAAGGGAAGAAACATTGCTTTATCACTCAGAAAGGAAAATAGATAGCAACGGCTTCTTACAAACATGGTTTGTTCACCTTAGATGCAATTACCTCACCACATACTGCAATGGCAGTAACAACAAAAGAGGCCACTTCTCTATGGCATAAGATATTTGGGCATCTAAGCTCAGGGTATTTACTTGAACTCAGTAAGTATCAAATGGTGAAAGGACTGCCTACTCTTTCATCTACTTTGCCAGTGTGCTCAGATTGCTTGGCAGGAAAGCAACACAGAGTACCTTTTGAACCTAGCTCCTTCCGAGCTAAGGTACCTTTGGAGTTAGTTCACACATATTTGTGTGGTCCTATGTCTACCAGTTGTGGAGGAAAAAGGTATTTTCAATTGTTTGTAGATGATCACTCATGGAAAATGTGGGTCTTCTTCTTGCAGTTGAAGTCTGAAGCATTTGACTATTTTTAGCAGTTCAAGAAACTTGTTGAGAAAGAATCAGGATGTTTCATAAAGACCCTCCGTTCAGATCGAGGGGGGAATACACATCAAAATAATTTTCCTCATTTTTGCAGAAACATGGGATAAAAAGACAGTTAACAACAACCTATTCTCCTCAGTCAAATGGAGTTGCTGAGAGAAGAAATCGTTCCATTATGGAAATGGTTCGATGTATGCTTAAGGGAGCCAATATTGAGCATAGTTACTGGGCTGAAGCTGTAACAACTGTAGTATATCTTCTAAATAGGGCACCCACATGGGCTCTTGAAGGTATGACTCCTCAGGAAGCATGGAGTGGAAGGAAACCCTCCATATCTCATCTACGAGTATTTGGGTGTAAGGATTTTATGCATATACCTAAGGAGAAAAGAAAGAAGTTAGATGAGAAGACCCTGCAATGTGTTTTTCTTGGATATGATGAATTCTCAAAAGGCTATCGGTTGATAGATCCATTCACCAAGAAAATACATGTTAGTAGAGATGTAGTGTTTGATGAAGCTTTCACATCTAACACTACATCAGTATACTTGGAAGATGAGGAGCAACAACCACAGACTCCTCCACAATAGAAAAAGCCTCCAAAATGGTATACAAGTACTATGAGAGATTCCAAACTCACTTCACCACCAGATCTCACTCTCAATCATCCAAAGACATGAAGCATGTCTCGACAGAGAAAGGCAAAAGCATCTACTTCAGTTGATGATCTTTGTGCAGATTTTCAAGAGCTTTCTGTTGATAGAGATTTAGAAAGTGGAGATGATATGGAAATTGATGAGGAGAGGGTTTACATGTCTTCATATGATGAAAATGAACCTTCTACAGTTGATGAAGCACTTAGTCAGCCTCGGTGGAAGGCAGTTATGGATGCTGAACATAAATCCCTCATTAAAAACAAAACATGGAAGCTGGTCGATTTGCCTAAAGGAAAGAAGCCCATAGGCTGCAAATGGGTTTACAAAGTCAAATATAAGGCAGATGGTACCATAGACAAGCATAAGGCCCATCTTGTGGCAAAGGGCTATGCTCAAAAGGAAGGCCTTGATTATGAGGAAACCTTTGCACCCACTGCAAGGATGACCACCATTCGAGTTCTTTGTGCTATGGCAAGACAGTTCGGATGGAAATTACATCAGATGGATGTAAAAAGTGCCTTTCTAAATGGTGACTTAAAAGAAGAGGTATACATGACTCAACCTCCAGGATTTTCTGAGGAAGGCCATGAGCAACAGGTTTGCAAGTTGGTCAAATCATTATACGGGCTGAAACAAGCCCCAAGAGCATGGTACATCAAAATGGATAGTCACCTACTGCAACACGGATTCAGGAGAAGTCCATCTGATGCAAATCTCTATATCAAGAACACAAGTTCTGAAATAGTGATTCTTGTATTATATGTAGATGATCTGATCATCACCGGCAATTCAGAGAAATTGATCAACGTCGTGAAGGATGACTTGAAAGAGTCATTTGATATGACAGATCTAGGACTTCTCCACTACTGTCTTGGCCTTGAGATAGAACATAAGAAGAATCATCTTAGGGTGACTCAAAAAAAGTATGCCAAGACTTTAGTAGAAAAATATCGTATGACTAATTGTAAGCCCAAAGCAACACCGATGGAATCAGGGCTTCAGTTATCATGGTATGATGACTCACCACAGGTAGATGGCACGCTATATCGATAGATGATTGGAAGCCTCATCTATCTGACCAATACTAGACCAGACATTACTTATGTTGTAAACTATCTTTCTCGGTTCATGCAGGAACCAAAGGTCTCTCACTGGAAAGCAACAAAGCGTGTTCTTCACTACATTCAGGGTAGTGTAGAATATGGTCTAGAGTATAAGAAGAATAACTCATTCTTCTTACAGAGTTACACTGACTCTGACTACGTTGGATCCCTAGATGACAGAAAATCAACATCAGGATATGTATTTCATCTTGGATCTGGTCCTGTCTCATGGCATAGTAAAAAGCAATAGGTGGTTGCTTTATCTTCAACAGAGGTAGAGTATCGCGCTGCACGTGGAGCTGTGTGTGAAGCGATATGGTTAAGTCGCATCTTGGCTACCATGGGCCTACCAAAGAAACTTCCTATTCACATGTTTTGTGACAACTCAGGTGTTTTGAACTTGGTCAAGAATCCAGTCCATCATGAACGTACAAAGCATATTGACACAGATTGTCATTTCATTCGTGATGAAGTTCCTAAACACAGGATCAAGCTCCAATACATTCCCACCGACGAACAAAGTTGCTGACATCTTCACAAAGGCACTTGGACGTGTCAAATTTGAGTTGTTCCGAAGTAAACTTTGTATATCAAAGTAATGTAATAAAGGGGGGATGTTAGGGTAAAATAGGTAGTATATTGCATTATACTACATAGATTATTACATTTACTTTTTACTGCATAACCATGGAGATATTTACTGTTCCAAAATATCTACTGGTTAACCTAGATTAATACCTAAAATATCCTAGGTCAGATATTTTAGGTTAGTTGTTTAATCATACTTCTCTACCCTAGGTTAGTGGTTAGAAGCACGTCTCTCTCTATGCTTATTGTTAGCGTGATTAGTGCTAAGGTAGTTTATTAATCTATTTTGTAACCTATATAAGGCTACGACATTCCTAAGTCTAGCCTAATGTTGAATCAATAATATTTCATTATCATTTGTGTGACTATTGTCTACAGGGAGTACGATGGATAACTTAACTATATTGATTGAGACAATAGAAGAAATAAAGGTAGAATTATGTTTGGAGGAGAGAAAATGATTGGTGGTAATGGTTGGTAGGATTAAAAAAGGAGGATTCTAGGTGAGACTAGAGTTATGTGGTGGAGCTACAGGAACATGCAAGTGAGGAACACTAAGTTGGGATACAGGTGGGTTGTTTTTAGAAAATAATATGTTGATATGGCTTGTAGACATACTATAGCAACAAGCAAAGGGAATATATTGGGTTCGATTAGGGGCGATAGACACTGTGGGAGGGTGGTAGACTCAATGTATTGGGGAATGGTCGTACTGGGTCCAACAATAACAACTTGATTTACAATCTCTTTAAAAGGGTTATGGTCATTATGATACCACTCTTGAGGGTCAACAATAGCGTTGGTAGATGTTGAATGTTGGGCTTGCTCTTGGGATAGATTTTTATCACACTTCTCATCATGAATGATATCCATGAAGATATATCGATTCATCTTCATGAAATCACATAGGTGTTCTATTTAGGGGAAAGTCATTCTATTAAGGATATCTTCGTTAGGGAGAGTTTGAGTTTCTTTATCATATTCATTATAAGTAGAATTCTTAAAATCATCCTCCTCACGAATATTATCAAAAAGTAAATGAAGAGACAAATCTATGCGAGTTGAGCTGCATAGAAAATAGCCATGGCCAACCATGACTATAAGTTTTAGGAGGTGGTTAACTCAAAGGGGTTGGCAAATATAATTAGACAATTGATTTAAAAGGATTATGAATGACTCGTGGAGGTGTTCACATTGGGTTCACCAAAATTTAGAGACAACAAATTCCCAAGTAAGATACTGATCCTTTGTTAGTCTACTACCTCAATATGAACACTATATTTATATTAACATAAGATGGGGATAATTATAAGAAAATACAACAAACTATTAATGCGTAAAGTAATAAGATGATCCAGATATTATTATAAAATAGTAGTAAAATATATTTAAGCATAAATATAGAGAATACAATAAAGACAACAAAAATATTAGTGAGATAGGCGGATAGATCAGTGCCTCTATCCAATGGCCGAGCAACTACAATCTTTGAGCTGATATAACACTAAATGATGACCTACAAGAGAGAAGGATTTTAGCTTCTACAAGAGAACAACAAATGGTATTAGTATTTATAGGGATTGTTGGGATTTAGACACGTGAAATATGTCCTTATCTAGACAACCAATCCCCAATTCCCTTTACAGTG
Source organism: Wollemia nobilis (assembly GCA_028583015.1). NCBI lineage: Eukaryota > Viridiplantae > Streptophyta > Pinopsida > Araucariales > Araucariaceae > Wollemia > Wollemia nobilis. The sequence goes on from JAQPPZ010000927.1 coordinate 3,013,845, forward strand.
AGTGAAAAATTAAAAAAAATGTGACCAAGTATCGAAGCATAGAAAGTTTTAGTGATGCTTAGAAATAAATGATAAGATACACAAAATAGATATTGAATACCTGATCTATTGGTCAGATGACAGATAATTAGAATCATTAATTGCTTGCAAGATATGAAGCATCTATAATCCATTCTACTATTGTATTATGATAGCTAAGTTGGTGAACTCACTACTAAAAATGTTAATCAATAACAAATATTCAAAACACTTGTAGAGTAACACATAATCATCTATTGATCAATATATCTAACTATCTCTTTTTTTGAAACTATATTTATAAAGTGTTTCGAGGATTTATCCATTTCATATTGTTGTAGGAGATGTGTTGTTTGAACTGAAATATCACCTACCTCAAATCGTAGTGACTGATCTATGGTGGTTGAAAGTGAGGTATTGTAGGTTGGTCATTATGTTTTAACATGGCTGATTGAGATGAATTTATTAGGTCAATCATGTTATCTTTCCATAATAAGCAAGTCATTAAATATTTTGGGGAAGCATTCTAGTATTTTCTTGAAATGAGTAGGTGGGAATATCTCAACCAATATTTTGATTTGAACTATTTAAATGAGAATGGAAAACATTAACTTTTGGCTACGGTGATAGTGCATTGGTTCATAAATACAGTTGTTCCTCATTGATACTGATTTTATATTCAACCTATCACTTGTTGATCTAAGTGATGTGAGGCAGAGGTAAGGGTGCATGCTATAGAATGGATTGACAATTAAACATGATAGGTAGGTTTAGCTAAAATAGTCCTTGGCACATCATTGCATTCACAAGTCATAGGAGAGAGAGAGAGAGAGATACACGTTTTTACACTAAGGTGGGTTTTGCTTCAAGAACCTATGTATCAAAGTTTTTTCGAGCCTCAGAGGCTTTTTCAAGCCTCAAATGTATTTTCATGCCTCAAAGATCAATTTGGGGCATGAGTTGTGTGGATCTAGATAGACACAAATTTTTGCATTTCTTAGTTAGGTGAGTGTGGATCTGGCATGGGTGACTCTGCAAATAATGGAAGAAAATAAATATCCTTTTTCTTCTTGTCCCAAGGATCCTAAATTTTTTTAAGGCATGCAAAATTGGATGTCCATATGTTCTTTAGGAATTAATGAAAAACATGTGATAGTAAATGTCATATTGAAATGTACAAAACCTTGCACATGCAAAGGAATCAAGGAAGATATAAAGCTATATATAATTTGATAAAACTAATGACATGAAACTACTCTAGATTTTGGGTATCTTGCTCTTAAATTTTAGTTCTCCCTTAAAAGCACGACTCCTACACCTTAGGGTGCAAGATTACATGACCATCTTAGAAGCCAAGGGTAGATATGTGGGGTAGTACCTTCTAAACCTTATATGAAGTTGTTTTTTAGTCTCATATAACACCATAGAGATGGTATATGCCTACAGCTAGCAAACTAATGATCTTTCTTCTTATAAAGGAATAATTTATGGTCAATCTTCATAGATTGACCACACATATATTAATATTTTTTAAGAAAATGTTACAAATTGATGAAATTGAATTGTAATTATGAAGCTTCTAATAGTTGTTTGATGTTATCTATACAAATAATAACTAAAACTTTCCTTTCCTCATATAAAGTAAGTCTCACGCAGGTGTTGTAGGTGAGTTGGAGAGGAGAGGGAAATCCTCCAAGGGAGGTCCCAGGTTCAAATCTCCACCCTACCAAAAAGATGAATTGGGTATCCAAAATCCAATTGATAATGTTGGTGCGATCAGGGTCGGGTGCGACTCCCGGGTGACTTTGATGGTGTAGAACCCCTTGTTTGTGGTCTCTCAGACCAAGGTGGCCCCGCAAGGGGTTTTTCGCTTTAAAAAAAAAAAATATATATATATATATATATATATATATATATATATATATATATATATATAAATTAAGTCTCACACATTGTATTAGCTTGGCCATGATATTTAAATCACTTTTATCTATATAAACACATGATTTACATAATAATAATAAATTTATAACGTTAAAAAAACCTAGACTTAATAAGTTTATCGTGTAATTAAATATCTATAAAAATTATCTCAAAACCATAACAAGATATAAAAAGAAATATTTAATATAAAGGACATTAAAAACCATAATAAACATTTTAAAAACACATATGCGCATATGTATGTCTATATATGAAACTAAAAAGTTCCAAATTTTAATTTTGACATTTGAAATTTTTGGTAGTGTTATTGCCATTTTGCTATTTTTTTATGACATTATCCTAATGTCACATACAGCAGAAGGACTTCAACAGCTGGACATACTTGGCACATACTTTGACTTGTATAGATTAGAAGTTAATCTCCAGAAAACAAAAATTATGAAATTCAACCTACCCAAGAAAGATCTCTCTTCTGTTCACATCACATATAAAGGGAAGGCTATTGAGATTGTCACATCGTACACATACTTGGGAGTTCTTTTCACAGGATCTACCTTCAACTTGATCCCTGCATCTCAAGCAAGGTTAAACAAAGGTTATGTTGCCTTAGCCTCTCTGGATAAGCAATGCTTTCAGCTCCAGTTTCAGGTGATAAGTACGAAGATCAAACTCTTCCACACTCTTGTTACCCCTACACTGCTCTATGGCTGTGAAGTTTGGAGCCCTAGCCTCAGACAGTTGGGTTAGTCTCGTATTGAAAGGGTCCTCATCTCAATGTTGTCCAAGTTCATTCATTCCAAAAGAATTATTCCACATTCCATCATTCTAGCTAATTTTGGTGCTCATCCATTGCTTACAACAACAATATTTATTGTTGTCTCTTTACTGTGTAGATTGCATTGTATGTCGAACATGAGAAGATATCCATATTTAGCACTACAATCCTCAATACAGTTGGTAAATCAAGGGGTCAGGAATTGCTGGTATGCTCAGAATACTACTCTACTTCAATATCTTGGCCTAGACATCATGAGACCTCATCCTTCTAAAGCATCAATCAATGCACCATACTCCATTAAGGATATTAGAGATGAGATTTTCTCAACATATATAAAAACTACTTGGATTGATCCAGAGGAACCTCTTTCACCAAAACTGCTCCATTACTCTCACTTTTATCTCCAACTAGAGAATGGATTTATCACTACTCCAAAATATAACTTGATACAGATGTCACACTGCCTCAGGTTTCCTCTAGCTTAGATATGATTTTGCTCCCACTAGTTGTGTATTGAGACAGATTATCACCTCCTCAGAGATCAGCGTATTTGCAGATTGTGCAGTCTTGATGTGGAATCCGAGGAGCATTTCATTTTTGCATGTCTTGTCTACTACGAGATACGAGGTAGATATTATTGTTTATTCAGAGACACCCATACACTAAAATATTAGATTAATTATGAAGATCAGAGATGCATTGCCCTTTTCATCCGAGAATTATTCAATCTCAGGAAAGAACTACTTAGTAACAGTTTGTAGAAGATAACAGGATCCCGACTTATCACTTCATTCTTCCAGCCTCCAGAGGCCACAACCAGGAAGTGTCAGGGTGATCACAGAGATACAACAAGATCAACTCGTCATCGACTCCAACAAAGAACATCTACGATGACATCCAACTCTTATATCACTCACTTCTCTTCAGCCTTGAATGTTGGGAGTAATCCTTGATCCAAAGATCTTGTATATCATATATCATTCTGTTTACTGTTTTTCTTACTTTATTTTCTCTGGAGCTGCATTAGGCACTCACGTTGCTTTATATATGTCTTACTTTACAGTCCTATTGACCTCTTTTGGTCACCTATGGACATTAATACAAATACAAATTCAAATTCACTTATTAAAAAAATAAAAACTTAACTAATACTATAAAATTTATAAAAATATAATCTTCACATAAAATTACAAATATAAGTAAAGTTATTAATCGTAGATATTTAATTGTTTATTATAAATTAATTACAATCAAAATAATATATAATTAATTAAAAAATATAATAAAAATTTATGTCTACCCATAAACACATATAGGCATATGTATGTTTATATATGAAACTAAAAAGTTTCAAATTTTAGTTGTTTTTTTATTGTTTTGGTCAAGTCTACATGGCTAGTTTTTTTTGTCTCTATTTATCTATGCGGGACTGTGTGCCCAACTTTTATTTCTGTTTGGTTTATGTGTTTGGGTTTGTTCGGCTAATATATGTTGGTCTGGGTGTAGGTAGTTGTGTCCAAGGTTTGGTTGGTTTATATGTTTGAAGTGTCCTTAGTCTTCTAGTGGTTGAAGATTAGTTTCTTTTTTATATAAGTTTTAAAGGTCCTTTCAAAACTCCTTTCATCCAACTAATCGAAAAAAAATCCAAATTTTAATTTTAAAATTTAAAATTATCTCACTTATTAAAAAAATAAAAACTTAACTAAGAATATTTACTTACAATCTGAGGAAGGAAAAATTATAGAGAACGACTGGATGAGAGGAGGATTTGGAGGGACGTTTTTCGCAGGACTGCCCAAACTATCGAACTCGTTTCGGCCATATCTCACTCATCCGGACTCGGATTGAGCTAAAATTTTGAGGGTAGATGCCTGAAAAACCCTAGAACGTCTCCACCAATTTTCATATCATTTGGAGCAACACAGATCCTAGCGCATCCCTATGTGTGAACGAGATATTTGGCAAGCGGCTATGCGAGGGTTTCATCTCGGGTTGAGTGCAAGCAGCTCCAGAGGTTGGTTTTTAGGGCCTTCGGGCCCTAGCGGCCAATATTTTTGTGGTTTATGCTCAATATTTTAGCAGGAAATGTTGCAGGGGATCCAAGATGGGTTAGAAATTTGTCTTTCAACAGATCATACTGTGAACTTGAGTGACAACGGCTTCCAATTTGCTGCACAAAAGAAAAGTGAAAACCATACCTTTCCACGACGTCTAGGGCAAGGATTAAAGAGATCACGAAACAAGTTTCAAGCAGTTGATCAAAAAATGGCTCATATCTCAAGTGAATCTGGTGCTAAGGTGCACCCACAAAATAATTCTACTGTGAAAACCCCTGTCAAGGGTAAGAATTTCGAAGACTCAACCCCAAAATGAATTTTAGGGATGCCCTCCGTGGTGGACAGCCTCAGCCCAATGCTAATATCAATCTTAGGGCTTCCCATAAACCTCTAAGAATGCCTAAGATTGATCCCAGGAAAACGGAGTCAGGATGTCTTAAAACAAGCTGATGGAACTCCTATTGTTAAGCTTGATATGGGTAACATTCAGACCGGCATTGAAGATTTGGAAAAAAGAGGACTAATTTGTCGGTTCGTGGGTTTTCGTCCGAGTCTATCTGCTTTCAAAGTCTAGGCTGCAAAAAGCTGGAAAACTAAAGGTGAGTTACAAATCTCTATTTATCCAAATGGTTATTTTCTTGTTTTATTTGCTAATAATGAAGATAGAGAGAAAACTTTTCAAGGGGGTCCTTGGTTTTTTGGAAGGGCAGGGCTTTTCATGAAGCCCCGGCATACTAAATTTAAAGCCGAAGAAGAGATGCCTTCTATAGCTCCCGTGTGGGTTAGACTCTTTGGCCTCCCTATTGAATTTTGGAATCCTACTATTTTTTCTTCAATTGGAAACTCTTTAGGAACTTTTATGATGACTACTGATTGTACTCAAAATTTTGAACATATTATTTATGCTCGGATTTGTGTTTTAATGGATTTTGACAAACCCCTACCTAAAAAGATCACATTACAATTTGGGGAAGACACTTGGGAGCAAGTAGTGGACTATGAGAACATTCCTTTTCGTTGTAGAATTTGCCATGAATATGGTCATTTGGCCAGTGCTTGCCCAAATAAAATTCCTGATCAAAAGAAAGAAGATATAAACTCAACAGGTTTCCAAATACCTAAGAAGAAGAACACTTAAAAAAACCAGTTATGAAGGATCAATCAAAGTCATCTGCTAATATGTTTGAAATCCTTTCCACAAATGATGTCCCAAGTGAGGAAGAGGAAATAATGGAAACTGAAATCTTAGAAACACAATTTAAATATGAAGGGAAGAACTCAGAGACAAACCAACAAATCAAAGGTTTTCAACAGAAAAAAAAGGGAGAAAATTTACACAAGAAAAACAATCTTTCAAATGTCAAAACTTCAAATAATGCAGTCCCAATATAGACTCCGTTGAACCATCTAGTAAAATTTTGGCTGTGTACGAGCATTCTTCAAGGTTAGAAGCCATCTCAGATTCAATTGGAATAAGTCAAGAAACAGGGAAAAAAATTGAAGATGGATTCTAATCAAAAAGCAGGTCGCAAGACCAATCAATATCATATGGTAAAAGAAGGTGAAAAGCTTGTAGAGGAAGGTAAGATTAATGCCCTTCCCAACTTTTTTAGCCCTGGTATTAATGAAGATCATCACTTGGAATATTAGAGGACTCAAAGGGAGTCTTTCAAAACAAAATGAAATTAGAAGAATGATTCAGATAAATCATCCACATCTTGTTTTCCTTCAAGAAACAAAGATGTCAATGGAGGATATGGACTCAATTGCCAGAAAATTTGGCCACTGAAAAGTGGTTTCCCTCGCTCCCAAGGGACTTCTGGTGGCATTGCTTGTCTTTGGGACCCAAAAGAGGTAGTTATTCACCATATGGTTGGCAGTTGGGGTTTGTTGGCTATAGCTATTCAAAGTAGACATTCCAACCAAATTATGCTCTGCATTACTGTTTATGCTCCGACTTCTTTGGAGGAAAAAAGAAGACAATGGAAGGATATTACTCATATTATCTCTCATTTTCCTGAAGCTTGGATCTTGATCGGAGGAGATTTCAATACCATCCTCTCTCTGGATGAGAAAAGGGGGGAAATAGAAATTTGGACAAAAGCACTGACCTCATGAGCGAATATATTGCAAACCTCCATCTTGTGGATATCCAACCGGATAATGGCCTTATGACTTGGTCTAACAGAAGGCAAGGCTTAGCTTGTATAATGGAGAGATTGGATAGGTTTTTGCTCTCTGAAAATTTCTTAATCCATGGTCACATTCCTAAAGTGAAGACTCTTAATAATGTTGGTTCGGATCATTCCAATGTGAGTTTCTCTCCTTTTCATTTTCAATTAATGTGGCTTAGAGACATTTCCTTCAGACCTCGTGTGCAACAATGGTGGAAGGAAGGTAAACCTAGGCATGGGACTAAGATGTTCTGTTTTGCCAAAAGACTGCAATACATTAAATCCAAAATCAAGACTTGGAACTGGAAAGAGTTTGGGGATGTTCATAAAAAAACATGAAGTTATTGCTCATCTTGAAAATTTGAATAAGAAAATCCGTTTAGATGGCCTCACAGAGAAGAGAAGTGCAGATGAAATTAAACTCACAACTCAGCTTGAGGAATGGGAAAAAAGAGAAGAAATCTTATGGAAGCAAAAATCTAGAATTCAATGGCTCAAAGAAGGAGATCGAAACACAAATTTCTTCCACAAATCTCTTCTAGCTCGAAGATCTCACAACTTTATTTCTTCCTTAAAATCAGATTCTGGAGATGTTGTTTATACTTGGGATGGCATGAACTCTATTGTTGTTGATTACTTTTCCAATATTTTTGCTGCTACTCCTCTTGACTCAACTTCACAACAAAATGTTCTTCAAGCAATCCCTTCTCTTATCACTTCTGAGGAGAACTCTATTTTGACTGCTCCTGTTACTATCAATGAGCTTCAACAAGTAGTTTTTAAAATGCAAAAAGGGAAAACCCTAGGTCCTGATGGTTTTCCCATTGAGTTCTACCAAGAGTTCTGGGATATCCTTCATGTTGATTTATTAGAGGTGGTGGAAGAAGCCAGGAAAGCCAAAGAAATTTTGAAGGTTATCAATAAAACTTATATTACTCTTGTTCCAAAAGCTCAAGAGGTTGATCATATCTCAGCTTTTAGACCTATTGCTTTATGTAATGTTCTTCTCAAAATCATTACTAAAATCATGGCATAAAGGTTGAAGCCTCTTTTGCATAAGATTATTTCCCCAGAGCAAGGGGGTTATGTGGAAGGACGTCAAATAGTAGATGAGATAGTTCTTGCTCAGGAAGCCATCCATTCCATGGATATGCAAAAATCTCCTTCCATGTTCATTCGGTTAGACTTATCCAAAGCTTATGACAGAGTGGATTGGCACTTCCTTATCAAAGTTTTGAGGCAATTTGGTTTCTCTAAGGATTGGATGGATTGGATTATGGGATGTATCTCTTCAGTTTCCTACTTAGTTCTTATCAATGGTAGGCCTTCTCAGTCATTCCCAGCTTCCAGAGGTATTAGGCAAGGTGACCCGCTATCCCCTTATTTATTCATCATTCTTGTTGAATGCTTGGGTAGGACTATAACCAAAAAGAGGGAAAACAAAACCCTTGAGGGAGTTACCATTGCTCATGGAGCTAGACCTATCTCTCATCTTCAATTTGTGGATGACTCTACTCTTTTAGGTAAAGCTACAGTTAAGGAAGCTTCTAATATTAAGCAAATCATTAGCTATTTTTCTAAGGCTATCGGGCAGTTGATCAATGAAGACAAATCTAAAGTTATTTTCTTTCACTGCTCTGCTAGACAGGAATCCATGGTCTTGGATAAATTAAGATATAAGAAGACCTCTCTTCCAATCACTTATTTAGGTATTCCCATAAATATTCAAAGGCAAAAAATAAATATTGGAATTGGTTGTTGGACAAAGTCAAGAAGAAAATTGGAAAGTGGACCAACAGTGGCTTTCTTCTGTGGGTAGAATCACCTTGGTAAAATCAGTCCTTCAAGCTATTCCTATTTATGTTTCTTCCATTTTGAATATCCCAAAGGTTGTTCTTCGAGAATTGGATCAAATCAGTCATCGTTTCCTTTGGAGTGGTACTAAGGAGAAAAGAAAATGGGCCTTGGTGAAATGGGATACTTTATGTCTTCCTAAGAGTGAAGGGGGTTAGGATTCCGGTCTTCTATTAATAACAACAAAGCTTTAGCTGCTAAATTATATTGGAGGATGTTGCATAACCCCAATGCTCTTTGGGCCAATAATCTCCGTGCTAAATATGCCGAGAACAAAAGTCCTGAAGACCTTGTTCGCTATCAACTTCCTACCAAAGGTTCTCCCATTTTAGCAGTTCTTAAGACCGGTGAGGATTTGATAAAGAAAAATTATTTTGGATCATTCATAATGGTCAACAGGCAAATTTTTGGACAGATTCTTGGGATGGTCACAAGCCTTTGATAACTCAGCTTCCCGATTGGAGGCCTTGGATGGAGGAGCTTCACCGAGCTAATTGGATAAAGGTGGCTAATTACTGTCGGTACCATACCGGTAATTCAAAGGTTGGTAGATATTGGATCCCTATTGAGGACTGGCCTATTCAAATCCCAGAAAGGCAAAGACAAGATATCCAAGGCATCCTTCATATGAGATCCCTCTCTTGGTCCCATGAAAAAGATTGTTTTGGATGGAACAACACTACTAAGGGTGAGTATTCAGTTGCTCAAGGTTATTTGACCTTATGCCATAATAATCCCAACCATTCTTCTCGACATATTTTCTCGATTGTGGGCTCAAAAGCTCTGGCCTAAGGTGAGGTTCTTTAATTGGCTTTTATTGCATCGTAGGGTGCTTACTGGTGAGCAACTTATGAAGCGTGGTTTTCATGGCCCTTTTAGATGTGAAATGTGTGAAGAGAATGTAGAAACTCTCAACCATATTTTTATTGAGTGTACTTTAGCCTCTGAGCTATGGAGGAGAATGGCCACTTTACTTGGCTTACAATGGTCCAATTTTTTTACTTTTGAACAACTTTGGAGGGATTGGCCTAATCAAGAGGGTGTTGATCATTTTATTAGGCAGTTAGTTTGGATGGGTTCTACCATTCTTCTTTGGAATATTTGGAATGAAAGGAACAACCAAATTTTTAATCAAGATAGGAAGGATATTCACTATATTTGGCAAAAGACCATAGCCAACTTAGTTGAATCAGTCCATCAACTCCTTAATCACCCCCAAAACTCCCACCAAAGATGGGATCAAGTGATGCAAAGATTGAAGATTAAATCTTCTAAGGGCAACCAACTTAAAGGGAATGTGAGTATTAGTAAGATGGATAGGACAAGAAATTGGCAACCTCCTCCTAAGGATTTTGGAAAAGTCAATACCGATGGAGCCTCTAGAGGGAACCCCGGAAAAGCCAAGGTGGGAGGAATTGGTAGACTTTCAGATGGCTCCCTGGTTTTTACTTTTGCCGAGAATTTGGGTATTCTTTCCAATAACCTTGCTGAGGGGTATGGTATCCTCGGAGGCCTTCAGGAGGCTACTAAGGTTGGATGGGAAAAGGTGTTAGTTGAGTCTCGACTCTCAACTTATGATTAATCTCTTGAAGACTCCTTCTAAGAATCATAAGGTGGATTGGAGAATAAAAAGAATTATTGAGAAGATTCAATTAATCCAGATGGGATTTTTGAAAGTTGATTACAATCATGTGGTCAGAGATCAAAACAAGAGTGTTGATGCTTTAGCTAATTGGGCTTTGGACAAAGGTGATCTTACTTGTTATGGCCACCCTCCTAGATGGTGGGCTTCTCAAATTAGGGAAGCTCTTCTTTCTATCATTTCTTTGGATGGCTCCAGTTCTGAAGGTACCTAGTTTCTTCTTGCTTTTTTTTTTTGCTTCTCTTTGGTTCATTCAGTTTTTTTAGTTCCCTAGCTCATTCTATTCTTTATTTTGTTTCCTCTGTTGATTCTTGCCTTAATAGTCTTCTGGTCTAGATAGGTCATTGTTATGTTCAATTTTTTTTTTTTTTTTTTTTTTTTTTTTAGTTTTTTAAGGTGGGTGGGTTCTTTTGTTTTGTTTTGTTTTTGTGTTCTTTGTGTTGTTTTTTGTTGTTCATGTGTTTTTGTTGTTTTGTTTTTTTTTTATGTTTTTTGTTATTGTTCTTGTGTTTTTTTCGTTCTTGTTCTTGGGTTTCTCTTTGTTTGTGTTAATTCGTGTTTTTATGTGTGAGTGTTTTCTATGTTTTTTGTTTTTGTTTATTGTTCGTTGTTGGTTGTTTTTTATTTTTATTTTTATTTTATTTTTTTAATTTTTTAGGTTTTGGTTGTGTTTATTTTTCATGTTTTTTTTGGGTTATGTCTTTGTAGTGTTCTGTTGTTTTTGTCTTGTTTGTGTTTTGTTATGTGGTTCTTGTGTTTTTCTATGTGGTTCGTGTTGTGGTTTCTTTTATCTTATTGTGCGTGTTTGGTTGTGCTTTTGTTTTTGACACACTCAAGGAGCATGTTTTTTATTTTATTTTATTATTTTTGTTGTTATTTACTTATTTTTAAATTGGTTTTGTGTGTTTGTTTGCTCCTTGAGTATGTCAAAGGTGGTAGGCCAGGTCCGAGTCCCGGGCATTTTTGGCGGAATGGATACCCCTGCCTCCTTGGGTCTTACCCGAAAGTGGCATCCCTTTTGGGATGTTTTCCACAAAAAAAAGACTTAACTAATACTATAAAATTTATAAAAATATAATTTCACATAAAATTTAAATAAGTAGAACTATTAATCATAAATATTTAATTGTATAAATTAATTACAATCAAAATAATATATAATTAAGTAAAAAATATATAATAAAAATTTAAAATATAACATATTTTAATAAAATAAATTAATTATTTATATATTTTAAATTGGATGACGAATAAACTAACTAACAGGTAATGTGTAGTTATGGAATATTTTGATCTACGAAATATTCATATATGTACTTTCAATATATCATAATGTAGATATCATATAAAATATTTTTTTTAATTGCTGGAAAATAAGGGTTGTACTTATGTCTCTCACCTTTTATTCATAATGTAGATATCATATAAAATATTTTTTTTAATTGCTGGAAAATAAGGGTTGTACTTATGTCTCTCACCTTTGATAAATCACAACTCTTTCCTTTAGATTTTGAGAGTTTACAAACAGACTCAATTTTTATTTCAATTGATATGTTATTTCTAGATACCTACATCATTTTTCATAAAATGAATTCTTGATTTTCAATTTTTTTTTAATCTTCTTCAATTTTTTATGTGAATACAAATATTCTAGAATTTAGTATCCTTATTGACCTTTTTTTATAATAACCTTTACAATATTAAAACTTTGCCTTTACTATCCATGCATTACATTTTAGTAGAGTAATATTTTCAAAACATCGCACTATCATAATTCGCTTTACCAGATCTAGATTGCTAGTTTTCTTGTTAAAGCATAAGTGCATCCACAAAAATTATAATAAATAGTTTATATGAAAGAAGATTAATTTGCAAGCTTGTTATAGTGGTAAGGGCTTTGGCCTCTCTTTGAGAGGTCCAAGGTTCAAACCCCACTCAGTATGAGGGGATCGAGACCTCTCATAAAAACTTGTGTAAACCCATTGAAAAAAGAAAACACATTAATGTTATAAAATAAAGTAAATATTACCAATGAAAAACATTAAAGTATTTTTTTTTTATTTGGTTATTGTGAGAAACCTCTATGACCGACGCACAAGACTAAGCAGTCTACATTAAACATTAAAGTAAACTTTTATCTTTATTTGATTCAGGTGGTCAACATTTTCTATTGGCTAACCTATTTACACGTTTGTTTCCTTCCCTTAACAATTGTGTAAACCTAATTTCTTCGTACTCTATAGCAAGGTCTTGAAATTCCATAATTATATTTTGTATGTTCTGGAGCCTTTGTTTTTCTCAAAATTCCATTTATTACTATGAGTGAATCACCTTTCATTCGTACTCTATTTTATTTCATTCGTTTGCATATTTTAACCCTTCCAAAGCTGCCCAAGATTTAGCTTCATAATTTGTCTTAAATACATTATTGAAAGCATAATGAAAAAAAATCACTCCTCTATTATTTTTAATTATTTCTCTTCCTCTTCCTGGTGGTTCACAGATTTCCTTTAGATGCTCCATCAAAATTCAATTTGACCAACTTTACATCTACTGGTTTCCACTTTACATTTTTAACCTTTTTTTTTTCTCACGTACCCAACATCATAATTTCATTTGATGACTTGACTCCATCTATCAATTCTTTCTACTTCCCAATTAAGGATTAGATGAGTTGATAGGGTTGATTTAGACTCCTCTATGGCTAAACAAATCTTTCTTTTCATTACCTCTAAATTGCTTTCCTTTCTATCCAAACAATTCACAATATTGTATCTTTTGATATATCCTAGATTGTTTATAAAGCCTCACTTTTAAAAATGTTCTATCATTGCTTTAACCATTCTTCAATTCTTTCATACATCACCATGTATTTACCAAACAAATTCATTACCGTATATTATAAACTATTGAGCAATGTCCCAAAATATGGTCTATACTTTCCTCCTCTTCTTTACAGAGAACACGTTGTGAGGGGCCATGAAAACCCCTATTCATAAGGTTGTCCTAGGATAAAATTATTCTATGACCTACTAACCAAACACATAATTTAACTTTAGGAATGCTCGGACTATCCTATATATCTCTATATTCTTGTGATATTTCTATTTTGTTGACACTTTACATTATATCCACTTCTTGTTGAGTATTCTCCTGAGCTATTCAACTCCCAAATTAGCTTATCCTTGACTCCCCTTGGAATAATCACTGTTGTTATCTTCTCAATACCTTCTGGTATAAATATCTTGTATACTTGTAAATAAATCTTCTTTCTTTTTATATCTTCTTTTATGATCCTTGTACATGATATTTGAAATTCTATCACCAATATTTTTAAGAATTATTTATTTATTTATTTTAAATTTGAAAATATAATATATTAGAGATTACTATAGGATTAGTGATTTAGAATCAAAGTAATATATAAGTATTTATAATTAACTTGAAAAATAAAATTGTAAAATACATGGAAAGGAAAAATTTTTCTAAATAGACATAATCTCAAACCGCCTCCACCTTATTGAGGGTGTGTTAAGTTTAATTGATTAAGGAGATGGTGAACTTTTAGCGTAGAGAATCATTTTATTTTTATTTTTATATATATAATTTTAGATTTCTTCCAGTTTCAATTTTTTATCTTACCATGGGCATGTTAAGTTTAAATGATGAAAAACTATGAACTTCCAATATATGCATATGTATAAATATTGGGATTTAAAGTTAACCATGTTTCTAATCACATAAATTATTTACATCTTTAGGTTTTTGTGAGTTTGTTGAAAATATTTATATCTTGCTTTGATTCAAGACCATCAGTTTTGATAGAAATATTTGATATTTTTTATAGATAAAGGTATGTATGGCGTCAATTTAGGTTTACTCTCATCAAAATATCAAAATATTATATTTGTTGTCAGATCAATTAAACCGTATTAACATACCTTTTAGTACAAAGATTTTTCATGTTTTTGCTCTGTTAAATATATTATATCTTCCTTGAAGTGTTATGTTTTCACAATTTGCTCTTTGAAATCACTTTTATTAAGAGGTAAAATCTTACTTGGCCAAATGTCTTTTAAAATTTAAATTTCACCGAGATGAAGATTAACACTATGATTGACTAAATTATCTACTATCCAATTTTCTTCTTTATATATATGCTCACATTCTTGAGAGATTGCATTCATTTATAAATTATGAACATCAACAATAATATTATTTTAATCCAATTCCCACATCCATTTTTATTGATAATGTTGATGATAATTTGTGAATTCCCCTCAATTGAAATATATTTCCAACCTTTTTCTATTGCAATTTTAATCCTTGTAAGAAGTGTCCTAGCCTTTACATAGTTGTTAGTTGAAGTCTCATTTGATTAATGATTAAGTGAGAATAATTTACCTTTATTATTTTGAAAAACACCACCTCCACTAGCTTTTATCAAATTTCTTTTAGAAGCACCATCAAAATTAATTTTGATAAATCCAATTTTTGAACATTTTTATTTTACCCTAAGTAGATCCTTTGTTTTAATGTTATTATTGCAGGTGACTCTTCCATACATGTTCAAATACTATAACCAAATCGTTGCCATCTTTTTTTCCCACACTTGAGACTTTCCATGATGAGCACCATATCTATAAGCATTTTGTAAGAGAGACAATAATATGGTTATAAACTTAGCATGATTTTGATATTTATTTGTAAAAATTCTATTATTCCTTTCAAGTTATAAATTTCAATAAATAATGGTAGGATAAATCCTCCACATAATACATAATGATTTAGCTTTGAAATGATTAATCCAACACTTCATCAACTCTTTCAATGTTGACGGAGATACCAAATGTATTTTCATATTCTAAAAAAAGTAATCCCAAATGGTGTGAGCGAAGGGACAATGAAGAAATAAATGGTCTAATATTTTTGAATCCTTCTCATGCAAGGCATATCTGAAAGGATCATGATATTCTCTTCTTTGTAGACTCTTTCCTACAAGAATCTTACTTTAAATTGCTAACCAAAGGAATGTTTAGTCCTTAGGGAGAGCCTCAAGTGACCAAACATTCTTGGAAGGAAAATATTTAGGAGTATCAAATTTTGCTCTAAATACTCATATCCCAACTTGAACATATCCACCATCTTTTGATAGATTCTAAACCAATTCATCCTTTTGTGTAAAAATCAATAAATAAAACTCTTGAAGCATCTTTTGAAATTCATCTACAATATTTTTGAGTTTCTCTCCTTCAACAAGGTTACTAATAGAAAACAATGATTTGGACTTATTTCTCATATAAATATAGTCTTTAACATTTGTACCTTTACAATCTAGGTATGCCTAAGCCAATGGTTATCATTTTTAGTCAAAGATAAGAGGATGGGACTTCAACCAAGCATTAGACCAAGAATTTGCATTATTCCCCTCATCGATTAACCATATAATATATTTTTTGATTAATTACAAGCTATCTAATATGATTTTTTGTGTTGATGATCCTTTATGTAGGGTTATTTTTATCAAATAGTTCCATTGCATCAAGAGAACCTATAATATTTATATTTTTGAAGTAACCTTTTTTCCCAATTATTTCCTTATCTCTAAATAATCTCCACTCAAGCTTTTCCCGTAAGGCAAGACTCATAAGTCTACAATTTTGCAAGCTTGCTCATCTAATACAAACCCCATCCCTCTTACAAAGAGGAAACCTAATTTTTTTTCCTCTCATCCTTTCTAAAGAAAGTCTCTTTGAATTTTATCAATTTTTGATGCTATACCTATTGGAAATCTTGAAAGTGATAACATCTACATATGGATGGATTGCAATTTAGTCTTTATGAGTTATAACCTTCCTTCCATGGTTAAGAACTTACCTTTCCCACTTAACAAATATTTCATCTTTTGAATATACTTGTACATATATTATCCTTCACAAATTGCTTCATCCCATCATAAAATAAACATCTAGAATAAATCAAGGTCTTGGAGCCACATACACTCAAATTGAAATGGATTTGGATGACCATTATTGGGTAAATCACAAGTCAAAAGAATGGGTTTGTGATCTAATTCTGCTTGCAATAAAATTGATAAATGAAGCAAAATATTAGATTGATTTAGACCATCCTATGATACCATCCTTCTTTTTTGAAGGAGATAAAACTATGTTGAAATCATGCCCAAGAATCCATATATCACAATTATGAATCATCATTATATTTAATAAAATTATGCTAAGGTCCTTCCAACATCTTTCACGAGGAGTAACTATAGTTGGAGCATATACATTTATAACCCCAACTTTGATGTTTTCCTCTTTTCTACAAAATAGTCTAACAACCCAATTAATTTTTGCTTCTAACAATTGTCCATTCCATTTGTGTTTTTCAATATTGTTGCAATACCACCTAAAGCTCCTATAGAAGAAATTACTAGACGATCATCCATCTTTGCAATGGTTTTAAAAGCATCCTTACATTCCTTAGTATTTAATTTTGTTTCTCATATTAAAATAATCTTAGGACTATAACAACCTATTAATTCCTCAATAACTCTTTTTGTAGGGTTCTTATTCATACCCCTAATATTTCATGATATCATTTTCATCATCATTACTTTTTATTTTTATTAGTGGGCTTAGCCCTACTTCTTGTTAACACCTGCAATATTTTTATTTGGCTTCCCAAATTAATATCCATTTGAGTTTCTCTCATCTTTGGTCATGCTTTGATGGTCTTCCTTTTCTTTTTCCATTCCCACCAACACTTCCATCTTCATCAATCTCTTCTATTTTTCTATATTGTTCATAAATAAAGTTATCTTCTAAATATTTATGTTTACCCTAAAGAATCTTAAATGCAAGGAATAGCCTCATGAACACTTTCTTCTTTATGTTGCCCCAAAAACCTTAAAGTGCTCAAATGATCCTCCATATGCTTTTCTTCATTGTGTTGTTCTTAAAAAACTAAAGTGAAACAAATATACTTTGTACTACTTTTATTTTTATTGCAAGGAGAAGATATTATGCTACTTGAGAAAATGAAGATGATTTACTTGGATTAACCTTGACCTGATTCTTCACCTCATTCACTAAAAAATTTATCTCCCCATCTTCCTTTGCTTAAAAATTTTCCTTCCCATATTTCATCTTCCTGTGCACCTTTAACCCTTTTTGCATTTGAACTTGTCATTGTACTTTCTCATCCCTTGTGTCAATTTTTTCTTCTAATGGTTAATTTGAACGAACTATAACATTCTTTATCATTTGATGATGCAAAGGGATTTTTCTTGCTACTTTATTAGGAGTGAAAAATTCTTGATTTGAGTCGACTTCTCCTATGATATGATCTCTTTTTTCATATTGGTGTTTGCCTCATGCCCAAAATTTTCCATCTCTTTCTCCATCATTTTCACTTTACGATCTCTTTCCATGTGTCTAGTTTCATGTATTTTCCAACGGTTCAATATTTTCATAATCCACTTGTTGATTATATTCTCTTCATTCAAATTTAATCCTAATGGACTATGGTAAAGATTTTGAAATATCCATGACAACACATATCAAATGTATACAACATGCCCTTTCTCCTTAGTAGTTAGTCCCTCCTAGATGAATTCACCTAGAGTATTGCCAATATTCTTTAGAACCTTCTTATTGATGAGTTAATAAGGAAGTCTAAAAATCCTAATTCAAATTAGAAGCCTTTTAATAATCTATGTCTCCATAGAAAAATTCTCATTTTATGGTCTTAAATATAATGCATCTTTGCCCCTAAACCAAAGGTCTCTATCTATTATTTTATCCCTTATTTCTAAACTAGAGAAGATAACGAGGAACAATCCTTTTCGAAGAAAAGTCCTAGAGTAATTTGAATTTAATCACTAATTCCACTTAATCTAATTTTGAATCTTAAAACAATTTGGCTAGTATCCATAGTACTCACATATTAATCCTCTCATTTTAAGAACCATTATATCATGCTCGATCATCTCATCCTTGGTAATCACTTTTGGTGTAGTATTTGTTACATGGATAGGGATTATCATAGATTTGCTCTTCCTCTTATTACCAACTAAAGCATCCATAGTTCCAACTAGGATATGCTTACTTCTAATAAGAACTTTTAAAAATAACTTTCTTACCATGTTACTTAGATTTTCTTTACTTGAATCCTTTAGTTTATGATTTTCTCCTAAAATTTGAAACAATAAAAAGTAGTAATGACTCTTTGCTTCACATCTTACTGTTACTCACAACTTACACTCACTCCTAAAAATATTATATATTAATTGAAAATAAAATATAAATATCTATAATCAACTCAAAAAATAAAAATTATAAAATACATATAAAAAAGAAAAAATACTTAAATAAATGTATAAATTCATACCTCTCTTGTTGTTGGGATTTATGAATTAAATAACAATCTAATATTCTTGCAATAATATATTAGAGATTCAAAATAGCAACAGAATAAACAATATTAGAAAAACAACACACACACAACAATAAATAAGAGACAACACAACATGTACAGTGGTTCACCCAGAATGTGGGCTACATCCACTCCAACCAGTCCTCCTTGTATTATTCCTCAAAGGGATCTCCCTTGCAACAATGCTACAATCAATCCTCTCTGAAATATAGTCTGGAACCCTCACACGCTAGTCTCTTCTTGCTCTTCTTCTCACTCAAATCCTCTCTCAAACTCAACTATGCACCAATGCATTACAATAGCTCATCAATCAATGGAATATCCTCTCTTACTTATAGAAAAAGAGGTTACAATATGACTAGATCCGCCATGCAATCCCATCCATATGGACTCAAACAAATTTAATGCAATTGGCTAAAAAAAACACACTAAAAATAGAACCTATGCATGTAGAGTGCCAGTTGGTTATAAACAGAGAACGAAAACTTAGCTATTTCAATTTTCAAATCCTAACAATCTCCCACTTGAAGACTGAAATTGCTACAACAACCCTGTAGTGTAGGACTAAAGCACAATAACTCTACCATTATTGCATTCATTGAAGACAACTCTTCAACCAAATAAGGAATATTAGCTCCTCCAGATTGTTGTATCCATACTCTGAACCATCACACCGGACTAGTGTCATCCACACACTTTTATCCTGTGATCAACAAGCAACACGTAATCTATCTACCACAAATTAGTGATAATAACAACATCCTCATAATTACTTTGTATCATGGTGAATCAAACATCACCACCATGGCAAGATATACATACTATGGATGACCCATAACATGCACACACACAATATGGCTTTGCCACTAGCTTTGAAAGCACACTCCCCAAGTGTGGAATTATCTTCCAACTTAAGGACTTGGGGTCGCAATGATCCAAAGCTATAACCATATTATGTTTTCCATCCTAAAAAATCATACAATAAATCCTGAGCCATGTCCATCTTCCTAGACATGTCTCCCAGTTCCCACTGCTGAAAGGATCAAATCCTCTTCTTCATCCGCTATGTTTGCTTCTCCTCCATCTCCCTTATTAGACCAGCAGTATTTCTTAAGATGCCCCTTCTTGTTGAGCTTCTCCTCCTCGCTGAAGCTTTTCATAATGGCTATCAGTTTCGCATAGGTAAACTTTTATGGCCTTTGTGAGCACTCCTTGTCTAGTGCCATCTCAATCTGCACCTATGTCGATGGTAGCCTTCTCTACCTCGCAAACCACTAGTAGCCACCCATAAAAACCACCCCGAACACTGTCGCCTCACCACAAGCGACAACAATGACTACCACTACATTTATCCAGAGCTTCTTCGCTGGGGTTTCAGTCTTCGTCCCTTCAATGTCAATGGACAAGGAATTCCAAGAGCTTCGATAGGAGAAGTCCCACCACAACAGGGTGTGGCTCTAGGTCCCCATCTCCATCACCATCGAGAGGCTAACCATGATGTTCTCCAACATGAAATTTCCTAGATCTAAGCCATGGCGCAATATCATCGCCACCAGTTTCAAACCCATGCAACCCAGAAATACCTCAAACTGCTTCTTTCTATCATTGCTCCCACTCGATTCAAGCTCCCACTCAAACTAAAAACTCTCAAGTTTTAGTGGTTCACCCAACAGTTAGCTCTGATACCAGTTGTTGAGATTTATGGATTAAATAACAATCTAATCTTCTTGCAACAATATATCAAAGATTCAAAATAGTAGCAGAATAAACAATATCAAAAAAACAACACACACACAATAATAAACAAGAGACAACACAACATGTACAGTGGTTCACCCAGAATGTGGGCTACATCCACTCCAACCAATCCTCGTATTATTCCTCAAAGGGATCTCCCTTGCAACAATGCTACAATCAATCCTCTCTGAAATACAGTCTAGAACCCTCACACACTAGTCTCTTCTTGCTCTTCTTCTCACTCAAATCCTCTCTCAAACTCAACTATGCACCAATGCATTCCAATGCATTATAGTAGCTCATCAATCAATGGAATACCCTCTCTTACTTATAGAAAAAAAGGTTATAATATGACTAGATATGCCATGCAATCCCATCCATATGGACTCAAACAAAGTTAATGCAATTGGCTAAAAAAAGCACACTAAAAATAGAACCTATGCATGCAGAGTGCCAGTTAATTACAAATAGAAAATAGAAACTTAACTATTTTAGTTTCCAAAACTTAACAATCTCCCACTTGGAGACTGAAATTGCTGCAACAACCCTGTAGCTTAGGACTAAAGCACAATAACTCTACCATTATTGCATCCGTTGAAGACAACTCTTCAACCAAACAAGGAATGTCACTTCCTCCAGATTGTTGTATCCATATTCTGAACTATCACACTGGACTAGTGTCATCCATGCACTTTTATCCTATGATCAACAAGCAACACACAATCTATCTACCACAAATCAGTGATAATAACAACATCCTCATAATTACTTTGTATCATGGTGGTGAATCAAACATCTCCACCATGGCAAGATATACATACTATGGATGACCCATAACATGCACCCACACAATATGGCTTTGCCACTAGCTTTGAAAACACACTCCTGAGTGTGGAATTACCTTCTAACTTAGGGACTTGGGGTCGCAATGATCCAAAGCTATAACCATATTATGTTTTCCATCCTAAAAAATCATACAATAAATCTTGAGCCATGTCCATCTTCCTGGACATGTCTCCCAGCTCCCACTGCTGAAAGGATCAAATCCTCTTCTTCATCCGCTATGTTTGCTTCTCCTCCATCTCCCTTATTAGACCAGCAGTATTTCTTGAGATGCCCCTTCTTGTTGAGCTTCTCCTCCTCGTTGAAGCTTTTCATAATGGCTATCAGTTTCGCATAGGTAAACTTTTATGGCCTTTGCGAGCACTCCTTGTCTAGTGCCATCTCAATCTGCACCTGTGTCGACGGTAGCCTTTTCTACCTCGCAAACCACCAGTAGCCACCCACCAAAACCACCCCGAACAATATCACCTCATCACAAGCAACAACAATGGCTACCACTACATTTATCCAAATCTTCTTCGCTGGGGTTTCAGTCTTTGTCCCTTCAATGTCAATGGACAAGGCATTCCAAGAGCTTTGGTAGGAGAAGTCCCACCATAACAAGGTGTGGCTCTGGGTCCCCATCCCCATCACCGTCGAGAGGCTAACCATGATGTTCTCCAACATAAAATTTTCTAGATCTAAGCCATAGCGCAATATCGTCGCCACGGGTTTCAAACCCGTGCAACCCAAAAATACCTCAACCTACTTCTTTCTATCATTGCTCCCACTCGAGTTAAGCTCCCACTCAAACTAAAAACTCTCAGGTTTTTAGTGGTTCACCCAACAGTTAGCTCTGATACCAGTTGTTGAGATTTATGGATTAAATAACAATCTAATATTCTTGCAACAATATATCAGAGATTCAAAATAGTAGTAGAATAAACAATATCAAAAAAACAACACACACAACAATAAACAAGAGACAACACAACATGTATAGTGGTTCACCCAGAATGTGGGCTACATCCACTCCAACCAGTCCTCCTTGTATTATTCCTCAAAGGGATCTCCCTTGCAACAATGCTACAATCAATCCTCTCTAAAATACAGTCTAGAACCCTCACACGCTAGTCTCTTCTTGCTCTTCTTCTCACTCAAATCCTCTCTCAAACTCAACTATGCACCAATGCATTCCAATGCATTACAATAGCTCATCAATCAATGGAATACCCTCTCTTACTTATAGAAAAAGAGGTTACAATATGGCTAGATCCGCCATGCAATCCCATCCATATGGACTCAAACTTAGTTAATGCAATTGGCTAAAAAAAGCACACTAAAAATAGAACCTATGCATGCAGAGTGCCAGTTATTTACAAATAGAAAACAAAAACTTAACTATTTTAGTTTTCAAAACCTAACAATCTCCCACTTGGAGACTGAAATTGTTGCAACAACCCTGTAGCTTAGGACTAAAGCACAATAACTCTACCATTATTGCATCCGTTGAAGACAACTCTTCAACCAAACAAGGAATGTCACTTCCTCCAGATTGTTGTATCCATACTCTAAACCATCACACCGGACTAGTGTCATCCACGCACTTTTATCCTGTGATCAAAAAGCAACACACAATCTATCTACCACAAATCAGTGATAATAACAACATCCTCATAATTACTTTGTATCATGGTGAATCAAACATCACCACCATGGCAAGATCTACATACTATGGATGACCCATAGCATGCACACACACAATATGGCTTTGCCACTAGCTTTGAAAGCACACTCCCCGAGTGTGGAATTACCTTCCAACTTAGGGACTTGGGGTCGTAATGATCCAAAGCTATAACCATATTATGTGTTCCATCCTGAAAAATCATACAATAAATCCTGAGCCATGTCCATCTTCCTGGACATGTCTCCCAGTTCCCACTGTTGAAATGATCAAATCCTCTTCTTCATCTGCTATGTTTGCTTCTCCTCCATATCCCTTCTTAAACCATCCATATTTCTTGAGATGCCCCTTCTTGTTGAGCTTATCGTCCTCGCTAAAGCTTTTCGTAGCGGCTATCAGTTTCGCATAGGTAAACTTTTGTGGCCTTTGTGAGCACTCCTTGTCCAGTGCCATCTCGATCTGTGCCTGCATCGACGACAACCTTCGCTGCCTCACAAACCACCAGTTGCCACCCACCAAAACCACCCCGAACATCGTTGCCTCGCCACAAGCGACAACAACGACTGCCACTACATTTATCCAGAGCTTCTTCGCTGGGGTTTTAGTCTTTGTTCCTTCAATGTCAATGGACAAGGCATTCCAAGAGCTTCGGTAGGAGAAGTCCCACCACAACAGGGTGTGGCTCTGGGTCCCCATCCCTATCACCGTCGATAGGCTGACCATGATGTTCTTTGACATAAAATTTCCTAGATCTAAGCCATGGCGCAATATCGCCACCACCGATTTTAAACCCGTGCGGCCCAAAAATACCTCAATCTGCTTCTTTCTATAATTCTCCCACTTGATTCAAGCTCCCACTCAAACTGAAAACTCTCAGGTTTTAGTGGTTCACCCAACAGTTAGCTCGGATACGAGTTGTTGATATTTACAGATTAAATAACAATCTAATCTTCTTGCAATAATATATCAGAGATTCAAAATAGCAGCAGAATAAACAATATTCGAAAAACAACACACACACAACAATAAACAAGAGACAACACAACATGTACAGTGGTTCACCCAGAATGTGGGCTACATCCACTCCAACCAGTCCTCCTTGTATTATTCCTCAAAGGGATCTCCCTTGCAACAATGCTACAATCAATCCTCTCTAAAATACAGTCTGGAACCCTCACATGCTAGTCTCTTCTTGCTCTTCTTCTCACTCAAATCCTCTCTCAAACTCAACTATGCACCAATGCATTCCAATGCATTATAGTAGCTCATTAATCAATGGAATACCCTCTCTTACTTATAGAAAAAGAGGTTACAATATGGCTAGATCTGCCATGCAATCCCATCCATGCTGACTCAAACTTAGTTAATGCAATTAGCTAAAAAAACACACTAAAAATAGAACCTATGCATGTAGAGTGCCAGTTAATTACAAACAGAAAACATAAACTTAACTATTTTAGTTTCCAAAACCTAACACTTGCCTTATTTTTTTTTATTTGTGGAAAACATCCCAAAAGGGATGCCACTTTCGGGTAAGACCCAAGGAGGCAGGGGTATCCATTCCGCCAAAAATGCCCAGGACTCGGACCTGGCCTACCACCTTTGACATACTCAAGGAGCAAACAAACACACAAAACCAAATTAAAAAAAGTAAATAACAACAAAAATAATAAAATAAAATAAAAAACATACTCCTTGAGTGTGTCAAAACCAAAAGCACAACCAAACACGCACAATAAGATAAAAGAAACCACAACACAAACCACATAGAAAAACACAAGAACCACATAACAAAACACAAACAAGACAAAAACAACAGAACACTACAAAGACATAACCCAAAAAAACATGAAAAATAAACACAACCAAAACCTAAAAAATAAAATAAAATAAAATAAAAATAAAAACAACCAACCAACGAGACAATAAACAAAAACAAAAAACATAGAAAACACTCACACATAAAAAAATGAAATAACACAAACAAAGAGAAACCCAAGAACAAGAACGAAAAAAACACAAGAACAATAACAAAAAACATAAAAAAAAAAAAACAACAAAAACACAAGAACAACAAAAAACAACACAAAGAACACAAAAACAAAACAAAACAAAAGAACCCACCCACCTTAAAAAACTAAACAAAAAAACAAAGAAGACAAAAGAAAAAAAATGAACAAAACAATGACCTATCTAGACCAGAAGACTATTAATGCAAGAATCAACGGAGGAAACAAAATAAAGAATAGAATGAGCTAGGGAACTAAAAAAACTGAATGAACCAAAGAGAAACAAAAAAAAAACAAGAAGAAACTAGGTACCTTCAAAACTGGAGCCATCCAAAGAAATGATAGAAAGAAGAGCTTCCCTAATTTGAGAAGCCCACCATATAGGAGGGTGGCCATAACAAGTAAGATCACCTTTGTCCAAAGCCCAATTAGCTAAAGCATCGGCACTCTTGTTTTGATCTCTACCACATGATTGTAATCAACTTTCAAAAATCCCATACTGGATTAAGCTGAATCTTCTCAATAATTCTTTTTATTCTCCAATCCACCTTATGATTCTTAGAAGGAGTCTTCAAGAGATTAATCATAAGTTGAGAGTCGGACTCAACTAACACCTTTTCCCATCCAACCTTAGTAGCCTCCTGAAGGCCTCTAAGGATACCATACCCCTCAGCAAGGTTATTGGAAAGAATACCCAAATTCTCGGCAAAAGTAAAAACCAGGGAGCCATCTGAAAGTCTACCAATTCCTCCCACACTGGCTTTTCCAGGGTTCCCTCTAGAGGCTCCATCGGTATTGACTTTTCCAAAATCCTTAGGAGGAGGTTGCCAATTTCTAGTCCTATCCATCTTACTAATACTCACATTCCCTTTAAGTTGGTTGCCCTTAGAAGGTTTAATCTTCAATCTTTGCATCACTTGATCCCATCTTTGGTGGGAGTTTTGGGGGTGATTAAGGAGTTGATGGACTGATTCAACTAAGTTGGCTATGGTCTTTTGCCAAATATAGTGAATATCCTTCCTATCTTGATTAAAAATTTGGTTGTTCCTTTCATTCCAAATATTCCAAAGAAGAATGGTAGAACCCATCCAAACTAAGCGCCTAATAAAATGATCAACACCCTCTTGATTAGGCCAATCCCTCCAAAGCTGTTCAAAAGTGAAAAAATTGGACCACTTTAAGCCAAGTAAAGTTGCCATTCTCCTCCATAGCTCAGAGGCTAAAGTACACTCAATAAAAATATGGTTGATATTTTCTACATTCTCTTCACACATTTCACATCTAAAAGGGCCATGAAAACCACGCTTCATAAGTTGCTCACCGGTAAGCACCCTACGATGCAATAAAAGCCAATTAAAGAACCTCACCTTAGGCCAGAGCTTTTGAGCCCACAATTGAGAAAATATGTCGGAAGAATGGTTGGGATTATTATGGCATAAGGTCAAATAACCTTGAGCAAGCTGAATACTCACCCTTAGTAGTGTTGTTCCATCCAAAACAATCTTTTTCATGGGACCAAGAGAGGGATCTCATATGAAGGATGCCTTGGATATCTTGTCTTTGCCTTTACGGGATTTGAATAGGCCGAGTCCTCAATAGGGATCCAATATCTACCAACCTTTGAATTACCGGTATGGTACCGACGAGTAATTAGCCACCTTTATCCAATTAGCTCGGTGAAGCTCCTCCATCCAAGGCCTCCAATCGGAAGCGAGTTATCAAAGGCTTGTGACCATCCCAAGAATCTGTCCAAAAATTTGCATGTTGACCATTATGAATGATCCAAAATAATTTTTTCTTTATCAAATCCTCACCGAGTCTTAAGAACTGCTAAAATGGGAGAACCTTTGGTAGGAAGTTGATAGCGAACAAGGTCTTCGGGACTTTTGTTCTCGGCATATTTAGCACGGAGATTATTGGCCCAAAGAGCATTGGGGTTATGCAACATCCTCCAATATAATTTAGCGGCTAAAGCTTTGTTGTTATTAATTGAAGACCGGAATCCTAACCCCCCTTCACTCTTAGGAAGACATAAAGTATCCCATTTCACCAAGGCCCATTTTCTTTTCTCCTTAGTACCACTCCAAAGGAAACGATGGCTGATTTGATCCAATTCTCGAAGAACAGCCTTTGGGATATTCAAAATGGAAGAAACATAAATAGGAATAGCTTGAAGGACTGATTTTACCAAGGTGATTCTACCCCCAGAAGAAAGCCACTTGTTGGTCCACTTTCCAATTTTCTTCTTGACTTTGTCCAACAACCAATTCCAATCTTTATTTTTCTGCCTTTGAATATTTATGGGAATACCTAAATAAGTGATTGGAAGAGAGGTCTTCTTATATCTTAATTTATCCAAGACCATGGATTCTGTCTAGCGAGAGCGGTGAAAGAAAATAACTTTAGATTTGTCTTCATTGATCAAGCGCCCGATAGCCTTAGAAAAATAGCTAATGATTTGCTTAATATTAGAAGCTTCCTTAACTGTAGCTTTACCTAAAAGGGTAGAGTCATCCACAAATTGAAGATGAGAGATAGGTCTAGCTCCATGAGCAATGGTAACTCCCTCAAGGGTTTTGTTTTCCCTCTTTTTGGTTATAGTCCTACCCAAGCATTCAGCAAGAATGATGAATAAATAAGGGGATAGCGGGTCACCTTGCCTAATACCTCTGGAAGGCTGGGAAAGGCTGAGAAGGCCTGCCATTGATAAGAACTAAGTAGGAAGCTGAAGAGATACATCCCATAATCCAATCCATCCAATCCTTAGAGAAACCAAATTGCCTCAAAACTTTGATAAGGAAGTGCCAATCCACTCTGTCATAAGCTTTGGATAAGTCTAACCGGATGAACATAGAAGGAGAATTTTGCATATCCATGGAATGGATGGCTTCTGAGCAAGAACTATCTCATCTACTATTTGACGTCCTTCCACATATCCCCCTTGCTCGCGGGAAATAATCTTATGTAAAAGAGGCTTCAACCTTTCTGCCATGATTTTAGTAATAATTTTGAGAAGAACATTACATAAAGCAATAGGTCTAAAAGCTGAGATATGATCAACCTCTTGAGCTTTTGGAACAAGAGTAATATAAGTTTTATTGATAACCTTCAAAATTTCTTTGGATTTCCTGGCTTCTTCCACCACCTCTAATAAATCAACATGAAGGATATCCCAGAACTCTTGGTAGAACTCAATAGGAAAACCATCGGGACACGGGGTTTTCCCTTTTTGCATTTTAAAAACTACTTGTTGAAGCTCATTGATAGTAACAGGAGCGGTCAAAATAGAGTTCTCCTCGGAAGTGATAAGAGAAGGGATTGCTTGAAGAACATTTTGTTGAGAAGGTGATTCAAGAGGAGTAGCGACAAAAAGATTGGAAAAGTAATCAACAACAATAGAGTTCATGCCATCCCAAGTATAAACAACATCTCCAGAATCTGATTTTAAGGAAGAAATAAAGTTGTGAGATCTTCGAGCTAGAAGAGATTTGTGGAAGAAATTTGTGTTTCGATCTCCTTCTTTGAGCCATTGAATTCTAGATTTTTGCTTCCATAAGATTTCTTCTCTTTTTTCCCATTCCTCTAAGCTGAGTTGTGAGTTTAATTTCATCTGCACTTCTCTTCTCTGTGAGGCCATCTAAACGGATTTTCTTATTCAAATTTTCAAGATGAGCAATAACTTCATGTTTTTTTTATGAACATCCCCAAACTCTTTCCAGTTCCAAGTCTTGATTTTGGATTTAATGTATTGCGAGTCTTTTGGCAAAACAGAACATCTTAGTCCCATGCCTAGGTTTACCTTCCTTCCACCATTGTTGCACACGAGGTCTGAAGGAAATGTCTCTAAGCCACATTAATTGAAAACGAAAAGGAGAGAAACTCACATTGGTTTTCCACATTTCCACCATGAGTGGCCAATGATCCGAACCAGCATTATTAAGAGTCTTCACTTTAGGAATGTGACCATGGATTAAGAAATTTTCAGAGAGCAAAAACCTATCCAATCTCTCCATTATACAAGCTAAGCCTTGCCTTCGTTAGACCAAGTCATAAGGCCATTATACGGTTGGATATCCACAAGATGGAGGTTTGCAATATATTCGCTCATGAGGTCGGTACTTTTGTCCAAATTTCTATTTCCCCCCTTTTCTCATCCAGAGAGAGGATGGTATTGAAATCTCCTCCGATCAAGATCCAAGCTTTAGGAAAATGAGAGATAATATGAGTAATATCCTTCCACTTGTCTTCTTTTTTCCTCCAAAGAAGTCGGGGCATAAACGATAATGCAGAGCATAATCTGGTTGGAATGTCTACTTTGAATAGCTATAGCCAACAAACCCCAACTGCCAACCATATGGTGAATAACTACCTCTTTTGGGTCCCAAAGACAAGCAATGCCACCTGAATTCCCTTGGGAACTGAGGGAAACAAATTTTCCAGGTGGCCAAATTTTATTGGTAATTAAGTCCATATCCTCCATTGACATCTTTGTTTCTTGAAGGAAAACAAGATGTGGATGATTTATCCGAATCATTCTTCTAATTTCATTTTGTTTTGAAAGACTCCCTTTGAGTCCTCTAATATTCCAAGTGATGATCTTCATTAATACCGGGGCTAAAAATGTTGGGAAGGGCATTAATCTTACCTTCCTCTACAAGCTTTTCACCTTCTTTTACCATATGATATTGATTGGTCTTGCGACCTACTTTTTGATTAGAATCCATCTTCAATTTTTTTTCCCTGTTTCTTGACTTATTCCAATTGAATGTGAGATGGCTTCTAACCTTGAAGAATGCTCATACACAGCCAAAATTTTACTAGATGGTTCAATGGAGTCTATATTGGGACCTGCATTATTTGAAGTTTTGACATTTGAAATATTGTTTTTCTTGTGTAAATTTTCTCCTTTTTTTTTCTGTTGAAAACCTTTGATTTGTTGGTTTGTCTCTGAGTTCTTTCCTTCATATTTAAATTGTGTTTCTAAGATTTCAGTTTCCATTATTTCCTCTTCCTCACTTGGGACATCATTTGTGGAAAGGATTTCAAACATATTAGCAAATGACTTTGATTGATCCTTCATTACTTGTTTTTTTCGAGTGTTCTTCTTCTTAGGTATTTGGAAACCTCGTTGAGTTTATATCTTCTTTCTTTTGATCGGGAATTTTATTTGGGCAAGCACTGGCCAAATGACCATATTCATGGCAAATTCTACAACGAAAAGGAATGTTCTCATAGTCCACTACTTGCTCCCAAGTGTCTTCCCCAAATTGTAATGTGATCTTTTTAGGTAGGGGTTTGTCAAAATCCATTAAAACACAAATTCGAGCATAAATAATATGTTCAAAATTTTGAGTACAATCAGCGATCATCATAAAAGTTCCTAAAGAGTTTCCAATTGAAGAAAAAATAGTAGGATTCCAAAATTCAATAGGGAGGCCAAAGAGTCTAACCCACACGGGAGCTATAGAAGGCATCTCTTCTTCGGCTTTAAATTTAGTATGCCGGGGCTTCATGAAAAGCCCTGCCCTTCCAAAAAACCAAGGACCCCCTTGAAAAGTTTTCTCTCTATCTTCATTATTAGCAAATAAAACAAGAAAATAACCATTTGGATAAATAGAGATTTGTAACTCACCTTTAGTTTTCCAGCTTTTTGCAGCCCAGACTTTGAAAGCGAGATAGACTCGGACGAAAACCCACGAACCGACAAATTAGTCCTCTTTTTTCCAAATCTTCAATGCCGAACTGAATGTTACCCATATCAAGCTTAACAATAGGAGTTCCATCAATTGCTTTAAGACATCCTGACTCCGTTTTCCTGGGATCAATCTTAGGCATTCTTAGAGGTTTATGAGAAGCCCTAGTATTGATATTAGCATTGGGTTGAGGTTGTCCACCATGAAGGGCATCCCTAAAATTCATTTTTGGGACTGAGTCTTCAAAATTCTTACCCTTGACAGGGGTTTTCACAGTAGAATTATTTTGTGGGTGCACCTTAGCACCAGATTCACTTGAGATATGAGCCATTTTTTGATCAACTGCTTGAAACTTATTTCGTGGTCTCTTTAATCCTTGCCCTAGACGTCGTGGAAAGGTATGGTTTTCACTTTTCTTTTGTGCAGCAAATTGGAAGCCGTTGTCACTCAAGTTCACGGTATGATCTGTTGAAAGACAAATTTCTAACCCATCTTGTATCCCCTGCAACATTTCTTGCTAAAATATTGAGCATAAACCACAAAAATATTGGCCGCTAGGGCCCGAAGGCCCTAAAAACCAACCTCTGGAGCTGCTTGCACTCAACCCGGATGAAACCCTCGCATAGCCGCTTGCCAAATATATCGTTCACACATAGGGATGCGCTAGGATCTGTGTTGCTCCAAATGATATGAAAATTGGTGGAGACGTTCTAGGGTTTTTCAGGCATCTACCCTCAAAATTTCAGCTCAATCCGAGTTCGGATGAGTGAGATATGGCCGAAACGAGTTCGGCAGTTTTTTTTCAAATTTAATTTTATTATTATGTAATTACTAATATTTTTCTTCTAATTAATTATCTAGCACTTGCCTTATCAATGTACCAAAGTTCAAACAATTAAAAACGTTGAACTTTTAGTAAAGTATAACTTAAATTTTGCTTTAAACCTTTTTAATATTATATTCAAAATTTAGAGAAAAATATAAAAGACTAATATAAAAGATTAGTATACTCTTGAATCAAAGCTAAATCTAGATTTTTATGACCAACTTATGTAAACTGCATACGAAAAGGAAAATACCTTCAATAGACAGAATTTTAGGCCTTTCCTTTTTCATAGGTGTGTTAAGCTTAAGTAACTAAAGTTATTGTCAAATTTTATTGACAACGGATAGCATAAGATTTAAAATATATATATATATATATATATATATATATATATTATATTATGTAAAATAAAGAAGTGATATTTTTTTTCATTAAAATATGTATTCTTGTATAATTAATAATAAAAAATCAATATTTATAATCCATAAAAATATATATATATTAATATAAATTTTTTTATAATCAATTTTTAAAAATAATAAAATGGTTTAAATTGTTATGTTGTGTGAAGTTGTATGTTAATTTTTTAGTGATAAGTTTAGTTCTCTAATCTGTAATCCATAATAATAATAATAATAATAATAATAAAATTATTGCCCTCCCATGGCTCCTGGTTCCTGCCCAGTCTCTGGTTCAACCTAGGTCGTCATCCCTCCCGATGAGTGGTTGTTTGCAGATGATCTCCTGGGGGGAGATCCTTCTCCACTATCTGCGCCTCTCCCGGCCGGCTAGGGTTTCCTTGGTTGTTTTTTCGGACTGGTGCTTCCCAGGGATCCATGTTTGGTTGGGGATCCCTTCCTTTTTTCCCTCAGGCTTCCCCCGGGGTTTTTTGCAGGTTATTCGCGTGGATCTGGTCCCCTGCGTTTCTCGGTGCGGTGGAGGTGACGGTTTAGGGTTTGGACAACTTCCCCATTTTTCTTGTGAATCCTCGGCGGGCTCTGTGCTTGGACGGGATTCTTGGTCCCTGCTGCTGGGATCCTCTTCTGTTTTCCCGGGGCGGGTTCCTTGTGGTGCAACTCTCTGGTCACTTCCTGATGGGCTGGATCCTCTCTGTGCTGGCTGTCGGCTTCCTGCAGGATGGCTCTTGCTGAAATGAATGTTTTCCCGGTGGGCGGGATGGTTTCTCCACAGGGCGGGATCCGCCAAATCCATCGGTTTTCCGCGAGGCGGATCCTTTCTTTCTCGCTCGGTTTCCGGACGGTCGGATTTTCTTGTTGCTTCCCGCTAGGCGGGACTATTTGTGGTGGTTTTGACTGCTTCCCGCGAGGCGGGATTTTATTGTAACGATTTTTCTATGCTTCCTGCTGGGCGAGATCTTCTCGATGGTGGTTTTTGGCTACTCCTTGCTGGGCGGGATCTCCAAAACTACTTTCTTTCTTTTTGTTTGTTTCCCGCTAAGAGGGATTGTTTCATGCTTACTGTTACCGCTGGGCGGGATTTCTGTTTTGGTGTTCAGTTTCAAGGGATTGATGCCCTAGGCCCATTGCTTATGTAATCAGGTTTTGGGATCCTTGTTAAAACCCGCTATAAATACAAACACTTATTCAAAAAAATAATAATAATAAAATTATTATTATTTTATTATTTTATTTTATTAAATAATAAACTAAAATCAACAAAACTCTAACTATTAAAAAATCAACACTCACCTATCGCCCCGGATATTTTTTGTTTTTTTTTTCAACTTTTTATGGCATATAGTCACGTCTGGCTTGTCACTCCTCGCTCCTCCCTACTTTCATTCAGTCTTCAATTATATCAAATACATACATATGGTGAATCCAAGTTTTAATGTCTTTAATATTTTTATTTTATAATTAGTTTTTTATAAATTAATATGATAATATAAATTTAATGATATATTTTGTAATTGAAATATTCTGTCATCTATCTTTCAAGCTGCTCTCTTTTTCACTTCCCATGCATGCTAAGAGGACTTTTGAAAATCTAAAACGATTTTAATAATTTTTTATTCAATCAATTTAAATTTATTTTCATTTAATGATTTTAATTTTAAAATTTTAAAATTTTAAATAAAATTTTACTACATATATCATAACATTAAAAATAAAAATAATAATATGTTTCTTAACAGGAGTATAATTATCATAAAGATAAAAATAATAATATGCTTGATGAACAATATCGTTTTTAGATGACCCTTAGACGTTATACACACATGCACAGTTCGTATAATCTAAAATTATAAAATTATAGAAACAAAGTGTTTGAATTTTTTAGAACTTTCGAAGAGTTCTTTAGAATAATATACGTATTTATAGGAAAAATTAAAACAAGAAAAGACAATGTATAGTTTCTTAGTTTACTTATATATATATATATTTGAAGCACATTCTCTTCTTTACCAGCTCGTTAAAGAAATTGTATCGACTGCCAACTAACTGAAATTATGAACGTGGGTCTTGGATTCGTCTACAAAAGGGCATCAAATTGAATGGAATAAGAGCGAACTATGCTGAAAAGATGCAGCTTTCTCAGCCAAGCGGCCCACTTCCAACCCACATTTTATGTATTCCTCCAACGTTAAGCCAACGCATTCTCAAATGTAGCCAACTCACGTTCCCTTCTTTTCTAGAGATGGTATCCAGATCGCCAAAATCTCGTTTTGGGTCCTATACTTGAATTGTGTTCCAAGTCCATGCCTATATTTCAATTAGGCATATGTATCCCAATTCATGAGCCTTTTTAAAAAAAATTCAAATTTGACTTGGTCTATATTCATCTAGAAGGCTTAATATCAAGAGGTCTGTGGGTGATTGGGTGCACTAGATCTTGGTTTATCAGGGCTGTGATACCATGGGATCATGCAGAGGATTCATGGCCTGTCTGCTAAACCTTTTGAATTTTTTTCAAACATTTACTGGAGCAGCAATGATCCTTTATTCACTGTGGATGCTCAAGCAATGGAATTCTTTCCATGAATTCCACCCTCTTGACTACACAAAACCCACTTCATGGACATCTGCTGCTGCACTTGGATTAGGCTTATCCATCCATGATCTTCCAGCACCCTGGTAAGTCATTGATCTGATTTTAAGTTGTGGGTACTTTGGGTTGTTTTTTGTTAGAGAGAATTACTGGTATGATGGAGACGGGTGCTTGAAATGATGGTATTTGGATGCTCATGAATGACAGGTTCATCTATACATTTTTAGGAATTGGCATCATTGTCTGTGTGGTTTCTTGCTCAGGCCACATTGCTGCAGAAACTACCAACGGATGCTGTCTTTGCTGTGTATCCTGTCATGACCTTTTTTCTGTTTATTTAGATTTGAAAATTAGGTCAGGCTTAAAATGCGTGAAAAATTTCCATTGGTGATTGAGACATCAGTTGTTCAAGATCTACATGCTGTACCCATGACATTATTCCCTTAAAGTCTGTGATTACATTAGATGAGAGTACCCTCAATGTCTTTTTTGCCTATTTGATACCTATCTACTTTATTAGATGATGGTTCCTGCTTCCTATGGATATCCAGTTCTAAAAAAAATACACAATGGGTATTTTCCAGCTACACCTGCCTGGCTGCCTGAAATTGGTTGGCCCCATGATAAGCTAAGTGCCGGATAAGGATTAGCCCTTCATCTTCATCGTCTGATCAAGGCGTATGGCCTTTTAGGGGTATGACTTTATACCTGAAAATCTATTTTTTTATCTAACCACATTGTTAGGGGCATAATCAAAAACTGTTGGAAAGATTAGCGGGAGAACAACAATTTCATTTCAGTGGGTACCTTTGTCACTCGCCAACAACTTTGTGGAAAAACATTTTAGAGCCTTCAAATATAAAAAATCAGTGGGTACCTTTGTCACAGGCCAACAACTTTGTGGAAAAACATTTTAGAGCCCTCCAATATAAAAAAGAAAATATTTGCTAAAAATAGTAATTTTCTATTTTTAGATTTTTGTAGCCAAAATGCATCTTTTGCCATCACTAAATAAATGCACTTTGTAACTCGTGGAAAGGGAATCGCCACATTTTCATATGGGTGACCTTCTAACTCATGGAAGGTGAATCACCACATTTCCATATGGGTGACCTTTCATAAATTCAATATGTTGGATTTTCAACACACCAAAAATATTGTATAAAGAGAGATGCAACCCCAACTCTAAAAGCATGAGTAATGGATGCAATGTTATAGCCTCACATCTCCTCTCAGAGATTGCTTGCATTGTACTCTGTTTTCTGAGCAATGAAGTCATTATGCTATTTTGTTTATATATTTTTGTATTCTGTTTTGTTATACACTGATATTTCTGAATTACATTCTTTCTTAAATTTCCTTAACTCAAAATTCTGAGTTTTGGAACAGTTGAAATTCTGAGTTTCGGATCATCATGGTTGCAAATATCTGTAATTCTATGTAATTGTGGCTAGTATCAGTCAAATAAAAGGAAAATGCCATTGTTTTATACTGTTTTTGGATAGGTTTGCCTACCTGTTTCAGTCTTGAGTGAGTTGGTTCTTAGTTTGGCATTATGATTTTCTTCTAGAGGCCAGTGTTCTATATGTAAGAGAATGGAGTTGTAGAAGACGGACTTGAGGACCTTACATACCCAAAGCAATATGCAACATAGGCCAAATGCACTTCAGCTTGATACTGCCAAACATCAATAAGATATAGCCGACAACCAACTAGATGCAGAAATACAACTTTACTGAATGTGGACAAGATTATAACATTGAGGTTCAGAACAGTTTGAAATACAGGAAGAACTTCTCCATAGGCATTTTGGAAAATGTTCAAGTTTCATGAGTGAAAGACACCTCTGATAACCAAAGGAATTTTAGATGATCAACATATTGCCATCTTGTCCAATTCCTATATTTGATAATGTAATTGCTCTGTAATCACTGTGGGATCTTACAAAGGATTAGATAATGCAAGATTGCGTTATACAAGGGAGGCAGAATTTGGATTTGACAAGAAGGGATCCAGAGAGGTACAGGTCTCCAATTATGATTTGTTGAAATAGCACTAAGGTTGCGTTTTGGACATTGTCTAATTATTTTTGAAGAAGGATTTCAAAACAGCTATTTTTTGTGCTTCTCCTCTGAAGCTTCTTGTTAATCAAGTTCTAAGGTCAGTTCGATGATCAGAATCTTAGGGCCAGTTTGTTGATCAAAATCTAAGTGTAGACAGCTTCTTCTATTTTTCATGCATTGTCTAAAGCAGCAAATCACTAAATTCAAGGTGCTTTAGGTCCCATTGAACAGCTGCGCACAAATGTGTAAGGGATGCAGTCAAAAGCAATAGATCCTAAGATGTGACTTTTTCCAAGACCATTACAGTAAAGAATAGAGTAGCTTTTTAGCATAGTAGCATGTTGGACTTGGAAGCCTTCCCTAAGGAACATTCTATAGAAGGTTTTAGACCCATAACGCACCGCAGTACACATGCACAAGACCAGAAAACAACTTTCTGCAAGCCAAAAAGATTCACTTAGTATATCAAAGGATTGCAATACTGGAGAAAGTGAAGATACTTACACATTGGAGTTACTTGCTATCTATAGTCTGAAGTCTACTTTTAAATTGCCAAAGGCTTTAAGGCCACAATGTAAACAAATGGACACCAAAATAGAGTGTTTGAAAATGGTAGATTTATTAAAGTTGAGACAAAGAAATGACATCAAGATGTTCCGTTAATCTTTCTGCTTTAGCTCTGTCCTAGTTCTTATCATATCATACATAAAGAAACTATCTATTTGTGATGTAGTGAAAACTATAGGATTGGTTGTTTTTTTCAAAAACCTTGTGTTTTGTAAAACATCTTTTCACATTTCTCCAAAGTTCAGTCTATAATCCTGAATAGTGTAACAGTACACAGTTCTTGTACTAGTGCTTATTTTATTGGAAGTGGTAGGATCGTTTTTTTTTTCAAAAACCTTCTGTTTTGTAAAACATCTTTTCACATTTCTCCAGAGTTCTGTCTATAATCCTTAATAATGCAACAGGACACAGTTCTTGTACTAGTGCTTATTTTATCGGAAGCGGTAGGATTGGTTTTTTTTTTTAAAGAACCTCCTGTTTTGTAAAACATCTTTTCACATTTCTCCAAAGTTCTGTCTATAATCCTTAATAATGCAACAGTATACAATTCTTGTACTAGTGCTTATTTTATTGGAAGCGGCTATTCTGGGAGACATATTCTTCAATCACAATTGGGAGAAGGTGTGTTACTCCTGACAGTAATATGCAAGAATAAAGTTAACAAACATGTTCTGATTTGAATTTTTCGTTTGGTTTTGTTTTGGAAGAAGATGCTTTATAATATTTCAATACTAAATCTGTTTAGCACTCTTCTGCAAAACAGGACATTCCAGACGATCCAACTGGAGAGTTTGAAAATATTAAAATGTTTATAAAAATCAATATGGACATCTGCAAATTAGTTGGTCTAGGAATAGTGATTATTCAGGTGAGATACTTCGCATACATTTAATATGCTTATGTTGCTGCACTCTGCCAAAATGCTTTATTTATTTATTTTCATTATGATGTGTATAATTTTGAAGGCAAACAACTAATCTTAATTACTTTTGATAAAATTTCATTGATATTATTAGTGCACTGCCTCAATGACCTCAGCATTATAACAGAGGACAGTAAATTTTGTCAATTAGGAGCACTGAATTTGATATTGAGAAAGGATAACCTTTACAGATCATATGTGCTAGTAAGTAAATAAGTGGATTTTGGAAGTGTTTAAATGAGCTAGTGTTTGCCTATCATTAACTAGTAGATAAAACTTTTATCCTTCCCTTTGTAACCAGTTTGTGATTGTCTTATTTCACATTCTGGATGATTGTAGAATGCTAAGAATTAACATGTAATTGCTTTTGAGATCTCCCCAATATTCCATTGTTGGATATTGGAGAGCATCACATGATGGGCGGAATTACCCTTTATTATAATGATCATCATGAGTCAGTAATACTCAATGTGGATGATTGTTGTGATGATATTTAAATGCCTTTGATTCTAGATTGGCAACTCTTCAGAATGGTTTTCCTGCAGAAATGAAAGACTTTGAAAATTCATTTTTATATAGATCAGTTAACGTGTATAGGATTTATTGCTTCTAATAAAATTTACTTAAATTTTTCACTTAAAGTTTCTCAGCATATTTTGTCCTTCACATACCATCTTAATGATTTTTTCTGTTCTATTCAGAGAATGGGCTAGAGGGTAGTGTTTCATTTCTTTGAAGGTGCAAAACCTTGTAGAACTCTGCTAGCATGGCATCAGTCAGTGTTAGAGCAATTGTGCGAGCATATAAAGCTAGGAGACAATCAATTTAATGTAGTAGGTACATAAAATTTTACTATTAAATAATAAATTCATTGAATTTAGCCATGTTTCCCCAGTGTTGCATCGAGTCCACGCTTGAGAAATGTTCATTGATGTTTCTTTCATCCTCATATAAGCTCTGAATAAAAGTATTCTCTTACTATAATACTCTCTAGTTCTACTATTTAGCTATTATAACTAAGAGTCTTATAAGAATATGATATAATGAAATAACATGTTCTATTTTACTGATAACGAACACAAGCCTATCTGTAGCTTGCCATGAATGTGCTCTCTTATTTCTCAGAGTAAATGTGATTGGGGTTTGGCTTTGTGCATCTGTCAATTTAGGTTGACTCTACTTTTTAAGAATAGACCATCACCGAATGTGATATCAAGTTAGAAGATTTTCAACTTTTTTCAAACATTGTTGTGGGTTTAATCATTAATTAGCTATTGACTGTTAAAAATAGTGGCCTTTTATTTTTTCAAATCCTGCATCTTTGTGAGTAGATGGTGGCGTTGCCATAAGCCCAGATGTAAAGTTTTAGTCTTAGACTTGTGCTGCAATCTCCGAGTAAATACTCATCTCTCACTTCTCTTTTTTTCTTTTTTTTAAAAGTAGGGTTTTGAAAGGGTTACCCTTTCCCTTTTACATCGATTTAGTCAAATTGAGCTATTTGGTGCCGCCAAGATTTGAACTTTGGTGTAGGCTACATCAACTATGTGTTCCAACCGTTGAACCAAGGACCCGTTGGCAATACTCATCTCTTACTTGCTGTTCACTACCTGTGTGTTATTCTTTTGAGTTGATTGCTTTTATTATAAGTGCTCTTGTTGACATGTTGTCTGTTTTGTTTGTTTTCATCTACTCTTTCTTGCAGTTTGTTCATGCAGATTATTCTAACTTCTAAGCATAGGTGATTCTGAGGTCATCGAATCTGGAATTACCTTATATAAATTGTAATTGCTTTTCACACATTTTCTCTAACCTAACAATATATCATTCAGTATTTGTTAATGTTTAATACTGGGTTCTAATAACCTTTTACTCTGCAATAAACACACCTTCCCTGCCAAAGTTTACTTTTTTAACAGGTTGAAGGCATACTTGCCTCAGATTTCTTTTGAAAAGCTGCAAGAGCTTTGATTAGGTTGGTCATGACAATAAACTTGAGGAAGAATGTGAGATATGTGCACTTTTGATATTTTCTC
Organism: Wollemia nobilis; assembly: GCA_028583015.1. Taxonomy (NCBI): domain Eukaryota; kingdom Viridiplantae; phylum Streptophyta; class Pinopsida; order Araucariales; family Araucariaceae; genus Wollemia; species Wollemia nobilis. Next base: position 3,054,116 of record JAQPPZ010000927.1, read on the forward strand.
ATATTGAGCTTTTATTCCCCTATGGATCCATTATATTCTTCTATGTGAAAACTGGCAAAGAACACCTGAACTTATCCAAAAGCCAATAGAAAAGGTATTGTTGCCCAAAACAATCTACTTTATTTTCCTATAGTGAGCTCTTATTTCTCTAATGGATTCATTATATTCTTCTACATGAAAGCTGGAAAAGAGCACCTGATCTTATCAAAATGTCAAGATGGGTAAAAAAGGCATTGTTGACCAAAAACAAAGAACTTTACGAAACTCAAATTCAAATAATGCAGAAAATTAAGGCAACATGAGATGGGTGAAAATTCAATTAGTGCCATGGAATGTGGAGTTAACAATTCTCTCACGGAATTTGTGATTGAAATTAGATTTGTGAAGCCTACATTTTCTCATGCTACAAAAGGTCAAGAGAAAATGGTTTTCCCTTCTTGAAACCTTGGAGACACCATGGGCCCAGCATAGATTTTTTCTTTTTCCCCCCTCTCAGAATTAGAATGGTAAAGGTCATGTTACTCTATTTTATAACTCACCTCAACTAATATTTTTTGTGAGTTGTATTCTGTATAGAATCCTATGAATTATTGTTTTTCAATGGCATTCCTTATACAGAATGTGATGACTGCCTTTTGCTTTATATGCTTCTGACCTGAGTAATAGGGTAGAGTCCTAGGAGAATTGTATTTGGTGGGTAAACATAGTTGATGAACGGCTTTGTGGTTAAACTTGAAAAGACTTAATTTTCTTGACCCATAGAGGAATAAAGTCAAACATTGGCACAAGTTGGTTTACGTGGTTGTATAGCGAGCAAAAACTGAAATGATCTTATCTTGGTTCTTCTGCTACAAAGGCTTCTATAGTCACTCTGCATTTGATTAAATGATTTGATGTTTCAAGTCCAACTGCTGTATGTATCTTCAGGAAAAAGGGTGTGTGAAATAAGGCTTGAAGACCTTTGGTTCAATGGAAGCTCCTCTATATTGGAAGGGTCAAACTTAATTTTGAAGGGCCTCCAAAGGCAATCTTGGATAGGTTGTAGGAGATAGGACTTTAAGAGATAACATTGCAAATGTGTTGCCTGCATATTCAGAGTTCTTTAAAGAAACTACAAATAACAGGATAAAGTAAGATCCCTTTTAAGAGGCACTATAATCATCATTAAAATTGGTTGGAATCAGTTTGATGCTGAAGGACTCAATGACCATTATTGATGCCTTCAGGAATGGTCAATGCCTCAATGGGCGAGTCAACACTATCAGCAAATATTCTTGTGAGTTCATCAACAGTGCTTAAGACTTTAGTCTGGATGATATGCATTGAGAAGGCAATGCAGTTACAGACATTTTGGCCATCCTAGCATTATTTTCAGGGTCATTTATGGTGCTCAATTAAAATCATTTGAAAAGAAATGCCTAAAGTTTTTACTTTAGCTCTTAGGATCATATACATAGTAACCAATAGCCTAGCTCATCTTTATTCTAACACTCAACCATCTTCTTACTTGCCCATCAGCTGTTGTTATCAATTCGTCATTCATATTGGCATTGAGTCCTTCCATTCCTTTGCCCAATCCCAGAAATGGGATTTCTTGGGAGCCACCCCCCCAGGGTTGGTTTAAACTAAATTTTGATGGTGCAGCCAAGGAGAACCCGGGAAGAGCTGGAGCTGGAGGAATAATCAAGGAAATCTGGTCAAGGCCTTCGCTGAACCATTGGGAATCAGAACTAATAACGAAGCAAAAGCTAGAGCCCTTTGGAGAGGGTTGCAAGTAGCCCAAGCAACTCAAGGTAACTTAATGATTGAAGGTGATTCGATGAACATCATCAACCTGTTAACCAATGGCAAAAAACCTCCATGGAGAATCGAGGGAGTCATCCATGAAGTGAGGATCCTTTTTGCGGCAAGACAGAACAGGAGGGCTCGTCATGTGTACCGTGAGGCCAACAAGTCAGCTGACAAATTAGCCAACATAGGTGTTGATGTTGATAGTTTGGTGACATGGACACAAGGTGTGCCACGTGAAGTGGAAAACATTATTAGTCATGAAAAGAAACCTACCCGTTAAGGAGAAAGATGAATGGGTGTTCTTTCCCCATGGAGCTGGTAATAACTATGGGGTTTCCCTCTAAATCATACCAAATTGGAAATGAAGGTAACAGGGTGTAAGCCTTGGAGGATTCCAACAGAGAATAGGAAATGGGCAAGCAACAGGTTTCACAAGTGCAAAGTTCCAAACTTCAATTTCTTGTCAATGTAAGTAATGTTTACAGTTATGTTTAGGTATGGGTGTGCCTTGTTAGTAAGGTGTTGTAGGGGATTCAACACAAGTTTTGGTAAGAAAGTTTCAAGGATGACTAGGATCTACAATCTCAGCAGAAGGCTGGATATTGTAATAGGTTTTGGGTTAACCTGCAAAACCCGGTAATTAATGAAGACTTTTATTTACCAAAAAAAATATTAAGCTAAGCTCCTCCTCAAATCTTGGACATTTTGGAAATTGCTTCATATCTTTTGGGATTTGATAAGAGAGGTGGCAAGTATTAGTGAATCCATGATTTGACTACATAGGGGCTTAGAAATTATGAGAATCACCCCAGCCTAATGATCTCATGAGATGTTATGGTATTAAGAATTCCTTTATCAGTTTGGCTTTTGCAAAGTGGAGATGAATGGATTAAGAATTCATCTATCATTGTAAGTTTGACTTTTGCAAAGTGGAGATGAGTAGATTTCCAGTACAGTTTGAGCATATTGAATGTAACGATGGTCATGGTGGCATAGTACTTAGTACAAACTTCACTCATTGCCTTCTTAGATTTCTGCTGTTTCTCTTCATTTTCTGTGGTATTTTTGTTAACAAGTTTCTCTCTTTTCCCTATTGTAATAGCAACTATGCTTGTTTGAGGACAACCTTGTGGAGGAGAATGGAAGGGATTTAATGGAGGAAAGAAAGGATACTGTGAGAGGGATATTGTGAGATGGTTGTTCGCTAGGTAGCAATAATGGGTGACTGGTGGGGAGACTGGAGATTAGGCAGATCTTTGCTAGAGAAAGTGGCAGTGGCCATAAACCCCCTATCCCTTTGTGGTTGAAATTGTAGATGTGCATGGGGGAAATTCTAAAGGTAAAGGCATAATCTCTAAATCCTAGATGAGAAGGGTCTTCTAGGAGTTGGTGCAAGGGGCCTCTAAGAGAAGTAAGGAGGGTGTTGACAATATCTACTGGCAATAATTGATGAAAGGGCCCCTCTCGGAAAAAATAGAGGGTTTTCTTTCCGCGGGGAAGAAGAGTTTGATCAGATGGTTGCTGAGAAACTAACAAAGGAGTTGGTCAAAGTCCTTACTAAAAGAAGAAGATAAGTTGGGGGAGTCAATTGTTGGGAAAGTCCACAGTTGGAGAGGACTTTAGAGCAACTTGGAGAATTCTGGTTTCTCTTGAACTAGACATAATGCACATATATATCTTCTATTGTTATAGCAGTCTTTCTGTTAAAATAGGAAGTTTGCTAGAAGCAATAGGGAAATTACTTATTGTTTGGCTAGCTTAGAAAAAGACAGCATTGCCTGTTGAAGCAACAGAGAAAGATGATAAACTGCGAATGCCACAGTTTTTGAGGTTCCCAAAAAGCTTCACACTTGAAGCATATTTCTCTGGTTGGGATGCAAAATATGAGGCCAGGGATAGTGAGACCCCTGAGGAGACATCAAATAGTTAATTTATGCCCCTTTGACACAGACTTTTCTATACTTTATGTCATGAAGAGCTGGCTTGATAATAGTAAAATCAGATATAACTATAGGCTTGTGAGTCTGGCTGGTATTGATGTCTCTTTTTGGCATGAAAACAAGATTTGGCGGCACCACAATTTTGAAAGAGACACTGTTCAGAAATAACTGTGAAGGATGGATGAGATCTGTCCTATCTGGGTTTATGCGAAAACGGAACATGGTGTAGCAGTACTCTAAATACGAATACTCGTTTTTGATTCACCAGATCGCAGATGCACAGGTGAAGAATATACTTCTAGTGCTGAAGACTTTCTGGTTCACCAGATCGCATTATGCATAGGTGAAGAGCATAATACCACCAGTAGTATAGTATTAGAAAACAAAAGGAAACGAAAATATTTTAAAACTAAAGAAAGAGATGAGTTAGGAAAGGAACAAAAAACATTTGATTGAATTTTTATTCCAAAAAAAGGAAGCGTTACATCAACAAATATCTTAACATGTTTTGACCTACAGGTCTCCTCAGCGGAGTGAGCTTCGAAGAGGTACAACCTCTCTTTTTAAAGACCTAACTCTAGGGGGGGAGCCGAAGAGTAATGCATATGGGATAAAAACACCCAAGCGTTGTTACAAAACGCAGGTTTATAGACCAAGACGGTGAAAAGAAATGAAGTCCTAGGCTCAACCCCCAAGAAACACCCACCTAGAATAGAAAAGAAACGCATTAAAAAATGAGAAAAATACAAGGTGGGAAATAAAGTCCCTTAAACAATTTTGTTTTTACACATATAGGATCGAAGAGGTTTTTGGTTCCTCCAACAGACGATGCCTCGAGCAATGTGCCTGAGCTCTCTGTCATTTCTCTATTTTTTGACCATTGGAGAAATAATATCTATGCTGATACGAAGGTCTCTGACAAAACTGCAGTTGTCCAGCTTCAAAATAAGAGTAACTGTTTTTGTTCTGGTTCCATGTCAGCGTGCTGCTCGCTCCAGAACCCTAGCCAAAAGTGAAGGCGTTTGTGTCAACTCTTAAACATTGGCTAATAGCTTTCTTCTTGGAGGAATTTATTTCTGACTAGAAAAGAAAATAATGCAAGGCTAACCATATATATGAAAAGATTTTTTCTTGGATGTGTAAATCTTTATGACAGTTATCAAGAAATGCAAAAATTGCAAGTTTTTTTGTAGGCGAACGTTCTTTTATAAATTTCCTATTAGAGTCAAATTATTTGACAAAATACTGAAAGCCATATTTTGCTTTGCAGATCCTCTCTTTGCTGTTTGCTATATTCCTTCGCATCATGGTGTCACCTACAAGAACTGATTATGACAGTGATGATGACTATATACTATCAATGCCTAGCAATCGTCAACCTCTTTTGAGGGTCCAGAGTTCTTCTACACCTGCTTTCTGATGAAAAGAGGTTCAATGATATGGATCATTGAAGCTAAGATCTGCCAGAGAAATGTATTTGTGATATGAAAGAAATTCTAGGTATTTTATGCTTACAGTAGATCTCCCTGTATGATCGTTTGATGTTGATGCAGTAAATTCTGGATGCTCACAAAATTAAGTGAGGCATAGCTGAACTGAAGTTTTGGTCCCTGTATGATATCAATCAATTAGAAAAGCAACAATGCAAGGTTATATTTAGTGAAAAAGCTAATACTTTGGCTATAATTTTAATTCTTAGATTTGTGGAGTCTGAAATATTTGATCTCTTTGTAGCTTGGAGTTGAGTGTAGCCAGATTTTATGTTATAAATGAATATTTGTAAATGCTAGTAGGCATAGGATATGACATATTCCAAAGTGCATTTTACGTATGACTTGGCAGTTTATTTTCTTGATATTCAAGAACATTGTTAGATATAAAAACCGTTTTCAATGTGATATGGACCAAAGAAAAGTCTTGTTTCGTGGTGCTCAGTGCATAAAACATCTTTAGGAATTTGCATCTACTAACTATGGAAAATGGCTAAAGTAGCTTCCATTATCTTCTCAATCAGTGCTTTCTGGTGGGCTTTCATATTTTGATAAATGGGAGATATTGATAGATATAATTATAAATATAATTTTCTATATCTTGAATTTAATGTGGTCTCTTACAAGCAAATACAAGTCCAAGTTAAGCTATTTTCATATATGGAATGTAATCATAATTTCAGTAGCCACTCTGATGACAATACCTTACAGTTTTATGACAATCTTTTTAATTTTGTTTAATATGCATTCAGGCTTGTATGTTAGCATCAATTTAATTGAATCTACATATATTATAATAGGAGAATTTATACTCTAATTCTGTTGGAGATGGCTTAAGAACCTGAGGTGTAAAGGACCTTATATGCCATTGTCAATGGGTTGCTGCACAGTGGATGTGCTTGCCCCTGCAAGCATACTAATCAGCCAGTTTGTTTGTGCGTCTGTGCAACCTCTTGCTCAACCCTGCCCTCCTCTCCTTGTGGTTTTGTGTGCGAGTGAAATGCACTTGCAGAGTATGGGGGTATAAATTTATTTGTTGGTGCATTGGATTGTTGCTATGACTATAAAATTTCCTCTTCTCTGATCACTCTGAAATGGCAAAAGCTTGAATTTCAATGATGGATAAGTGAAGGAAACTGGTTTTAACTGAATTGTTCCTTGGTGAGATTTTCTTTCGAGAGACGTTTGCCTTTACTGCTTTCTTCATTGTTATTAGCCTTACGATTCAATGCCTTGCATAGAATTGTTGGTTCATGGTGCAGAGTCTGATGTTCTACCCCATCTATTACAAAGTTATATTGTGATGGTCCAAGAGAAGATATGAGGGGCTATTGTCCAACTATATTTAGTTTTGGCCTTTGAAATGGCATCACCAATTTTGACTATTCAAGTAAAGTTTGCACACTGGAGGACATATTGAGAATATTTTAGCCTTTTCTTATGACATAGAATTATGACCATCTCGTTTTATTTAATAGAAGGTATCCATAAAAGTTTTATTAGAGAAAAGATTCAAAATTGCATAGAAAAGATTCATTATTTCAAATTCAGACTGTGGATGGGGTTCTCCAATGCCACTTTTTCCTGCCAGTTGGATTCTTAAAAAATGCATTTAAATGATCAAGAATGATGTGTTCAGCATTTTATACTTTATTATTGTTCTATATATGTTAGACTCTAAATCTTACAAGCATCTATAAGACGATGATCATGACTATTAGTGATTTATGTTATGCTTGTCAGTAAAATTAATGGGCAACCAGCAATCCAACTTGTTGCTTTTTTCTTTGATTTGCACCTCATAGTCTGGAACTAAAGTATCTATTTAAAAATAAGTCTTCAGACAAAAACCATTATTTTGAACATGAAATTTGAAGACTGCCTTCATATTCAGTTGGAAATTTCAATTTGGTCTCTCCTTTGACTCACCTTAAGAACATCAAAGGAAAATTGAGACTCAGCTTGAGAACATCAAAGGAAAATTGAGCAGTAAAGATGTCCCTGTTTGCCACCATTTTAATCTTTAACAAAACAGATTACTGCAGAAGTGATATTGAAACTTGGGTCAAGATTTAAATCACAAGAGGATTATGCCACAAGAGGGAAAAACTAATGAGACACATTAAATCACAAGAGGATTATGCCACTAGAGGGAAAAAAACTAATGAGACACTCTAGAATTACTAATTCGACAGTGTAATATCCTTGTAAGTGAGATTGCCTGTAGATTTGTTTGCTTCGTCTCTTAAGAGGCTATATCCTTAATCCTGTTGTGTCAAATATACAAGGTAAAAGGTAATGGCGATGTTTTAAGTTGCAACCAAACCAATTCAAGAGGATTATGCCACAAGAGGGAAAAACTAATGAGACATTGTATAGAATTACTAATTCAACAATGCAATGTTCTCGTAAGTGAGATGGCCTGTAGATTTGTTTGCTTTGTCTCTTAAGAGGCTATATCCTTAATCCCATTGTGTCAAATATACAAGGCTAAAGGTAATGGCAATGTTTTAAGTTGCATCCAAACCAATTCACTTGGTGGCAGTGGTAAAGGTAATGGCAATGTTTTAAGTTGCATCCAAACCAATTCACTTTGTAATGGTAATGGTAATAAGATCTCTTTGAGATGGTAATTATATATGTTGTTTCAAAAATTGTACCCCATTTGAGTTTTGTTCCTTTACCTAAGACTTTTTATTTTGAGGGGCAATCTTGTCTTGGGCTATTTTTTTGGTTCCTTTTTAAAAATATTCATATAGATTTTCATGGGCTAACTCCTTTTGTTTCCATGGGAATATGTGCTCGTCTATGGAAATATTTATGCTTGGTTTGCTTGGTCCCTCTTATTTGGTTGTTTTATATATTTATTTATTTATTTTTGTGTAGGAAACCTCTATAATCCCTTGCCTGTTGGGTAAAGACGAAGTCAACAGGACCCTCGACCCTCCAAGGAATCAAACCGGGGCAGCCCACCAGCAAGGACTGCCAACCAACCTATCCCTTTTTGGGCTTTATTTGGGCATTTTTGATGTGGTCATATGTAAGTCGAAGTTTTGATCTTAGAGATAAAAATCAGCATAATCTTGTATAAAAAGATCAAATATTTGTGCTTTTTTATTTTCCATTTTAATAATGGTTACAAATAATCTATGGAAAAATCAGCATAATCTTGTATAAAAATATCAAATATTTGTGCTTTTTTATTTTCCATTTTAATAATGGTTACAACTAATCTATGGAATCCACTAGAGTTACGATCAATAAATTGCGCATCTAAAAACTTTAGTTGGTTTAGTTTCTTTAAATCAACTAGTTTAATTCGTTTAAAGTGTGTATATTGAGCTTAATTGGTCCTACTTTTTGTTTTAGGTATTTTTGATGTGCATACTTTGAATCAACTTATCTAAGCCCCACTATTTTTTGTTTTTAAGAGCTATATGTGGCATCCATTGGAGGCTACTCCCATCCATATGTCAAAACATTATCAAATAAAAGCTCCATGAATAAATTTCAACATGGCTTTCTATGGAAAGTATTTCCTAACTCTTCTTCTCCTTGACCCATTACTTTTTCTCTATCAAATCTTTGATATAATTTTCATTAAGAGATATAATTCCTATTGGTAGTTACCTTCTAGATTCTCTTGGCAACTAACTTCTAGAATTTGAATATCCCTTGGCTAGATATCAACGCTATAATTAGCTAATTATTTGTCACTTTATTTCCTTCTTTATAGATATGTTAAGATTTTCTAAGATACTGCATTTGTCAATAATGTAGGTGATAACTTTGACATGGTGTCAACTCACTTTCCACCATAACATTGAGTTGTTGAATGCATGTTTCTACCCACGAACATTTTTTCTTGTACATTGTTTGATATAGTTGTTGTCATATAAAGGTTGGTGCATATGGGTGTGTGACACCTAATATTATAGTAAAGTTAGTAGTGGTACTCTTTATTTTTTATGTTTATGGATATTGGGCAGTTGGTAGTTAAACAATTACCAACTATTCTCTTGATGATCCTCTTCTAAATATTCATACCTTACTTTTTCTTTTAGATGTACATGTTGGATGTTGCATTCTCTAATCTTAATGCACATACTTATTTGAAGCCTTGTATGAGTATTCCTATGCATACGGATTATCATTATATTGCAAAAGATAATAGATGCTTGTAGGTTGTTCTTAATTGTTTCCATTTTATGTTACATTTTGTTTTCTTTAAATTATCATTATATTGCAAAAGATAATACATGTTTGTAAGTTGTTTTTAATTGTTTCCATTTTATGTTGTTATATTTTGTTTTCTTTGCACTATGGAATATGAAACTATTGTGCTACATTTGAGCCATTGTTGCAATGAGCCTGAATTGAGAGAACACAATAACAAAGAATGAACATGACAAATATGTGAATGAGCAATAATTCACAAATTGTATGTAGACATGAACTTATACAACGACAAATGTAAGGTGAGACTATGCATAAGTTTGAGAAAATTGTGCAACATATGATGCAACCAAAAAATGAATGTGAACAGGGCACATACAACATGCGAGAATGCAAATTTAAGGTCAAAAACAACTATAACAACCCCTTCTATAGATGAAAGGAAATATAGAAGGTGATCCTTCTATAGATCCACCTCTTCCCATCCTTGTATTTGCATGAAGATGCACAAATAATCATGATGATATTGTCCCAAGAGGGAGTCTTGTTGCCAAAATTCCAACTTGTATGTATCCCTCAAGAGGAAGTCTTTAAACACAAATATTATCTCTGACATAGAAGTAAGTGATGGACTAGAAGAAGAGGATTGGTGGGAGACATTGTTGTTGTCATCCAAAGGTGAGTATACGATGGAAAAACGTGATGGAACAAGTCGTGAAGTACATGCAGATGACAAGGTTTGCTAGAAATTGCATATGCAAATGAGGAAATTCACACAAACAAAGTGTTTAGTACAAATGAAAAGGTTTGTATAGGTGACGATGATCATGTTGACAAAGAAGGTTGTATGCACGAAATTGATGATAGAGGTCATGACAAAGTAGTTTGTAAAGGACAATAAGGCATATTACATGGGACTCTGATATTGACACACATGTGAGAGGGAGTGTCTAGAGGTTTATGAAATATGAGTTTGGCACAAAGGCAACCATTACAAAACATGTTTAGTAGCAAGCCAAGTTTTGGTACTTGAGTGGAGTTGACATTCATATACTTGCAAGGTCACAAAGCATCAATGCAAACATTGAGAGACCATTAGTGGACATAACCAATCAACTGACAAACAATATGCCACTAGCAATGTCAAGAACGAACACAAGGCTAGTCCAACCAATAATGGTTGTAGATGAAGGAGGCAAGCAAAAATGCCTAAAATTCCATGGTGATGGAAAAATGATCTAATCCATGACATTTGTCAATATAACAATATGAATAGCAAACAAAGTGACAAAGAAGGCAATATGTACATGTTCCTTGCCACATTGAGAATGGTGGTAATGCATTAGCATCTATCCCTTACAACTTCATTCAACATCTGGGACAAAATCAAACAACCCTTTGAGAAAGAATTTTGGCTCTTGCAAGATGACATGAAAATTAATGTCTAGATTCATATCAGCCTACAAATAACAAATGAGGATGTAAAGTAGTATAACCATAATCTAAAAGAAATAATTTTCAAGATGGAGAGACATCTTCTGGATGGATTATATAAATGATTGTCCATTGAATGTCTCATTTGAAATTTTAAGAAGAAAATGAAATTTGTATATCCATACAAAGAAGCCTTCAAAGGGACACTGAACTTGGAAATAAAGATGAAGATGACAACGACTTGAAGAAATTGTAGGAGCACAAAGATCAAGTCCAACAATGGTCATGAAGAAGAAAAAGATGGAGCATTGATCAAGACACTTAGGAAGGATATGTTGTTCATGATGCACAAGTTAAAAGATAAGAACCTAGGAAAACAAGATGTTTGATATATGGCGTATTGGATACAAGGGAACTCTATTACCAATTTTCCAAAACAAAACTATTGTAACAATTGTGAGTTACACATGTTAGAGTGTCTATTTAATGTGAAGAGTAAGAAGCACCAAACTTTGCATTCTAGACAAAGGCCAAGGAGAAGTAGAGCATGTCACTAGGAAGTGCAAGCATGGGTTACAAAAAATTTAGATAAGGGTAAAAGAACAATAACTAAGGTGGAAAGAATACATAAGGTTAAAATCAATGTTATATTCAATATGAGACAACCAGGAGGCCTATTGTACAACGTCACAAGTGCCAAGAGTGGGGGAACTTTGCATAAAACTACACCAATCCTGCCACTCGAAGCACACAAATGGTGTGTAGATGGTACAAATTAGGGAATCACGTAGAGGTTAACTATCCCAATAATAAAGTGGATAATCAAAACATAAATTTACTCGATATAGAATAAACTAATTTGGGAAAGAAGCAAGTCCTCTCTTTGACATGAGCCCAAGCAAAGAAGCAAACAAAGTATCTAGACCTTACCATATAGAAGGAAAGATAGTAGGAAACCCATGTAAGCATAAAACAATAAATGACCAAAGATCATGATAAATACGAGAACCAAGAGTGATGCATGTCCACACATACCACCAAGGAGTCATTGTCTCACAATATTTTTACAATTTAAAATTTGCAAATAGATATGTAAATAAAGATGACTACATAAATTCAAGTAATCCATTAATTAAATGATAATTTTGGGAGGGTGGTGCAAGTTTCAACTGGAGGAGAGAAGAAGCACTCAAGTTTGCGACCATGTAGGAAAGTAGCAAAGAAGGACTAATATATCAATTTGATGATCCTCATAATTGATGCTAGAAAGAGACCAATACTACTACACATGGATATATTGGGATAAATATTGAGGTGTTTTATAGCAAATAGAGAATCTAAGGTGGAGAAAATTTGGATACCCTTTGGTGTGTGAGTTGTATGGCCACCAAACTTTAGACTACTCAAAGTAGATCAACATAGGATAAAGATAAAAGGTATGTTAATGGGACAAATGATCACCATTGTCGAGGAAAATTTTGTGCTCAACTTAAGTGTGATCATCCTACAAAAAGCAACCTATGATGCCCTATTAAGAAAAGGTTGTCTAAGGATGACAATGATAGAACATAGTTGGGATCAAGTGTTGTTTAAGGACACCATAAATATTTTGTCAATTTAAGAAACTAGGCCATAAGCAAAGAAGTAATGTATTAAGATAAGATGAATCCTTTTTTGTTGGATTATGAAGGGACACACAAAGATATATCCATGGAGGTAAATGATGATAGTCTTGGAACTAGAGAGTATAAAATATGATGTACACTCTAACAATGGTATCCTCCATTGGTTGATAGAGGATCATGAAGTATTTCAACTGATATGTGTGTATTGACATGGAGGAGAATGTAGTTGTGATAAGTTAAAAATATTTGTACTCAACATATTTAAGATGGGTGAATTGATCAGTACCACTACTACATGTACATAGACCAAGAAACCATATGTGATAGTCAAGGATGATGATAGGTTAACCATTCCTACAAAATTTTTAGAGTTCAACATTGGTGATGCACAAAATTATGAAATGTTAGGGCATTAATTCAAAATGGACAAGGTGGCAAAGACACCTAATACCATCTAGTACAAAGGACCACAAATGGTGTAGGTTAATCTCAACAAAGGGGATAGAGAGAAGTTTATTCATTATGGTGATGACTACAATCTAGTCTTGAATATGACAATGTTCAAGAATTTTTTATAGTATATGGAGATCTTGTAGTATAAGGAGGTCTTTATGTGGATATACAAAGATCTCAAGGGATTTCATTGGAATTATGTATATTAGATACCCTTGGTTTTAGAAGCATAGCCAATGCATTGAAGACCATACCATATGAACTCAAAGTATGTGGCATTGGTCAATGCAAAAATTAAAAATATGCTTGAGACAAGGATTATCATTAAGGTAACTATGAGTGAGTGGGTATCAAATCCAAATTTATGTAAACTTTAGAAGATTGAATGCCATTGCTATTAAGGACCAGTTTGCCAGTATCCAAATACTTAATTTTGAAGGAGGTAGCTAGACACAAGATCTGTTTGCTTCTCAATGGATCTTTAGGGTATAATCAAATTATCATAGGAAAAGAAGCTAAATTGAATACCACCTTTGTCATAGAGAACAAAATATAAAATATAATTGAATGCCACACAACTTATGCAATGCACTTGTGGCATTTCTTAAGATTATTCTATACAAATGTCCACGAATTCTAGAATTTTTGGACAATTAGTCACTATATAGGAGGAATTATAAGCTTTAAAGATATTGGAGTAGTGCTTATAGTTGTGCATGAATGCTTGTCTCTCCTTGAACCCAAAGAAGTACAAATTGATAGTGCCTTATGGGAAGCTATTGGGGCATGTCATATGTCAATGTGGATTGGAGATAGATGTTGATAAATTCTAAATTATTATGAAAATGGAAGAACTTCCATGTAGGGTACTATAATAGGGTCTAAAAAGTACTTTTAACAATTATCATATGCCCTATACACCCTCACACATAAAGGTGTTCCTTTTAGGTGAGAAATTAAAAGCAAGATTTGTTAGCACATCCATTTTGGTGTATCAAAATTTGAAAAAATATTTCCAAGTCCACATTGATGTGTCAAACTTCACAATTGGATGTAGGTTGGAACCAAAAGGATGTCATGGGTTGGATTAGCCCATTTACTTTGTGAGTTGAGTACTATTGAGAGTGAAGAACTATAGCATGAAAAATCATAAAGAATTGGGAATTATGTACATAGTGCAAAATTTTTGACACTAACTACTTGTAAATCTATTCACATCCTTCATTGATGATAAAAAACTATTATACTTGATTAAAAAGCTAACCATTAATAAACAAGTTAGCAACTAGTTTGTCATGTTGCAAGAGTTCACATTTTAGGTAATGGTATACCCAAGGAAAAACATGTCATAGTTGATCAACTATCCTAGATACACTCCAAATAACCTATAGATAATGGGATGTGGAAGGAGTACTTTAACACCCACATCTTCCATATTATGTTTTTATCGTATTAGTATGGACACATCACAATAAATATTTCAACTAGACAATTATCAAGCAAACTATTGGAAACAAAGAAGAGGAAGGTGATCATAAAGTCAAGTTCATTCTACTTGATTAAAGGGTTATTATACAAGATGTGATTTGATAGGATACTACAACATTGTGTGTGAAATCCTTAAGGAACTGCATGAAGGATTGGTTGATGAAGATCTATAATCTAAGATAATAACAAAAAAGGTCATAGTCACCAAATTTTGGTGACCTAACTTAGTCCACAATGTGAATGACACATGTAAATGAACAAGAAAATTGTCAAAATAAAACTTTGTCATTGTATTTAGCCATAGAAATTATTTGAGTGATGGGGGTTGGATTTTATAGGATCCCTCAAATAAGAGATATAGAAGCACTTGGATCCTTGTTGTGATTAGGTACTAAAAAAATGAGTTAAGGCAATGATATTCCCAAATAACTTCGCAAAGAATACATTAGGTTCATGTATGAACAAATCATCATGATATTTAGATATTATTGTAGATAACAAGTAGTCAATGCAACCACTTTGTGGCTAAAGTAGTCAATAGAATGACAATGAAGTTTTATATTCATCATACACTTTTTAGACCATACCATATTAATATGAATTACAAGCAAAGTCTATGAATAAAGTGCTAGTCTCAATCATAAAAAAGTCCTATGGAATTAAAATCATAGATTGGGAAGATAATTTTGTAGTAGTCCTATGGGCATCTAAGACAACATTTAAGTAAAAAATTAGTTACATGATATTCTAGTTGATGTATGGTTAGGAAGCAGTTGTATTAATGAAAATTTTAGTCACACATTTGAAAGTGGTGATGTAGAACTAACTTTATGACACAAAGAGTCTAGAGGAGTGAATTTAGCAATGAGTAAGCTAAACAAACAAAGAGAGATGACACAATTGCTTATTAATGTTAGAGTATATTACATCATTTGGGTCATGTAAATGTACCACCCTTGGTACATAACTAGAGTAGGAGATTACTTTAGGGGGTAGTTAGCTAGTTACTTCAAGTAATATAATAAATGCACAAGTGTCTATGTGCAAGTTGTAAATGTGCAAGGTGTCCCCTTGTACAACTAGGTAGAGTGTTGGCCAAGCAATCCATATTTCTATATAAAGGGCCTCATAGTGAGTGATTATATATCGTTGTAGGTAGTAGTAGGTATACTGTGTGGATCACCATATAGATTGGTGATGGGGTACAATGTAGTTCTTTAGTATCAGTTTTGGAGTGTTCATTTCCTCCATATTGCATTGTATCATTTTCATCACTTTCCATTAATAGCATATTTCAGCATCTTACATTTTTGCATATTTCATATCCTATGATTGTATTCTCCCTTGGCATACACCATCAAAAGCTAACAGTGGTATCAGAGCCATGGTAGATCAATAGGAATAGGGAGAGCCACAAGAGAGCACCATTGCTACTATAGGTCAAACTTGCTGTGTTTTTGTAAACCGGATCAGCCATTGTGCGCAACTGCATGCTAACTACAAGGGATTGTTGGATAGGAAGAGCCATAGTAGGTTACTAGGAATAGGAAAGTCACAGGAAATATTGAGAGGAGAAGCAAATCTCAGTTCTAAAATTTTTGAGATTGCATTTGGCTAGAGTCTTTCCATAGAGTTATAGAAAACTCGTGAAGACTAGGACTCAACATTCATTCCACTAGATTGACAAATCAACTAGTGAAGATTCATCATTGACAAGATTTAGAATCATCTTACTAATATCTTGTTGCAGGAAAAGGAAACTGAAGGAAGCCCTATTGTAGACCTGCACATTGTAGAAGAGAAGGCCACAAAAGCCTCATTGCAGAAGAAAAGGCCATAGAAGCCTTATTGCAGAAGAAAAGACCACAACAACCTTATTGCAAAAGAAAAGGCCATAACAGCTTTATTGTAGAAGAAAATGCCACAACAGTCTTATTGAATAAAAGGCCATAGAGATCCTTATTGAAGAAAAGGCCACGAGATCCTTATTGAAGAAAAGGCTACATAAGCCTTATTGAAGAAAAGGCCATAGAAGCCTTGAAACTAAAGAAGACTCTAGAGAAGAGTCATTGAACCAGAAGAAGACTCCAGAGAAGAGTCATTGAACCAGAAGAAGACTCCAAAGAAGAGTTTGTGAAAGATAGGAGATTGGTGATCTCCTTTGTTGATTGAAGACTTCCTCTAGAAGAAGCTGAAGAGACCCATCAAAGGTCTCATTGAAGAACTTCCATCCTTGGAAGAGATAGAGAAGGACTATCAAAAGTCATATTCTAGAGATCCATGAAGAAGATCTCATTGCCAACACTTTCATAGTTGAAGGTTGAAGGAAAGGTCTCATCAAGAAGACCAGAGAAGCTGCAAGACTAAAATACCTTGGAGAGGTCTCAAGGAGAAACAAGGAGAAGGCTTGGAGAGCCTCATTGCAAAAATTGGAGAAGCCATCAAAGAAGTTCCTAGGAGAACTCATTGGAGAAATTCACTACAAAAGATAGTGAAATATTTGGGACAATTATCACCATCTGACAACAAGCCCAAAAGGAGAAGAATTTGGCAAGGAGTGCCAAATCTCGAAGAAGAATATTGAAGACCTCAAGACCTTCATATTCTTGAGAAGAAAATCTTGTTTGAAGTCAGAACTCGACAAAGAGGTTGAAGAAGAACTCAGATAGAAGAAACCTACCAAATCCAAGAAGATTTGGAGATTGCCCTTCATAGCTAAAGAAGGCACATATAGAGATTTATTGGATTCACAACAAACTATTGAAAGGGTTCTAGAAGGACAACATTTTAGTGAATAGATTGACTGCTAAAGGACAACAATCAAGATAGCATTACTAGCTACAAGACTTTGAAGTTCTAGGCCAGATCCTGAAGGAGAAGTTGAAAATCATCTACTACAATTTTAGAGTAGCAGACTAGAAGCATTCATAGTTATGAGCAACCACCATTCTAGATGAGAGACTTGGTGAATCAACTCATCAAGATATTCATCATCAAAGGTAAGCAACTTAGGTGCAAAAGGTTCATTACTTGAACACTTATTCAGATTACTACTTAACTTCATTGAGCACCTTATTAGAATTTGGAAGTTGCAAAATAGAAGGTTGCATTTTAAGTCCTCAAAGAAAGTGCAGAAGATAGTTTCTGTTAAGGTTCATTACCTGCACATTAATAGGAGTTAGATACATTCTTCCTATTATCTAATTATTGAGAAGAGGACTACATTAAGGAATTTGCAGTGATCATTAGTGCATTTGAAACTACTTTGAGAGCTTATTAATAGGAGCAATAAGGTGAGATTATTGTTACCTTTAAAGTGCATTAAGTTGAAGGTATTATTGGTTCATTGCACTATACTAGTTGTTCATTAAACTAGTTACTCTCAAAGGGTTATTTCGTGTATTGATTGTTAAGATCAAGGGCACAAAAATCTACAAATAATCAAAGTGTCTAAAGACACTATTCAGAACTCAATACCTACAAGGTATTGTGGCCTATAGAAGCCACCAAGCAGATCAAAATTCCTCCAAGGAGTGGAGAAGAAGAAGGCAACCATTAAATCAGTGATAGAAGCCAAAAATCAAGACTTGGTGAGTCTCAGATTCAAGGTGCACTAAGAGCTCATTATAGGTAAAATATTAGTGCAGAAATTACTCCTTCAAGGGCATATTATCTACATGATTATTAGCTTGGGTTCATTACTATATTAACCAAGCAAAGGAGAGAGTTGTCTAGAAGATAAGACAACATCAATCAGCCCTTGCCTACAAGAAATAGTACAGAGAAGCCACCATTAAAACCAGCAAAAGAAGCTTGCAAAAGAGAAGGTGCAAATCAAGGTATTCTATTACAATTCTATTTACATTATTCTACACCATAACATCTTGTCCTACATAGGAGAAAGGATAGAACTTGAGTGTCTTAAAGACACATCCTCCACAAGAGAGGAATATCATACAAGCGATCGTAGAGGAGCACTATCCGAAGCAAGAGAGAAGAGCTAACAAAGAGCTCTCATTACGGTGTCCAAAGACACCCTTACAACCATGAAAGCAGGTATTCCCAACAACCAATCTGAAGCATAAGATATCACAAAAGGGTCATCATCTATCTACATTGGTTGTCATCTATTGAACATTGCAAAGGGAGCATTCAAACCAACATATTGAAAGCAAAAGCATAGAGCAAAAGAAGCAATACCCAAGCTCTTGCTTGGAGAAGATGTCCATCGAAGGAGCACTCAAATCAGCTCTTGAACCACCATAGAACCATATCTAAGCTCCTAAGACCTCCATCAAATCAAGATCCAACCCATACTCACTTGGAAGAAGCATTGAGGAACAAGAAACAACTAGATTTACATTGGCAAGAGGAATATATAGAAGAAGAGAAGCATTGGAGGGAAAATACATGCAATCTACCATTTGTCATCACTGAAAAGAAGTGCTCAACTCATATCATTAGAAAATGCTTGAATGTTAGAGTGAAGGGAGTTACAAAGCATCTTTGATAGGAAGGAATGTTACAACATCTCCATTCACGATTGGAGCCCATAAGCCACTTGGAGAAAGCATTAGAATCAGCCATAAGCGTTACGAAAGAAGCCCCATGCACGTTGGAGCTCAAAGGCCACTTGGACATCACTCAAAGAAGGATTAAAAACATCTCAGATATTACTCAAGATGCACATGCCACGTAGCTACATAAACATTCAACTCCAAGGTGTAGAAGTGAAGTAAAAGTGGAGAAATTACAATGTTCGAGTGAGTAAGAGCACGCTAAAATCAGAGTCAAAGGAGGTAGTGAGGACTATCATAAACCAACATTCAATTCCTATGGTGATAAGCACCCATTAAGGAGGAGACCAAGCCAAAATAGGTATTGTAAAAGCGTAGAGCTCGAAGGAAGAACATGTAGGTCATTCGTTGAACAACAAGGTCAAAGCAACATTAATACAGCATTGAGATACGTACCAATCAACCATCAAAGTACGTGGAGCTACTCAAAGATACGTAGAGCATCAAGCCTTACAAAGGTAAAAATTAAATTTGCTTGCTTTAATTAAAATCAGAGTTATAAGGTGATATAGACTATTGCATTGTTATAAGGTGATATATTACATTGGAATAAACTTAACAAGCATTAGTGATTATCAAGCAAGCTTATTTCAAGATATTAAATATTCATATTTGCAATTAATCAAGTAGGAGACATAAGGTTGTCAACTTTGATTAAATCATTATTAAATTGCAAATACCATTATTTTCTAATATTCCAAAAAGTAGGGAGATATAAGGCATACTACTTCAAACTAAATACATATAATTGGAATTTAGAAAATTAATCTATTGGAAAGAGAAGAAAATCAATTGCCTTCATATAGAGTTGGAATTAATTGGTAAAAATTATCTCATACTCATTCTAAGGAGACAAAAAGAAATCCAACCATTAAAGCATACTTCATTGGGATAGATAAGGCAAAATTAATAAGTTGATTATTCTCAAAACATTACAAAATCAACTTAGAAGGTGAACTAAGCATATTCTAATTATTAGGGAGATATAAGGAAGCCTACAAAACCTAATTCTAAAAAGGTTTTATCAAATTAGTTCACATCTCTTAACTAAGGAGAAATAAGGAATTCTACAAAACCTAAAGCCTTAGATAGGTTTATCAAATTAATTCATATACTCTTATCTAGGGAGTCATAAGGATGTCTACTAACATCTTGAATAATGCTATCAAAAAAGGCTTAAGAAAAATACCAACTTGGATTAGAAGCATGATTGATGATTCAATGGATAATAATGAGAAAGATACAAACATAAGGAAAGAATCAATAGAGTTTAAAAGGATTTCTGATAATGGAAAGATAGATCCATCCGTTACATCTTCAAATGAGACAACAAAAGAAATTGGTGATAACTGCACTAATGAAGATATAGGAGAAGAAAATAATATTGAACAAAAAGATATCATACAAATGTATGAACAAAATAAGAATGCAATTGCTTCAATTATCCACATATGGTTTAAGTATCTCATCAAGGAGATAGATAAACATGATATTCCTAAAATAGATAACAAACCAGTTGGAATATCTTTACTATGCACTTACTGCAATCAAATTGGTCATGAAAAGGTGAACTGTTGGAACCTCCATCCTTGTAAATATTGTGGAGGAAAGAACCATTTATCTTTCTTTTGTTACTATAAATATAAGTACTACAGAAGTCATGAAGAAATATTACTACACATAATAGATTGCTTCTTTCAAGATCTCATTTCAGAAGCATCCACTAACAATAAGTTCAAGCTTAACATTTGTGAAGATCAAAGAAGCAGGTTATACAAAGAATCAAAGGAGGAAATATGGAGCTGCCCTGATCCACTTGCAACATGCAAAATTATGAGATCTCTAGTTCATCAAAGATGCCAGACAACAAGGAACAATGGATATAACATGAAGACTACTGCAAAAGAAGAAGTGGTTGAAGCCAAAGACTATTCAAGAGAAGAAGATCCATATTGAAGACTAAAGTCTTCAATACCCAAATAATGTAATATAGGGGGGTGTTAGAGTATATTACATCATTTGGGTCATGTAAATGTACCACCCTTGGTACATAACTAGAGTAGGAGATTACTTTAGGGGGTAGTTAGCTAGTTACTTCAAGTAATATAATAAATGCACAAGTGTCTATGTGCAAGTTGTAAATGTGCAAGGTGTCCCCTTGTACAACTAGGTAGAGTGTTGGCCAAGCAATCCATATTTCTATATAAAGGGCCTCATAGTGAGTGATTATATATCATTGTAGGTAGTAGTAGGTATATTGTGTGGATCACCATATAGATTGGTGATGGGGTACAATGTAGTTCTTTAGTATCAGTTTTGGAGTGTTCATTTCCTCCATATTGCATTGTATCATTTTTGTCACTTTCCATTAATAGCATATTTCAGCATCTTACATTTCTGCATATTTCATATCCTGTGATTGTATTCTCCCTTGGCATACACCATCAAAAGCTAACAATTAAATAATCCTAGCAAAGGTGGACACATTGGCATAACAAGCACCTAAAGTGTATGGCCTTCAATAAGGAAACTTGTCCTACAATTCAACATAAAAAGCATAATTAAGCCAAGAAAGTTGAAAACCTTATGACGTGGTCGATTTTAAATTATAGAGATGTTGGGAAATGGGTTCATTTGATTATAAAAGCTAGATGAAACACCGTATGTAGACTTGGTTAATGGGTCAAATTCAAAGTAGTACAAGATGAAGGACAAGCCATTTTTTTAACCTTGAGATAAATAATTTTAATGGATTATCAAATGTATCTAGTCATGTCTTAGGGTCATTTGAAGGAATCATCATTCAAGAAGTTGGAGAACAAAGTCACTACAATAATGGGAAACATATTATCATTGAGACCACTAATGACTTGTAGGGAGGAGTGTAGTTGTCATGGTTTTTGAACAAGTTATGTTGATGAAAGGAGTGAAGTCATTTATGTAGCAATATAGGACCATAATTCAATAGATGAGGATGGAACTAAAATATATTGGACAACACAAATAGCAAGTATATATCCAGTTTCTAAAATATGAAGGTTTATGCCCTTTCCAATGCATATGTTGTGAGACATGTTAATATTGAATAGGAAATGAACAATATTATGAAACTCACCATGGCTCTAGATGTTGAAATAGGTGTGTAATAATCCATCACTTATAAATAATATTGCATGCAATAAAACATATAGTCTGAGAACTATAGTTTTTTCATCGAAAAGTAATATGGTAAACATAAGCATTGAAAAATTATGAGTGCAACATAGAGATGGTATATTTGCACTTTAAAACTAGTTGCAATGATGATTATATGTACAATAAAATTCTAATAAATAGGATATATAATGCATAAGTCTAATAGAAACTAGAGTTGAAAGATCAATAGGAAATTTATAATAATTTTTTAAAATTCTTAACATGTAGAAACAATTAAAATTTTGTAGAAAACCTACAAGCATTGATCCAATCTTACACATTGTCAAAGAAAAAAAATTGTTTGACACTTGGAAAGCTCAAAATAATACTATTTTTGCTAATCTAACTACTATAGATTTGTCTACTTATGCGAAAACTATGGTTTTCTCTAATGTGTTATTATAGATACAAGCCTAAGCCAATAAGGTGGATCTAGAGGTGCAATACCTTTAAACTTCACTAGAACACTAGGAAAAAACCCCATTGCTTGGTAGCCTGAGTCTTGCCCTCCCTTCCTTCTTGAAGAATACAACCTCCTTTAAGAGGTTGATAATGGGGTTACACCTGATTCTATCAAGCTAGTTATAGCCCCAGACACTAAGATCGTGGAGTCAGAGGTTGGGCCAGATTTTGTCATAGTCCCAAACCCTAGGATTGTGGAACTAGAGGATGGGCCATCTCCTTGCCTTACTCCCTATAATTTCAAGGGTGGAGTTCCAGAGAGTGGTCCCCTTCTTCCTCTATATGGAACATGACGATTGCTCTTATGGTAGAATACACTCTAGGGGAGTAGGCAGAGTGCCAATACATAAGTGACCAGTCTAGATGGGTGCTCATCATTGAGGAACCTGATCCATAGGTTGGGTGGGGTAATCCCTTAGAAAAAGATCCCCCCTTTTGTTGGTGCTATTTCTATTGCTCCATGATCTTTAGTAGGTTTCTACTTCTTTATTTTGGATTCTAATGAGCTTTAGATTTTAATCCCTATAACCCTGTTTTTTGTAGGTAGGGCCTTTGGTATAGGCATTTTGGGGTGTGATCTCATACCACCCACTTTTTTTGTGAATAGTGTACTCTTATTATTCTTTTAAATAATATAACATTACTTTTTGAAAAAAAAAAAAAACTATAATGTATGTTCATCTTAACAAATACAACATATATTTGGGTATTCAAGTCCAACATGATAGGAAAAGGGGATGCTTATCATGAGTCAAAGGTCTTGAACTCTTTTAATATTTATGGTTATGTTTCCTCAAGAAAAATGTTAATGTGTTTTTCTAACAAATTAAGCAAATATTTGGATACAAAGAAGTGTAATATGATAAGTTAAAGGAGACACTTGATATTAATAAAAGGAGGTTTACAATTTACCATAAAATTTTATGAGTTAATACTAAATGACATGATCTCAACCAGTTAAATTCCTTGACTTTCAAGGATTATTAGGTTCAAATATTGCAACATAATTCATGCATAATTATAAGTTGATGTAATACCACTATGTAGTCATGATGTAATATGGGTGGATCTATTTTAATCTTGTATAATTAATTTAAAAATTTGAGTTAATGATCATTTCTATTCAAATCAATCTTATCTATAAGAATACAAGTCAAACTAAAGGAGGCAAACTCTAAAACACTTTTATTCTATTTAGTAAGAAGCAAAATGCATGCAATGGAATGGATTTGAGGATGTGATCATATGTTGCATTGTTATAGGTTCAATTAATCAAATATTAGTCTTTGTTTAAAAACATTAAATTTTTAGGGATAACAAATAATTACATTAGTTTTAGTAGGTGCATTAGATATGGTCAAAGAGATATTAAAAATATAATATGAATTTATGATTTTTTGTTTTATTTTAATAAATATAGTTATTCCTTAAAAATCTTAGAAGCACCTTTTTTATTACTATAGTTAACCTAAAAATTGAACATGTTGTGAGGCTTTAAGACTATTAAGTGATCCATGTCATCCAATAATATTACATCATGGTATTCAAATTTTGTTGCAATAATAAAAATATTTGATTCCATAAAGAACCAAATACAACTTAGATTCAATATAATTTATCAAATAATAGGCACCAAAATAGAGAAGTCAAATCAAAATTCTAAATGTTGTAGGACAAGTATTCACTACACCTAATTGTATAATGGCTAGATCATGCTATTGCAAATATCATCAACATCCACTTAAAAATTGTAAGAGAAATGAATTCTTTTGAAATCTAGTATATGATATAAAAAACCATATCTAACTAATCTCTATGAAAATTTAGCTTTGTATACTGTTTTTTCTTTTATTATTTATTGCAATTCTACAAGTAATTAGTTGCTCTTACCTACTAATTTAAAATTATCATCACATCTCAAATGTGATGACAAACACTTCTAACTTGTACTTAGCACCATGAGGCCATCTTATCATGTGTATATGTTTGTTTACTAAAACCTCAAAAATATTGAGCAAATTCTTTGTTTTAGAGAAGATAGTATTGATTCTTAATACAATTCCTTATATATATATATATATATATATATATATATATATATATATATATATATATATATATATATATATATATATATATATATTGTGGAAAACATCCCAAAGGGGATGCCACTTTCGGGTAAGACCCAAGGAGACAGGGGTATCCATTCCACCAAAATCGCCCAAGGCACGAACCTTGCCTACCACCTTTGACATACTCAAGGAGCAAACAAACACACAATAAGATTAAAATAAATAAATAAAAATAAAAATAATAAAATAAAATAAAAAACATGCTCCTTGAGTGTGTCAAAAAGATAAAGCACAACCAAACACACACACAATAAGATAAACAAAACCACAACACGAACCACAAAGAAAAAACACAAGAACAACAAAACAAAACACAAACATGACAAAAACAACATAACACTACAAAGACATAACCAACAAAAACATGAAAAACAAAAACAACCAAAACCTATTAAAAATAAAAATAAAAAAACAACCAACAAAAGATAATAAACAAAAACAAAAAACATAGAAAACACTCACACACAAAAACACGAATTAACACAAACATACAGAAACACAAGAACAAGAACAACAAAAACACAAGAACAATAACAAAAAACATAAAAAAAAAACACAAAACAACAAAAACACAAGAACAACAAAAAACAACACAAAGAACACAAAAACAAAACAAAACAAAAACACACACACACACCTCAAAAAACTAAACAAAAAACAAAAAAGGAAAAATAAAAAAAAATGAACATAACAATGACCTTTCTAGACCAAAAGACTTTAAGGCAAGAATCAACAGAGGAAACAAAAGATAAAATAATTTGAGCTAGGCAACTAAAATACCTTGAACGAACCAAATAGAAACAAAAAGAAAGCAAGAAGAAACTAGGTACCTTCAGAACTGGAGCCATCCAAATAAATGATAGAAATAAGAGATTTCCTTAGTTGCAAAGCCCACCATCTAGGAGGGTGGCCATAACAAGTAAGATCACCTTTGTCCAAAGCCCAATTAGCTAAAGCATCAACACTCTCATTTTGATCTTTGACCACATGATTGTAATCAACTTTCAAAAATCTCATCTGGATTAATTGAATCTTCTCATATGAAACTCTACCAATTCCTCCCACACTAGCTTTTCTAGGGTTCCCTCTAGAGGCTCCATAAGTATTGACTTTTCCAAAATCCTTAGGAGGAGGTTGCCAATTTCTTGTCCTATCCATCTTACAAATACTCACATTCCCTTTAAGTTGGTTGCCCTTAGAATATTTAATATTTAATCTTTGCATCACTTGATCCCATATTTGGTGGGAGTTTTGGGGGTGATTAAGGAGTTGATGGACTAATTCAACTAAGTTGGCTATGATTTTTTACCAAATATAGTGAATATCCTTCCTATCTTGATTAAAAATTTGGTTGTTCCTTTAATTCTAGATATTCCAAAGAAGAATGGTAGAACCCATCCAAACTAACTGCCTAATAAAGTGATCAACACCCTATTGATTAGGCCAATCCCTCTAAATTTGTTCAAAACTAAAAAAATTGGACCATTGTAAGCCAAGTAAAGAGGTCATTCTCCTCCAAAGCTCATAGGCTAAAGTACACTCAATAAAAATATGGTTGGGAGTTTCTACATTCTCTCGACACATTTCACATCTAAAAGGGCCATGAAAACCACGCTTCATAAGTTGCTCACTAGTAAGAACCCTATGATGCAATACAAGCCAAGTAAAGAACCTCACCTTAGGCCAGAGCTTTTGATCCCACAACTGAGAAAAGATGTCAGAATATTGGTTGGGATTATTATGGCATAAGATCAAATAAACTTGAGCAACTGAATACTCACCCTTAGCAGTGTTGTTCCATCCAAAATAATCTTTTTCATGGGACCAAGAGAGAGATCTCATATGAAGGATGTCTTGGATATCTTGTCTTTACCTTTTTGGGATTTGAATAGGCCAGTCCTCAATAGGGATCCAATATCTACCAATATTTGAATTACCAATATGGTACCGATAGTAATTAGCCACCTTTATCCAATTAACTCGGTGAAGCTCCTCCATCCAAGGCCTCCAATCGGGAAACTAAGTTATCAAAGGCTTGTGACCATCCCAAGAATTTGTCCAAAAATTTGTCTGTTGACCATTATGAATGATCCAAAATAAATTTTTCTTTATCAAATCCTCACCAGTCTTAAGAACTGCTAAAATGGGAGAACCTTTGGCAGGAAGTTGATAGCAAACAAGGTCTTTAGGACTTTTGTTCTCAGCATATTTAGCATGGATATTATTGACCCAAACAGCATTGGGGTTATGCAACATCCTCCCATATAATTTAGTAGCTAAAGCTTTGTTGTTATTAATAGAAGACTGGAATCCTAACCCCCCGTCATTCTTAGGAAGACATAAAGTGTCTCATTTCATCAAGGCCCATTTTCTTTTCTCCTTAGTACCACTCTAGAGGAATCGATGACTGATTTGATCCAGTTCTCAAAGAACAACCTTTGGGATATTCAACACGAAAGAAACATAAATAGGAATAGCTTGAAGGACTGATTTTACCAAGGTGATTCTACCCCTAGAAGAAAGCCACATGTTGGTCCACTTTCCAATTTTCTTCTTGACTTTATCCAACAACCAATTCCAATATTTTTTTCTGCCTTTGAATATTGATGGGAATACCTAAATAAGTGATCTAAAGGAAGGTATTATTATATCTTAATTTATCCAAGACCATGGATTCTTGGTTGGCAGAGCAATGAAAGAAAATAACTTTAGATTTGTCTTCATTGATCAACTGCCCAATAGCCATAGAAAAATAGCTAGTGATTTGCTTAATATTAGAAGCTTCCTTAACTGTAGCTTTACCTAAAAGAGTAGAGTCATCAACAAATTGAATAAGAGAGATAGGTCTAGCTCCATGATAAATGCTAACTCCATCAAGGGTTTTTTTTTCCCTCTTTTTGGTTATAGTCCTACCCAAGCATTCAGCAACAATGATGAATAAATAAGGGGATAACGGGTCACCTTGCCTAATACCTTTGGAAGCTGGGAACGACTGAGAAGGTCTACCATTGATAAGAACTAAGTAGGAAAATTAAGAGATACATCCCATAATCCAATCCTTAGAGAAACCAAATTACCTCAAAACTTTGATAAGGAAGTGCCAATCCACTCTGTCATAATCTTTGGATAAGTCTAACCGAATGAACATGGAAGGATATTTTTGCATATCCATGGAATGGATGGCTTCTTGAGAAAGAACTATCTCATCTACTATTTGACACCCTTCCACATAACCCCCTTGTTCATGGGAAATAATCTTATGCAAAAGAGGCTTCAACCTTTCTACCATGATCTTAGTAATGATTTTGAGAAGAACATTACATAAAGCAATAGGTCTAAAAGCTGAGATATGATCAACCTCTTGAGCTTTTGGAACAAAAGCAATATAAGTTTTATTGATAACCCTCAAAATTTCTTTGGCTTTCCTGGCTTCTTCCACCACCTCTAATAAATCATAATGAAGGATATCCCAAAATTCTTGGTAGAACTCAATGGGAAAACCATCAGGACCTGGGGTTTTCTCTTTTTGCATTTTAAAAACTACCTTTTGAAGCTCATTGATAGTAATAGGATCAGTCAAAATATATTTCTCCTTAGTAGTGATAAGAGAAGGGATTGCTTGAAGAACATTTTGTTGAGAAGCTGAGTCAAGAGGAGTAGCAGAAAAAAGATTGGAAAAGTAATCGATAACAATAGAGTTCATGCCATCCCAAGTATAGACAACATCTCTAGAATCTGATTTCAGGGAAGAAATAAAGTTGTGAGATCTTCGAGCTAGAAGAAATTTGTTGAAGAAATTTGTGTTTCGATCTCCTTCTTTAAGCCATTGAATTCTAGATTTTTGCTTCCATAAGAGTTCTTCTCTTTTTTACCATTCCTCTAACTGAGTTGTGAGTTTAATTTCATCTACACTTCTATTCTATGTGAGGCCATCTAAACGGATTTTCTTATTCAAATTTTCAAGTTGAGCAATAACTTCATGTTTTTATGAACATCCCCAAACTCCTTCCAGTTCCAAGTCTTGATTTTGGATTTAATGTATTGTAGTCTTTTGGCAAAACAAAACATCTTAGTCCCATACCTAGGCTTACCTTCCTTCCACCATTGTTGCACACGAGGTCTAAAGGAACTATATCTGAGCCACATTAATTGAAAACAAAAAGGAGAGAAACTCACATTGGTTTTCCACATTTCCACCATGATTGGCCGATGATCCGAACCAACATTGTTAAGAGTCTTCACTTTAGGAATGTGACCATGGATTAAGAAATTTTTAGAGAGCAAAAACCTATCCAATATCTCCATTATACAAGCTAAGCCTTACCTTATGTTAGACCAAATAATAAGGCCATTATCTTGTTGGATGTCCACAAGATGAAGGTTTACTATATATTCTCTCATGAGGTCAGTGCTTTTGTCCAAATTTCTATTTCCCCCTATTTTCTCATCAAGAGAGAGGATGGTATTGAAATCTCCTCCGATCAAGATCCAAGCTTTAGGAAAATGAGATATAATATGAGTTATATCCTTCCACTGTCTTTTTTTTTCCTCCAAAGCAGTCGAAGCAGAAACAGTAATGCAGAGCATAAGTTGGTTGGAATATCTACTTTGAATAGCTATAGCCAAAAGACCTCAACTGCCAACCATATGGTGAATAACTACCTCTTTTGGGTCCCAAAGACAAGCAATACCACTAGAAGTCCCTTGGGAACTGAGGGAAACCAATTTTCCAGTTGGCCAAATTTTACTAGCAATTGAGTCCATGTTCTCCATTGAAATTTTTGTTTCTTGAAGGAAAACAAGATGTGATGATTTATCTGAATCATTCTTCTAATTTAATTTTATTTTGAAAGACTCCCTTTGAGTCCTCTAATATTCCAAGTGATGATCTTCATTAATACCATGGCTAAAAAAATTGGGAAGGGCATTAATCTTACCTTCCTCTACAAGCTTTTCACCTTCTTTTACCATATGATATTGATTGGTCTTGCGACCTGCCTTTTGATTAGAATCCATCTTCAGTTTTTTTTTTCTTGTTTCTTGACTTATTCCAATTGAATATGAGTTGGCTTCTAACCTTGAATAATGCTCGTACACAGCCAAAAATTTACTAGAGGGTTCAATATAGTCTATATTGGGACCTGTATTATTTGAATTTTTGACATTTAAAAGATTGTTTTTCTTGTGTAAATTTTCTTCCTTTTTTTTTCTGTTGAAAACCTTTGATTTATTGGTTTGTATCTGAAAGGAATGATAATCAGATCATTCCAAGTTGCAAGGATCTCAAGTGTTAACATAACACCACATTTAACCAAAACAAGAATCTAAAAGCAAATTGATAGCATAAGCTTACAAATGGATATGCAAAACATTGAGCAACAATATCATGTATAATATATGAATAATGAACTTCCTCTACTCAATGATTACAATGAAGGTGCCTTGCTTATATATGCAAGGATGATCAACCATAGCAGTAGGATCAAGCTAAGGACAAATATCCATCGTACAAAATGAATATGTGATATGGTCCATTGATATGTAACCACTATGGGAGAAAGAATGTCAACCCTCCAAATGTAACCCCTAGGAATAGTCAAACCTAAAAATATCCCCATAGTATCTAAGAAATAAATATGTAACATCTCATAATATCTAAATAATATAAATGAAATATCCACACA
Source organism: Wollemia nobilis (assembly GCA_028583015.1). Lineage (NCBI taxonomy): Eukaryota > Viridiplantae > Streptophyta > Pinopsida > Araucariales > Araucariaceae > Wollemia > Wollemia nobilis. The sequence continues at coordinate 3,084,563 of JAQPPZ010000927.1, forward strand.
TAAGTGGGTGGGGAAAAATACATGGAATAACTAAATAAAAATAAATAAATTACCTAGGTGAACATGAGCTACGGTAAACAACCTACTCTAACACCCCCCTCAAGTGAAGCTAGGTGCCAAAAAGTAAAGTGGCATATCCACAATACGAGTCCCGACAACAAGGCCTGATTAGGTACTCATGTACAATGTGTATCCAGAAGCTCCTAAACCAGAAGGTGGAAAACCATGTGGAAAAAGAACCATCCAAGTAGAAAGAGAGAAGAAAAAGTAGGAATGGAGCCAAGGAGTGCTCCCAACACCCCCCTAGGATGACAAGCTCTATGAATAAGTCCTATGAAGAAGTGGATGCCTCTGCAATGAACAATATGTCTCCCATGAGGAAGAAAGTAGCCATGAAGCATCCACCGAATGTCTTCCCACTCCAAGTGAGTGTGAGAAGATGGGAACAAAATGTATAATGATGACGTATAATCCTTCAAACTGATTTGAAGTGAAGAATTGTCACCAATGAATTATGAAATGAATATCCAAGAATGTAGAAGCCCAAACCAACACCAAAATTTGGTAGAATATAGTCCCAATCAACATCCAAAAGATCAATGTGCACAAAACCATGAGTGTGCAAAAGTGGAAGAGATGTATGAAGAGCATCCATAAAGGAAGAATCACCAATGTCTTGCTACATAAGTGATGATGAGCCCATGGAAGCAACGATAGAAAGAAGTGGAGGCTTAGAAGCCTTAAAAGAATCAACATGGTCTTTAGGATCTCCAAGTGAGAGTCCAAATGAAGACAAAATCTTTATATCCAACTCCTGTACAAGTACATCATCCAATGTGAAAGAAATAGGAGAAGAAAATGGTGGACAAGGTGGCTCACTCAAAGAAAGGCACACCAAAAAAGGGTCCACAAAGGAAGAAGTACATGGAGGAGATACAATGTATACATCATCATCAAATAAATGAGTGAGCTCCTCATACATGTCAAGAGAATCACATGTGTGACTCTCAATGAAGAGAGAGGTAACACCATCCAAGAAGTCATATGTATGTAAGGTTGTAACATGCCATGAAATCTCTGCTTTATATGCTGCAACATCAACATGATCATTAACATAAGACAAGTGTGAAGATGTATCCTGTAAAATATCTGAAGCAGGTACTATAGCATCAACCTCATCATCCAAAACATCATGAGATAGTGACTCCAAAAACAAAGATGCAATGTCACAAATGATGTCCTCCATGCAAGCAATTGTAAGAGAAGGTGCCTTGGGTAAAAAAATTCTTTTCAACATATGATAAGCAAGGTGATGTGTGTTCTTGTGAACTCCAATAAAATTTTGAAGCTCTCCACAAACTGAATAATAAAGCATGTTAGAGATCCTTAAATTATTCATGAACCATGTCCTATACTCCTTATCCTTCACCATTGGTTTGGGTTTTGGAGTTATGAACAAAGGATCCAAACCTTCACTCTGACATAATGAACAAAGTACCGTAAACCATGCTTCAAAAGTTTCAACATTTGTGTCTATGCTAAGTTTAAAAAAGAAAGTTTCCAAGATGTCCTCAAAAGTTGAAGAGACCCCCCAAAATCATTTGCCATTATAATATGAGAGGTCTAGTGTGATGTCACAAGGTGGTGTAAAATACCACAAAATCACATAAATGCACAAATGAAGCTCCTAAACTCTTAAAAATCTCCAAATAAATTCCCCAAAGAAAACCCTCCTTCAAACTAAGTGCCTCAATGAGGAAGATTGGCATAAGACGATGCACCACAACAAAGCAAGGGAATTCAAAGAGGACTCCTCAAGCACAATAATGTGTAGGCTCCACAAATACTGAACACCAAGTAAGCTAATCACAAAGGTCCAAACTAAGTGGACAAACAACAAATGAAGGAAGATGGGACTTTATAACAATAGTCCATATACCGATTCAAGTGCAAAAACCTTTTTCACAATGCAATATTGAGAGTGCAGTCATAAAATAATTATAAATGTCTAAATACAAATCCAAAAAATCTAAAATTTTACAAACATATCAGAAAAATGATTTTACAGGCCTGGAAAAAGTTTTGCTAAGCAACTCCCAATATTTCTCCTGAAATTATGAGTTTACTAAAAATAGTAAAATCAATGTAACTGTCAGACTGTAGCTCTAAATTATATGAAATTTTATGGGAAGGTCTATAATATTATTTTATACATTTTTTAAAAAAATCTGCAACAAATTAGAATTTTTTATGAAGATATACAGAGATTACTAAACAATTACATGTTTTTGTAAAATCAAGATATCTTGAAGAATACTTATCCAAATGAGCTAAAATTTTGTGCACAACTCAAATGAATATATCTACAGAACTCCACAAAATTTCATGGAAAAATAGAATTTATATCAGGAGATACATGCAAAATATAAAAACGGGCTAGGTTGGTGACCCTGCCAAAAAAGGAAATTCCCAAGAAGAAAAATGCTTAGGACAAATCCAAGGGAATGAGGCTATTGCAATATGGGCAGAAGAGATTTTAGGAGGCTGGTAATTATCTTAAAATTGAAGGAGAGACACAAACTAGCCAAAAAACTCCACCAAGTACCCGATCACAAAAACTGAAGCTTCCACACCAATCTTCGAACCTGCAAGAGAAACAACTGCACAACAATCACAAATGGATGACTACAACACCTATCGCTCTGATACCATGAAAGGAATGATAATCAGATCATTCCAAGCTGCAATGATCTCAAATGTTAACAGAACACTACATTCAACCAAAACAAGAATCTGAAAGCATATTGAAAGCATAAGCTTACAAATGGATATGCAAAACAATGAGCAACAATATCATATATAATACATGAATAATAAACTTTCTCTACTCAATGATTAAAATGAAGGTGCCTTGCTTATATAGGCAAGGATGATCAACCATAGTGGTAGGATCGAGCTAAGGACAAATATCCACCGTACAAAAGGAATATGTGATATGGTCCATAGATATGTAACCACTATGGGAGAAAGAATATCAACCCTTCAAATGTAAACCCTAGGAATAGTCAAACCTAAAAATATCCCCATAATATCTAAGAAATAAATATGTAACATCTCATAATATCTAAATAAGATAAATGAAATATCCACACATAAGTGGGTGGGGAAAATACATGGAATAACTAAATAAAGAGAAATAAATTACCTAGGTGAACATGAGCTAAGGTAAACAACCTACTCTAACACCCCCCCTCAAGTGAAGTTAGGTGCCAAAAAGTAAAGTGGCATATCCACAATATGAGTTCCAGCAACAAGGCTTGATTAGGTACTCATGTACAATGTGTATCAAGAAGATCCTAAACCAGAAGGTGCAAAACCATGTGGAAAAAGAACCATCCAAGTAGAAAGAGAGAAGAAAAAGTAGGAATGGAGCCAAGGAGTGCTCCCAACAGTATCTGAGTTCTTCCCTTCATCTTTAAATTGTGTTTCTAAGATTTTTGTTTCTATTATTTCATCTTCTTCACTTGGGACATCATTTATGGAAAGGATTTCAAACATATTAGTAGATGGCTTTGATTGATCCTTCATAAACTAGTTTTTTCTTTGGGTTCTTCTTCTTAGGCATTTGGAAACCTGTTGAGTTTATATCTTCTTTCTTTTGATCATGAATTTTATTTGGGTAAGCACTAGCCAAATGACCATATTTGTGGCAAATTCTACAACAAAAAGGAATATTCTCATAGTCCACTACTTGCTCCCAAGTGTCTTCTCCAAATTGTAATGTGATATTTTTAGGTAGGGGTTTGTCAAAATCCATTAAAACACAAATTCGAGCATATATAATATGTTCAAAATTTTGAGTACAATCAATAGTCATCATAAAAGTTCCTAAAGAGTTTCCAATTGAAGAAAAAATAGTAGGATTCCAAAATTCAATAGGGAGGCCAAAAAGTCTAACCCACACGGGAGCTATAGAAGGCATCTCTTCTTTGAATTTAAATTTAGTATGTCAGGGCTTCATGAAAAGCTCTGCCCTTCCAAAAACCAAGGGACCCCCTTGAAAAGTTTTCTCTTTATCTTCATTATTAGCAAATAAAACAAGAAAATAACCATTTGGATAAATAGATATTTGTAACTCACCTTTAGTTTTCCAGCTTTTTGCAGCCCAGACTTTGAAAGAAGATAGGCTCGGACGAAAACCCACAAACCGACAAATTAGTCCTCTTTTTTTTCAAATCTTCAATGCCAGTCTGAATGTTACCCATATCAAGCTTAACAATAAGAGTTCTATCAGTTGCTTTAAGACATCCTGACTCTGTTTTCTTGGGATCAATTTTAGGATTCTTGGGATCTATTTTAGGCATTCTTAGGGGTTTATGGGAAGCCCTAAGATTAATATTAGCATTGGGTTGAGGTTGTCCACCATGAAGGGCATCCCTAAAATTTATTTTTGGGGCTGAGTCTTCGAAATTCTTACCCTTGACAAGGGTTTTTGCAGTAAAATTATTTTGTAGGTGCACCTTAGCACTAGATTCACTTGAGATCTGAGCCATTTTTTGATCAGTTGCTTGAAAATTATTTCGTGATCTCTTTAATCATTGCCCTAGACACTGTGGAAAGGTATGGTTTTCACTTTTATTTTGTGCAACAAATTGGAAGTCGTTGTCACTCAAGTTCATAATATGATTTGTTGAAAGATATATTTCTAACCCATATTAGATCCCCTACAACATATCCTACTAAAATATTGAGTATAAACCACAAATATATTGGCCTCTAGGGCCCAAAGGCCCTAAAAACCAATCTTTGGAGCTGCTTGCACTCAATCCAGATGAAACCCTCGCACAATCGCTTACCAAAAATATTGTTCACACATAGGGATGTGCTAGTATTTGTGTTATTTTAAATGATCTGAAAATTGATGGAGACGTTCTAGGGTTTTTCAAGCATCTACCCTCAAAATTTTGGCTCAATCTGAGTCCGGATGAGTGAAATATGGTCGAAACAAGTTCAACAGTTTGGGCAATCCTAAGAAAAACGTCCCTCCTCAATCAACCATCCAATAAAAGCTTATATCTACAATTCCTTTTATATGCTCTTTTTAAAAGTTTACATATTTAAATTTTATCTTGATCCATTTTTAAAACTAATTTTAGCATTTAAACTAGACAATTATATTTGATTACATTGTTGATCTTCCTTAATCTTGCACAAATTCCTCAATCTTAGACTAATAATGGCTTCTTCATTTATTACTTATTGTTTATCCTTTTCTCTCTATATATTAGCCTTTCAAGTCCACCCATGTTTGAGAAGGTTATACAATTGTCCCTTCCCAAGAAATGAATTTTCAACTTTTATTCATAAACACCAATTTGCCTACAAAGCCTAAAAAATTTCAAGGTAAATAACAAGTTTTTTTTCTTGTTTTCCCTCTTGGTATGTGGTTAGGGATTAATATTTATTTATCCTTAGGCTACATCTACGACTTAGATAAATACTTACTATTCTCATCTATAAGAATAACATTTGTGGGAGGGATCTTTCTCTTATGTCCTCCATGTGAGGTGTCATTCATATATGATGAAGTTGTCTTGACACTTTATATGTAATTCTTAAACAAATGTGATGCGGGTTTGATTTCAAGTTACACATCTTATGTAATTCCAAGTTATATGTAATATAAGATTCCCTCATATACTAAATTTAAGGACACTTAAGCAATCACAATTAGGAAGGTAAGAAGTCATAATGAAAATTTTCTAATTTATTTATTTTATTTGCTCATGTATAAATAGGTACATGATGGAGAAAGAATGAAACTAAAATATGAAGGTGTGAAAGTTGTGATAGAAGTCACTTTTAAAATTTGGAGGATTTTCGTATTGTTTTGTTATAACCCTACATAGAAATAATTTGAACAATTTGTTTTCAAAGTTTATTCATGGAGTTTTTTTTACCTTGGTTTCATCCTCAAAATTTATTGTCTCAATCTATATGATTATTTTGTATATGCAATGTTAAATAATAAATTTCTTAGTTTACTATTTTGTATATAATGTTTATCTTGCTATTTTCTTTAGATGTATCATCTTCAATAGGTAAAATCAATGGGTTAATAGATTTCTTTTTCACATGTTATACTGTGTTATCTTCACTAAATGAATTATCTCCACCAAGTTGCATCATAGGTTTTATTGCATTTTATGTAAGAAGTTTAGATTACAATATTTTTCAAATATTTTGAATTGAATTCATCACATGTGTTTGTTTGGATTGGATAATATAAGCTATATAGTTTCAAGAACTTTTTAATGTTGAAAACTTAAAATAATTCAAAAATATTTATATAACAATTTACATTATATAAGTTCATAACTTAGTTTTAAATGTTTTAGACTCTTAATTTTTAAGAAGCATTTTAAATAATGAGATTTATACAAGTTTAAATTTGTAGAACCAACATACCCTTTTCATAAGCATGTAACTGACACAAGCTAACTCAAAAAAAAAAAAATGTAACTGATGATTATGCATCTATTACTGAGTTTGTGTCCTAAACTCTATGAACTAAAACAACACAACTAAGGCAATGGCCTTCCTTCAACTCTTTGAAATATGGTTTAGGATGACTCCTATGTTAGGTTGTGATAAAGGTTGCCAAGCAGTTTTTTATCAGGGTTTGATTCATGAAGACCTTCTTTATAGAGATACAAGTTAAAAGTTGATGTATCTGGTAGTCTTTTATTTCAATACAAAGAAAGTTTTATATTTGAAACTTGTTATAAAAAGCAAAATATAAAGATAAAATAATAAATGAAACTACTTAAACTATATAACTCTTCCTTATTCATTAAGGGAGTATGCGTACAAGGTACACCCTTTTCTCTAACTAAAACTTTATACTAAGGGAAAAAAAATTAACATATCCAATAGGAAAATCAAAGAAAGAGAGACAAATAAAAAGAAAGAGAAAGAGAAAGAGAAAAAGGGAAAAATATAGATATTACCAATGGAATCCAAACAGTAATAGTCTTGGACAAGGGAAGTAAAAAGGTGCTCAAGGCAGAGGAAAATGATGATAATGAAGACCATGTTGAGTTTGAGAACAAAGATCTTCCTATCCTATGTGGTGTTATGGGATTTTAATCTAGTTGCTTATGGATGTTTTGCTCTTTTGAGTTCTTGTTTGACTTATTTCACTTTGTGGTCTACTGCACTTTGAAATGTTTTAGTTTTATGAATTATCTTGTTTGTGATGTCTCATTTTTGTGATTGTTAGTAAATGGACGAGTGTTTTCTTGTAAAAGATTTAGGCCTCTTTCAAAACCCTTTCTTCCACCTTAATAAAAAAAAATTAACATATAATTTTACATATTTTAGAAAAAAAAAGACATACAAGAATAAGGTGTAGATTAAATTTAAAAAGTTCAATTTACCTAAGTTATGTAATGTTTTATCTCTTTAATTGAATCAAACAAAAATACGGAACTTCCATAATACTACCATATCATGCTATCTGGAAATCAAAGGCGCCTTCATCAATGCCAATGTACTTAATGGCCTATCTCCAACCCGTTTGACCAAAACAATCAAATAGAAACTCTAGGGAAGGAAATAAATGCTTGAAGAAACTTAAAATAAGTACATGTTTTTAACAAATTTTCCTGATCACTAGTTTTTGCGTGTTAACTATGGATTCAAAATATAAGAGGAATACTCAGAAAATTAGAATCATAGAAATAAAGAACCAATTTGAGTAAGACAGAGTTAAACACAAATATGTAATCTGTAAAGCTTCACTCTTCACGATCAGGAAGAAGAATATTTACAAGCCATCACTAGGTTTTCTGTAGGCTGTGCTGAAAATAGAATGCAAAATGAATCCACTAAATCATGCATGTCCTCCATAGTTGCTATCAAATAAGCCATCTCTAGGTTGGTTGAAAATATGTCGAGTCTTTCAATGTGCAGAAATTGGAAGCCAATGAAAGACTGCATTTTCTAGAAGTTACATTCTCAAACTGTGCAAAGACTTTACAATTGCTTAATAGCAATGTACAGACTCAGCTGGCCAACAAAGAAACAAAGATGCTGAATAAGGAACAGATGAAACAAGTTGTGCATGCCTAACAACAAAGCCCACATGAAGAATCTTAGACAGGGCCTATGTAGGAATGATGTTTTCTGAAACCAGCTGTTTTTTCATCAATTTCATTATAAACTTTTGTTCATGACTCGAAATATGAACAAAAATAGCCCACCTTTACAGCAATTATAGACCAGTCACCGGAAAGTTTTCAATTGCAAGATATCTTTTCGCTTCAAACAGTGTAAAATTCAAAACGCAATACTTCCAAATTTCCATCTCTTTGTCATTGTAACTTCATCTGATAATGTTAAAATAAATTCTTCAAGCAAAACACTGCAACCCAGCAGTAGGATCCGTGAAAGCATTTACCTTCTCGTGACCTTAAAATCATTGCTGGTGATTGGTGATAATTGTTATAGCCTTGATTTTTGTACACATACAAAAACAAAGAAGTAAGAAAGAGATGTCAAGACCCACTTTAACACACATTTACCTTCTCGTGACCTTAAAATCATTGCTGGTGATTGGTGATAATTGTTATAGCCTTGATTTTTGTACACATACAAAAACAAAGAAGTAAGAAAGAGATGTCAAGACCCACTTTAACACAATCTCCCATTAACTAAAATATAAATGAAAATAGTTTTTTTAAGTTAACCCTATGAAAATTAACTTTTAAAATCATAAAATCTAAGTTGACCATAAACCTTACACAAAAAAATTATCATCATAACACCTAAGTCCTGTATGATCTTCCTAGTATCCTATTCTTGTATTGTTCAACTTTTTGACCTATAAGGAATCTTGTTTTTCTGGACCTATAGAGAATCTAGATATTGCAAGCATTTGTTTTATTTTGTTCCTAATCATCGTTATAAAGCTTTCAATGGTATTACAACTCTCATCTATATATATAAAAAACAATTTTTAAATATTAGCTTAGAGGGAGAGGGAAACAATCTCTTTCCTAGTATTTTTTTTTTTTTTTTAATTAATTTTAAAATAAAATTCTTATCTATTTTTTAAGCTAATTATTTTAATTTTAGAATATAATATATGGAAGGTGCAACATTCTATGTACAATCACAACCAATTTATCAATTTACTCACAGTCTCAAATCTAATTTTATTTTTTATTTTTATTATTTTTTTGGTTACATAGATGAGCTAGTTACAATCACAATTTTTAGTAACTGCCAGGGCAGCTGGCAGGGTTCAAACTATCATTGAAGGCTTCCAACACACCCATCATCTCGTTAATGGTAACCCGGCGTGAGATGGGGACCGTCGGACGCACAAGGTTCGCACTGTCTTCATCAGTTTAGTTCAACACGTGGTATGAAGGAGACCGTCGGACAAGCAGGAAATAGATCATCATCATCAATTAGATACAACACGCAGAGGAGTCGAATCGGGCTACTGGCTATGCATGGGCACGCCCATGGGATTGGAACCTATCTTCTCAAATCTAATTTATAAAGTGTTCTTTTATCTTAAACAACATCACACTTTTATATATTATTTAAAGAACTTAATTGGAAGTGGAAATTTAGATTTATGTATGTTTATATTTTTAAATATTTTTATTTTTATGAAGTTTTAATTACATAAATACATTGATGATTGGTTTGTAATTTCAAGGTCTCAGTCGATACATGTTTTTCAATATAAATATTTAGAAAACTATCTATCAATTGTAGTTCAACTTATTTTGTTTGTGTATCAATGAGGAAGGAAACAAGTGGAAGTCTCAATATAGTACACAAGGTATGTGTTATTATTTGACTATTTGAGTAATGTATGGTCAATGTTATCATGTAGCCATGAGAGGCATTTTATTGAAACAAGCAAAATTTGATATAGTAATATTGTAGAAGCTATAAAAACATGAACATAGCCCTTATTTTATTGATTTTTTCATCTCAATTCCAATGGACACTAATAAGCAAGGAAACTTATCAAGCTTAGAAGGAAAATAATGTAATGTCCACAAATCTTATTATTTTTAATCTGTCTATAGCAAGTTTTATACTTCTCTACCTCAAATTAATGTGTTAAGCACAATCAAAAGATCTAATATTTTTATAATCTTCCAATTCAATTTGATGTGAAATGCATTAGTAAAATGCTTTTAAAATCTCTTGTACATATTGTAATGAGCACAAAAGAATATATCTTCTCTACAGTCTATTGTTTGAATGTTAGGTATAATTCATTTCCTCCTAAAAATTATATAATTCTAACAATGTACATAACTCCAAAATAAAATAAAAGGCTTGAGAAAAACATAGAATACATTAGAGTACAAAGACTAACATACACATATATAAATATTTTATATTGAACATCGTTTACAAATATTTACACATATCGACGCTCGTTCGAGCAAACACAAGAGAAATCGACCTCACAACCACATGGATGATAATAACTAGGCAACTGCCATTACACCAAATGGCATTCGACACACATATATAAATATTATATAAAAGAGATAGCATATATATTAGAGATATATACCATCAATTATTTGATAAAAAAACTTTTGAACTTTCTATGTTATCTATGGTTAATGTTTTTGTATTGAACTCTTCAAGCACTATTGTTTAGTTTTCTTGATACGATAAGCAGGAAATACCATTATTTGATTTTACTAATTTTTATATTTTACCTCTAAATTCTTAGATTTCATAAGACCTCTTAACTAAATTTTGACCTAGTCTTATTGTTGGTCCCTACATGTAGGGTTGTTAGCTCAAAAATACAAAAGAAATTTATATTTTTGAACTATGTGTCCCCTAGTTATGGCCATGATGGTTCAGAAGGAATTTTTTTTTTTTTGGATTTAATAGCTATTTTTTTCGGTAAATAGTGTAGCTTATATTAAAGGGTTTTTCCTAGATCCCAAAACCAGTAGTTACAAAACCCTCAAAGGAGGCTAGCAGCTTAGAAGACTAAACTTTAAAAAAGTGTTTTCGTACATTGATAAACACTCTTCACTAGACATTGATTAAATGTTGATCAGCCTAATAGCAAACACCCCAAACAGTATTGACGTAGATAATATATGGACAAGACCCCAAACATGATTGATGCAGATAATATATGGACAACGAACACCCAAAACAACATTGATGCATATAATATATGTAAATTTAAAATAACCCTCATGAAACAAACCCGAGTAAGGACCCAGAGAACCAAAAACAAAAAAAGACTCATGGCCCTCCATCATGCGTTAGCCACCTTCTTCTTCACAGTGCTTTCCTCAGTATTTTTGATCTGCTTCAGATTCCCACTAATGTTGTCAAGAGTACTAATAAGGCTACTGATGAGGATGTTGGAAACCTGATGATGAATCTTCTGCTCCGGTGCTTCGCTGTTGATTTGCCCACTCTTGGTTGGCTTCATTGACAATGTTTGAGGGTGGATTGTTATCCCATATAGTCAAGGAATTTTGACTGATTCCCATGTTTGCTAAGAGGTCAGCCGATCTGTTTGTCTTCCTGTACACATGTCTGCATATCACACTGCCCTGTATTCTGATCATGTTTTTGGCTTCCCTAATGACATTCATGACCTTCCACGAAGGATTAGAGTTGTTGTTGATATAATCTATGATGTTTAGAGAGTCTCCTTCTATTTTTTAGTTTCCTTTGTACTTTTGGATGATGGTGAGACCTCTCCACAAGGCATGGACTTCTGCTACGTGATTAGTTTGAATTCCTAGGTTCTCTGCAAAGGTGACCATAATCTTACCACTGCTATCTCTGATCAGTCCTCCTGCCCCTGCCATTCCTGGGTTTCCTTTAGAAGCTTTATCAAAATTGAGCTTGAGCCATCCTATCAGGGGGTTTCCATGAAGAGGTGTGGCTTGCGTGGGTATGAGTGACACGAGGATTATCTTCCCTGGGGATATTAATATTATTGAACAAAAAAAGCTCCAATCCCACATCAAGGGGTTTCGTGTAAGGGGTGAGCCAGGAGTTCTCTATGGAAAAGTTGATGATTTTAATAGCAATGGAGGTAGGATCCTTGGGAGTGTTAGAGAACACCCTGTTGTTTCTTTCTATCCATACCTACCATAATAAATGGTGGGTGCACATTTTCCATAAAGATTTCAGTCAAAGATTTTTGAAAGGATTAGGCCACTAAGTGAAAAACTCTGTCAAGGAGTTGGGTTGGACCCAGTTGATGTGGAAACTGGACAGTAGGTTACTCATCACAACATATGAGAAATCACATTTAGTGAAAATATGGTTGACGGATTCCCAAGCCTTATAGCACATGTGGCATCTATTGGGTACCATCATCCCCCTCTTGATGAGATTATCAGTGGATAGAATCTTGTTTTGAATTACCAACCAAGAGAAAACTGCCACTTTAGGTATGAGGTGCTTGATCCAGATTTGGCTAAGGGAAAAGGATCTTGTTGTGGATTGAGGAGAAGTTGGTAGGCATATTTAACAGATAAACATCCATTGTCTATTTCTTTCCAAATTAGAAGGTCTTCTCTTCCATATATCGGGATCACTGTAGTATTCAACATAAAAGCCAAAGCCCTCGTTGCCCTGGTTATGTGCCCATCATTTGATTTAATGTTGAGGTCTTTCCAAATTTTAGACCCATTGATGTTTTGTATGAAGTCTGCTACTTTACTACCTATGGTGTCGTCAAGGATGGGTTTTAGCATAGATAACTCATCATCTTCAACTAGGGGCTGATCACTAACCCACCTGTCTGTCCAAAAGTTTATGGCAGTACCTGTTCCCAGTTGTCACCTTGAACCTTTCTGGAGAACTTCTCTGACTTGAATAATTGACTTTCAAAAAGTTGATCCCTCTTTGGGGATATCTTCATCAATGAATTCTTTGTGTTGAAGGTACTTCCTCTGTATTATTGACACCCATTCTACGTTGAAACTTGTGTGAATTTTCCAATCTTGCTTAGCCAGCAGAGTAGTGTTCATATGCTTGATTCTTCTAAGTCTCATTCCCCCTTGATTTTTTGGCCAACAAACCTTTTCCCATCCAACCAAATGAATCTTTTTTTTCTCCTCTGTGCCGCCCCACAGGAATATTTTTTGTATTTGTTTGATTTGGGCGTAAACTAAAACAAGGGCTTTGAAGACTGAGAGGAAATAGGTTGGGATGCTTTGGAGGGATGTTGCGGTAAGGGTGATTTTACCTACTTGGGTTAGAAAATCCCCTTTCCATCCAACTAACTTTTTGTTTATCCTTTCCACCACATGACTCCACATGGACAATTTGAGACGACTGTAAAAAAGAGGAAGCCCCAGATAGCGAGTAGGGAACTCACCAATGCTACATTGAAGAATACGCCCGATTTTAATATGCTTGGAAAGGGGGGTATTGATGAAGAATCTTTTACTTTTGGTATAGTTGATTTCTTGCCCAGTCGCTTTCTCATATAAATCAAGAATTGTTTTGATCATCTTGACCTCCACTATTGAAGCATAGGTAGCGAGTATTGTGTCATACACAAATTGCTGGTGTAATAGTGGGTTTAGACTCGAGGTAGCCCTGATCCATGTGATAGTTTTCTCACTGACAGCACTCTTAAGTGCTCTTCCCAGAGATTCAGCGAGTATGATAAAAAGGATGGGTGACAGGGGATATCCCTGCCTGATGCCTCTGCCACTAGGGAAATAACCTGCGGGTGATCCGTTAACCAAGACTAAGAAATATGGGTTGGAGATGCAACCTCTGATTACATTTATCCATTCCCTGTGAAAACCAAATTTTTGAAGAACAACCAGGAGGAAATCCCTATTTGATGAGATGGATGTCTCTCACACTTGTGCCATCACTTTTTATTAACTCCCTGATCTTGTTGGAGCTTTTGTGGTGAAGGGTGAAAGCATGGAAAATTTTTGTGTTTGCGTCCTCCTCCTTGAGCCATAGGGCTCTAGACTTTTGTCTCCAGTATATTTATTCCTTGGCCAGAATGTTGTGGTAATCGGCAAGGAGCTTTTTCTCTTCATTCCTGATTTGTATGCTCATATGCCCTTTCTGAATTTTCTCTTCTATAGCTTTGAGCTTGCTGATAATTTGCTCCTCATTTTTAAAAATATTACCAAACACTTCCTTGTTCCATATTTTGATGTCGTCTTTGATTATTTTGAGCTTTTGGGTAACTTGAGCGATGGGGGATCTGACCACCTGCTGTTGCCACCACCCTGCAATTTGATTATGTAAATCTAGGTGAAGAACCCACATTGCCTCAAATCTGAAAGGGGTCCTAAAAATTGGAGGCTTGTTAGCTTCGAACAGGAGAGGGCTATGATCCGAGTCGATTTTGAGCAGGGAGATGAGGGAAGCATCACAAAAAAATGGTATGGCTTCTTGAGATAGGAATAATGTTTCTAGCTTAACCTAGATCAGATTGTTTCCTATTCTTTTGTTATCCCATGTGAATTGAGCTCCCTGAATCTGGATATCCATTAGGTTATTCTCAATGACAAAACCATGGAAGTCCTGAATACTTTTGATTGGAATGTCATTTCCTCCTGCCTTATCTGACGGGTAAAGGGAGGAGTTGAAATCCTCGGCCAAAATCCAAGGGAAGTTTTTGAAAGCCTACCTCATTTGACTTAATTGGTCCCAAAAGCAGCTTTTTTTGAGGGGATTGTTTGGGGCATAGATATTAGATAGGATCCAGGATTAATCCTTATCTTTGCAAAAAAACATGATGTTTATAACTCTATCTAAGGACGAGATTACTCTACCATCTACTTTCTCTGGATCCCAAAGGCACAAGAGACCCCCAAATGGGCCTTGGTTGGGACTAAAAATTCTTCCACTATTTTTCCAAATGGTGTTGTCCGCCTTGCATGCTTTTGACTAATCTAACTTAGTCTCTTATATAATGAGGATTGTTAGTTTGATTTCTTTTCTAACATTGCTAACCAACCTCTGCTTGGTCGCGTTGTTGAGGCCCCTCACATTCCATGAGAGTATCCTCATATGGAAACTTTGGATGATTTCTTGCCCCCTTTTGACTACTGCATAGGGGGTTTGGATAATTTGGGATCTTCCTTCGGGTGGGTAAACATTTTTGGTACAAGGGTTGTTTGGACTCCATTGGCTATGTCCTCAACGGTTTGGCTTCTTATTTGCTCTTGGATATTAGGTCTTCCTCTTTTCTTATCATTTCCAATATCCACACAAGATTTTTGGAGCTTCGAGTGTTTTTGGTACTGAAATCCGCTTTTGTTTTCTTGACAGCCTCTTGGGAAAAAAAACTTTCAGGAGGGGGATCAGGGGAACCTAGTTTGACTAGAGATAAAATAGGATTGCTAGTGGGAAGGGGATACTACAAAACTTCTTTGGTGGTGGGGATTTGGAGGTCGACATTTAGGTATGACATGTCATTTTCTTGCTGAGTGAATAAAACTTCATTTATTTCTAAATCAGAATGAGTGAGATTTCTTGGAATATCAAACCAATTGGGGTGAGCGAATAGTGATCTTACTTGAGCCTGGTCCTATGATTGTTTTGGTTGCACCTTTTGCTTCCCTTTTTTTTCCATAGGGTTGTGCCCTAGTGCTTGTTGGAGAGGGTTTTTGCTATATATTTTCATGGTCTTTTGCATAGGGGGCTTCCTAGGGAAGCGAAAGCCTTGGTTCCTGTATAGTTGGTTGCCAAAATCTACCTCCTTCTGAGGTTTGAGCGAGGGGTAGTGGGACTTGAGGTGTCCTTGAGTTCGGCATTCGATGCAGAATATCGGTTTGTTTTCGTACTCTATGGCCTGGCAGTGACGAAAAGAACCATAGACTAGATTGATTTGAGTGGGAGCTGGGAATCAAGATTTATGTTGACGCATATTCTGTCTTGGGTCAACCTAGTGTGATATTTGGTGGTTGAATCTATGACCACCATTTTCCCTATGTATCTGCCTATTCCTTGCAAGATATCTTCATGCCAAAATTGGCTAGGGAGTCCTGGAAGACGAACCCACACTGGAGAAAAATTTATGCTCTGAGTTTTGGCGTTAAAATATTCCATCCATCTGTGAATGAACAAACTCTTTTTCCCATAGAACCACGGCACCCCTGTTAGAATACGGGTTACATCTTCAGTATTGTTTAGGCAGATTTGAAAAAACCCTCTAAGGAGAGCTACAATCTCAAGATTCCCTTAAACTTTCCACCTGGTAGTGGCCCACCGTCGAATGGATTTCATGTCCGGTATACCACCAACGAACTTCCCAACCAAAGAGTGTTCTTATAAAGAAAGATATTTGGCCATTAGAGAATATGGAATCGCTAAGTTTTCTCCGATCGTTGTCAAAGGGCTTTGGTCCTTGGTAGATTTTTGCGGTTTGGTACCTGTGACCTTTTCGAGATAAGATATAGACCCAGAGGGCGCAGTGCCAGTCCCACCTACTTTGGGATAGCCCTTATTCTTGTTCAGGGGTTCTTTCCTCGGGTCTTTTTCCCGCCTAGTGGAAATATTTGTTTCAGCATCAACATCTGACTCATTAGTGCCCTCCCCTATAGTAGAGCTGGGAATCTCACCTGGTTCGAAGTTCCCCATCGCTGTCACACCCAATACATTCGCACCAGAACTTACCTAAGATAAAATGCTCGCCATCGCTCTTCAATGCTCTCTCCTCAATCCAAAAGGCCTAAATTGTTATTGAGTTCATCCCAACCCTTGGATTTAATAACTTAAGTTATACATTCCTACTAAATTTAAATATGAAATTTGTTTGAATAATGTATTTTCACCTTGATGAATACACTGAAAGCATATAAATAGCAATTTTTAGAAGGTTTGATAAATATTAGAGCTATTAAATGTAATCCTTTGAAGACAAGTCCGATTGACAAATGAACTTTCATAACAAGGAGAATATATCAATGATACATGAAGTTGGGTTATCTTACAACTTTATAAGAATTGATGATATCATCAAAGAAGGATTTTATTAGTGAGTTTGTCTAGAATATCTTTCAAGACTAATTATAAATAGAACTTAATTTTTTTCAAAGCTAAATAAATTTGTAAGGAATAATTAAACATTTTTAAATAAACTATTTTGTTCATAGATGATATTTTAAGACATCTAACAAATTTTTTTAACATATATTTCAACAAATTTATAAGAATTGTTGGGGTCACAGAGGGGTTATCCATAATTTATTCTAGATATCAATTGGTTTCTTCACATAACTTTTATCAAAGTTTGTAAGAATTTTTGAAACTTTCAAAGAATGTTCTTTGATGGATTTATTTATAAATAACATTTCAAAATTATATCCAAATAGGATCAAATTTTTTGGTATAAAATTTTAAATTTTTTATAAAAATTACTAAAATTATCAAATCATTTTTTCGTAATGTATTTATCAACATATGAATTTTTAAGACTAATTCTAAATGAGATTGTATTTTCCATATAATTTTTAGCAAGATTGCAATTATTTGTTGAAACTATAAAGAAGGTCATTTCCAACGGGTTAGTTATTCATAAATGATCTTTTAATACTTATTCCAAGTGGGGTTGAATTTTTCTAGTAATATTCAAAAAAATAAGTTTCTTCTTCTTTAACTCGTGTTTATTCTTGATCTTACAGAAATGACAAAAATATGTGAATGAATCTACATGCTTTCACAATATTTTTTTTTTTTGGTAATATTAAGATATGGGGGTTTTGACCAGGAATCCCTTAACCTATTACAACAACTCCACTAGGGAGACACACACCCATTCCCTCACACACTCACCCATGCCACAATTTGAACCTTGGATCTCCCGAAGAAATTTTTTTATGTAATATTAAGAAGTGGGAGTTTTGACCAAGAATCCCCCAACCTGTTACAACAACTCCACCATGGAGTTTTTTTTGGGTTTTTAATCCAACCGTATATCCCCCTTTGTATCACCGAGGTTCGAACCATGGACCTCCTGTTCAACGGGGCCAATATCGCCTTCTCCTCACCACTTGCACTACAAAGGGGGATCATGCTTTCACAATATTTGATATAAATATATATCTTGAGAATTGGTACCAAACTGCATTGTATTCAATTATTGTATTTGGTATCAAAGCATTAGATCAAACACAAGTGAATCAAGTTGTGTTTATTTATATGCTTTATATTTGATATTAGGTATTAGAGTCCTGGAACTGAAGAATTGGTGTCATAATATTGTTATAGAGAACATTGGTTTTTATTTCTATATATGATATCAAGACTATTAGATCCTAATATATAGAATGAATCAAGTCATTTAAAGATATGTCAAGATATGTGCACATTAAAATGATGGGAAAAGAAATCAAACAAGGCATACATACAACAAAATATGATAAAGAGAGTTTTGTTTGAGAAAATCCAAAATTAGATCATTAAGCAAGAAGAGGGAGAATGTTACATAAATAATATCTAATATAAAAATCACATGCAAGAGTTTAATTAAAAAAAAAAAGTTAAAAAAAAAACAAAAAAATTATAGTCCTATAGAAAAACAATTAAAAAATAAAATAATACTTACCATAAAAGCACATGCAATTTCTTAAAGAAAGAAGACTAAGTTGAAAAAATAAAAAGCAATTGTGAAATAGAAAGGCAATTAAAAAATAAATAAAAAATACTCTAAAAGAATAGAAAAGAATAACTTGGTGGTTATGAAAGACTATTAAGCTTACACGTCATTATATCTTCATGATGGAGATTATGTTCTATAGAAGGGGGAGAAGGATGACTCTTTTTTAGTTAAAGTTGATCCTGTGGACCTGCCTCCTTTCAAAAAGATTTGGTATAAATTTGCTTACTCTTAGAGTCAACTTTTTTTCTATGGCTTGCTATCCAAAACAAGATTTTCATTATGAAAACCTCCAAATAAGAGGTATTACCATCCCTAATATGTGCCACCTTTGCAGATGTGATGTTGAATCTACTAACCACCTTTTATTCCTTTGTCCCTTTTTGCTTGAGGTCCTCTATCTCCTTTTGAATACCTTGGGGGTTTGTTGGGTTATCCCAAACTAGTTTTTTGATGCCTTTGATCAATGGTCTCCCTCCTTTGCTAGCTCGAGGTTGCATACCTTTTGGTCATTTAGTCTCCCTCACTTGGTTTGGGGTATCTAGAAGGAGAGAAACAATAAGGTGTTTAAGGGAGTTTTTAGAGATGCTACTTTCGTATGGGCTAAATTTTTACAAGTAATTATTGAGAATATGTTTGTCCTATCTCAAGATGATTGCAGTGGCCCAGAGGCTAAAGCCCTCATTGAAGCCAATCTTGATTTCCAGTAAGCTAGAAGAGGAATTGTTCAGAACCTGGAAAATACCAAAGCTTTGACCAAGTGGATCCCGCTTCCCCTAAATTGTTCTGGTGTAGGAAGTGTGTTTCAAAATCACAGTGGAGATATCATTTTGGCCTTTGCTAAAAATATTGGGTCCTAAACCTGCCACTTTGTAGAAGTTAGAGCATTCTTCCAAGGGGTGGTGCTTCTCCCTTCGATTGGGTGCAAGAAAATTATTATTGAAGGTGACTCATTAAACATTGTTAATATGATATCTAAATTATAAGTACCTAGATGGAATATTGCTAATATTATCGAGGAAGCTAATTGGATTCTCCGTGGCATGGAAATTATTCAGGTGAGACATACATATAGGGAAGGTAACAAGGCGACTAACTCCCTTGTCAACTTGGGTTTGCTCCAATCTAAGCTATCCATTTGGAGGGATAATCTCCCACAAGGCCTAATCCAGATCGATGAATGATAGTTGACCTTTTAGTGTCCCCGATGAATTTGCATAGGTTTTTTGCCTTTGTGTTGGATGACCAATTGTTTCCTTACTCTCGTAAGTTTTATTTTTTGATTGGTTGTGAGAGTTGTAGGAGGAATATTTTTTCTCTTTGGTTATCCGTGAAAGCTATTCGACAAGTTGTTGTCTATCCCTTTGTTAATTGGTTTAGTGGGTCCAATGTGACATCCTTTTAAAACCCAGATAATGATTTGGATGGTCTCTCTTCTTAGATAAAAGTGGCAGTGTTCCAAGTTCTCAAACTGTGATTTTTGGTAGGTTTGTGTCATAGGCTAGTTGACACTAATATGTTTTTAGATACTATGAGATATTAAGGAGTTGAAGGTTATCTTAGAATGATATTAGCGAGAGGTCATAATGTTTAATCTATGTAAGTTGTCTGAGGGGTGAGAATCTATTCTGCCCGCCTTCCTGATTGGTTCCTCCTTGTTCTTCTATAGCCATGGATCTCCTGGTTGAGCGATTGTTTTTTGGGTCTCTTTCGTGTCCTCTTCTCTTGTGGTTGTTTGGTTTAGTTTTAGTTAATGGTAGGGCCCTATGTTGGGGTAGCAACCTATTGTCTTTTTTTATCTCTTTTGGCTATAGCATTTTTCCCTTTATAAAATTGTAAAAGGTTCGGGGATCCTTTCAAAACCCCTTCTTCAACTAATAAAAAATGAAAGACTATTATTAACATTGTAATAATTTTTTATATTGATAAATTTCCACTAGTTGATATATCCATCTATCCCTCACTTGGATCATCCAACATATGTATTATCCTATATGGAATTGGAAATGACAAAATTATCTGCCCTATTGATGAAACTGTATGGATATTTAATGTAGCAGTTGAATTATACTATGTAATAATGATTCTAAAATATTTGAGTATGCATTTGCACCCAGATTTAATCTCTCAACTTTTTTTTGTTGTGTAAATATTTTGTGTATTCTTGACAAAATATTGTGAATGAATCTACATGTTTTCATAGTATTTGATATAGAAATCAAAATAATAGATCTTGGGAATTTGAAATCAAAATGTTGTTGTAGAGAAAGTGCACAATGTTTAATTTTTACATTTCTAGAATTTTAATAACGTAACAATAGAATTTCATCATATTATAAATATTATTTAAGAAATTAGCAACAAAATAGTAATGTACGACATAAATTTTTTCAAGCATTCTCTCTTTTGTATTAATAATTTAGTAATATTTGCAATTTCTATAAAATACATCTCAATATCTTGTACTAACACATTTTAAGTTTCATATATAAACAATACCTAAGCAAATGAAAATATCTTTGAAGCTTCACATAATGAATGTATCTAAGATTAGCTTGGTACATTGCTTGAGCATACATAATAATATTTACATTAGCTAGATGTTATGAATACTTATAGGAAGGATTGTAGGATCCACATAGTAGCATAAATTACAATGTAAAAATCTACATAATAACATCTTGTTTAATTTCGGACTGAAAAATCGAAATAGAAACAATAAGTGATTAAAAAGACAAAATCAATTTAGAACTTTACCTATAAAAAAACACTACAGACAAGCAAAAAATAAAGTCCTCTTTACAACATGGAATCCTATGATAGAAGGATAAAAAGTAGTTGTTAATGTCACAAGATCATAGGCCATATGAGATGACCCTTATTTACATAATATATGGTTATCCAACCACACTTCAATTACTGAAGCATGGGGTACAACCCTACCCCGTTGCAAGGTTTAAACCTTACAACTCTATTTAGAGTTCCAAAGTCTCCACCATTAGGCCACTTAGGTTGGCTCAAAGTGTTTGGCTCATAGGAAGTGATACCGTAAGACTAAGTTCTAATTTCAATGGCAAGCATATTGTAATATCATGAGGACACCTAGAGACTAAGGTTGAACTCACAATTATGCATGGACCCAAGTCAAGTGACCGTAAACCCTATGTTGAGTGTATGCATATTATGGATCCAAGTCCACCCTTATGTTCTCTATTAGTATTTTCCAATGTTAACATGTGACCCAATGGATTTAAAGCAAGTAGTGTAAAGTGAGGAGTGTCATGTTGTAAATCAAGGTTCCCATCCCATGGTGAAGCTTAATATTTTATCAAATATCATAAGCTCCAATGTTTAAAAATATAAACTTTCTATATAGATACACAAGTCAGAACTTGCTAGTAATATTTACATTAGTAAGATTTTTTTGAAACCTTTAAAGAATGTTCTTTGATAGATTTATTCCTAAATAATATTTTAAAATTATATTCAAATAAGATTGAATTTTTTGGCATAATTTTTAAAAGTTTTACAAAAATTACAAAAATGATCAAATTAGTTTTTTTCTAATGTATTTATCAACATATGAATGTTTAAGACAAATTCTAAATGAGGTTGTATTTTTCATATAATTTTTAGCAAGCTTGCAATTTTTTTGATATAACTATAAAAAATGTCCTTTCCAATGGGTCAATTATTCATAAATGATCTTTTAATACTTATTCCAAATGGGTTTTAATTTTTCTTCTTCTTTAAATCTTGCTTTTATTCTTTTTCTTACAGAAATGAAAAAAATATGTAAATGAATCTACATGCTTTCATAGTTTTTGATATAAATATATATCTTGAAAATTGGTACCAAACTGCATTGTATTCAATTCTTGCATTTGGTATCAAAGTATTAGATCCCACACAAGTGAAACAAGTTACGTATGATGAAATTTGGGATGGCAACATTATCTTCCTTATTAATGAAACTATACAGAGCTTTGATGTAGCAGTCGAATTGTACTATGTAATAATAATTCTAAAATATTTGAACATGTATTTGCATCCAAATTTATTGTCTCAACTTTTGTTTATTGTGAAAATCTTGTGTGTGTTCTTGAAAAAAGTAAATGAATGAATCTACATGTTTTCATAGTATTTAACATAAAAGATCAAAAATATATATCTTGTTAATTGGAATCAAAGTGTTGTTGTAGAGAAAGTGCACGATGTTTAGTTTTTACATTTCTAGAATTTCAATAACTTAACAATAGAATTTCATCATATTATAAATATTCTTTGAGAAATTAGTAACAAAATAGTAATATACCACCAAGTCTGATATAATTTTCTTCAAGTATTCTCTCTTCTATATGAATCATTCAATAATCTTTAGAATTTGTATCAAACGCATCTCAATGTCTTGCTTTGACACATTTTAGGTTTCATATATAAACAATACCTAAGCAAATATAAATAACATTGAAGCTCCACATAATAAATGTAGCTAAGATTAATTTGTACAATTCTTGAATATACCTAATAATATTTACATTAGCTAGATGTTATGAAGAATTGTAGGATCCACATAGTAGCATAAATTACAATGTAAAAATCTACATAATCACTTGGTGATTAATTTGGGTCTCAAAAATCAAAATAGAAACAACATGAAGCCATTAGAAGGTAAAAATCAATTTAGAACTTTACCTACAAAAAATTATTACATACAAGCAAAAAATGAGGTCCTCTTTAAAATATGGAATCCTATGATAGAAGGGTAAAAAATAGTTGTTAAAAACACAAGGCCATAGGCCATATGAGATGATCCTTGTTTACCTAATATATAAAGAATCTAGATGGAGAAGAAAAAATAGAAAGACTAAATATAAAAATAAGAAAATGGGTGTCCAAGGAGGCACCTCAATAATAGATCATGTAAATATATCACAATAGATATTTATATAATGGAGCAATTATTGGTGGGTTTATTGTAGATACCTAATCCCCAAGGTTAATAATTACATATCACATTAACCTAGGATGACATAATACTCAAGGTTAAGTCAAGTTCGACCATAATTTATTACTCTTAATGGAGTTTTAGCTAATGTTAGCTACAAAAGTGTTTATCCAATCAAACTAGGGCTAAATACATCAAACCATTTCCCATAGGAATACATAAATATTGCTCATAGAAATACATCAAAAATACCCTTCAAATTAAACCATCTTTCAAACATGACCAATAATGCAAAATTACCATGTTTCAACACCTCCCATAATCTAATATTAGGGCCAATAAGAGAATATATTAGAGATATCAATGTCTCCCCCCATAGTGGATACTTTATTTGGCTAAATAATATTTGAAACTATGAGCTTCCTACATCATCTAGAATACTATCAAGTTACCAAAGAATATATAAGCCTCCCTAATCATTTGGAAGAATACTGAGTCACAAATAATATATGTCTTCCTCATCATATGAAAATCTATCAATTGTCCATGTAAAGGACACACTCTAGTCTAAGATGGTCTAATAATCACATAAATAACACTTTGGATATTATCTTGTTTAATTTTACCTACTAAGTAGGGAAGTGTGGCATGTATGATCCATGAAGTTACTACACAACTGACATATTCTATTGCTAGGCCTAGTCATCCCATGAGTACATGATGTCTCAATGCCAAACAATTGTGTAACATTATTGTATAAACTTTCATATAAGGGTCAACCACAAAAAAAGAAGGTCTAAGAGTCCTAAAAACATGACCAAATTTTTGTGGAGATGTTTACTATCCTCATGATATTCATAAATTCATTGATCCAATTGAGATCTATTTACTCCTTATACAATATGGATTGCATCCAAGCCAAAAAAGGGATTTAAACTCATGCTCTACTTACTAATATGCTCTTTCATATTGCACAACAATGAACCCTCTTGTATGTTATCTTATCTATAAACGGGGATTTTGGTTTTCAAGGTGAGAGGCTAAATAGAGGGTATGCATGCCTACATGTCCTTTATTTATCTCTCAATAACCATACCTATTATTAGGCGTCTTCCCCTTAACATACTAGATATCCATATACATGGTTGTACTAGTATGCAAATGCTTGTGTGTTTCTCCTTGAGAGCTACACTCTCATAATGTTATTTATTCCAATGATCAAAACTCAACATAAGTGTTGTGGGGGCGAGAGTGACCCCCTTGTGCTCACCCTGCGACCCCCATGGTTGTGGCCTCGATGTCTACTATCACCTTGACCGAGTAGGTGTGTTCATTGTCCTATGTCTCATGTAGGAGTGCAAGTCTTAGGAAGTTTAGGAAAGTGTGGGATGCGGCTCCCATCAAACAACCTCTAAGGTTTTTAATCCAAGGCTGAATCTTTACTTATAAATTGCTTCGTTGGTACTCATCTTTTTGCTCCTGTGCTAGTCTACTCCTAACCAAATTGCTTCAAAGGAAAAGAAAAAGAGGAAAGAAAACATATAATTGCAATGAAAAGTAAAGTGCAAAAATAGAAACCTAACTAGCCTATCTAATAGGGGTGATGCACCAAAGAAAAGGAAGATATAATTTCTATCTCAAACTTAGAGGGATTGATGAACACATGAACAATGCACAACCAGGATTGAACACATATTTGCTCATACAATTAATATGCATAGGTAAAAAAGGCTCAGGACCTGTACATATAGCTGGTTCAAGGTTTGAGTCCAAACTAAGCAAGAGAAAAGAAAAAGGAGAAATCAAATGTTGTAGGTAAGGTAATTAGCACAACAAAAAATACAAACTACTTTCAATAAAGAAAAAATTAATATTTTTAGATAAAAGAGGGCAGACTTTCCCCCCTAAATTCAAAATTCTCCTTTTCAAAATCCTCACTTAGTTGTAATTGTAACTAAGAAAATGCACCATAAAATGTAAATAAACAAAATAAAATTTGATATTGCATTGATAGAATTTATTTATTACAAATCAACCCTTTCGATTACAATGGACCTTCCAAAAGGGGAGGGTTTACTTTGCAAATGAGTTCAATGGTGCCACAAATCATCTCCTCGATCACACAAAAAACTATAGGGAGGGTTTTGAAGTCTCATTGCTTGACCTCTTGAGCCTCTATGCAGATCCTAGTACCTACACACAAGCCCACAATGAAAGCATCAATAGCATCTGTTGAGCCTTTCAGGATAAGGCCCAAAATCATGAAAAGGGGTTACAAAAAGCTTACAAAAACTCATAAAACCTTTAACAAAAGTTACAAAAGTGTGCAAAGAGGTTACAAAACCTTATAAAATGATTGATTTTACCTTGCTTGGCTGCCTATTGTTCATTCTAGGTCTTTGTTTACCTTTGAGACTTAGCTACCTAAGGTGGTTGGCTTTGCGTAACTGTAGAGGGCGGTTAGTAACCGCATAGGGAGGTTGGATCTGTGTAACCAACTAGGGTGGTTGGATCTGTGTTTTGGGCTTAAACCTCATATCTGGACCTTTCTAGAATTGTTTTGGGGCTTCTGGTGTAGATCCAATGTTGTTTGGTTATCAGAGATGAGCGCAACTACAAAACAAATATTATTGCATTCCAAATAGATTTCATGGATGATGTTATCCAAATGGGGTACTTGCATTCACAAACTCATAAATCCACAAGGAGGGCCAAACAAAATCTGGGCAGAGTTTCGGTAATATTTTGTGCACTCTCCCTTTTACAAATGAAATGGAAATATATTTATAATATCTTCCCAAGGGTGAGGGAAGTTATGAGGATGAGGGAGCATGATGGACAAGTGGCATGAGTGAGAGAAAAAGGGGAATCTTGACTTTCCCCACTTGGCTGCTTAGATGGACAAATGCACAATATTCTTTATTTGGGCTATGACACACTATGATGCACTATGACATGCCTCATTAATGCTCTTGGGTGGATGGTTAGTTGGTAGTGTTGGTTGATCAGGGTACCATCATTTTTTGGTGATAACAGGATCATGCTAATAGAACCTTAGTAATTTGGGATATTGTTGATGTGATTTACTTGATTTGGCTGAGTGGTAGATGTTGGGTCCCCATTTTTTGGTTGTGTTTCCCCATGTTGTGGTAAAGGATTTTGATAAATACCAAGGTTTTGTTTGGTTGGGGCAAGAGGTTTGTCAACTTTGATAGATCTCTTTTCGATCATATCCTGCACTATGCGCTTGAGTTGAATGCAACCATTAATATCATGTCCCTTCTATCGATGAAAAATATAGAAATGATCTTCTCTATACCCTCTACATTTGGGTTTATTTGGATCTTTAGGCCTTATTTCAAGTAAAGAGATCAATTACGCCTCCATAAGTTTTTAAAATATGATTGACAAAGGCTTTGAAAGAGGCATGAAGTTACATGGGGGACGTTGATTGTACTAGGTACAATACATGAGTTGGTTGGGTTTGTGAAGTTGAGCAGGAGGTGGCACAACATTGTATGTTGGCTGTTGCGGTGGATATGGAGGTTTTTGTGGTGGATATTAAGGTTGTGGGGGCTGAGTGGTTGGATTACTCAACATTACCTAGTTAACCTGGGAAGGTTTGGATTGATTATTGTTGTTATTGCCCATAGCATTTTTGTTTGGCTATTCTTTATTTTTGAGCTTGATATCTCCCTCTTGAATTTTGATGTCTTTGATTATTTTGACTTGGGTCAAGGTTTTTGTGAGAGTTTGATATTATTGAAGTTGTAGTAGGAGGGACTGTTGTCTTAGACTTTTAGTCATCAGTCATGACATGTTTGTCTAAGCTCATTCGTCGAAGCAGTCCATCTAAGCTCATTAGTCTAGATATTATGTATGTGATTGATCCATTATAGCACATCCGTCAAGAGTACTCAGTAATCCATCTCGACTAAGTTATCAACAAATTCTTAGTCATCCGTCATGACCTAGTCATCTAGACAATTTATCATTAGTCATTCATCTAGGATGATCAATCATTAGTGACTTGTAATCAGTCATCTATCTTGCTCAATCAGTCAAGACCATTAGCCATCTAATATAGTCGTATGAGTGATACACACATAGCCTTAGCATTATGTTTTCTAGTCAAAACTACCATTCCTTTCTCCTCTAAATCCTATCATTCCCTCGTTTTGGGAAAGTACTCATCATTGTCTACAAGCTAGAAACATCCTATTTCTTAATTGTTCTTTTGCTTCTATTATTTGAGGATACTTTTCCAAAAAAATAGTTTCAATCAAGTTGCTTCATAGACACTAAAAGAGTTGATAAAACATTCGATAAATTGTTTCAAAGCTAAAGCATTATGTATTTTATGGTGTTTTGGTCCTACCATTATTCATTGGAATTTGTGGTTTGCAAGGAATAATAGATTTCCCAAAAAAATAAAATATGAAAACCATATACAAATTTGGATTTGTATTATCACATCTTCTATAAAATGTTTTAAGGAAATGTGCACATCATGAGAAATATCCAATGTGCAAAAAAATGTGTAGCTACTTGTAAGATACACATAAGGGTGATATGCAACGACACTAAAATAAAATATCCAAATGTAAGGTTGAATCAAAATCAATTTTGATGGTTCTTCCAAAGGAAATCTTGGAAAAGTTGGTGAAGGTGGTATATTTTAAGATAGTAAGGGGGACATTATTCCTAGGTACTCAAAATTATAACAAATTTACAAAGGCTATAGTGCTTATAACATGGATCAAGTTAGCTATCAAAAAAGGGATTCACAAATTATTAACAAGCAATTAGAAAAAGAATGCAAGGATTGAATCAACAATAGCATTATTCTAGACAACCATTAATATTGATGAGGCATTGTGTTGAAAATGACATATCTATAGAGAACGAAATAGAGAAGTAGATAAATTAACCAATTGTAGCATGATCTTTGTTTTAGTTTAGCCAAGAGAAATTCTCTCTTAGTAAAAATATTATCAATAATATTGATGGAAAAAATAAACACTTGAGAGAAGGAAAATATTTTTGATAGAAATGCAAACTAAATATAGTCTAATTGATGTAATAGCAAATGTAGCATATTAACTGTTTGATGGAAGTAAATCCTAATAGAAGCCACACATGGCTTAATAAAAATACTATTATGATATAAACTTCAAAATATCAATAAAAAAATTAAAAACAAGTAATTAAAAATTATATAAGGTATAATTGATGTAAATAAGTAGGGAAAAGCTGCTCTGCAAGGGTTTGATGAGGAAAAATTGCTCTGCTAGGGTTTGGGTCTACCGTCATTCATAAATGGCTAGCTCAGTTGCTACTGAGCCGGCTGGAGAGAGCAATGGCGTCAAAGAAGCACCCGAGAAAGTTTATCCCAAAAGTGTTTCACAAGGTAAGAGTACTATCCATACTGTTTCCATTTCCTTACATGAGTTTCATAATGCTTGCCATTGGTTTGAGTCACATACCCTTGTCGGGTATTTCCTACGTAGAATTTCCAATGATATCCTCATTAGATCCTAGGTGCAACAAGTTTAGGGT
The DNA here is from genome assembly GCA_028583015.1 of Wollemia nobilis. Classification (NCBI taxonomy): domain Eukaryota; kingdom Viridiplantae; phylum Streptophyta; class Pinopsida; order Araucariales; family Araucariaceae; genus Wollemia; species Wollemia nobilis. The sequence continues at coordinate 3,113,737 of JAQPPZ010000927.1, forward strand.
CCACATGGTGTGATAGTTGAGAATGTTCAGAACCTCACCAAGGGTTATTTCCTTTTTTGCTTCCCTGAGCTCAAGCTCCAAAAGTGTTAGCCAAAGGTCCCTGGACGATGAGAAATTCCCTGTTAATTTTGCAATCTTACACTCGTGACTTTATAGCCAGTGATCAACTGAGCTGGAAGTTCCTGGGTTTACCTGTCCCTTTTTGGGATTTTTTGCAAATGCTCACCTCTTCCCTCGGCAAGTTTGTATGTCTTGAGCCTAAACAATTTTTCTTAGCTCGCCCTACCAAGCGGGCTTGTGTCAAAGTCGACCTCACCAAAGACCTACCAAATTTCATAGATATCCAGATTGGTGATACCTCCATTAGGCAACTTGTTGCCTATATCAATTTACCGAATACTTGTTATCGTTGCCAGTCTGCTGCTCACAAGATTCGAGATTGCCCATTGATGGAGTGGAAGTTCAAACAAACCCAACCCCCTTCGACTACCCCGGTAGCTCAGTCTAACGGGGCCCAAGAATGCCAAGGTGACTGGCAAACGGTTACTACCTAAAAAAATCATGCTTCTAAGCACTCGAGAAGACCAATCCCTATGTGCAACCTACTTAGACCAGGCCCGTTGATACCCAAAATATGCAAGCCCCCACTAGCTCTGTGCAGTCTTTTGAAGCCATCACGTCAGCTGTTGTTAACATGTAGCCCACCATGCAAGTTGTAGGAGTCCCAAATACTACTTCGACCGCCCCAGTAGTTACTTAGTCGCACCCATTTTTAGCTTCTATTTGGGCCTCGATTGTTGCGGAGGCTCGTTTCACTACCAAGTCAGCTTTTTCATCGGTGGTGCCCACATACTCCACGACTACGAAGGAAAAATATTTTAAATTTTGTCATTTTTGAAGCCCCTCAAGGGACAGCTTGGGCCTGAACTTTGACAAGCATCTCCAAATATCCTCGAACGAGGGTAATTTCAGTGGAATCATTAATTCCTTCAGTTTGCTTCGGGGCCTAGGTGATTTCGAGGATGTCATGGATATTATGAATCTTGACAAGTCCTCATGCAAATTGTGCTGATGAAAAACTGATCAAAGCCCAATGCTTGAAGCATAGAGTTTGTTCAGGTCTAACTATCAGAGGCAGCAAAGGTCGCAACTTACGCGTAACATGTATTCTACCAAGCATTTGCCTAGGAAAGGAGGAGCTGTCACAGAGGCAGAAAAGGATGCAGCTTACGAGCAACATGTATTCTACCAAGCATTCCAAGCTGAGTCAGCTAGGGTCCTCCTCAACGGACTCTAGTTGGCGGTAATGCAAAAGAAGGATGGACTGCCCCAATCTCTTCGGATGACGCTGACAGTGTGTCAACAAGGAAGATAACTTTCGTCCCGCTCCTTGATCTTTGTTTAATGATTATGTCTTGGGATGTCTGTGTAATGATTGCTAGCGGTGGCGTGTAGTAATGTTTTTTGGACTCTATTTTTATTGGAGAGGTGTGATTTCCTCCACCTAACGACTTTTATGATTTGTGGGGTGTACTAATTCCACTTGCCCTTTTTTGTATAATTAATCTTAATTAATAGAAAGTTTTTTCATTCAATTTCTTTTATATAAAAACATGTTTGACATTTATCTTACTATATAATAATTGAAACCTAATACCAAATTCACATTCAATTATACAAACAATTTATTTAATATTTATCTTATTATTGAATAAAGTAATTAAACAAATATCAAATTTTAAAATCTCCCCACCTAACACATCCTCCGAAATCCTATGTTTAAACCTTGATAAACTTAAAACCTAAATTTAATGTATGCAAATTCACCCTTCACATTTTACTATGATATAAACCAAAAACAAAAGTTTGTTAACTATAAACCGAAATTAAGTTGAAAAATTACAATACTATTTATATATAAATTATATAATGAGCCTGCTATAATAATATTAATTATAAATATAAATATAAATATAAAGATAATCATTCTAAAAAAACTTAAAACCTTGATAAACTTAAAACCTAAATTTAATGTATGCAAATTCACCCTTCACATTTTACTATGATATAAACCAAAAACAAAAGTTTGTTAACTATAAACCGAAATTAAGTTGAAAAATTACAATACTATTTATATATAAATTATATAATGAGCCTGCTATAATAATATTAATTATAAATATAAATATAAATATAAATATAAATATAAAGATAATCATTCTAAAAAAAATAATTTATGATATATTAAAAAGATTATAATTTTGATATAAAAATCACATAGATTAATTAAAATTATTAAAAATATAATTATTAAATTTATCATTCAATTTTTTTTTGTTAGTGTGAGAAACTCCTACCACTAATGGATAGAGTTGGGCAAACTTTCTCAATCATAATTACTCCTAAAATCAAAAGCTATGCTTATCAATAGGGAATTTAACATACAAACAACACACACCCCTTACACACTCGCCCATGCCGCAATTTGTCATCCAATTAAGCTGTAGCTAACGTGCAAACACTAGATCACTATCATCCAACCTATCCAGAGTGACCAAAACCTTAACCACTATATTATCTTTATCTAACACCATCCAATTTAAATTAAGCTCCATCAAGATATCTTATCACCTATTTTCCCATGAGTTTTTAAATATCAATTCTCTAAATTATTAGAGTAAATAAAATACTCATCTTAATACCTATTTGCCACGAGTTTCTAAATATCAATTCTCTAAAACATTAGATAACTAAAATACTCACCCAAAATTAATGTTTTTGTTTATAGGAAAAAACAATGGCATTACCCCACCTTATAACATAAACAAAGGACAACCTAAACTCTACGGAATTCCTATACAGTTTTTCTTTTCTGTTTTCATTGTTGTGTGTTTTAACTGTTGTGTCGAGTCTGTGCTTCACCCATTCTAACGAGGAAGAGAGACTACAGAGCGAATGTTTCGAGAAACTGTGAGACTACCTCAATTAGAGGAAATGGGTATGTGTTTTTACATTTTTTTTTTTCAATCATTCATTTCATTTTTATTCATGTGATAAGTACGTCCTAATGGGTTATGATCTTTTTCAAATTAATTGAGAGTAAGGGTTGAATTCATATGTTTAGTTTGTAATTTGTTAGTATTTACATGATCAATGCCCATGGATCCTGCAAATTTATCCAATTGCTTGTTATGTAAGACTCTAAATGGCGAATTTAAACTTTTACAACAGTTGCAACGTAATGATGGATGCAGGGCAAATGTTTGTTTGAGTCCATTCTTCTACTTTTTCTCCGCAATCTGGTAGCCTAAAAATTTATATCAATAGCCTCATAATGCTTTTGTCATAGTGTTTTAAAATTATTATTATTATTTTTTTTTTTGGTAATTGTTAGCGTCTTTGTGGTTTCAAATCCTGCCCAGTTGCCCCAAATAAACTTTTTACCTTTGCTGGGATGAAAGGGAGAAAACCTAGCATGTCGCAAGAAGCGAGATGTTAGTTCAGATATAGATATCCCTCCCTATCCATGAAGGGAGGGGGCTCATAAAAACAACATCGATCCTACACCTTTTTACTCCCAAATCCTGCCCAGTTGCCCCAAGTAAACTTTTTACCCTTGTTGAAATGAAAGGGAGAAGACCTAGCATGTCGCAAGAAGCGAGATTTTAGTTCAGATATAGATATCCCTCCCTATCCATGAAGGGAGGGGGCTTATAAAAACAACGTATATCCTACACCTTTTTACTCCCACTCGTCTCGTTGGCGTGACACGCCCTCCTGTACTACAAGACCTTATAATTTAAATCAGGGTTACACGCCAAAAGAGGCGCTTTACCAACTGGCCAAACCCTTGAACCTAAAATTATTTAAATAGATACAAAAAATTTCTATATTATATGAGATAGATACAAAGAATTAGTGAATATGTCCTGAGCTTCATGGTGTTTACCCATGATTTTTTCCTTATGTTGTATAGAGCGCTTTGGATGGTATTGAAACAAGAGAGTTTTAAGGTCCTATTTAAATAACTTAAGCAAGGCAACTATCTGATACCCTACAATACTTCAACTATTTGAAAGCCTGAAATCTGACTTCCAGGTTTATCATTAGAGAAGCATGCTTTTAAACTATAGCATGAGAATACTAGTCTTTTGCCTTACCTTTAGGCTTTCTGTGAGGGACATTTTCAGTCATGAATATCATTAATTGGTCTTATGTGTATTTAGCAGAGCATAATCACATAGGATCGACATGTTCTGCTTGCAAGGGCCCTCACATTCTGAATAAGAAAAGGGGCCTTGTACTTGCACACAGTACTTAGATTGTACATGGTACTTAGATTTATGTACCCAAAACATGGGTGGCCAAAGCTAAAACAATATCAAACAGACTGAGAGCACCTTTGGTTCAGGAAACATCAGCCAAAGCTTTAATCGATAAGCAATGTACCAGTTAAATAAAATGCTTTTGCCAGATAGAGTCTAATAGAGTACTGATTCCTTGTGTAAGTGCACTTATGATTACTAAGTTAAGAGATGACAATCCTGTTAGGTATTCCAACAAAACTGGGGCCCTTCCAAGCGTTGGGTGATGACAGGTCCCTTTACTATGGATTTGACAAAGTAAAACGAAAAACCATGAAAATGAACATGTATTTTCCTAGGAATTAATGTAGAGCAGAAATACAACATGGCTATAAAACAAAACCTACCAATGAGGTTATTGTTTCGTAGAAGCTTGACGCACCCTTATAGCCAATCCCATAGTCAAGCACAGCTAGTCAAGCATACAGTGAAGAACTGGTGGCCACACTTTTTTAATTTAGCACCAAGCATAGTACAAAAGACTTCATAATTGCTCATATTATTATTTACATTATGGACATTGTTCAAGAAATTTTGACTCATTGTGTTAAGATTAATTCTAATAGGCTTATAGATTTTCTGGTTATAAAAACAAATTGAGAATTCTTGTATAGGACAGCCAAATAGTTGAAAACCCCGTGTTGTGAAGTAGGTTGTATATTTTCCAAATGTGATCATTCTACCAAATCCATTAACTTAGAATCAATCAAAAGCATATTATTTTGTTTGCTAATGGTTGACGCATGCTAACAAAAATGCTTTTGCTTAATGTTAATGCTAATTTGGACTGATTGGAAGCAGCCTAATTGTTACCCACCATGCAAACACGGTTTGAGTTCCTAGAAAGCCAATGGTCCACCTCACACCGATTCCCTTTGGGGAAGGAAGTAGTTTCCACACATTTTTTGAGAGTGGGTAGGGTTTACAGTGGCAGCAGCTAGAGTCTCGAGAGTCTAGACTGAATGGTTACAATGATGAGAAGTTATCGATTCCCTTATTTAACTTAAAAAATTCTAAGTATAGAATTCATTAGATATTCGCACATTTCCCAGAAAATGTTCGAATCCACTGTAAGTGTTCTAATAATCACACTTCTAGTTACAAATTCAACATTGTGTAATACAATCAAGGTGGTTAAATGTTGTAATGTGTCAATGGATATGACTATCTACAACAACACCTATAGTTAAAGGGAAATGTTGATGGGATATATGTTGCCTTTTTAGCTAGATTAATCACAGGTTCCAATATTTAGGAACAAATGTAATTCATATAAAATATATAAAGACTCATTCACAGAATAATATCAATGTCAATGAATATAAAATTCATAAAATATAACAATAATATAACACAATGAACAAACTTACTGTATTATTGATGAGTCAAATATACAATCTCATATATTGATCTTTCTCTATCTTTCTTCAATGTTTTGTTGCCTTCTTCATGCTCAGATACTATACATAGAGCTTTGTCTCCATAATATAACCTTAGAAGGTGACTCTTAAATAATTTGACTATTGCTCTCCTCACATATTTGGGAGATGCATCTTTTTCTATTCCACACATCAGACAACCTCTCATGTTCTTGGCTTTACATCTTGCCACTTGTATACACGACTCTTGACTTTCTACACACTTTAACATATGACACTTGCATACTCTCACACTCTACATACTTTATTACATGACACTTGCACTCATCCTACACATTAATACATACTTTAGGGAAATATATTATTTCAATTGATTATATGGGATTGAAACGGGCCCCACCCTTATTACATCATCACCACATAGTGGTATTATAACAAAGCTTCGATATTATCTATATATCATATTATCTATATATCACTAGGCAAGATTCGAAACTTGGTCTCCTCCTCGAGTGTTGAGGAATCTAACCGATTGAGCTAATGCCACTTAATAAATACTTTAGGGAAATATTAATCACACACCCTAGTCTAATATTTACAATAGTACAAATGTGCCAGGGGGTACTTTCACATAATACCAAATAATGTACTATTCCTCAACACCACCCTGTATTACATTATTTGTTTTTTGAAGACTTTAGTCTTATCTCTTATTCTTGCTTTTGTACTTTGATTCTGACTCTGGTACTGCTTGAGGTTCTGGCACTGATCTGCTAATCTGTTTCTTGCAGTATTTAGACTTTCTTTGTCTTCAACTATCTTTCTTTGTCTCTTTTCCTTCTTCTTCTTTTGTGTCTTTGCTATGTTCTTCTTTGTCTTGGTCTTAATCATGTTTTGCTGTCTCTCGATGTTCTTTCTTGTTTCTGTTATATTTCTCAATATATCATCATAATAATATGACTTATATCCTTCATCAGTATCATTCCTGCTGTTGTCTGATTTAGGATATAAAAATTCACCTTTGTTAACCATTTGTTTATCATAATTCAAATCCCTAATTTCTTTTTCATTTTTATGAGATCGAATTTCTAATGATAGTAATCCCATATATACTATTATCATTATCCCAACAAGTATTGTGATAACCTTTTTAGAATCCTCACTTGCTTTTGTCAATTTTGTGCTCGGATAATCTGCAAGAGTTTCATAGTGATCATTTTTGGCTTCCATGAAGATCGTTTGCAATAATTTTTTCAATTTCCATATTTTTGTTTTTTAGCATTCTTGATCGTGCTTTGAGTACACTATTTTTTTTTGGCTAGATAATAAGATTGTACTCGGGTTCCCCACCCTTGGCAAATTACAACTCTCTTCTTTAGAGCTTGAGATTTTACAAATAGATACACTTATCATCTCAATTGAGATGCTATAGCTAGAAACCTACATCATTTTACATAAAATGTTTAAATTCTTGATTTTCATTTTCTGGATCTTTTCAAATTTCTGTATGAATACAAATATTCCAGAATTCAGCATCCTTCTTGACATTTTTCTATAGCAGCCTTCACAATACCAAAACTTCATCTCTACTATCTTTGCATTGCATCTTAGTAGAGTAATATTTCCAAAACATCGCACTGTCATAGTCCGCTTTACCAAATCTTGATTGCTAGTTTCCTTCTTGAAACACAAGTACAACCACAAAAATTATAATAAATAGTTTATATGAAAACACATTATTGTTACAAAATAAAGCAGATATTACCAATGGAAAACATTAAAGTAAATCTTAATCATTATTTGATTTAGGTAAACATTTTCTTGTCAGCTTTAGCTAAACTTACTACTTCCTCTAATCATAGAAAGGAGAATTTAACTTCACGATCCTCAATCAAAATCCCTCTATTGGCTAGCCTATCTGCACATTTATTTCCTTCCCTTTATGTGTAAACCTGATTTCTTCAAATTTTTTAGCAAGATCTTGAATTTCCACAATTATCTCTTGTATGTTCCATGGAGCCTTTGCTTTCCTCAAAATTGCATTTATTATTATGAGAGAATCACCTTCCATCCATACTTTGTTCCATTTCATTTGTTTGCATATTTTTAACCCTTCTAAATCCGCCCAAGTTTCAGCTTCATTATTTGTCTTAAATCCACTATTGAAAGCGTAATGAGACAAAATCTCTCCTCTATTATTTCTAATTATTCCTCCTCTTGCTGGTCTTGGATTTCCTTTAGATGCTCCATCAAAATTCAATTTAACCAACTCCACATCTGGTGGTTTCCACTTTATATTCTTTGCCTTCTTTTTGCTTCTCTTGTACCCAACATCATAATTCCATTTAATGACTTGACTCCATCTATCAAGGCTCTCTGCTTCCATATTAGGAATTGGGTGAGTTGATAGGGTTGGTTTAGACTCCTCTATGACTAAACATATCTTCCTTTTCATTACCTCTAAACTGCTTTCCTTTCCTTTAAATATTCTTCTATTCCTTTCTAGCCATACAGTCCAAAGTATTGTATCTTTTGATATATCCCATATTGTTTGTAAAGCCTCACTTTTATAAGTGCTCTGCTATTGCTTTAACCAATCTTCAATTCTGCTATTCATCACCATGCATTTACCAAATATATTAAGAATCCATTGCCATAGTTTCCAGACTATTGAGCAATGGCCTAAAAGATGGTCTGTACTCTCCTCCTTTTTACAAAGAACATATTGAGAGGGGCCATGAAACAAACCCCTTTTCACAAGGTTTTCCCACGATAAAATTCTTTTATGACCTACTAGCCAAACAAACATTTTGACTTTAGGAATGCTTGGGCTATCCCAAATATCTCTTCATATTCTAGTGATATTACTATTTTGTTGGTGCTTTACATTATATCCACTTCTTGTTGTGTATTCTCCTGAGCTATTCATCTCCCAATTCAAGTTGTTATCTTTGTACTCAATTGCCTCCTAGCATCAAAGTCTTGTATACTTGTAAAAAAATATTCTTTTCATTTGTATCTTCCTTCTTGATCCTTGTACAAAATGTTTGAAACCCTATCACCATATTTGTCTTGAAGCAATCTCATCGAAGGTTTCAAAATTGGATGTAAATTGAGTGGTTTTTTATCACATCAAGTATCCATCCAAATATAATTTTTTTTCTGTAGTTCCCACCACCTATTTTATACCTTTAATTTTTAGATCAATATATTTTTTAAACCATTCCAAAGAGTAGAACCATTTGGTAGAGAGAATGCAGTAAATATTAAACTTGGGTCATTAGGCTCAATACTTAGAAGAATTCTTGCCCATTGTCTTTGACTCTCTTTGTACAATCTCCATATTACTTTTCCCCTAAGAGCTAAGTTTGCATTTGTAAGAACTCTTAAACCAAGACCTCCCCTAGTTTTATCATCACACACCTTGCTCCATTTCACCAAAGGAAATTTCCTTTTATCATGTAAACTTGACCATAAAAAGTATCGCATAATATAGATTAAACTTTTTTCAATTGATTTTGGCATAGTATACAATGACATATAATATGTTGGAATGGCTTGTAAGACTGACTTAATTAATTGCACTCTTCTTGCTAATGATAACCATCTACCTTTTCAAGTTGGTAGTTTATTTTGAACTTTACTAATAACTGGATTCCATAATTCTATCCTCGTTCTCCCCTCAAATAAAGGCATCCCTAGATAAGTTGTTGGTAAATTTGCCTCCTCCATTTGAAGTAACCTGGAAATTCTTGCTTTGATATTAGCTGGAGTGATAAGGAAGTAAATTTTGGATTTTTTCCTATTAACTTTTTGCCCTGATGCTCTTTCGTATTCCTTTAAAACGTTATTCAAATCTCTAGCCTCATTTATCCTTGCTCTTCCAAAAAGGGCTGTATCATCTACAAATTGTTGATGGGTGATGTTGTTAATGTTATTACTAACCTTAAGTCCACTTATAGGCCCATCTTAGTAAGCGTTCTTTAAGTTCCTACTCAAAACCTCTGCCATAATAATGAACAAATAAGGAGATAAAAGATCTCCTTGTCTAAGGCCTCTCTTGGGTTTAAAAGATTCAATTACCAACCCATTGACCAACACCATATAAGAAACTGTAGAGACATAAACTTTAATCCATCTAACCCATTTCTTCCCAAATCCAAACTTTTCTAAAACTGCAAAAAGAAAATCCTGTTTAACCCTATCATAGGCTTTACTCATATCAAGTTAAAAGATCATTGCTTTCTCTTTTTTTGAAGTTGCTGAATGTATAACTTCATGAGCTACTATGATCTCGTCCAGAATTTGTCTCCCTTTCACAAATCCTCGTTGCTCTTTTGAAATAATTTTGTCTAGAAAAGGTCTTAATCGATTTGCCATCACTTTGGAGATAATCTTATACGCCATATTACATAGGCTTATGGGTCTAAAAGAATCAAACAATTCAGCATCCTTCTTTTTTAGAATTAGGGTAACATATGTTGCATTTATTTTATAAGATATGTATTGTTTTACCCTAGACTGTTCCACTGCCACCAGTAAAGAATCCTTCACTATATCCCAATTATGTTGGTAAAAAGCTGCAAAGAGTCCATCTGGACCTAAGGATTTATCCTTATTAAAAGAAAAAACAGCTAAATGAACTTCTTCTAGAGAAATAGGCTCCATTAGTTTTCTATTGTCTTCATTCATTATAACTGAAGGTACATCTTGAAGAAGTTTATCATTAAGAACTTTAGTCTCCTTTGATCCTAGAATATTCTGATAAAAAGACTTTACCTCTTTTCTAATTTCACTCTGATCTTCAATCCAAACCCCTTCTATTGATTTAATTCTACTAATTCTGGATGTTGATCTCTGTACTATAACCATCCTATAAAAAAACTTTGTATTTTTAAGTCCGTCTTGATTTTAATCTCCAAATTTTCTCTTCCTTACTCAAAATATTATGATATTCAGCAACTCATTTTCCTATGATTTTGGATTATTATGATCACCTTTTTGGAATTTTGAAAGTTTATCTTTTAGTTCTTCTTTCTTCTCAAAAATGTTTCCAAAAGTGTTCTTGTTCCATTCTTTTAATCTAGATTTCTTAGATTTAATTGCTTTTGGAAGAGCATACAACCCACCATTTCCTGAAGAATTCCACGTTAGTGGATGGTCTTCCCACATCTACTCGTATTTAAAATATGATATTTTTTTGAATTCACTTACCACCATTTTAACTCTTATTGGCCAGTGATCTGAATCAATCCTTGTTAAGGTATTAATTTTAGCACAATTCCTTCATCTAGCCAATGATCTGAGAGTATGCATCTGTCTAATTTTTCTGCTATTAGGTTCTAATTTTTTCTGCATCTTCATCCATAACTATTTGTAAGTTTCTTTTGCGGTTTTCTACATATGATTCTTCTAGGCTCTCTTTAGGCCATGATCTCTCAATATGCCCCACCTCATGACATCTTCTACATTTAAAAGATATGTTTTCATAATCTATGGTTTGGGTCCACATCTTATCCCCATACTTAAGAATGATTGATTCTGGTAAAGCTTTACTTATATCAATCATGACCAATATCCGAGCATAAATAGCCAAGAATCCATCTTTCGTAGTATCTGAAATCTCAAGGAATTCTCCTAGAGTGTTGCCTATTGCCTTGAAGGTATCTATTTTCCAAAATTTAATGGGCAACCCAAACATCCTAACTCGGACTGGTGCTAAGGATAGATTTACATTTTCAAATGAAAAGCCTTCATACCAGCAGGTAAGGAAGAGTCCGGCACTTCCCATAAACCAAGGACCCCCTTTTAAGATTTTTTTCTCTTTCTTCCCTAGAACAAAAAATGGCTAGGAAGAAACCTTTGGGAAGAAAGGATAGAATCACTCCTAGAGACTTCCAACTCCTATCAATCCATTTTCTCAAGGCTAAAGCCCCTGGCCAATACCCATTAAATTTACCAAAAACCGCCCTATCTTGGAGCAACGAGGATCTCTTAGGTGCGCTCACTAACCTCTACCACCAGAGATGATTCTAAGGATTTAACTATAAATCGGTCCATGGAAAGGAAACTAAAACTCAAAATCTATTGAAATTTATCAGAATGTCCTATAGCAAATATAATATTTGATAAAAAATTTATAATAATTTACATGCAAAATTTCTAAGATAAAGAAGGGAAAAAAAACTTAGCTGAAAAATTCTATGTCCAGATAGAATGTCTTGCCTCTTCCCATCATTGCTCTTCCCATCATTCGAACCCTAGCTGACAAATATTTGCAATTTCGTTTTTTGCGACTTGAAAATTCGTCACTGCCCTTGTTTTGGATGGTTGACTTCATAGGGTCGAGTACCTTATTTAAATTTTCTAACATTTCTTTTTTTTAATGAATTTACACAAGTTTTTTTGAGGGGTCCTGGTCTCCTCATACTGAGTGGGGTTTGACCCTTGGACTTCTCAAAAAGAGACCAAAGCCCTTACCACTGTAGTAAGCTTGCAGCTATAATTTTCTAACTTTTCTTTACTTTCCTCTACAGATATATTTTGAATAATTTCTTCCATGATTTTCAAATTTTTTTTTTCTCAAATTAATTTCCTTTGATGTAAAATATCTTATGTCTCCCAAATTTTAATCAACAATTAATTTTCAAAATTCTTCAATAATCAATTTTAATTTCAAATTTTTCAATACAATTCAACAGGGGCTTGTTGAGAGCAGCCCCTGGTTTGAACCCTGCACTTAGCAGTTACTAAAAAAGTGTGGATGTAACCAACTCCCCTATATATCAAAAAAAAAAAAAAAAAATCATCAATTTCAATTTCAATCTTTTTATAACTCCCACAAAATTCTTTTCAATAAATATCAATGTTTAAAGTTCAATTTGCATTAAATTCTTCAAGTAATCAATTTCTTCAATTTTCAATCATCTTTTTCAAATATCAAATTCAATTCAATTTATCAATTCAATAATTCATTTCATTTCATCCTTATAGCTCCCTTTTTCTTTTTCAAAAAATTAAATTTCACTAAGCCTTATAACTCCACTTTCTATAAATTCAAATTCAAATATGTTTGACTTAGGCTTAGGCGCTTCAATATAAAATATAAGCCTTCAAAATTTAAGGAATTTAATCCTTATGTGTACGTCCGCAATTTCTGCTGCACAAATTGTAGTTATGAACTCTGACAAGCACGTTACTTTGCAGCAGACGTTAAAATTCGATTTTACCTAGGCGGATATTTGACTTCTCAGGCTTATTTGGCTTTGCTTCACGCTTGGTGATTTGACTTTCAGGTGGCTTCCGACTTGATGCCTCCTCCTCGATGCTTCAACTTTCAGGCAAATTCCGCCTTGATATCTCCTCCTCGACGCTTCAAATTTCCAACGACTCTCAATCTTATCAGTCGGTTTCCAACTTTCTTCTATGCAGTCAGGCATCTTTCGCATGCATTAGACTGCTCTCAATACTTCTACACATTCAGGCAAATCCTTTAGGCATCTTCAGTCTTGTTTCCGCTCTACTGACAAACTTTTGCTAGACGTCTCTCAACTCAAACGGCTCCTTTTTTATCTCTGCTCTGCAGGCAAACTTTTGCTGGACATCTCTCAATTCAGACGACTCCTTTCTTATCTCTGCTCTACAGGCAGACTTTTGCTTTGACACTTTAGCTTCTTCTTCCTTTTTTCTGCTCGCACATAGCTATATGGGCTTGGTTCACAAGCTCTCTTTCTTTTTACGTCAACCCTTGTCGTTCTCAAGACGCTTCAAACTTCGAGTCTCAGGCTTGGCTCCGACTTCTAGTCATTGGACTTGACCTTGGCTTTTGGATTCTCTAGGCTTCCTCATAGACGTTTCGTCCTTTGGAATCAATCACAATATAGTCTGCCTTAACTTGCTTTCCTTGTATTTGCAGGCGCTTATAGTAGTAGCCTTCTTCACGGTGACTGGATTTTGTAGCTACTTTTTCATAAATTTCTTTTCACGAGGACTTTCTTTTATGGCTCCTCAGATATTAGTATGAGGACTTCACTCTGGATAACATCTCTGCTTTTGGACGACAAAATTCTACTCATAGAGGCTATTTTTTGCATAAGGCCGTTTCAGGGTAATCTCCTCTTGAATAACTCACGTCCAACGCCCTCTTTCTTTTCAACTTTTTAAAAATCTCCTTCAAATTGCTTTCTAGTTTCTAGCAATCTGGTAAACTACGGGTGAAATATCAACCCGATCTTTTCAACTTTTAAATTCAAACTTCCTCAAATATTTCTCAAGCCTTTTTTCAGGGTGAAATCAACCCTTTCTTTCAAAGTTTTCAAACTCAGAAAACTTCTCACACAAAGTGAGGATGAATGTGGCTCTGATACCAGTGTTGGCTTTTTAGCCAGATTAATCACAGGTCCCGATATTTAGGAACAAATATAATTCACATAAAATATATGAAAATATAATTCACATAAAATATATGAAGACTCATTCACAGAATAATATCAATGTCAATGAATATAAAATTCATGAAATATAACAATAATATAACACAATGAACAAACTCACTATATTATTGATGAGTCAAATATACAATCTCATATATTTATCTTTCTATATCTTTCTTCAATGCTTTTTACTTCATGCTCGGATACTGTACATGGGGCTTTGTCTCCATAATATAACCTTAGAAGGTGACTTTTGAATACTTTGACTATTGCTCTCCTCACATATCCGGGAGATGCATCTTTTCCTATTCCACACATAAGACAAACCTCTCATGTCCCTTGGCTTTACATCTTGCCACTTGGTACATGACTCTTGACTTTCTACACACTTGCACACTCTCACACTCTACACATTTGCACACTTTATTACATGACATTTGCACTCTTCCTACACATTAACACATGCTTTAGGGAAATATTAATCACACAACCTAATCTAATATTTACAATAGTACAAATGTGTCATGGGGGTACTTTCACATAATACCAAATATTGTAATATTCTTCAGCAATATAGCTATGCATACAGAGAATGTGGGAAAAAAAAAAATTGATTGGCTATATCTATTAGTTTCAACTTCAATGCAGCATCATGCATGCAATTTACATTTGTATGTCTTTGTTTCAACTCCATATCTATCATATTCATCTCTTTGTCTCATCTATATATCTCTCTGTTTCATTTCCATGCTTGTAATGGTGTATATATCTGTCAGTTTCACCTCCATATGATGTTACAATGCTCAAGTGTTCTTAAAGGATTAGCACGGCGCACAACACGAGTTGTCACCACATGCTTTCCTTGAGATCGTCGTTTACCTCCACTTCCATAATAAAGAATATATTTAATATTACACATATCGGCATAATTATAGATGATTTAGGAGCATACCTTCAAACTTGATACTATCAAATCATTAAATCCTACAAAGCATAGAAATAATACTATTTACCCCTTTTATTTTGAAGACAGCACCAGGGGATTCATTATAACTTCTGGTGAATAGAGAAGCATCTTGACAAGTCCTCAATTGTTTATTATTATCACTTGATTCCCAATTATTTTAGATTTCTATCAAACTATTGGGGCATATTGTATTATCAAATCAGAAAATTGGCAATGCTTTCACGAAGCAAGAAAGTATAATTAACCATGAGCATTGTCAAGCTGCGTAATTGGTTGTCCATTTACAACATTTGTGGTGAGAATCAAATAGTCTGGAGATACTGTCAACACAGCTGAATATCACAAAGATTGGACAACAAATAATTAATAGAAGGCATGATAACAAAACCAAATTGAGTGATTCTCAAAATTCAATGGAAAGCAAGTACTTGAACACACAAAAAAAAAAAAAAAAAAAACATAACTGCACATATCAAGTTCTTGGACTTTAACTAAGAAAATTAAAATAAGCATAATAGACTTACAATGGCCACCATCAACAAACCAAATTGCACGACAACACTCAGTGTGAGTAGTCATAGTAAATAATCTGCATTTACAACTAAACAAAGATAAGCCTAGTTCCTCACGGTGATTAATGCTCCATTTTCCATACATGAATATTGTGTGAAGTTGTTCAACATCCTCTGTTGATGCTCAAAAATAGATTATGCAGGTGATGGGTGTGAATTTAACCAAGACTAGTAACTAAATATTAACACTACCGTTAAGGCCATCTAAGTCCTCTAGATATAAATGTTTCCGAGTCATGCCATCTAAGGCTCCAAAAGGGAATCCACAAATGATGAGATTAGTAATATTGAAAACAGGGAATGTGTGGACTATGGCTTAAGAGTAGTGGCAGAAGATAAATGCTTATATCACCTCTAAAGGGAATCTAGACCCCGCTGGTATAGGTGGAGTCTGTTGTGATCTATTACATACCCCATGAATGTAATCAATGTTGGCCTATGTTATTTTACCATATGGAGTAGATGAAGAGTGCCACATGTCAAGTTAGGTAGGTAGGAAACTAAAGGAATAATGCTAATTTTAGATCATAGGAATATGCTTGTAAGCCTTATAAAAAAGGGAAGGATGTAACCTTCATGGGGAGAGAGAAGACTGCAATATATTATAAAAGAGGTTGCCCCCATTGGAGAGGCAAAAGATATTAATAGATTTGCTCTTGTTAAATCAATTTTGAGTTTCCATGTTCTGCATATTAAATGTTTCTGTTAGTGGAAATGCGATAATCCTACTTTTGTTGTTAGTCCTTGTATTGCAGTTAGAATTATCCTTAGTGTAGAATTTATTGTCTCAGTATATCTCCAAACCAAGAACTTTCAGGTGAAATAGTCACATCAGCGGAAGAGTTTCATTGCAACCGGTATCAGAGCCCTTTCCAAGGCATGGTAAGCTTCTATTGTGAGTAAATATTTTTTTAAAGCCTAGGTCTATAGGTTAGAAACGGTGTTCCGACCGTTTTAAAATAATTAGGAGGATCTATCGTTAGGGTAAAACAAATTAGCCTTTGACGATGATGTGTGAAGGTGCGAGCACTGAAGTCCCTAAAACCAAGCCATTAGATAGAAACTTGCAACACAGAAGTGAGCTCCCATGTACCTTGCGTATATTGGGAGACCATTATTAGAAACCTTGAGCCAAACCTTAAAATATAGGAATTTGATTGAGTCAGCCATGTATTTATCCATAGTGCATCGAGAACTTCACTTATGAAGATTACCCTCACGTACTGATTAGAGAGGCGGGTAGTGCGCCCAAGGGTATGGTCTAAATCCTCCTTGAGTAGTGGCCTGAAATATTGGTCTGAGCACTATTGATCACTGCTGTAGTATATTAGAGGGCTATGGGAAGTACACACACCTCAGCCTAGACTACCTTTTTCCCCTGATTTTTGCTTGTGGTAGTTTCGTAATTGCATTGGCCTTATCAGGATAGGAAACACAGAAAAACAGTGGGCTAAAGATCTCAGGTCAACTTGGGACACAAGGAACATAGAGAAATAATGGGTTAAAGATCTCAGTCCAGCTAGGGATAGTGTGATTACAGTCAAGTTACAGTTGCACAAAACTTTTTTTGAATTATAAATTTATAGCATTTTGAAGGAGATACGTGACACAAAACCACTTTATAGTTAAAAAAAGAAAAAGAAAAAAGAAAAAATAAATGTTGGTGCTCGAAAAACACTGATCCAATATATGCATTATTTCAATTCCCTCGACAAGACGATTGTTTTGGTATAAGTCACCACAACAGGGTTTCGGACCAGGACCCTTACTAAAAATAGTAACCTACTAAAAATAGCAATTCTATTTTTAGTAAATGCCACCAGAGACCAGAACTCAAGCAATGGAGGCCAGAATGAACAAGATGGAGGAACAACTCACTAAGTTGGATGCCATAAATGAACTTACTGCTCATATGTCTACCCTCACTAGCATGGTTGCAGATTTCAAGCATATACAAGACTCAATGATCTAAGACATCGAATTGCTTAAGCTTAAAGATCCAAGTTTTGATGGACACACTGAAAATTGCCTCGTAAATGCAGAAAGTCATAAGGGGAAGGCTCTTGATAGGTCAAACTTTTCCAGGGCCATTTTTGAGGATAACTACCAGTAGTCAGGATACCATAAAGGCATGGCCCCAAGACTCCTTAAGATAGATTTCCCAAGGTTTGATGGGATAGATCCACAAAGCTGGTTAATCAAGACTGAACAATGATATGAGCTACATGAGACACCCACCAACCAATGAATTTTCATGGCTGCTTTCCATTTCGACCTTGAAGCACTCCATTGGTATCAGTGGTTACGAAAACAAGTACCACACATTGGTTGGATATAGTTCAAGAATGAACTCCTTGCATTACAACAATAGCAATAGCAATAGCAATAGCAATAGCAGATGATAAACGAATGAGTAAATCTTGCATTAACAACAGTTTGTACTGTACTTGCATTACATACACATTCGACAACCTTGTGTAAAATCTCCTTCATGCCAACAATCATCTACAATCAACAATAACTAGATGGCCCTACAACCACCACATTGGCCAACAATGTCCACACCCTGTGGCCCTTACATTCCAACCATACCATCACTGTCACCATACATGACCTGAATGAATGAGGCAAGGGTCTTATTTATACAACCAAAAATTAGTTGCACCCTCCAACTACTCGACACCTCATCATTTTCCTAAATTACATTTCACATGCATTTAACTTACATTTACATTTCATTTCCTAACTCACTTTATGACTTTGTCATACATACTAATACTTCACTAAACATTACACATTATCACGTACATTATTACATTGCCACTTTATAACATTATTAATTATACATATGTACATTTTGTCAAAGACTTTGTATACGAACTACAAAATAAAACCAAATAACAAAAATTATTCACTAAACACAAACATATCACTTTGCCTGCCCACAAATCTCAGCATCCTAATGTATGACAGTCCAGGATTTTCTCAAGGGGCACAAGGTGTTGATATTATTAGACTCCAGCAATACAGATAACTTCATAGATCCTAGTGTAGCAAAAAGGGCAGATTGCTTCATATGTCTGAGACCAAATTAATGTCAAGATTGCTAATGTAGACATCATGACCTATAATGAGTGGTGTCGAAATGCTTGTCTATCTATAGGTGATTACCAAGTTCAGACCGATCTCTTCGCAGTTCCCTTGGGAGATGTGGACATCATGTTGGGATGCCCCTGGTTGAGGGCTCTAGGACCGGTGCTAAGGGATTTCTCAAAACTTTGGATGATGTTCACCATAAACAATAGGACACACCCTTGAGGAAATAAATGATGAGAACCCCAAGGTCATAAAATCACATCAAATGTAGTGACTGATAAAAAAGGGTCACAGGGCAGTGATTGGAAGATTTTGTCGAATACAGTTGTGTGCTATGTAGATCGAAAAGGTACCCCCCGATTTGTCAACCATCCTCATCAAAAATCAGAAAGTCTTCAATGAGCCAATTTAGCTACCTTCTAGTCGACTAGAGGACCATAGGATAATTTGGTACTAGGTAGTCAACCTCCCAACATATGGCCGTAAAGGTACCCCTACCATCAAAAGAACAAGATCGAAAAATGGTGAAGGAACTATTGGATGCGGGACTTGTTCGCCCAAACATGAGTCCCCTTTCAGTCCTAGTATTGTTCATTCGAAAGAAAGATGGGTTATGGAGGATGTGTGGGAATTTTCGCAAACTTAACAATATCACTATCAAGGACAATGTTAGGATCCTATCCTAATTTCATTATGTAATTTTTGCTATGATGTAACCGATACTTATTATTAAAGATGTAATCGTTTCTTTTATTAGGAGTTACTAGCTTGGGTCCCTCACTTGCATGTGGACCGACCCTTGAGCATTAACGTTAGGGTAGATAAAGAGTTTATATAAAGACAAGGGTGGAAATGGAATGTATCAAGTCTTTTTCTTAAATTGTAACGGAGCTTTGCTTCCAAGGAGGTTGCCCCCTCAAAGAGGCCTGCGATATCAAATTCTCTTGATTAATAAAGTTGTTGCATTTCTATTCAATATTTCTCAAGCACTCTGTTCTTTCTTTTCTTACATTTCTGTTAATTTTTGCAATTACTGTTGTGAATGTACTTGACTCTAATTAAATGTTCATAATAGACAAGTTCCCAATACCGGTAATTGATTACTTATTGGATGAACTACATGGGGCCCAATATTTTACCAAGTTGGACCTCCGGTTAGGGTACCATCAAATCTACATCCATGAGGAGGATATAGCCAAAACAGCCTTTAGGACTCATGAGGGGCACTATGAGTTCTTGGTTATGCCTTTTGGCCTCACAAATGCACCTTCAACTTTCCAAGGTATGATGAACAAGGTCCTCAAGCCATTTCTACGGAAGTTTGCCTTGGTCTTCTTCAATGACATCTTGGTATATAGTAAGACATGGGATGAACACCTCCAACATGTCGACCAGGTCTTGAAGCTACTATAGGAAAATCAACTTTATGTCAAACAATCAAAGTGTACTTTTGGGGTGATGGAAGTGGATATTTGGGACACATAGTGCCAGGGATGGTGTGTGGGTGGACTCTGCAAAAATTAAGGCCATGAAGGAATGGCCCAAACCCAAAACTTTGAAGAGCTTCTAGGATTCCTCAAACTCACAAGGTACTATTGAAAATTTGTCAAAAATTATGGTAGGATTGTAGCACCCCTGATAGCTATGCTCCACAAGGATGCGTTTGTATGGACTAATGAAGAAGAACATGGCTTCCTTACCTTGAAAAATGCTATGTGCAACACCTTAGTTTTGGCAATCCCAGATTTCTCCATGAATTTCGTGATAGAGAGTGATGCCCCAAGGGTTGGATTGGGGGCTGTACTTATGCAAGAAGGCAGACCCCTTGCATTCATCAACAAGGCATTATCAAGACAAAATATGGCCAAATCAACCTATGAAAAAGAGATGATGGCCATTATTTTCTGAAGTTCTCCATTGGCGACCATATCTAATAGGGCAACTTTCATCGTCAAGATGGATCATTGGAACTTAAAATATCTTTTGGAACAATGGGTTTCTTCCCCAAGCAACAAAAGTGGGTAGCTAAGCTCTTAGGGTTTGACTATGAGATAGTCTACCATAAGAGTAAGGAGAATGTGGCAGGAGACACCCTCTCTAGACTTCAAGAAACATAGGACATTCTCTATGTGATGTCCATTATCTAGATTGATTGGCTAAAGGAGCTCAAGTTAGAATGGAAAGGCGATCCCAGACTTATGACAATCATTTATGACATCCAAACAAAAACATGGGATCATCCTAACTACACATGGAATGAGGGGATACATAGCTACAAGCAGAGGCTTGTCATTCCATCTACCTTAGGACTCAGGTCTCGAATTTTAATGGAGCTCCATTCTTCACCAATAGGAGGACATACTGACTTCTTACAAACCTATGGACGGTTCAAATGCAACTTTTATTGGCCTGGTTTGAAGGCCGATGTGAAGCAGTTTGTGGACACCTGTGGTACATGCCAACATCAAAAAGGGGAAACAATTAAAACACTAGGCCTCCTTCAACCCTTACCCATTCTTGATTCACCATGGACAGATATTTCCACTAACTTCATTGAGGGGCTCCCTCCATTGGGTGGAAAAACTGTTATCATGGTGGTAGTAGGTAGGCTGACCAAGTATGCTCACTTCTGCCCCTTGGTTTGTCCTTATACTATGAAGACAATGGTGCAAATGTTTATGGACCAAATATTTCAGCTCCATGGGATCCCTCACTCAATAGTTAGTGACCGTGACAAGGTGTTCACCAGTAAGTTTTGGGAGGAACTCCATCGCATTCAGGGGATAGAGCTAAAAGGAAGTGCATCTTATCATCCGCAGTTTGATGGTCAGACTGAGGTGGTCATCATATGTCTAGAGACATACTTCAGATACTTTGTCATTGACCAACAATCCATGTGAAGCCAATGGCTTCCCCTCGCCGAATGGTGGTACAACACCACTTTCCATACAACTGCCAAGATGACTTCGTATGAGGCAATCTATGACCAATCGCCTCCTACAATTACCTCTTACCTTCTAGGCAGTTCAAAGGTCGAGGCAGTTGATACTATCCTCACTCATTGGCAGGAGATCCTAGCTACCTTGAAACAAAACTTAGCGACTGCCCAAATTGCATGAAACAACAGGCGAATCAACACAAGATTGAGAGAGAGTTTGCTGAAGAAGACATGGTTTTCCTTCGCCTTCAACCCTACAAGCAGATGTCCTTGAAACAAAAAGTTCAACACAAGCTGGCGCCCAAGTTCTACGGACCTCGTAAGGTACTCTAGTGGGTGGGAAAAGTTGCTTACAAATTGGAGCTACCTATGTCATCCAAGATCCACCTAGTTTTCCATGTATCTTGCTTGAAGAAGGTGGTGGGGAAACATACCACAATACAAGTTGTCCTCCCAAAACCAGATGAAGAAGGATATGTTCTTCTCGAACCAGTGGCCATCCTTGATTGATGAATTTGATACCTTTGCTTTTGCGACGTCATTGAAGTCCTTGTATGGTGGCATGGGCTCCAACCAAAAGATGCCACATGGGAGCTATTGCAAGAGCTCCAACAATAGTTTCCCACTTTTCAGCTTTGAGGACAAAGCTTTTCTAAGGGGGGTGGTGTGTTACGTACCCCATGAATGTAATCCATGTTGGCCTATGTTATTTTACCATATGGAGTATATGAAGAGGGCCACATGTCAAGTTAGGAAGGTAGGTAGGAGAATAAGTAGGTAGGAAACTCAAGGAATAATGCTAATTTTAGATCATAGGAATATGCTTGTAAGCCTTATAAAAGGCAAGGATGTCACCTTCACGATGGGGGGCGGGGAGAGAAGACTGCAATATATTGTAAAGGAGTTGCCCTCTTGAAGAGGCAAGCAATATTAATATCTTTGCTCTTGTTAAATCAATTCTGAGTTTCCATGTTCCACTATTTAACATTTCTATTATTGGAAATGCGATATTAATCCTACTTTTGTCATTAGTCCTTGTATTTGCAATTAAAATTATCCTTGGTGCAGAATTTCTTGTCTCAATACAGCTCTAAACCAGGAACTTTCAGGTGAAATACTCACATAAGTGGAAGAGGTTCATTGCATGATCAAAGGGACAAAATGCTCTTATAGTATGCCTTGCTTTTAGGATTCCAAACTAATAATGTGGCTGATGCCACAGGTATCATGCGGAGGTTGGAGAACAAAAGAAAGCATTAAAAGCAGTATTGTGGAGACATTCGAAGATCCCATGGTTCTAACTGGTTGAAGGTAGTTTTATTGTCCATGATAATTGGAGAATTGCCAAACTTGTCTATGGTATAAGGTCACACCTTGGCGCTTTGTAGGAAGTTAAGCAGAGGATGGCAGTAGGGAAAGGAAAAATGCGGCCTTTTTGCTAGTCAAGAAAGAAACTTTGCTTCCTCTTTCCACCTTTACCAATGGAAATGCCGAATGCTATGGCAGACTGTAATTTTGATGCTAAAGATTTGGTCATATTTTTGTACATGGAAAAAACTAGTCTAATCCCTACGAGATGTGAGAGAGGAAACAGTAGGCATTACCTTTTTGGTATCCCACTATATTGTCTAGGATAATATCCTTTATCTAGTTACTTGGGCAAGTGGTGGAGGGTAATCTCATTTCGACAAATCACAATTACATTTTGCATATTAACTTTTTCGTTTCTTCCAAGCTAAGTATAATAGTGAGCTCGTGATATTTGTGAGGTGCTAGCATGCTTGTTCAGGGAATGACATCTTTGAGTCTCAATGGAAACCATATTGTTGGAGTGGCATGTTTTTCACATAACCTCACACCTTCCCCTTGTACATCAACATTGTGAAGGAGCTCTATAGAAACTTCCCTCTCCATGTGAGTAACAATGGCACTCTTCTTTCAACATGGGCATGTGTGTGGCTATTACACAACAGAGTGATGATCTGTTTACCTCAGTTCTTTTGTTATGTTGCTCATTTGAAGTTTGCTGCTCCTGGTGGTAATGAGAGGGTTACTTGTTTCCCTTGCTGCTCTGTGGATGGAAATTCTGATATGCCTAGAAGCTGTAGTTAGGAAAAGGGTGTTGGGCCATCTATCAAGAAATGTTGGTTCACTAGCCAAGTGGCAAAAGAAGATTGGACCATACCAAAGTTGGAGGGCTTTAACTATTGAAAGGTAGAAGATCTGTAGCACCATGATTGAAGTGTCAGAAGCCCCAACAATTCTGAAAGAGACTCGTGAAGAGTGGTGGGAGTGGATCTTTGGCAGGCTGAATTGGTGGCCCCAATTACTACTAGAGACAAAAAAAAATCTTTTTAACTCTACCACTGAATTTCATTTTGCAAATTGGGAAATTATTGTGGGGATCGGTTTTCTGGTTTTATAAAGAATTGACAAGAAGCAAGTTCACATTTAGAACAATGTTGCCAGGCTTGCATAGAAAATTGATGATTTGCAACAAGATCCGAGAGGTGTTGGGAAGGAGGGCAGAGTTGGTGGCTGGACTTTATACCATGCCCATCTGGCTCTAAATGGTATGTGACACTCGTGAAAAAGAATGCAAGCCCCTCTCAAACTCTGAAAATTAGAGGTGGCGAGTGGAATTTATGAACCACCTCCTCTCATTGGAATATCAATAAAGTAATATGGAAAATGATCACTAGTTACAAGGTCTAGAGAAGAACTTCAATGCCCACGTCTGCTAGCAAAGATCTTTCCTTCCAGATCTTTACAAAACAAGGATAGATAAGATAATTTTACTAATGTCTACGATTGACCAAAGTAGGCCAATGGGACTCATTGAAAAGAATTGTTACAATGCATAATAGGAACCCAAAAATACCATGAAAATAAGCTAAATTAGAGTATAAAAACTAGCATAAACTACACTAAAGGGGAACAAACATATGGCTTAAATTACAGCCTCGACTGTTGGACCCAAAATGAATAAAACGTAGCAAAACTAAAAGTAATGATGAAGAGAGAGCCCAACAGTCAAGATAAAAGAGATAGAAAAAGAGCTCTAATGGATCCAAGTGCCAACACTAATATGTAGTGGGATGTACAGTAGAGGCATAGTTGTTGTCATCATCAACTATTCCAAAAGGGCCAACACAGGATCTAATGATTCTATAATGGCCAAGACTAAGGGGGCCTAGTTAGATAATCTTAGGAGGACATGTAGTAGCTCGCTACTACTATCATGCTCCAAATGGAGGTCCATTGTACAAGCTGGGGCAAAAGACAGAGTAGGCAAAAATCAACAAGAATTGGTTGTGTTTGGAAGAAAGAGCCCCACTCATTGGAGTGACCCTGCTCTCTGAGCACCTCGCTTTCTAGAGCAACTTACTCTTCGAGTGACCTTGCTTCCTGAATGGAGGTCCTTCGTGCAAGTTGTCATAAGACAGAGCAGGGCAAAAATCAACAAAAATTGGTTAAGTGTTTGGAAGGAGCCCCACTCACTGGAGCAACCCGCTTGTTGAGCGCCCCCACTCTTCGAGCGAACCACTATCCAGAGTGACTCGCTCTTTAAGTGTCCCGCTCTCCGAGCGACCTCGTTCCTTGGGCACTTTGCTCTTCAAAGCGATCTCGTTTTCTAGACGCCCCGCTCTTTAGAGCGACCTCACTCCCCGGGCACCTCGCTCATTGTAGTGCCTTGCTCATTGGAGCGACTCGTTCACTAGAGCACCCTGCTCACCAGAGTGACCCCCAGCCAGGGCACCTCGCTCCTTGTCTATTTTTAGTAAACAAGATAAGGATGATATAACCACCTCATAATTATCACCAAGGTACATTGTATGTAGTCCATTTCGTGGCTATAGGTTCAAGTATAAATAAGAGTTGAATGTTCACTGTATGGGTCTTTTGGCTACCCAACATGCCAAAACTACTCTCTGGAGATAATTTCACTAACATTTTGAAATCAATAAAACAAAGGATTGTGCTTGACATTCATGAATTATTGTGTTTAACCTTTAATTTATGGATGTGTGGAACTAGTAGCACTACTCTTCTTTCTTCCATTAGTCATTTTCGTTTGTGATATGAATGATTACTATTAAGATCTCATCACAGTGGAGTTATTCGATATCTGCTGGAGTTGCTAAGCGCACCAACTTTAAGCCTTGCTACAACCTTGGCCGTATTTTGCATTTTATGTTTTTCTCATCCTTAAACAAAAGTAGATTAGATTTGTTTTCTGCATTAGTTTACTTATTGATTTTTGCATGTTTTAGATCAATTTTCTTTATTTATTTTCAGCATTAGATAGAAAGTAGAAGTGAACCAGCCCGAGATATGGAGGTTGGAGAGAGTAGAAACCTCCCCATCCATTTGTTGAACCGTGGTTATAGGCGCAAATCACACTTGCGGATTTTCATGTTCAACAATTTTGGCATACCCGGTGGGACCCACAAGTGTGATTTCAATACGAAATCGATCTTACCCCACCCACACATAATTTTGTAGATCTACGTGAGTATACTTCATATCCTTTCAGATCTGCGAAAAGGGTTGTGTGTTACACTAACACACATGAAACCCACAATTTTTTTTGTATTAAAATTTACAAGTTGTGTTTCATTTCAGATTTCATAGTATGCAATTTTTCATGCAAATGACGACTTTGTTTTGAATGCAAAATCTTGCATAACTTTTGATTTGTGAATCTTGCTTTTTCAAGAAAGGACTAAAGCAGCAACAAGTGAAGACAGGAGTGAGCAAGAACAAGATATTGAAAAAAAACAATAAAAAAATGCTGTGTTCATCTCCAAGCACCGCACTCTCCAAAGCGACCCGCTCTCCAAGCAACCTCACTCCTCAAGTGCCTAGCTCCTCTTGTTGCTTACTCTCCAAAGCGGCCTGTTCTCCGAGTGACCTGGCTCCTCGAGTGCCCTTCTATCCAAAGCGACCTGCTCTCCGAGTGACCTCGCTCCTCGAGTGCCTTGCTCTTTAGAACGACCTGGCTCCTCGAGTTGCCTACTCTCCAAAGCGGCCTGCTCTCCGAGTGACCTGGCTCCTCGAGTGCCCTACTCTCTAAAGCGACCTGCTCTCCGAGCGACCTGGCTCCTCGAGTGCCCTACTCTCTAAAGCGACTCGCTCCTCGAGTTCCCCACTCTTTAGAGTGACCTGCTCCTCGAGCGCCTTGCTCTTCAAAGCGACCCACGCCTTGAGCGACTGCTTGGCAGAGTGCCTTGCTCTCATGTGCTCCGTTTTTCTATTTGTTTCTAGTTGTTCTTCGGTGTGATTTTAGAGGTCTCTTCCCTTTCATTCATGAATAACAAAACATCCAAATAATGTTAGGGATGTCTTGGTTACCAAATCATCAAATCCTTCAACAACCTGCTTATGTCCCTATAGGACCACAAATAAATCCCATGTCCTCTGAATAACAGAGCCAGGAAGATTGGTAGATTAAGGGCTAGATCTAAGTATGATTTATTAGGTCTTTACCTCTGTGATTTTATTTACCTGAGAGGTGTTGTATTACACTGGAAATCCATCAATGTTCACGTCCACATTCCAAGTCGTGTCCTAGGTAAACAAGTCTTGAGGTGTTTCAATGCCACTAGGATTCCCAGTAGAAGAGAGGATATGCTGAGAGATTTGTTGATACCAGGTATGTTGTAAGACTTTGAGGTGTTCAAATCTTCGGAGTTTGGACAACTTTTTTTAGTCATGACCCATTTTTTTAATAAAAAATCAATCCAAAAATCATCTATAGCGCTAACATCTAAACTTCATAAATATGGTATGTATAGTTGTGAGACAAGTTACTTGATGTCATGCAACTAATCAGGCAATTTTTTCTGGACTGAAAACTTGTTCATTACATTACTTTACTGACAATAGCTATAAAGTGAACACAAGCAAACAAGAATAAGTAATGAAATCATCTATTAGAAACCTTGGCAGCTTAAGAACATATGCATTTTCCTTTCCGTCATTTAGCTTCATATCTTGTCTTGGATTTGGTAGTGTCTACAAATGGCTTGAAAGAGGCTTAGCAACATGTCAGAAGATCTAATGCTATAAGCGTATGCAATGAGAGCATTAAGGCCGTACATATACATACTATACACTCACCTAGAAGAGCAGGATGCCATACAATTTTAAGCCATCATCATTGTTTGACCATCTGTCATCAAGATTCACACATTTTTCCCATGGGTGCAGTGGCATCCTTGGGACAAAAAAGGCTTGGATGGGCTTTATCCTTGTGTTTTATTCCTCTCAAGGGCCTAATACTTTATCATGTATCAATAAGATTGAATGCAGTAATCCCATAGGTTTGAAATTGATTTCTATATGCACTAATTTTATAGGCTTCAAACTGTTTTAGAATAGATCACATGATATCGACCCTTTGTAAACGTTTAGAAGTCAGGTTTTAAATATAAAATATTTCTGTTCAATTTGGTAGACTTTGTAGCTTGTGGAGAGGTAAATGAGGATGAATTGGGAATAACTTCGGTTATTTTCATTTTTCACTTTCCTTGAGTTTATATTATAGCACAAGTAAACCACCATTACTATCATTTGTAATTAAAGAAAACTTATTAAATAATTGATAAATTTGTATTGTAAATAGGTCATTTGATTCATTTGTAATATTTTATTCTATTTTGTAAAATATATTGGGTAATATTTCCTTTAATCATTCAATGTTATTTTTATAATAGAAGCATTTGTCTTTCATTCGTAAAACATTTTTCATTTCAGTATAAAAAAGTTTTAAGTTTTGTTTCTTCTAAAAATGATTGTTTTTTTTTTTTTTTTTTTTTTTACTATAACTTTTATGTACATTTTATAATCTTTTATTTTCAAGTAATTTGGTTTTTTTTGTTTTTATTTATTTTAAGGTTGTTTTGCAGAAGTGTTGGAGAGATGGGTAGATGCATTAAAAATACAAGAAGCTGTTGGTTATAGTAAATTCCAGGCATGAAAAGGACATTAAGAGGCACAATCAAGACATACAACGGCTAGTTGAGCAGAGCAATCCACCAAGAACAATCCGGTGGTGACAAATATCATGGAGGTAGGGCTCATAGAGACGGGCACAGTTCCTGAACACTACACAAGAGAGCAGTTTCAGTTATTAAGAGATGAGCCAGCGTATGCTGTGGTCAAAAATTACACTCCAGCAGGCGATATGCAAGAGATTGATGGTTGGTCTAGATCTTTCTATACATTAGAAGGGCATTTAGAAGCTATCATGCAATTCGCGAAACCACTACTTCAAGAACCTATAGATGGTGATTGGTATCAGGCAAAGGAAGAAGTCATGAACGAGTTCCAGACTTTCGAGAAAGTCCAGAGTCTTCGATTTGAAGATCAGCTTGATGACGTACCGTTTGAGGCAGCCTCAGCAGCTGGATACGGCTACACAGGTAAGAAGGGTGAAGGTGACAACCATAAGAGGGCAAAGAGTATTGCTAACGCAGCAGTGCGAACGTTCAATGAACAGCAGACCAAGTACATTTGACATTGCCTCGATTGGTGAGACATTGGGTTGGAAGTTCAAACTGGCGGAGTGCTTGATCGCTTCATGGTATGAGGAAGTTACATTCCTAGGAAGGAGTGTGCTCAGGAACTACAACGTCCGAGAGCGACTCAAGGTCCTCAGGCTGATGTGCTTTCCAGAATGCAAGGTTGATGATCGAACGATCTCAACGGCAAGGGTTCATGCAATCATGAGAGATGCAGGGTACTGTGATACACTGTTCGACACACTGTATAGTGTAATGTATCGATTGTATGGTGAGGCACAAGAAGTGCCATCACACCTTCTGATTTACTTTGACAAGTCAGATTTTCAAGATGTAAATATGTGAATATTTTAAGTTAATAAATTTTTTTTATAGTGGTAATTTTTTTTTGTTGTTGAAAAGGAAGTACAATGGGTGGCACAACTGGAGCATACTCCTCAGGGCATAACAACAAGGGGATTTCCTCATTGTGATTTGAACTCAGGTTATCCAGATGAAATGCGAAAGACATACTGTTGGGGTGTACTCGTATGGACTACAGTGGCAATTTTGTCTACAAGTTAGTCTCAATTGGGAGATTTATGTGGTGAGATGAGGATAGTTGCTAACTTAAATAAGGAGTGACTACTGCCTTCTCCTTTGGTTAATGACCAATGTTTTGGAAATATTATTTTATTAACATATAATGCATACAAGTAAAGGTGGAGTTTTGAAATTGTGAAGGCCGTTGTATGAAAATGTCAAGAAGAAGGATATGAAATATTTTTATTCATACAAAAATTTGAAGAAGATTAAAAAAAAAATAAAAAATAAAAAATTTAGTTTTATGAAAAATGATTTAAGTATCTAGCTATAGCAACTCAATTGAAATGAGAATTGAATTTGTTTGTAAACTCTCAAGCTCTAAAGGAAAGAGTTGTGATTTGTCAACGATGCAGTGGGGATCTAAGTACAACCCATTGTTTTTTATAAAAAATAAAAAATAAATAAAATTAGTCCTAATGTATTTTGGTATTACAACAACTTGGTTATTATGCATGTATCACTTAGCAAAATTCAAACCTAGGTTTCCTTGAAAGTTAAGGAGTTTATCTGACCAAGCTAATGCCATTTGATATGTACTATTGTAATCCGTATTACATCATCATTGCATAGTGGTATTACAACAACTTGGCCATTATATGTGTATCACTTTGCAAGATTCGAACCTAGATCTCCTTGAAAATTGAAAAATTTAAACGATTGAGTTAATACCATTTTTTTTAATAAGCTATATGTGGTTTCTATTGGGGGCCACTATAATCAAGATACGAAAAATAATACATATTTTTGTTAGGTCAATTAAACTATTTTAACATCTTTTTTCATCGTAATTATTTTTCATTTTTTTTCTATCAAATATATTCTTTCTTCTTCTTCAAAGCGCTATGTTTTCATAATCAATGCCTTAACATCATTTCATTAAGAGATAAAATCTCACTTGGCTAGTCGCTCTTCAAAATTTGAATTTCAAGAAGATGAAGATTAACATCTCAATTGGCTAAATTATTTGCTAACCAATTTTCATCTTTATAGATATGCTCACATTTCTAAGAGATTGCCTTCAATAATAGATGATCAATATCAATAATAATATTTTTTATTATCTAATTCTTACATCCATTTTTGTTGATGGCAAGTAATGATAATATGTGAACCCCCATCAATGGAAATATATTTCCATCATTTTCCAATTGTTATTTTAATCCCTGTAAGAAGTTTTTTAGTTTTTGCATAATTGTTAGTTGAAGTTCCATATGATATTGAGTAATTAAGAAGAATTTTGCCTTTATTACTTTTAAAAAACACCACCTCCATTAGCTTTGCTCGGATTTTTTTTAGTAGCACCATCCAATTTAATTTTGATAAACCTAATTTCTAGACATTTCCATTTTACCCTAGATCAATATATCTAAGTAGATTGTTTGTTCTATTCTCACTATCGTAAGTGACTCTTCCATGTATGTTCAAATCATATAACCAAGTTGTTATCACTTATTTTTCTACACTTTAGACTTTCCCTGATGAGCACCATATCTGTAAATATTTTGCAAGAGAGGCAATAATACGATTCCAAACTTGGGTATGATTTTGAGATTTATTTTTAAAAATCCTATTATTTCTTTCAAGTCATAAATTCCAACAAATAATGGCAAGACCAATCCTCCACAAAATACATAATAGTTGAGCTTTGAAATCATTGATCCAATGTTTCATCAACTCTTTCAATGTTCATGGAGCTACCCAATATATTTTCATGTTTTTTAACAAGTAACCTCAAATGGTAATTGAGTATGGACAGTGAAGAAGTAAATGATTCGATGTTTCTAAATCCTTCCCACGCAAGACACATCTTAAAGGTCCATGATATCATCTTCTTTGTAGACTCTTCCGAATCTTACTTTGTTGAGGCCTTAGGGAGAGCCTCTAATGACCAAACATTCTTTCAAGGAAAATCTTTGGAGTAGAAAATTTTGATTTCTCTAAATCTTAATATCCCAAGTTGATTGAGTATCCACCATATTTTGATAACTTCCAAACCAACTCATCTTTTTTGTAAAAATTGGTAAATAAAACTCTTGAAGCATCTTTTGAAGTTCATCTGCATTTGTTTGAGTTCCTCTCCAACTAGGTTACTAACAAAAATCCATAATTTAGGGTTGTTGCTCACATTAATATAATTTTATCCTTTGGACTTTTACAAGCTAGACATTTCCTAGCCAATGGTTACCATTTTGAATCAAAGATAAGAGAATAATGCCTCAACCAAGCGTTAGAGCAAAAATTTGCGTAATTCACCTCACTGACTGAAGTCTATTATGTTTTATTGATCAATTGCAAATAATTAATTGCTTCATTCTTTATATCTTCTTCTTCCTCCTTATTTCTTCCATTTGGAGTTAAAATATTTTTGATGTGACAAAAAGAAAATTTTGTTTTTGATGTAGCATGGATTTTTTTTGTATTTCTATCCCTCTCCTTTAGCCATTTCTCCCTAGATTTTTAGAACCAATACGACTCATTTTTCAATTCATTATCATAATCAGAAAGTAAATGTTTTTCTTTCACATAAAAATCTTGGTCCATTCCACTGAGTTCTACTTTCTTGTAAATTTTTGAGCTTGGATACAATTTCCTCTTTTCTTTAAAAAGTTAGCAAAATATTTGACATTCCAAATTTTCATTTGCTCCTTTAAATATTTTATCTTTTGAACAAACATGTACATATATGATCCTTTACAATTAGCTTTATTCCACCATAACATAACTATCTAGAAGAAATCAAGGCTTTGGAGCCACATAGAATGGAAGCAAAATGGCTATGGATGACCATTATTGGGTAAATCACAAGTCAAAAGAATGGGTTTGTAAACCGATCTTGCTCACAATAAAATATATGAAGAGATTGTATATTTTGTTTGCAACCATGGGTTGGATAAAAAAATCAATCCAATCTTTCTACTGTATGAATTTACCCTATGCGCTTATTATCCCATACATATTGAAAACTTCAAGGATTAACATCCCAAAGGCCATTTGAATTGACAAATGGAGCAAAATATTGCATTGATTTAGAGCATCATGGAGTATCACCATTCTTTCAAAAGGAGATAGAACTATGTTGAAGTCACCCTTAAGAATCCATAGATCAAAATTATGAGTCACCATTGTGTTTGACAAAAATATGTTAAGGTCCTTCCAACATATTTTACAAGGAGTAACTATAGATGGAGCATAGGCACTTATGACCCCAACTTTGATGTTTTTATTTTTCCTATAAAATAGTCTAGCAACCCAATTACTTTTTGCTTTTAACAATTGTCAATCTCATTTGTGCTTGTCCCTTATTATTGCCATATTGCTTAAAGATCCTATAGAAGAAACTACTAGACAATCACCCATCTTCTAAATATTTTTAAAAACATCCTTACATTCCTAACTACTTAATTTTGTTTCTTGTATTAAAATAAACTCATGATATAACAACTTATTAATTCCTTAACTTTTTTTTAGAGGTCTTATTTATACCCCTAATATTCCATGATATCATTTTCATCATCACCTTTTATTTTTATTAGTGGGCTTAGCTTCACTTCTTATTAACACTTATGATATTTTTATTTGGCTTCCCAAAACAATATTTATTTGAGTTTTCTTTTTCTCTTTCTTCATGCTTTGACAACCTTCCTCTCCTTCTTCATTCCCACCAACACTTTCATCTTCATCAATCTCTTTTATTTTTCCATATTGTTCATAATTAGACTTATCTTCTAATGATTTATGTTGCCCTAAAAATATGAAGTACAAGGAATAGCCTCATAAACACTTCCTTGTTTATGTTGTCTCAAAAACCCTAAAGTGCAAGGATAATCCTCCATAGTAATTACTTTCTTATGTTTCCCTAGCAACCCTAATTTTCCATGGATATCTTACATAAACATTTCTTTAATATAGTTCTCTTGAAATCCTTAAGTGCCATGTATACACTTTATTACTTTCATTTTTATTGCAAGAAAAACATTTTATTCTACTTAAGAAAAATGAAGATTTACTTGGATTAACCTTGACCTCCACCTCATTCGTTTTAAGATTTACCTTCCCATATTCCTTCACACCTTTAAGTCCTTTATTTGAATTTTTGCATTGTACTTTCTCATTCCTTATATCATATTTTCTTCTAATGCTTGATTCAAGTGAACTATAATGGCCTTTGCCATTTGATGATGTAGAGGGGTTTTCCTTGCCACTTTCTTAGGAGTGGAAAATGCTTGATTTGACTTAGCTTCTACTATGATATGATCTACTTGTTTCATATTAAAGTTTGCTTTATACCCAAAATTTTCCATCCCTTTGTCCATCATTTTCAATTTGCAATCTCTTACTATGTGTCTAGTCTCATGCCATTGCGACATTAGAATGCAATGTTTTTATAATCCACTTGTTGATCCCATTCTCTTGGTATAAGATTTAATCCTAATGGATTGCGGTAAAGGTTTTGAAATATTTATGGCAACACATATTTAAGTGTATACAACATGCCTTCTCTCCTACTAGTTGATCCCTCTCAGATGAACTCCTCTAGACTATTGCTAATATTCTTTTTTTTTTAAATTTGAAAAAACTTGTATTAAAACAAAGATCAATTACAATAAGGGAAGGGACTCTTCCCAGCCGAACTCAGAGAGAACACAATCTTACAATAGATGAAGCAGCTTGTCACGAAATCGCGACACAAAAGTTCTCAATAGGCCGCGAACAAGCAACATGTCGCGAAATCACGACACCTTTCCCCTTTGGCCGCGAAAAAGCAACATGTCACAAAATCACGACATATTCCGCCTTTGGCCGTGAAAACTCAACACGTCGCGAAATCGCGACACTTTACTCCTTTGGGCGCAAAAGTGCAACATGTCGCGAAATCGCGACAACTTTCCTCCCCTGGCCGCGACGAAGCTACATGTCGCGAAATCGCGACAACTTTCCTCCTTCGACCGCGACGGAGCGACATGTCGCGAAATCACGACAACTTTCCTCCTGCGACCACGACGACGCACCATGTCGCGATATCGCGACAACTTTCCTCCAGCGGCCGCGACGGCGCAACATGTCGCGATATCGCGACAACTTTCCTCCAGCGGCCGCGACGGCGCAACATGTCGCGATATCGCGACAACTTTCCTCCAGCGGCCGCGACGGCGCAACATGTCGCGATATCGCGACAACTTTCCTCCAGCGGCCGCGACGGCGCAACATGTCGCGATATCACGACAACTTTCCTCCAACGACCGCGACGACGCAACATGTCGCGATATCGCGACAACTTTTCTCCAGTGACCGCGACGTCGCAACATGTCGCGATATCGCGAAACTAATATTCTTTAAAGCCTCCTTATTTATGAGTTGATAAGGAAGTCCAAACATCCTATTCCAAACTGGAAGCCTTTTAATAGTTTTTGTCTCCACAAAAAGCTGACTTTATGGGCTTAAATATAATGTAGCTTTACCCCTAAACCAAGGGCTACCATCCATTATTTTCCCCCTTATTTCTAAATTGGAGAAATTGAGGAAAAATCCTTTTGGAAAATAAGTCATGGAGTAATTGAATTCAATCTTCGCTTCTACTTATTCAAATTTGATTCTTAGAAAAATTTGGCCATTATCCATGGAACTTACATATTAACCCTCTAGTTTTAAAATCCATTATATCATGCTCGATTATTTTGTCTTTGATAATCACTTTTGGTGTATAGATCCGTTATTCCTCTTATCGCTAACCAATACATCCATACTTCTAATTAGGTTATCCTCACTTCCAATAAGGAATTTCATAAATGACTTTCTTGCCATGTTACCTAGTTTTTCTTCACAGAGTTTCTCCTAAGATCTAAAACAAGAAATAACACTCACTCCTTGCTCACACTTCACTCCCTACTTTCTACTCACGATTCCTGCTCGTTTTGGCTTACATTAAGCTAATATCATTTGGTATGTACTATTGTAAATAATTATTTTTAGTAAAATTTGTATATTTTTTGGAGGGGTAGGAAACCTTTTAAAGACCTCTAAGGATGACCATGGATCTCCTTGAGGGTGTGTCTCTTTGACATGGGCTTATTTATTTATTTAATTTTCAAATTATTTTAAATTTTAAATAGTTTGAAAATTAAATTAAAACATATGCTATTAAATAAAATAATTTCTAATAATTTTACTATTTAATTTTTAGTTGTGCTGATTTTTTTTTTGTTATATTATTATTATGTTTAAAATATGCATATTAATATATGTTTTTTGTGTATATATTTTTAATTTCAACCCAATATTATTATCACAATATTTTTATATTATTGTTATTTGAATTTATTTGATATTATATATGTTAATATTTTTTAAATATTTTTAGTTTATTTTAAATAATAATGAAAAGTAGGCACTACAATAATTTCATTGACACTTATCAAATGGTGTTAACTCAACCAGTTAATTGCTCACTTTCAAGGAGCATACTCAAATTCTAATCTTACCCAGTGATACATGAATAATAGTCAAGTTGTTGTAATGTTGTTGTTGCAATGCCATTATGTGGTGGTGATGCAATACATGTGGGGGTTGTTTCAATCCCCTATAACCAATTAAAAGTAATACTAATAATTTCATTAGCACTTATGATTCAATACATTGCTCATGAGCAAGAGATGAATTAGTCTTAAGTTCATGGGGTTTAGGGCAATTGGTCAAGAGAAGCTTCTTAAACTAAGGTTTCAATCTCATGGATGAACCTTAATAGTTGCACTTCAACTATTAAAACCTTTTAACATATTTAAATTCAAAATGATTTATACAACATTATTAATTTTTTATATAATTTAATATCATTAAAACAAATTAATTTAAATGATGATTATCAAATAGTTTCATATGTTTTTAATGACAAATTTTATCTAAATATTAATAAACATTTTTTTTAAATTATTCAACATATATATATATATATATATATATAGGGATGTAGAGGAAAAAAGAAGCTCCAAAATCATGGCAGCATGGGTGTGGCATCTATGAGCTAGGGTTGCACTGGAAAATAGAAGCTCTAGAAACATGATGGTATGGGTTGCAACTCATCTTTGTATTATATAATAGAACGAGCACTGGTTGCGACATCTACAAGCTGAGGTTGTAGTGGAGAATAAAAGCTTAAAAAACATGATGGCATAGGTTGCGGCTCATCTCTATGTTATATCGTGAAACCCACATGAGTTGCGGCATTTGCGAGGTAGGGTTGCAACTATAGAATAGAAGATCTAGAAATAAAATGGTACAAGTTATGACATTTGTGACCTAGGGGTGCAATGGATAATAGAAGCTCCAGAAACATGACGAGACAAGTTATGGCTCATCTCTATGTTATATCTTAAAACATGTATAGGTTGCGGCATCTAAGATCTAGGGTTGAATTGGAGAACAAAAGCTCTAGAAAACATAATGACATGGGATACAACATCTATGAGCTAGGGTTGCAATGGAAAATAAAAGCTCTAAAATCATAGCAACATAGGCTATGGTATTTGTGAGCTAGGGTTGCAGTGGAGAATAAAAGCTCTAAAAATACAATGGTAGGATCTATGACTCATCTTTGTGTTATATTATAGAACACGCATGGGCTACGATGACTACGAGCTAGGGTTATAGTGGAGGACACAAGATCTAGAAACATAGTATGATTGTAGGTTGGAATGGGATTTTCAGTGATGAAGAAGAAGCGAGGGAGGTCAAGTAAGGACGTGACAGATGATGACATGGTGTTAGCAGGGCTATTGATAGTGTCAGGGATGGGATCATCATCTTTGTAGAAATGTGATAGAGCGTGACTATCGAGATCTGACAAAAAATAGCAATTACTTACTCTTAAGCAAATGAGGCTCTCATCATTGGGCTTTCGTCAATAGGACCAAGGACAAGGGAGGATGAAAATTAAAAAACAATTTGGTAGGAACTCTCAACCAGTGCAGACTAACCCGCTGATCACTAACAATGGTAGGACGATTGAGTCAATGATGAATGAAAAATATGTAGTGGACTACAATGAAGAGCTTGAGGAATATATGAAGGCCTCAATTTTTCTATCTAGGGAAGAAATTTTTGACTTGTGGTATAAGGGGGATAAGGTACGTGGAGGACTCGACTCAAACCCATGCTTGAAGGTCCATTCAACTTCAAACCCTAACCCTAGGGCCTACAAGAGGGCAATGAAGAAAGGG
Organism: Wollemia nobilis; assembly: GCA_028583015.1. Classification (NCBI taxonomy): domain Eukaryota; kingdom Viridiplantae; phylum Streptophyta; class Pinopsida; order Araucariales; family Araucariaceae; genus Wollemia; species Wollemia nobilis. The sequence continues at coordinate 3,151,809 of JAQPPZ010000927.1, forward strand.
AAATGTTATTAAATGAACTAGAGAAAATATTGAGAGGTAGGCTAACCAAATAGGGAGATAAAAAAACTAAGCCAAAAAAGGGGAAAATAAAGCAAAAACGCTATATAAAGTTGTGAAAGGAACTAGTTTGAATGGTTATAGGTAAGGATCTAATGCTAGGGAATTTTTTGTCATTAAAGGACAAGGCTTTGGTAGGAAGATTTATGGGTTGCTCCATGAAACCAAAAACTCTACAAGAATGGATCAAGGTTACCTAGTTGGAGGTTTTGGGCTATACTCCTACATTTCATGTGATGACAAAGGGTTGGATGGTTTTTGTCTTCCAAAAGGTAGAAGACACTACAATCATAAAAAAATGAAGGTGGAGTTGGGGTCTCATTATTTTAAATCTAAAATTATGGACTCATAGGTTTGATCCATGCTCTGAGAAAATTAATACCCAACCTATTTGGTCAAGCTACCCTCTTTTTCCCTTGAATTCTAGAACGAAAGAATTCTATGTGAGATTGGGAACTCCCTAGGATTTTTTCTTGAAGTAGACATGGAAAATTTAAATGGTATCCATAAATTGTGAGCTTTATATAGAGAAATATTATTGTTATTCTATGAATGTGATTTATTGATATTGGCCAGTGAGTTGATGTTAGAGTTAAAGTGCACTATGCCTTCACCTTGACACTTGTTAGTTTCACTTGCACTTGACAAGTGTCATGTGTTGAATATAGGCTTATGCCTATATATTGTAACCATTTGTATCAATAAAATTAATCCCTTCAGTTTCACTCCCAACATTTGGTATCAGAGCAGGCTTTCCCTGCCCTGTGAAACCCTTGAGGGGGGATTTCCCTCATGGAAATCCTCCCTCCCCCTTGTTTTTTTTTTTTTCCCCTATTTTTTTAAAACTTTTTACAGAGGAAGTATGCTCTCCATCATTTGATGGATCAGAAACAAGATGGTAAAATTTAAAGTTTAGGAATTTTTTTTTTCAATTTTTTTTTTAGTTTCAGGTTCTGGTGCAGTACTGTAAGGCTAAGACGATCTATCAATTCAAATAAGTGGAGCTCCCCATGGGCGCAGGCCACCGAGCTGATGCAAGTGCAAATCTGTGCTGGCTGTTTTCTATTTCAAAGGCTGCAAATCATCTATTCTATCACAATTTTACTGGCACTTTTGCCAGCGTTTCAGTCGCTGGATACAGTTTCAGTTTCTTTGCCGGATTGCTGTGTGAATATCTGCCAACATGGGGAATGCTTATGTTGGGACTCTGCAAAATTTCATCGGCTACGGTTGGCTCTGGCTCATTGTTATCGATAGCGCTTCCCCCTACCTTTTGGGTGATCTGTGTTTTGATATACATCAGAACAAATGAGGAGATGTTTTTTAATACGACTGCTCTTGTAACGTGTGTGCAGACGTTCTGAGGACTGCTGTTGGGTTTCTAAATGGATTCACAGGTCCGCAACTGTTTATTCTGAGAGGCGCGGCAGAGGACGAGTGTCTGATGCTGTGCGGCGGTGGCTGAGCCGAAGCTTTTTTCGTTAAAGCTATTTCATTTTTTGGGCACAGATCGGCAGGTTAAGAGTTCGAGTCTGGGTTTTGACGCCTAGGGTTCGTGTTAATGTGTAGCGAGGTAGCTGGAGTGGACGCTTATGGGGCTGGTAATTCAGCTGCTGACCGCCAGGTTAGGCGTGGCCACGGGGTGCCATCTGGCGAAGCTTTGCAGGGAGGAGTACCCGCTCTGGGCACGCAACGTGCTTTGGCTCATGGCGGAGGTCGCGCTCATCGGCGTTTTTCAGAAGTTGCTGGTATTAAACAGTTCAAAGGCATCTAGACTTTGGAAAATCAATGCCGAGCAACGCAGCCCACCTTCTCCGTAACGATCTTTCAAGTCCATCCTCCACTCCACTGTAGATACACGAGCTACTCCTCCGCTGCTCCACTGCAGTTGCAGGTGCAGTAACTCTCAGCGTAGACTCTGGCGTCCTCCATCAATGCAGACTCACACCAAAAAATTGCAGAGACATTTGCATTGCCCGAGACCAATCTCTTGAATGCCGCCACATGTAGTGAATATTAGCCCAAGTAATCTCGTGGACCACAGATCTTCGCATCAAACTGGATAGAAAAATATAGTGCAAATGATGCACCACTACACCAGCGATTAGCTGCATTTTCTATTGATTTGGGTTATGGATGATCGATTTCAATCCACGCCGGCATAGCAGCCATGACAGTGCCACTCTATTTTTCGGACGACTGCGGATGCGTTTGTAGGAGACGGCGTTCCACTCAGTGCCGTTAACACCGTTGATTTTAGGGTTGACGCAGCCGCTACGACGAATTCTGTCGATTTTAGACATTACCGTTACAAAGGCACAGCGAGATTTTTGGTGAAGGAGCGAGATTTCTGCCATCGCCGGCACTTCCAGTAGCAGTGCTCGTCGAATGACTGAAACAATACGAAACGGGAGGCGGCAATAACAGTGGTGCAGTTGCTTGATTGCCGTGTTGCTGAGAAGATCGTGGACATGAAAGCAAGGCCACGGCGGGACGACGGTTCGAAGAAGAACGACGAAGATGATGATAACGGCGACGACGAAATGGAGGGGGAGGTCGACGGCATGTTTTTCGGGAAGGATTCCGTCAATGCACAGTCATGGTTCAAATTTAAATTTTTCTATTTCCCCTTCTGTAGCCAGGACGCGTGGGTATTATTTTTTACCTCCAAGTGGCTTTGTTTGCATAGATGGCCTGTGTTTGGCCATGGAGGATGGCATATTATTATTTTAATGTGGGGAGTTATTTAATGATGTGGGCCCAAATGTTTAAAAAAAAAAAACACGCATAATATAGTGGGGAATCTTTTGCAAAGTGGGGGTACCACTTTATTGGAAACAACTACACAAATGGAGGGGGAATAACCTTGCTGCCGCTACCCCCGCCGCCACCACCGCCCGAATTGGAGAATGTTAGTGGGCTCCATTCTTAAGTCTTAATGGCCCATGAACTTTTTTAAGTAAAAATTCAATATAGTGGAGAGGTTGCGGCAGGTGTCCGGGCTGGGACAACTATTTGATGTTTATTAAGTGCAAGGGGACAATTTATAATTCAAATTGTATAGGCTGACTTTTGGCAGTATTTTTTATAAAAACTCCCATCTTAAGCATTGAGTACTAGAGTAGCACTCGGATGGGTGACTACTTGGGAATGTCCCGAAGCTGCACATACTTTTAAGGGTCATTGTGTTTGATTTGTTGAAGCATCAATTTGTATATGCCTATAGGGGTATTTATAGTCGTTGGAAACGGTTTTTCACGATAGACACATTGGTGGTGTCATATTATAATTTTGAGGCTGTTTCAATTCAGTTTTTTAGCCTCAAAGTTTTTCTACCTTGGAGTGCACTCTCGGTTGAACCCGACACTTCCAAGGTAATTTTATATGTGATCCTTGTACCTAGTGACCTTTTCTATACACTTGGCGAATGCAGCGGCTGGTTACCCATGCATTTCGGTGGGATGACATGATCACCATAAGGACACTTATACTAGGGACTACAGACAAAGATACCCTAGACTCTATCCGAGGTTTTTTCCGGATCTACTTTTGAAGACTACAGACAAAGACACTTCAGAAGATTCTCTTATTTTCTTCTTCTCTCCTCCTATTTTGATCTATGGCTCATTTTATTGTATTGAGTGCATTTTCGACAGAGACCAACACTCTTATATGGCTCGTTTTTCCTTTGTATTAGGTGCATTTTCGGCAGAGACCGACACCTTCTAGATTGAGTTCACCATAAAGAGAGATTTGATATTTATGGTGAATCTAGTCAGTGACCTACGAGAGGCAACATCCTCTGAGGATGACTTGCAGAGGCAACAAACCCAGAAGTGGCTGACCCTGAGGCACCCATGATGACCCTGAGGCACTTAGACGGCTAACGTAGTGGCAACAGACCCGTGGAAGTGGATGACCCTGAGGCAACAGATCGAGATGTATACACAGTGAATCTAACATTATTCACAGTTGGAGAGCCAAGCGCAAAGAGCACGAGCCTAGACCAAATCAGCAATAAGAGAGGATGATAGGTTGTTTTATAGAAGTCAACTTTAAGGAGGAATGTTAGCTAATGTTGACTTGTTTTTTTCTTTAGTTAGGATAGTGCACTTTAAGGGGGAATGTTAGAGTTAAAGTGCACTATGCCTTCACCTTGACACTCGTCAGTTTCACTTGACAAGTGTCATGTGTTGAATATAGGCTTGTGCCTATATATTGTAACCATTTGTATCCATAAAATTAATTCCTTCAGTTTCACTCCCAACAGTTGAATGCTCTAATATTGAGATCAATTAAGATCCTAGGAAATTGGACCTATGAAATAATATAGTTGAATCACCATCAGTGGTATCAGAGTTGTATTCTGGTCGTTAGAATTTTTTAAGTTTGGAGGAAGGGTTGAGGTCGTCCAAATTGAAGGAGAAGCTAACAAGTGAGAAATCGATTGATAGTGCACCAAGGAGAAGAAGAAATTGGTTGATTGTGCACTAAGAAAGAAGATTGAGTAGATGCTTTGCTGGTGAAGAAGAAGTTATTAAAGAAATTGAAGTAAGGAGAAGTGTTAGAGATTAATGGTAGGTTTCACCCAAAGACTACAAGTTGGATGTTGAGGATGAAAAGGAAAGAAGATTGCAAGGAGAATTGTGTGAAGACGACATTAAAGCGTTGAAAAATTTTAATACATTGGGATGAAGTATGAAGCCCTAGTGAGTGTTTGTAGGATAAAAATGAGTATAGAAGAAAAATTATGGCAAAGAATCGAAATCACCTGAGTTGAAAGTCATAGTTGCCAAGAGAAGAACAAAGGATACTAGGAGCAGTTTCTGAAGAGGATATGACGTGAGGTAAAGTCTTCTTGAAGCAAAAGAGAAGACATTGTGAGCCCGAGCTTGTTTTGAGTATAAGAGGAGATGGCGTGAGCCAAAGCCTACCTAGAGCAGAAGAGGAGATGGTGTGAGCTGAAGCCTACCATTCATGAAAGAGGATATGACATGATCCAAATCCTGCCTAAAGCAGAAGAGGAGAGCACATACGCTAGAGTTGAAGTTTTTTGGAGCTAAGCCGAGCCTATGCGTGCCTAATTTACAACTTGAGTAATAAAGGAAAATATTTTTCCAGTCATTAAAAGATATAAAAATTGAAGGCAGATTGTATCTTGCTAAATTGAAAGGAGATCGAAGAGTAGATGCCATGTGAGAAGGGAATGTTGGATAGATTAAGAGGATGTTAGAGTGTCAAGAAGTCAAGGAATGTTGGAGAGCTAAGGAGCCATAAATGAAGCACCAAAGTGCAGAGACAAAGTACTTGAGAAGAAAAATGAAGCCTCAAGGAGCATAGAAGAAGCACTAGAGAAAGAATACAAAACATCAAGGAGCCTAATAAGAGCCTAAGAGCAAATAAAGTTGAAAAACAATGGATAAGATTAAAGGTGAAGCACCTATGTGAAGCTTGAGGGAGTAAAGAGCCTAAGTTTAAGAAGCCAAACTTGGAAGATTCATCATAATGTCTGCTAAAAATATTAGAGCTTGTAATGTAACATCAAGAGCCCTAATTTCAAATTAACATGATAAATATGACGAAAGAATAAGGTATGAAATCTAATTTGCTAAGCTATTTAAAGAAGGGCACATTTGAGTTTTTGGGCACCTAATTTAATTCAAAGTTATAAGGTCAAGCATTTTTGCAAGGAGTAATTTAAGTATTGATTATTGAAAAGAGAGTTATAAGGTAGAAAAATAATTGATGAATGGGAGTTGTAAGAGAAAAAAATATTTGATATTTGAATTGAAAAAAAAATTAAATTGGAGAGATAAGAATTAAATGAATTAAATTGGGAGATATAAGAAGATAAAATTGAATTGGAGAGGTAAGAAGTGAATTAAATTGATTGAATGATTGAAGAATTATGAATTTATGAAATTGATAACTTGGGAGTCATAAGAAGATCATTGATTTCTTAATTGGTTGTTTGAAGAAATTCATTAGTTATTTTTGGAGGAATAAGGATTTATCCATTAAATAAATTAATTTGAGAAAATTGTTTTGTGAAATTTATCATGGAAAATATTATTAGAAATGCATTTTCATAATATTGTAAAGAAATGTTGGAAAAACTAAAATTCTATACACAAAACCTAATGGATAATTTTGATGAACAAAAAAATATTTTAGTTAGCTTGAATAAGAGATTGTCTTTAATTCTCAAAAATTCCAAAGATGAGAAGTTTACATGTCAACTATCTTCATGAAAAACTCTTTGAAGCATGGTGGAATTCTCAAAATGCTATTATATTACCTACTGAAATAGGCATAATAATGTATATCACATTACTTAATTTTGAGATCTATCAAGACAAAAGACAAGAAGAAAAACATGAAATGAAAAATATGAATTGTGATACAAATTATTTGAATGTAGATGAAGAATATGCAAAGAATGAACAAAATAATATGTTGATGCATTCAACATATGTTGAATTCAATGTGGAATCATTAAATTATAATATTCATAGAATATATTATTGCAATGACTTACTGATTCAATACCTATAATTTTCATTAGAAAACAAGATCAAGACCAAGACCAAGAAGAAGCACATAGCAAAGAGCCGAAGAAAGAAAACTGAAGACAAAGATTGAAGAATAAAAATCTTCAAACCAAATAATGTAATATAGGAGGGTGTTGAAGATATTACATTATTTGTTAAATGTTAAAGTACCCCCATGGTACATTGTATATTTGTAAATATTAGATTAGGGAGTGTGATTTATATTTCTTTAATGTATGTGTCAATGTGTGAGAAGAGTCCAAGTGTTATGTAATAAAGTGTGTAAGTGTGTAAAATGTGAGAGTGTGCAAAGTGTCATGTATGCCAAGAGTCATAGAGTTAGGTGTCAAACATGCAAATGAAGAGTCACATGATATGTGGCAATATGGAAAGTGAAGAGTCACGAGAGTTTTATCATATGTGAGGAATAGAAAAATATGCATCTCCGAATATTTTGAAAGAAATAGTCAAGTATTGAAAGGTCATTTGTAAGGTTATATTATGGAGACAAAGCTCCATACATTGTAACAGATTGAGAAAAAGTTCCTTGTATATTTGATGATTTATGAATAATATTGTGAGTTTTATTATTGAGAAATGTTGTTATTCTATGAATGTGATTCATTGATATTAGTCAATGGGTTGAATTCTCTAATATTGGGATTGATTAATATCCTAGGAAACTGGACTTGCAAAATATCTAGTTGATTCACCATCAATTATGCCATAGTTCTCATTGTTCAAGGCTTAGTTTCATAGTTTTAAAGGATAATGTGGTCTAGGTATCTAACGCTTTTTCAACATGGTGTTATGCTAAAAAATACCCGAAAATCTATTTTTTTAATCCTAATTGCACTATTAGGGGCATAAATTTGTGCTTGGGACTCTATTTTGATCCATTCAAGAAGCATTGTAAACATTAGAAAAAGAACAACAATTTCCACAGGCAACCAACACATCTATAGAAAAAAATGCTTTGGAGGCCCTAAAAAATGCAAAATAAAATACTTATTATAAATAGTATTTTTCTATTTTTAGATTTTCATAGCCAAATGCATCTCTAGCTATGTTGACACATCAGTATAAGATAAAATACAAAAGGACAAGTCACATGTATGTAATTTTTATTTAATATACACTTTGCAACTCATGGAAGATGAATCATCACATTTCCATATGGGTGGCCTTCTAACTCATGAAATGTGAACCACCACATTTCCATATGGGCGACCTTCCATATTTAATACGATGGATTTATAACACACCAATTCTTATATAAAGAGAGATACATTTTGACTATAAAAATCATGAGTAAGAATACAATGTTATAGCCTCACATCTCTTCTCAAAGATTACTTATGTTTTAATCTGTTTTCTAAGAAACAAAATCATTATTTTAGTTTGCTCATATATCCATCTTCTGATTTGTTATACTCATCTATTTTTGAATTACACTCTTTCATAATATTCCTTAACTTGAAATTCTAAGTTTTGAATCAATCAAAATTCTACGTTTCAGATTGGTGATATCATAGTGGTTTGTCTTTTAAGTGTATGTCCATAAATATGAGATCAGGGTATCAAAATTTTAGGTATCATATGTAAGATCATTTTTATTACCTCCCTTGTTGTTCCAAACAATCTCAATTAAGAACCAACACAAACAACACTGAGACAATCGATCCTTTCAAGGATATGTTGAATGAATCCCTCATGAAACAAAAGAATAAGATTATGAATCAATTTGCTTAGATTCTTCAGAGCCTTCCTACTACAAATTTTGCAACCTCCTCCATACAACCTCTCACTATCCTAGCACCATTCAATGCACCCACATCTTTTAAGGTGCAATTGATTTTTATATTTTTACTTTTGAAAGAAAAAATAGTTTTTTTTTTTAGAGCAAAAAACCCCTTGTGGGGCCGCCTTGGTCTGAGAGACCACGACCAAGGGGTTCTACATCATCAAAGTCACTCGGGGGTCACGCCCGGCCCTGACCGCACCAACATTATCAATTGGATTTTTGGGTACCCAATTCAACTTTTTGGTAGGGTGGAGATTTGAACCTGGGACCTCCCTTGGAGGATTTCCCTCTCCTCTCCAACTCACCTACAACACTTGGGTAAAGAAAAAATAGTTTTGATGCCCTAAAAAATTAGTTGAATAATTTATATTCATACTTCTCTATAAATAAATTCATTGATAATAAAAAATCACTTTTACGCTAATGAGCTTCATTATCTATTTGAAATTGGTGGGAAGCATAATGTAACAGGGTCACATAAGAGAATGAATATGAGTTAATGTTCACATGGGATAATTTCATGGAGGTTATCAAGGAAGAATATTATCTCTTGGGAGCCTATGAAGACAAATATGTGTGATGGAAACAATTTTTTTCAATGAGTTTATACAGGTTTTCATGAGGGATCTTGGTCCCCTCATATTAATTAGGGTTTGAACCTTGGACCTCTTAAAGAGAGGCCAAAGCCCTTACCACTACAATATGCTTGAAACTTTTTTTTATGAGTTTCATCACTACATATTGGTATTATAACAAAGCTTGGATATTATCCATGTATCATTTTTCAAGATTCAAATGTAGGTCTCCTCCTTGAAATATTGAGGAATATAACCGGTTGAGCTAATACCACTTGATTGTGTGATGGGAACAATTGCATCAAGACAAAGATCAATTTGTTCAATATTATATTGATGCTTTCCACTCAATGGTAGCAAAGCTAGGTATTCAAGATACCAAAAGGTATCAAATCCTCAAGTATCACAGTGGGCTATAATGGTGCATTTGAGAGGATATGGACTTTTTTGAATTCAAGACATTGGTAAAGGCATATAATCTACCAGTCAAATTGGAGAAGCACAAAAATAAAAATAGAAAAGGAGGAGCAAATAACAAAAACCAAAACACTACGTACCAACTGGAGAAAGGTAAGAGTGACTCCCCAAAGAATAAGGATAAAGGGGGTCATCCCCAAATCAAAATTGGAATAAAAAAAAGTCTCCAAAAAGAAAGAATCCCTCAAAGACCAAGAGTGAAAAGGGTGTGATTATCATAAGAGTAATTAACATTCAAAGGAGAAGTGTCAACCAGTTTAGTCATTATTTTTTTAGTCTCAACCCTCTACATCCATTGCACCACTACCTCCACATACATAGGTTAAGGATAGAGGAAATCGAATCATGGAAGCTTAACCAAATGTTACCATTGCCACCACACACGTTGCACCAGAGGAGGACCACATGTTTCACTCACAAATGTGGGTCAAGGGTAATCCATTACATTTTATTATTGATAGTGGGAGTCAAAAGAATTTGATTTCTACTCAGATGGTGAAGGATTTGAATTTACCTATCACACCACACCCACAACCATATAATGTTGAATGGTTACAACAAGGGAGAGACATTCATATCACTTAACAATGTCTCCTCTCTTATGCTATCAAGCCCTTTAAAGATGAAGTTTTGTTTAGTGTTGTAGCCTTGGATGTCTGTGATGTGATTTTGGGCCAACCATTTATGTCGAAGAGGTATGGTATATATGAATCTAGGTCCCAAAGTGTCATAATCACTATGAGAGGTCAGTACTTCATGATACCATAAGTATTTCCTCCTACATTTGTTTCCATAATCAATGTTAAAAAATACATAAATTTATTAACCAAAACAAAAAAAAAAAATTTTTTTGATGATCAAGCTACAAAGTAGAACGCGGACTATCGCTACATCAATTACATACCCTAGATAGTAGAAGCATATGGACCATATTGTAGTGAAATATGATGAATTGTTCAAGTCACCAACTGAGGTTCCACTTCAGTATCAATTAAAGCATTCCATTAATACAATTCCTAGTTTTTCTTTGTCTAACATACTTGTTTATCATATATTAGTCCTTAAAAATAATAAAATTAGGAGGTAAATCCAAGAATTGATTCAAAAGGGGCACATCAGACCAAGTGATTCACAATGTCATAGTATAATTGTCTTGGCTTAAAGAAAGGAACATGGAGACTATATTGACTACAAAGCTTTGAATGAAATCACTATGAAGAACCACTATTTACTCCCTAGGATAAATGACTTCTTGGACCAGCTCCATGGTGCAAAGTTCTTAACCATAATTGATCTCAAATAACCTATCATCAAATACCCATAGAGCCCATTGACATATGAAAGACCACATTCAAATCCAAGGAGGGTTTATTTAAGTGGTTGGTTATACCTTTTGGCTTGACCAATGCACTTACAACATTTATAAGGATAATAGATGTTATCCTATGTCACTATACCAACTCATTTATGGTAGGTTATTTAGATGACATTCTCATTTACAATAAAATATGGGAGGAACATCTACAACTTGTTCAAAAGGTACTTTAGATTCTTTTAAGGCATAAGCTATATGTTAATTTGGAGATGTGTTTATTTGGCATGACAAAGATTCAATACCTTGGGTATGTTATTGACAAATAGGGAGTCCATGTTGATCCTAACAAGATTTACGTAATTAAAGATTGGCCTATCCCAAAGTCTCTAATAGAGCTTTGCAACTTTTTGAGTCTTTGCCAATTTATATCAAATATTTTTATTGGGGTTCTCACATATTGTTTGGCCACTACACCAAGTGAGCAAAGGAGGTGCCTAATTCATTTTCCATTGGGGAGATACACAACAAAGGGCATTTGAGAGGTTGAACAACTAGTTGTATTCAAATATTACACTTTTCCTACCTAATCTACATCAACCTTTTGAGGTAATGACTGATGCATCAAAGTATGTATTGGGAGCTATTATCACATACCATGGGTATCCCATTACCTATCATAGTGAAACATTCAATGAATCAATTCAAAATACCCCACATATGACAAATATCTCTATGCCATTGTCCAATAATGTAAATGATGGAAGCACTATATTTTGGGCAAGAAAACCATCACCCACACAGATTATAGATCTCTAGAGTTCATTCAGATGTAGAGCAAGCTAAGAAATAAATGACATCAAAAGTGGGTCATATATCTACAATAGTTTTATTTGATCAAGTAGCATAAGAAAGGGAGTGCCAATTTAGTGATACATTGTTTGAGTCAACCTCCAATCATAGCCCTCACCACCATTCTTAATTATTGTGGGTGTGTTACTTCCAACCAGTGCACCTTATATGAATTAGTTTTTTATTTTGCAAATGCATATTAATTCCTTCGTGTGGGTAAGCATGTTTATGATTTTTATTTATAAGACAGTCTCCTCTTCTACATGGGATATATTTTTGTACTAGCATGTAATCACTCAAAGATGTTTTGGAAAGCATACTTTAGAAAGTCACTTTGGGTGGAAAAAACTTTGGAAATACTTCAAAAGTACTTCTACTAGTCCAAGATGAGGAATGATAGTCAAGAGGTGTGTCAAGCATGTACCCTCTGCATTGTTTCCAAAAGAATAAACAAGAAGTAAGGATTGCATACACCCTTGCTAGTGCCATCCAAGCCTTAGGAATCTATCTTCATGGATTTTCTCTTAGGTTTTCCCACGTCTAAACATGGTAGTGATTGTGTTTTTGTAGGAATTGATATTTTTTAAAAATGACTATCATGATTCCTTGTAAGAAATCCATTTCAGCTGAGGATACTGCTAGACTTTATTTTAGTCATGTGTGACTCAACTTTGGCTTGCCAAAGTATATTGTATCTAATAAGGATAGCAGATGTTTGAGTATTATTTGGTCCACCCTATGGAGCATGATGGACACCAAGTTGACCATTTCCATGGCCTTCTGTCCTTAGATTGATGGCTATATAGAAGTTATGAATTGACATATTGTACATCTTCTTCAAATGTAAAATTCCAAGCATCTATGTAGATGTGATGAGATCCTTAAATTCAACATGGGTAGAATCAATATTTGCATGGTTCTACCAAACATAGTCCATTTCATATGGATTTGGGTTCCAATAGCACCCACTAATGTAGCTCTCCCTATACAACCCATTGAGTCCTCACCTCATGGACAAAAAAAAGCAAAAAATATAGCATGATTTGTGGAATAGATTCAACATATCCAACAATAGGTCCATGACCTCTTGGAAAAGATAAATTAGAAATACAAGCAATGCCATGACCAACATTAGGTCCCACATCAATTCAAGGTTGGAGATAAGGTATGTTTACATCTTCAAAAAGAGAGACTTGCAAGGCCCCATAGGAAGATAAAACCTCTTTGGTATGGACAATACACCATCACCAAGAAGGTGGGAGAAAATGCATTTGAATTGAATCTTCCATCTTATCTTGGTTTACGTCCAATATTTAATGTTGAACTTCTTAGGTCCTATCATCCACTCTATTGAACACTTCCACAATAACATAATATTTGGACATTAAAAAATTCAATCCAAACAATTTAGCACCATTGGAGGAGGATTATATTATTGATGCATGGATCAGGACCACTAGAAGGTAGTCCACTCAGATATATATAGAGTGGTCAAGATAGGACAACTTGGTTAGTAAGGAGAATGGATCACAAACAATCAGATAAAGAAACAATTTCTACACTTGATGTCAAAATCTGACACAATAGGAACCATTGCTACCCAAGGGGTATAAATGATATAGGCATATAACTCTTTTGTGACATGATTGTTGGAAGTATTGCATTATTTGGTATCTTGCAATAATATTGCAAGTACCATGTAAATATTTTAGTATAGAGTCATGTAAATATTTTAGTATAGAGTAATGTAAATATTTGAGTCTAAAGTAGGTATCGTGTAAATATTTAACAAGTGTGGAGTTATGTAAATGTCTGTCTTTTAGTGTGTGTAATAATTAGAGGTATTTTATTATGTGGAATCAATAAAATATTTTCTCCTATGAGAATTGTGAATGAAAAGCATCTTGTCCAAGTTGTATATATTAAAGGTAAAGCATTGTAATTGTATAACGCAGAATAAACTTCACAACACATTGTATTTGCGTTACTTGTGTTGAAATATTCATCAATAATATTATTCAATAAGATAGTTATTGAATGTATGTATATGTGTGAATATTACATATTGCTAGATCCTATGAGAATAGTATTGAATTATTATATTGCTATATTCTATGAAAATAGAGTTAAATTGCTAATTGTCGTATCAGAGCCACTATTGGAGTTGTATTGGAGTGCTTGGGAGAAGAGCAATGTTTGCCAGTAGAGCAATTCCTGTGAAAGAAGAGAAGTTTATCCACATGAAGAAAAACATGGGAGGAGAGAAGTCACGAAAAGTGATCTATTGTGAAAGATATCTTATTTGAAGACATGAAAATTTAATCGGCCAAAAACAATTGAGTGTTGGAGAGCCAAAGTTGTAAGGAGAAGGAGATATGCATGAGAAAACACAGAGCATGAAGATTACATGCGAAAGACGACATTGAAAGAGATGCACAGAGAAATCCTAGAGAAGAAAATGCAATAGTGTTGAATGCACAAGCTAGACAAGGCATACAAAACATATTTTCTTTAGACAAGGCAAAACATATTTGCTTTGGAAGAGATGAAATGTGTAGTTAAATTCTAAAAATTCTACAAGGTGTAACATTTGGAAGAAGCATTAATTGAAGGAGTTACAGAGAAGGGAACAACGATACAACCATTGAATGTAATGCTTAGTGTTGCAAAAGAATATTATCCTAGTTTGATATGAAATTTAGAAGGACTAAGCACAAGCAACAATTAGCATAGGTAATATCTGAGCCATTTATTTGAAAGATTACAGAATAAAAGAGAGAGCAAGTAAATACTCAACGTATTTGAAGGAAAGGAAAGGTTGATAAATAAGTTGATTTGATAAAAAAATATTCTTTGGAGAATTTATATTATTATTTGGAGTCATATTTGAAGGAGAGCATATTTATTTAAAGGAGGAAGATATATTATTTAAAATAGATTAATGAAGGAAGTATAATTATTTAAACATGAAGAAGAAGAATAGGATAAAGTTATATTATTTGAAGTAGATAAATTATTTAAATTGAAAATTGAAATTATTAAAGTGAGGAGAATAATTATTTAAAGAAGATTAAAAAAAGAGAAAGATACAAGATGGGAAATTGATTATTATTATTTTTTTTGAGAAGGATTGTACTTGGTTTCCCCACCCTTGACAAATCATAACTCTCCTATATAGCTTGATAGTTTACAAACATATTCAATTCTCATATCAATTGAGATGCTATATCTAGATACCTACATCTTTTTTCAAATAATGTTTGAATTCTTGATATTAATTTTTTGGGTCTTCTTCAATTTTCTTTGTAAATACAAATATCCAACATCCTTCTTGATATTTTTCAATCTTGTTCATCCATCCATCCAAGTGAAATATTGATTAGTGGTGGTCTTTGATGATGCCAAGCTACCATTGTGCCACTTGAATATCCATAATTGCTCTGTTGGCTCCATGCTTATGCTCCTCTACTCTAATATTTTGAACAGTTGATCCTATTGTTACCTGATGCTACTGCACCCATTTGAAATCCAGAACCACTATGTTTTTTATGCCAAACAATATCATACTTTACCTTTTTGACTCCATGTAGATCTATAATATTGATGCCTTAAGCCATGCCTCCAAGATTGTTTCCACTCAAGGTGGTGTGGGTGTCGATATGCTACAACCTTAACCTGACATTATGTTTTCTTTGATTCTTCAACAATTTGTTTCTGTATATTAAATTATTCTTCATAATCATATCTCTTATGCCCTTATTTTGGTGTGTCCTTGTGCACTTTTGATAGAGCTTCCTTGGACTTTGTTGTTTCTTCTTCCATGGACTCTATTGTTGTTGCTACTGTAAATTCAACTTTTGAGTCTTCTATTGGTTCTTCAACTTGTTCCCTTGTCATAATTGCTTCTTGCTTCTCCTTAGATCCTTGCTTCTTAAGCTTTTCCTTCTAAATGCAACCATGAACTTGCACATTGTCATCTGTATTTTTTTCTTTGATTATATTCTCTTTATTCATTTATTTCAGTTCCCTTTGAAGCCTTTTTATTTCTTCTTCATATCCTTTGATGGTGACCTTCAAACTAGCTATATTTTTATATGGATCTTGTTGCCATCTTCTATTGTCCTTTCCCGAGACAATCGTGTCTCGCATTGGAGTGACATAGTAGGTCGTAGTCGAGAGCACGAGCATGGGGTTCAACTCAATCGAGGGCCTCCAAGAGTTTTTACAAGGTTGGCTTCTTGTTAAGTGTAGACACCAAAATCAAGCATCTTAAATGCTAATTAATTAATCACAATTAATTAGTATGTTTAATATTAATTAAATTAATTAATATTAAATTAAATACTCATGTGCCTAAGTATTAATTAATTAATTAAATAGTTGGTTAATTATTACCTAGGCTCCCCTTCCATGTCACCTCCACCTCACTCTAGTTCCACCTCACATCCCTCATTCTGATCACATGCGATAAAAGGATTACCCTCTTTCAAGATTACACATTCAGTTCTAGAATGCACACCCAGTTTCAAATTGCACATCCACTTTAGATTACACACCCAGTTCCAGTTCGCACACTCAATTCCAGTTTACACATTCAGTTCAAGATTGTAAACTCAGTTCCAGATTGCACATCTAGTTCAGTTTTCACACTTAGTTCACCATGCACATTCAGTTAACTCCGTATACATGTCTGGTGAAGATTCCAAGGAGCATGTTTGTTTCAAATTACATGCATATTTTAATGATAACTATGAGGTGTGCACATCTAGTGATAATCACGAGGTAAGTTTATATTATTGTGCAAGAGTGCACTCTTTGTGATAACATTAAGACAAAGACAAGACTTCTAGTTACACCACTTAACTAGTTGAGCCACCATCTCATCCATTCCTCTAGAAAATTTCTATAAATGCACCCCCTTTGTCCTCATTATGTGCGGGATGGTATATGCATTGAAGCATTAATAAAACTTTGAACATACCTTGCATTCAAATCTCTCGAGTAATCATTCGCATCCATCCTTGTCCCATGCCAGACACCGATCCCAGCATTCCACAGGCCTAGATCTAACTTTCAATAGCAACAGGACACCACAATACATGATCATCTAATCATAGGTGATCTCACTTCATGATCGTCTAGACCTAGACGGTCGGCATCCAATTTGTGTGCAGATTTCCAGACGTAGCATGATGCAGCCAGATGCGGCATAACCCAACACAACAACAACGACAACAAAGGAAGGGTAAGAGCATTTAATGATTTCCTTTTATAGATATTCAATACCCTTTTGCATTCTGGTTTTAATCTGGTTTTAGAACCGAGCTTCACTTCGGGAGGTCTGACAGGTATTATTGATCAGTTGCATTGTTTATTTTTATGCAAGTATTCAGATCTAGATCCAAAAGATCTAGCAAATTTGATCCCAATCCAGATCCAACATACATTCATGCAGTAGAGCTAATAGACCCAAACACCAATTTGTATCTAAACGCAACAGCAGGATACTCCAGTTCATGATCTTCTATATCGTAGTCCCTTCTATATCTGCTATAGCAGGAAAAAAATGCATGCACCATTCTACATTATAAAAAGGGAATCAGTCCCCTCCATACATATTTGTACAGCCCTACAAGGGTTTTATTGTAACAAGAAAAAATTATGAAAGCATATACAATACACATTATTTATTTTTCTTTTTACATGTTTTCTATGGTGCATCTTTTTATCATCTACAATATGGTGATTATAGTGGGACCTTTCCCTTGATTTTTTTTTGCGTAATAGCTTGGGTTATTTGTTATTTTTATTCTTAACATAAGTTTATTTTTTACATTCTAGAAACTTTTGGCTGTTCTATTATTTTGGGTTTATACCCAAGTTGCAGATAATGCACACAGAAGAAACCATCCGACCTCGGACGTTCACAAATTTTAGTCATTTGACTTGGGATGGATCTCAGATAGAAGTCGTCTTACCATAGACGGTTGTAGAGCATAGTCACCATCAACCTTTAGTGTTCGACATAACATAGGATCGCAGGTTGAAGGGTTTAATTCTTTTTGCTCTAAGTTTGAATCAACATTGGTTTTAGATAAGCATATTTAAGATTTTTGGTTTCTTTATGCCTTTTGTATGGTAGATGGTAAGAATTTGCTTTTGCTTAGGCTAGAGTAGTAAATTTCTTTTCTTTCCTTCAAATTGTTAAATTTTGCATTCTTATTTTAGAAGTAAGTCATTTTTTTATCCATTCTAATCGTCTATTGCCTCGGACTTATTGTTACTGAGTCACAGATAGTTACAGTTGTGACTGTTTGATCCTGGATGATTTCAGACCTGTGGTCGTTTGGACCTAGACGGTTGAGTTCAAGACCTTCAAATAGTGTAGTTGCATTGTATAGTAAAAGAAGTAAAAAATCATTTTAGGATTGGTATTTCTTTCTTTTGCATTGATAAAGTTGCATTAGGCATTTATATCAAAACAACACTTAAAAGGCAAACAAAACTTAAAAAGACAAAGAAATTTGCATCACATACACAACACGTTTCATAAAAACATCGACAAAGTTGGATTTCATTACCAACTGTCAATTGAGACCAACAAGGTTGGAATTCACCTCCTTCCATTGGCTCACCCCCTAGACACCATAGTAGCCCCCATGAGCGATTTCCCATACTTCATCATTGGGAAATCCCCCACTCTTGCGAGTACCTCAAGGTGGGTTAGGTTAGATATCCCTTTGTTCATGGGATTTAATAATCAGTGGACCCATAACTGTCGCTATTGTCCAAGCCCGTCCGAGGGTGAAGCGAAAGTTTGGGTAAACCAGTAGCAGGACTCAAACAATGTTACCTCTTTCGAGAGGTTAATTTGCCCTTTTAGATTACCATAAGCCACAAATATCCTAGGAAGCCATTTCAACTTTTTTTGTACCACTTCTCGTAAGAGAGGTGGGAATTAACACACCCATTAGACTACATTCCATCACCACATTTGTAGTTTTAGGTGTAGAATCATCAAAACACACGAAAATACAAAAAAAAATCAAAACAAAACTCCAAAAAAAAAAACACAAAAACAAAAAAAAAAACAGTTCCAAACACATCACAAACACATCAACCCAAACATTAGCACATTGAAATAAAGAACATTAAAACTATTGTTTGTTTAATTGTTTATTTGTGTGGATAGCGAAATCCACTTTCACCAAACACCAACACCATCACCATTAAATCCCCAAGTCCATTTTCCATCTATGTTGTCCCGCTCAGCTTATGGTCTTGAATCGAAGTCAAGTCCAAGCCCAAGCTTGAGCCCAAGCCGCAGCCCAAGCCACAATGGACCAATCTAGTCAAACCTCCCATCCATCCATCGCTCCTCCGACTCAGCAAGAGGTAGCCTCGCAACCACCACCCATCATCCCACCACCAACTCACCTGAGACACACAACTTGGGTACTACTTAACACTACATCCCCATTAGCATCCCTGAATCCATTGGTCCAGGGACCCCTGTGTCCCCGAGCCACATCACCCTCATCAACGTTGACATTGCATGTGCCCTCCATGGTGGCCCCTTCCCCCACTAGATTCACCGCAACCATCCCTGCCACCATTGAACATACCACCTTGTTCAGTCTCCCCCATACCCCAAGAGCAGATTTATGCTCATGCAACCCATCCTATCAATTCACATCCTGAGTATGACATGCTCAACGAATACGTTCCACTTAGGGGATCTAATCCCCAATCCAATGTGGGACATATATCTTCATGTGTGGATCCAAACTAATACCACTGGGCCTATGTTAAAGTGACATATTATTTGCCTGCATCTACTCCGCCCACTTCATCACATCCACCACAATCGCCACCCTAGGTTTCGAAACCCCCACCTTCCATAATGGCCCAAGAATTTTTCTTTACACAATCCCCATCATGTGCCACTCGACTGCCTAACATATATGCCTTGATGTCTCCATACTAATACCAACAACCATCCACCCATACACTATATTCTAAGGCCTACGATCAACCTTCCCTCACACAACAATACCAACAACCTCCACCACAACAATACCAACAACTTCTGCCACAACAATACCAAAAACCTTCATCATAATAATACCAACAACCTCTATCACAACAGTACCAACAACCTTCGTTGCAACAATATTAATAGTCTCAAATGCAGCAATACCAACAACCTCTGCCACAACAATACCAGTAGCTTTCGCTACAACAATATCAACAACCACCACCCTAGCTGTACCACCAACAACCTCCACCACTATACCAAAAAGGGTCTTTAAGGGCGGTGATTCAACTATCGTTTATAAGGGCATCGTAAAACGTCCGCATCATACGACGGTGGCTAAAACCTGCCTCAGAAAACTGCCCTCTTAAGGTGAATTTAAAAAATTCCTAAGAGGGTAGTTTAAAACTGCCCTCTGAGGATGACTTTTTAAAAATATATATTAAAAATCCCTAATAGGGCGATTTAAAATCACCCTCTTATGGTGAATTTTTAAAAAAATATTTATAAAAATTGCTCGTAAAATATTCTTTGACACAAATATACAAATAATCAAATTTCGTGTAAATGATTTGCAACATCATAAGCATAGCTCAACTACTATACATATGCCTGGGCACAATAGGCAAAGGAAATGTGAAAGCTAATGAATATTCTAGCATCCTCAATAAGAAATCACAATCAAATATCAAAAGTCTGGTTTAGTGCATGGAAGGAATCTTCACTCACGTTTTCAACTCTTCAAATCATCCATTGATGTTGGTCCACACCAAAACAATTTGAAGGGATCCCTAAAGTCTACCTAATCATATCTGTATGATGGACAAGCTTTTGCTGCTTGGCAGGTAGAACTCAACTCATAACCAAGGGATTTAGTTTAGTCCACTTGAGTCTTATCAATAAAAAACAAGGTTCCATGAGCTTGGGGGACGGGGGTACGGGGGGACGTGTTTCGGGGACGGCGGGGGACGACAGACTGATTTTAGGGGACTGCTTGGGGACGACTGGTATAATACTATAATTGTTTTTAGAAATTTAGAATAATCTACAAATTCTACACACAACAAAAATGAAAAATACTAAAACTTAAAAAGTATGTATGTTCTTAAAACATGTTTCAATCTGAAATGAACTCAACTATTAGCCTATTACTAAGTGCAACCATTTCAACAAATTTAACTTGAAGGTTCAGCCAAGGATATCAAGTGCAATCTCTAACAGTTAACCAAAATAGTTTTTATTGCTCAAGTAATGAGTGCCACACTGTTCAGCTTTTAACATTCGAACAATAACAATCATCATTTTTGAGCCACCAATGTTCAAGCAAAGAACATTTTTTTATTTTTTTCAGTCACCAATGTTCAAACAAAGACAGTTATCAGTTTTTACTTTTTGGCCATCAATGTTCAAGCAAGATAGTCATTGGTTTTCACTTTTCTCTGTTCAGGCAAGATAGTTATCTATTTTTTCAGCCATCAATGGTCAATCAAGACAATCATCAGTTTACAACCCTCAATATAAATTATAAAAGCAAGACAACTTTATTGTTCAGTCTCTAGCAATTTTGCACTGTTGTCCAATCACTAAAGTGATATTTAAACATTGACAACCACCATTGTTCAGTTCCCACCATGTAAGCAATGACAATTACTCCTAACTGTTCAAATATGACAACCATTTTTTTAAATTTAAGTTTTTATTATTTTTTTTTTAATTTTTTTTTGGGGAACGACTGGGTGTCCCCGAGAACGTCCCTGGATGTCCCTAAAAAGGGACGTCCTGAGGACGACCACCTGGGATGGCCAGCCATCCCAGGGACGGCTGCCATACTGTCCCCTATGTCGTCCCCTGTCTCCGAGGATGCAGGGGATGGGGGAACGCGTTCCCCAGAGGAGGTCACGTCCCCGTGGAACCCTGATAAAAAACTACTCACAAGTATTGATGATTTTCCTACAAGCAAATAAAAATATTTGCACTTAGGTAGACCTTGTTCCCACAAAAACAATCTTCAATATAGGTGGGTTTCTCTGCTCTCTAGTTTATTTGGTAGTCTTAGCTGCCAAATCATCTGTTGACTTCCTGACAACTTCGACATTCGCTTCATTGCCTGCATCACTATTAAGGAATTGCCTTTGTCCGGCCAAGCTTTCATTTCCATCAGTGTCCAAGTTGGATCCTCCTGCCCCAACCACCTCCTCACTAGTTTCTACTTGCAAGGACCCATTAAATGCCTTGTAGTGTGGACAATAATATGTTATGTATAGAAAATCTTCTTTTATTCCAATCCTGAAAGAAAAAGATTAGTATTGTTAGTTATACTGCAAGGTGAGGCTGAAGTTGCATTTTTCTATGGCATTCATCTCAAGAAAAAATTCATATTTTCCTTGTAAAATTTTATGCATTAAAACAAAAAAAGGTATTTGATTCCAAAATAACATCACCTTAAAATAAAACCCTTAGGGGTTGCCCTCTAAGGGGCCTAACAAATGGTCTAGTGCTTTAACAATCAATAAATCTGAAGGTTGAAGGAGCGTGGAAGGTTGGAGGTTGAAGGAGCATGGAAGGCTGGAGGCTGAAGGAGTGTGGAAGGTTGAATGATGAGTTGATATTTGGAGTGTCAAGGCTAAAGGAGTATGGAAGGCTGGGTTGGCTGAAGGAGCATGGAAGGTTGGACTGGTTGAAGGAGCATGGAAGGTTGGACTGGCTAAAGGAGCTACATTGAAAAGCTGGGATGTTGGGTGGAAGGTTGGGATAGCTGAAGGAATGTGGAAGGCTAATAAGGCTAAAAGAGTGT
Source organism: Wollemia nobilis (assembly GCA_028583015.1). Taxonomy (NCBI): domain Eukaryota; kingdom Viridiplantae; phylum Streptophyta; class Pinopsida; order Araucariales; family Araucariaceae; genus Wollemia; species Wollemia nobilis. The sequence goes on from JAQPPZ010000927.1 coordinate 3,174,266, forward strand.
GGAAGGTTGGGCCGACTGATGGAGTTACAACAGAAGGCGAGGATGTTGAGCAGAAGGCTAGGAAGGCTGAAGGAGCGTGGAAGGCTGCTTGCAATGATAAAAATAAAATTGCAAAGTGCAAAGGATTAGGGTTTTTTTTGAAAAATATCCTATCTTTTAGGAGCCATATCTTTGCGAAGAGTTATCCGATTCAGCTGATTCTTCGACCAACTTGTGCAGAATTTGAATAGCTTTAAAATGAGTGATCATATACAAAAATCTGAGCAAGATACGACCTTGTGAAGTCAACCATTTGGAACAAGGGCAGTGACGATTTTTCAAGTCGCGAAAAACAAAATTGCAAAGTGCAAAGGATTAGGGTTTTTTCCTTAAAAACATCTCATTTTTTAGGAGCCATATCTTCGCGAAGAGTTATCTGATTCAGCTGATTCTTGGACTAACTTGTGTAGAATTTGAATAGCTTTAAAATGAGCAGTCATATGCAAAAATCTGAGCAATATTGAGGGAGATACGACCTTGTGAAGTCAATCATTCAAAACAAGGGCAGTGACGATGTTTCAAGTCGCAAAAAATGAAATTGCAAATATTTTCCAACTAGGGTTCGAACGATGGGAAGAGCAATGAAGGACTATGACTTTAGCGAGGAAGGAAACTAGCAATTCAGATTTGGTAAAGCGGACTATGATAGTGCGATGTTTTGAAAATATTACTCTACTAAGATGCAAGGCATAAATAGTAGAGGTGAAGTTTTGGCATTGTGAAGGTTGCTATAGAAAAATGTCAAGAAAGATGTTAAATTTTGGAATAATTGTATTCATACAAAAATTTGAAAAGTTCCAAAAAATGAAAATAAAGAATTCAGACATTTTATGTAAAATGATGTAGGTTTCCATCTATAGCATCTCAATTGAGATGAAAAGTGTATCTATTTGTAAACTCTCAAGCTCTAAAGAAGAGAGATGTAATTTGTGAAGGGTGGAGGACCCGATTACAACCTTTAAACTTAAACTTATATATATAGCTGAAAAAAAAATTAGACTTTTCAGATCAATTTGCAAACAAAAAAAAGCCAACCCTAAACATAGGCAAGGAAATTGAGAAGCTAGAAATCTCGTGAAAAAAGCACATAGCACTGGGAGAACCGGGGCCTTTCATAAAAGGGTTACATACAACAACTTAGCTGTAATTGTTCAAGCTCAAGCCATTATCATTAAACACTGCATGAAAAGAAAACGAAGCATTCCTACCTCACTAGTGCATGTGGTGATATATTCAAACAACAAGAATAACTGAACAAATGTCCAGTATAGAAAAGTAGAGACAACTCTGAATATCGACACAGAATACCAAGCAATCTGTCATTTTTATAAATGCCAATAGATTCTCTAACTACATCCAAAAGAATTTCAAATAAAACAACAAACTCTGGACCCACTGGTCAATGGTAAGCTCAAATGAAATCAACCACATCATCTCACAGCTCAAGAAGAGGGTGGCTTAGAAAACACAAATTTCAAGATCAAAGAAAGTCATAAAACTACACCATATGAAATGGAGTGAACATTCTATAGAACTCACCATTATGCATGTGACAGTTGGAACAAATTAAAGCATAGCATTGTGTTGGATCTTCACCAACAAGCATTGTTGCGATACGAGTAATCCAACCTCCTTCACTAGCTCTTGCCTTCTGATGGTTTTCAAATACAAATCCTTGTTGGCTTGCAAGCTCAGAAGGATTTCCTGGCATTGCAGTAGTATCTGGTTGTTCAGCCAATTGCTCAGTTGCAATACTACCAGCGCTTTGACTCCTTGCATGAGATTGTACAACTTCCATGTCATGGTATTTTCCTTGGTTTTGAATAAGGCTTGAATCTTGTACAGAGACATTTAAACCTGCTTCTGCCCCTAATTTACACACCAAAGCACTAGCAGCTGCTGCCTTTGCTGTAGGATCAAGGTCATATCTCCGTCGTGAAAAGAGAACAATTCACAATAAATCAAGTCATTTATTCTTCCAAAACTTGCACCACAGTCAAATTGCCAAGATTTCAATTAAAAATTCAGATAGAAATCAAATAGGCTTTCAATATTGTGAGCTTGAATCCATTAATTCACCATCTCATATGTCAAAGTCTAGACTTGGCACCTATTTCAAAAATGTCTCCTATAGAAATTCGGAGTATAAGAATTGAAGCCAAATACATCCATATAAAATCAACTCTATTGCAGGTTTTCTATATTTGCGTAACTGCTATAATAATCCAGTCCATTTGCACATGCCTGGACTTCAAATATGATCGTGTCATTCATATCTAAGTAAATTACTGAACAGAGCAGCAACATATTTTAAAATACCTAAAATAATCTCAGTAGAAGCATTGACATACACCAATATTGTATAACACGTGCATTATACAATTGTATACACTCGGCAATACAATATATTTAGACTAGTGCAGTTAATATCTAGATATTATCAGCAATCACCATGTCCCAGTCATTATTGATATGTTAGTTTCAAGAGATAACACAGAGAAGACAAGTGTCCAATATATTCTGACTTCTAATAAAACCCATACGTTATTTTTGGGAACTCAAATGTCACTGAGTGGAAACTTTGTAAGAATTTCTATGCAGTTACATTGATCCAGGAATTATTGGGTGTTTAATAAGCATAAAGTTAAATTTGAGCTTCGAGTCTCACCAGCTTATAATCAAAACTAATCTATCTAAAAGTCTAATTATCACCAATTTCAACCAAACATGCTAAAAGCATTCATGTGAGAATGGGACAGTAATGTAAGAACCTTCTTCCAAAGATAAAGAATCTTGATACCAAATTCAAAATATTGATAAATGGGGAGGTTTTATGTAGCAATGCCTTGCTTGTCCTCCTATAGAAACCTATCTCAAAAACCCAGTTAAAAAAAAAGAAAAAACATTAAAAGCATAGAAGCCTGTCTCTGAAACCCAGTTAAGACTGCTGATTAAGTTTAACTTTAAGATTATTGGTCTGTCATCTAGGAAAGATAACAGAAACTTAATTCTGTGTGGTGATATAGAAGAAAGAAACAATTTTTTTGCTCAATCAAATATGCCTTAATAAGGTAAAACACCACAGATTTTTTGGCCAAATGCAGTCTTTGATGCAAATATACAAATATTCTTAACAGATTCAACATTTCTGTCTCCTCAAGCCCGATATCTTGCAGTTTGAGATATACAAACGTCTATTGGCATTTAGATTGATAGAAGAAATTTAACATACTTGACATCTAACACAAATGGAATCGATATTGAAATAAAGATTTGCATAAGGGATGCCTTAGTTTCTATGTAAAGTGACTTAGGTTTAAAGATGTGGATGCTCATGGAATGATGTTATATTATTTCTTATTTATTTTTTATCACATGTATTTTACTCTAAAGAACATTTAGAGAACCATAAAATCTAGGGGGATACTAAGTTCAGGGCCCTTATTCTTTCTGGTGCTCGGTTCATTGCTGGTATTTTTTTTTTAACTTTGGTTGGCATCAGGCAAACTGTCCTCAACTGGTGGCTCAGGTTTGTCCTGCAAAGAGGTTTGATAATCATTAAAAACGACTCAAAGCAAAAGAAAAATTACCAAAGATAATGTTAAGAGACGAGAAAAATCAATAGCTATGATGATATGTACAGAGATATCATGGAATTGGAAGCAAACATTGCAAGCAAACATCACCATCATCATGTTAAATACAATTACTAATACCATGATGCAATCTCATATCAAAAGACAGTTACCCATTCCATGATGCAACCTCGTATCAAAGACAATTACACATTCCATGATACAACATCGTATCAAAGACAATTACACATTCCATGATGCAGTACAAGAGACCCAGTTCCAGGTTCCATCATGTTTAAAACCTTAAACCCTAGTAATCATTATTTCAAAACCAAAAGGACAGATTCAAAGGAAAAACCATAAATCTTGTTACAATATATAGCACCCAAACCGTTTACTAGAAACCCCCCTCCCTTCTTACCATCACTTCATCTAAAACAAACCCAATATATTCCTAAGGGAAAAAACCCATTCACTATCAAGAAGTTTTCTAAGAAGAACCCTTTTGATGCCGAACAAGTCCTATTTCATATTTGCGTTCTAAGCAAAACCCAATTAACACATCAGGCTTCTAAGAAAAACCCATTTTGTATAGGCGATCTGAGCAAAACCCATTTATATTCAAACAAAGCCCAATTCACATAATATTTCTCAGCAGAAACCATTTCCATTCAAGCAAAACTCATCATCATAACCCAGTAGAGTAACAAAGTCATTTCATCTCACAGATGAAATGAACAAGTCCCATTAACCCCTCATATCTCACGAATTAAAAAGAGCAATACCCATTACATCTCATGGATAAAAGGAGAAAAAAATAGCAAAACCCATTTACTTCAGTGTTCCAAGCAAACCCCATTGCATATCGACATTTTGAACAAAACCCATTTGCATTTAAAACAAAGCACAATTCTCATAAGATTTCTAAGCAAAACCCATTTGCATTCAAGTAAAACTAGTCATATCTCAGAATACTGTAGCAAAACCCATAACATTTCACAGTTAGAAAGCAATACCCATTACATATCACAGATGAAAGGAATAGAGTAAAACCCATTAAATATCTCACAGATGAAAAAAGCAAGCAAGAAGAGCAAAACTCGTTGCATCTCACAGATCAAAAGAGCAAAACCCATTTTATTCAAGGTGTAAGGATCAACAAATACTTACGTCTCTACCAGGGTGGAAAGTAATTTTGGGTCCTCCGATGATCTCAACTTTGACAACTCCAACCAACTGATAGAGATTGGCATAAGAGATAATGGGAAACTGCTACTTGATGGGCTCAAGGAGCCTCACAACAATATCTAGCCCATCGTTAGCACCGTGTGCCTGCTTAGTCGCAAACCTCATAGTCCCGAAGGGCCCTTCGATCCCTGTCTTCACACCATAAGTTCCGACAAAGTGCCATCTACACAAACAGATCAAACACTCAACGACTCAACTAAGAGATCCCATCCAAATGACCACCAACTAATAACCACACAAACAGAAAAACTAAAAGAAACAACACTTACACGATGCAAAACCATAATGGGTGTGCAGTTCTTCTCGGCGATGAGACCACACAACTTCCTCTTGCATTTGTCAATGGCCTTATTATACTCCTTGCTCACTTGTGGGTATGCCTTCACCATGGTTTTTGGCTTTGTTTTTGCTTCTCTCTTCGCCTACAAATAGAACAGAAACCATGCAAATAAAGCTTAGAATGTCGTGATCACATCATTAAAATCTCATAAACCCCAACACCCATTAACACAAATCTGAAACAACTACATGGGCACCACCGATCTCCCAACACCAAATCAAAATGAGTAATAATCAAAATGAGTCATGATACAACTACATGGGCACCACCGATTTCCCAACTACAACTACCTTACGCATAATCAAAATCTGGTGGATAATCTTTGGCTTGTTCCCATTAGAGCCATTTCCTACGTGGCGTTTATTTTTTTTTTAAAGTGAGACCTCCCTAAGAGGGCTAATAGGACGGTTTAAAACCGTCCTCTTAGGGATAAAAGGATTATTTAAAACCACCCTCTTAGGGTCTATTAGGGTGGTTTTTTACCACCTTACAAAGTAACCTTATTTTAGCCGCCCTTAAAAGCCTTTTTTGGCATAGTGCACCCATACCATAATACCATCAACAACAACCTCCACCCATGCCACAACATCAACAACAACCACCCATCCAGTACCAACAATAGTTGCTACCAACAACAACCTCCACCCACACCACAACACCATCAACAACAACCTCCACCCATGCCATAATAACAACAACCCATCCAACATCAACAACAACCACCCATCCAATACCAACAACCATCGCTACAACAATAACCTCCACCCATGCCACAACACCAACAACAACCACCCATCCAGTACCAACAACCATCACTGCAACATCAACCTCCACCCACTCTGCATCATCAACAACAACCCATTCAACACCAACAAGTCATCCAACATCAATACCAACAACCACCCATTCAACATCAACAACAATACCAACAACCACTCCCCACACATCAACAACATTTCAACCAACATCCATCATCCAACCCCACATACACCCACCACCAATCTACTCAACACCACCAATATCCATCTTTGGGTTTCCAAGTTGGCACGTCTCACACAACCCTCCCGATCACTCTGAACAAATTTCAACTATTGGTCGACAAGGTCGATAGTTTAGCATTACAAGTTGTGGGTACTGGATATCAGAAATTGATGCTCAATCAACTTTAGAACTACCCCATTCATCCTTTGGTACCATCACCACCATATCCTCCCCTATTCGTAATGCCAAAATTCAAAAAATTCAAGGGGAAGGAGGACCCCCAAGAACACATAAGCACATTTATCAATGCATGCTACCTTATCAATGAGATTGATCCCCTCATGCTTTGCACATTTTCGCTATCCCTTGAGGGAGGAGCTTTAGATTGGTTCAATCACTTGCCCAGACATAGCCTTTATAACTTCGAGCAATTGGCCAACCTATTTCTAGAATGTTTCGCCCTCATTGTCAAAAAGAAAATGACACTTACTGATCTTTACAATCTTCATCAATTTGATGATGAGTCTATCTTGGATTATGGTGCTCGATGGAGAGCTGTAATAACATAACTCCCCTTTTCTCTCCCCATCATGGAGCTGACTCGATTATTCATGAGGAGTTGTTCAAAGCCAATATCTCTACTATTACAACTCCAACAATATCGTACACTTGAGGAGGCTTTAGCACAAGCCAAGACTATTGAAGACATCAAAATCCAAGAGGGAGAAATAAAGCTCAAAAAGAAAGAATGGCCAAATAAGAATTCTAAGGGCACTTCCAACAATCAATCCAAGCCCAATCAAGTTAATCAGGTGGTATTGAGCAGCCCAAGCATTCCTAATCAACAACCTCAACAACCGTAATAGTTGCAACCACAACAATTTCAACATCCACCACAACAACCAACATACCATGCCACACCACCTCCCACCCAACTACAAAATCCTCCACAACCAGACAACCATCCTAGGCGCCCTGCTAGGCCCCTACACAATTTCACTCCACTTTTTGAGCCTTACTCGATCATATTTCAATGACTTTATGAAGCGCAAGCAATGTCATTGCCAAAAATAAGACCAGAAGACCCCAATAGGCCTAAACCCATATCATACAAAGAATATCACTATTATGTTTACCATAGGTAAAAGGGTCATGACATCAATGATTGCATAACATTTAAACATTTGGTCCAAGACCTTATCAAGAAGGGGGTCATTGCCATAGATAATCCTCTTACACTACCCAATCAAAACCTTGACATTTATCAAGACCCCTTACCACAACATAGGCCAAACCAACAACTTCATGCACCACCAATGACCAACACCCCCCCAACCAAGTCAACCACCTCAACACCATCCCACAACATCACAAATTTGTAGGGATGATCCACATCATTACTCAAAATCAATGCTATCCTGATCGATAGATCCAATCGAGTACTTCCCCCAACATACCTTCATCCTCTACTTTTCCACCTCCACTAGTGTAGGCCATACCTCACCCCCCATGACCAATCATATCCCTCACAAACCACCTCACACAGAGCCTCAGGATGGCATCGACCAAACTCTCAATTTATGAGCTCATCCAACAATCACCCCCACATCATGAGGCATTGATGGAAATTTTAAAATCCATTGACCTCCAAACTCAAGATCCAAATGCCTTTGCAAACTTTGTGGGCAACATCAAAACTTGCATGGAGCCTGCAATTACCTTCTATGATTATGAGATTAAAACTTTACCAATAGAAGCACCAGATCCTCCACTGCATATTGTAGCTCATATAGACCACAAGCCTTTCAAATGAGTTCTGGTCGATACCGACTCCTCGATCAACATCATCACATCCATTGCACTCCAACACCTCCACCTACCACCTTCACACATAGCCTCATCCACCTTCACTCTACGAGCCTTCAATGATGCATTGTGCTCAACACTTGGGATGGTCATTCTACCTATTCAAGTAGGTGGGAAGACCATTCATACTTTATGTCACATCCTTGAAGGAGAAATGCAATACAATGTCCTACTTGGAAGGCCATGGATTCAAGATATGTGATGCATCCCCTCAACATTACATCATTATCTCAAATATGTTCATGAGGGTCGCGTACACTGCATCCCCATTGATGAGGAACCTTTCAAGTATTGTAACATGATCTCCAATCTGTACGAGCCTCCCCTACCTTCCACACATCTATACCTTACCCTGACCTTGCCCGAACCAACCCCTCGACCAATGTCATCTCATCTTGACCCATATTTTCCACCACTAATTACCCATCCACCTACCTATCCTACACCACCCAATTCACATTTACCCCCCATTCCACCACACCTAACTCACTACATTACCTCGACTACTTCATACAGTCCCCAACCTCCACCATCACCTCCATCTTACCATCCACCTACCTCCACTTCCACTCAACCCCATCACATTGGGTAAAACTTACCCCATCCCAACCAACCTTTATCTTCACAAAGTACCCCTTTTCACCCTCACATCCATCCCACACCTTCCACAAACACCCAACCACTTTCAAACAACCCCCCACCTTCACCTACACCTTTGTATCCCCCACTTCACTCATCAATCGATCCATTTGTCCACCAACCCCAACCAACCACTAACACTTACCCACCTCCTCCATCCACGATTGCCCAAATCACCACCACCACCTCTTCCTTCACATTAAAAGCCCAAAATATTCCCCCCACCATGCAACCTGAGCCACTACCTCAACCCATCGCTGGACAAGTTACCACAACTTCCACCTCCACCTTCGCTAATCCCCATCCCATCACAATGCCCCAAGCCACTTCCTTCTCCATGCAGCCTAAACCACCACCACCACAAAATTCATCCACCATAGCTCCATCCATTCTAGGCACCACCCCACCTTCATCCACAACATTACCCCATTTAGAAGAGGATGTTGGACCAACTCCTACATCCACTTCCCAACCTACGTAGGTCACAGTCCACATAACAAATCCAAGAATAGGTGAGTATCTAGTGCATAATATCACATTTATACCTCCCATCATCGAATCAATTAGGGATTTTGGATGCCCATACATAGGCACCATTATTCCCATGGGTCCTGCATCCAATTCAACAAATTTTGTATATGTCAGAGTTGATACCTCCTCCAATGTACCTCCTGATAAAAGACCCGAATCACCATTTTTTGGTGATACCAATTTCTTATCAAATCCCTCCTTTGCTCTAAGATATTTCCAACACTCCCATTGGAGAGGATTTGGCCTTGGTCGCTATGAGCAGGGAGCTCATCACATCATCAAACCACACTACCAGCTCCCTGAACAAAAATTTGGATTAGGGTATGACAACCATTCATCAAATGACCTCCTCGAGGAAGATTTTCAACATATTACCCTCGATCCCGAAGAGGATAGAGATGATGAGTACACTGACCCTGAGTATGTTCATTTACCACCAGAAGGCTTTTTCCAAGTTGCCACCATCCACACCATGCCATATGATACCTCGAAAGATGAATTAGATGAGCTACTAGAGGCACTTTCAATTGCTTCTGATAGCTTCGAAGAAGACTCTTCCCCCATAGTCCCCCTAACAGAGTTCCTAGATGATGATGATATTTACCAATGAATGTTCCCTATTCCACTTCCCATTTTTCCCATGCTCCTTCCTTGGGAGCATCCAAATGCACCAATGCATCTACCACCTCCACCACCACCAATCCAACCAAACCCACGTCCACCCATGTTGGACCAACTCCTACCCCATGAGCATACCCCTAGGAACCCTCCCTCTAATCTGCCAAATCCCACCATCCTATAAATCAACATGGTCTCCATTGACCTATTCACACCCCTCCATAATCCAAGCAATCCATCAAATCCCATCAACATCGATCCAAGTCTTATTGACTTTGAGAATATTTCCACCTCACCTTCCCCTATCGATTTTCTTCCATCCAACCAATTGCTCCACCAAGCCAATGTCTACATCCCACCTACCTCATTGCCCTCTCTGTCTACCATTTATCACATTGACATGAGTGACACCGAGTCACCCATTTTAAAAAAAACAAAAGAAACCCCCCCCCCCCCCCCCCCCCCCCAAAAAAGGGGGTTAACCAACCCCCCCCCCCCCCCCTCACATGCTCATTGAGGACACCATCGATGTAGACCTCAACATCGATCCAAACCACCCACAAATCATCAAACTTGGAAAGAGCCTTTCTTTCAAAGAACAAGAATATTTTGTCACCCTTCTCACTAAATACAAACAAGTTTTTGCATGGTCTTACAAAGACATGTTGAGCCTTGACCCTAATTTAGTGGTCCACAATCTCATCTTGAGCCTTGATGCAAAACCAATAAAGCAAAAACTATGAAAGCTTCATCCTACCATAGCCCTCATGGTTAAAGAAGAATTACAAAAATTGTTAGATGTGGGTTTCATTCAACCCATCGACTACCTAGAATGGGTTTCTAATATGGTACCCATTAGCAAGCCTAATGGGGGATACGCATTTGCATAAATTTTTATGACCTCAACAAAGTGTACCCTAAGGATAACTTCCCACTTTCAAACATGGATACACTCATGGATTCTACCATTGGCCATGAAATGCTCTCCCTAATGGATGGTTTTTTAGGATATAACCAAATCTGAGTTAATCTTGATGACCAACATAAAACAACTTTCACAACACCCTAGGGGACATTTTGCTACAAAGTCATGTCATTCGGCCTCAAAAATATAGGTGCTACATATCAATGTGCCATGACTTATATCTTCCATGATTACATGCATAAAATAGTGGAAGATTATGTAGATGACCTCTTGGCCAAATCGAAAACATATCACGAGCACATTAACATTTTACGTAAAATTTTTGATCGATTACTTGAACACAAGGTGAGACTCAACCCCAAGAAATGCATTTTTGGTGTCACATCAAGAAAACTTTTAGGGTTTATAGTCTCCAAGCAAGGCATCAAAGTTGACCCAAACAAAGTCAAAGCAATCACTGAGATGCCACCCTCGACGAATCTCAAAGAGCTATATAACTTACAAGGAAAAATCCAAGTGATCCATCGCTTTATTGCTCAGTTGTTAGATAAATGTAAGCCTTTCAACCATATATTGAAAAAGGGGGTTACCTTTACATGGAATCAAGAGTGTCAAGATGCTTTTGATACCATCAAACAATATCTTGTATCCCCACCTATGTTGACACCACCTCGACCAGGTGTCCCATTTCATCTGTATATATCCACCACTGACTTTGCCCTTGGCACCATGCTAGCACAAAAGAATGAATCTAACCAAGAACAAGCCATTTATTACATCAATCAAACTTTGGTGAGTTATGAGACCAAGTACGCATATGTTGAGAAGCTATGCCTAGCTAGTTGTCTTTGCAACTAAAAAGCTTCGACATTACATGATCGACCATACCACCTATGTCATAGCCAAAGAGAACCCGCTATGCTATATGATGAGTCGCACCTATACAAATAGTAGAACATCCAAATGGATAATGCTTTTGATGAAATTTGATCTCGAATTCATTAGCCAAAAATCCATCAAAGGCCAGGTAATCGTAGACCAACTTGTGAAAGCTCCATTACCAGATGATCAACCACTCATAATCGAGCTACCTGATGATTTCATATTCAATATCACAGAGCAAGAAGAGAATGTCGAACCTGAGGATGAAGTTGATGTTGTCCTTTTCTTTGATGGTTCCAAATGCGAACAAGGGGGAGGTGTTGGAGTTGTCTTCTTCACACCTCAAGGAGCTCCTATGCCCTTGTCATTCAAACTCAACTTCCCTTGCACCAATAACAACATAGAATACGAAGCCCTAATCCTAGGCCTCCAGACTGCTATTGCATTAGGCATCAAATGGATCAACATCTTTGGTGACTCCCAACTCATTGTTTATCAAGTTAAGGAGATCTACCAATGTAAATGCCCAATTTTGAAGCAATACAAATAGATTATTGATAAGTTGCTTAAGCACTTTGATTGGTATGAAATCGATAACACACCTAGGTTGACCAATCATTTTGTAGACACTATGGCATCTCTCAGATCACTCATACCATAAAATCCCATCGATAGCACTACATGCATCAAGATCCTCACACTATCTCAATCAGCTATTGAACAAGAATCTTCCTAGACTGAAGAGAATATTAATTTCATTCAAATTAAGCCATACAATGATGACTTCTCATAAATAAAGGATTTCATAAAAATGGGTACTCTACCTATAGATTTATCCTCAACCGCTAAATGCACGTTCAAACAAAAAGTGGTTCATTACACTCTCTTGGGAGATATCCTTTATCATCATAGCTTTGATGGTGTTCTCCTACATTGTCTTGAACCACAAGAGGTAAATTGGGTCATCTCTCAAGCCCATGATGGAACTTGTGGTGGTCATTTTAGTGGGATGGCCATCACAAAGCATATTTTGTACATGGGTTACTATTGGCCCACCATGGAACATGATTATTGCACATATGTCAAGAAATATCTAAAATATCAACATCATGCCAATTTAACCCATGTACCATCATAGGCATTACAACCAATTCAAGCCCTTTGGCCTTTCTCGCAATGGGGTCTCGATCTCATAGGAAAAATATCTCCTCCTTCCTTGGGGTACCATACATTCATCATCACAACTACTGAATATTTCACCAAATGGGTTGAGGTGATTCCTCTTACCAACATGATCGGACCTCGAATTATGGAGTTCATACTCCATCATATCATTTGTCATTTTGGTATACCATCCAAGATCATTTCTGATAATGGCACTCCATTCAAGAATAAGGATGTTCAAGCACTTTGCACTAAATACAACATTCAACATAGCTTCTCGACACCTTACTATCCATAAAGTAATGGACAAGTTGAGGCCACCAATAAGACTATCATTGCCATTCTGAAGAAAATAGTCAAAGAAAATCATAAATATTGGCATCTTCAACTCCCCTTGGTATTATGGGCTTATCGAACAAGTATACGCATGCCAACTAGGGCAACACCTTTCTCACTAGTCTATGGTGTCGAGGCCATCATACCCCTTGAGCTTGAAATCCTATCATTGTGCATATCATTACAAGAATTCATCGATGATGATATCACATGACAAGCATACCTTGATCAATTGAACTTGCTTGATGAATGATGAATCAATGCACTTGAGCATCTTCATGTTTATCAGGATAGGGTCAAACATGCTTACAATAACAAAGTGCATCCTCAAGAATTTCAAGTAGGGGATTTAGTTCTCAAGGAAAATCAATAAAATTCAAATCTTTCACATCACTTGCATGATAAATTTGCTACCAACTAGCTTGGTCCATTCATCATCACACAAATATTTGGAATCGAAGCATACAAAATTACCACTCTTGAGGGAATTGAGGAACCTGAACCCATTAATATCCTTCATTTGTGCCTTCTATGCCTAGCTCATAGCTAGCATTGTACATACACAAATAAAAATACAAAAACATCAAAATCACAAAACAAAACAAGAGAACATCAAAAATACAAAAACATCACAAAAATCATCCAAAATACAAAAACACCACAATCACCAAAAGCACAAAAAAATCAAAATCATTCAAAAAATCACCTGTTTGATCCTCGAACGACCATAATCACAAATCATTCGATAGGTAGATGACCCAAAAAAAGAATCAACCATCTGATCATCGGACGACCATAATTACAAAACATCTAACAAGCAGACAACAAAAAAATAAATAAAACAATAAAATTTTCACACCACTACAAAGCGTGTTGCATTCACACACATCTCATTATTCCATCATCACCAATAATACTTTGGTTATCATTTGATTCATGCTTTTAACTATTTTCTAGGATTGATTTTGTCACATTAATCAAGGGCATCTTCCTTATGGTATCTGTCTTACATCATCCATCATTATACACAATTTTGCTACATCCACCACACACCCCCTTCATTCACCCATTCATAATACATAGATGACATCTTGTATTTTTCAAGTCTCTAGTTTGGAGACTCTTTAGGTTCTTTCGATCATTCAGCCATACCTAGTGTCTCATTCAGCCTCCATTGAACATCATTAGTCCTTGAAATGCTATAGGTCTTCCTGGTGACCTTAAGTTTTCTCTAAGACCATGCACAAATCACACATTAATAAAATTTTGGTGCCTAGGAAAGACAAACTCATGAGTCACTATCACCATAAAGTGAATGGTTTCCCCTACTCATCCTATCATGCACATGAGCTAACCCTAAGAATTGGCAAAATATAAAAGTCTTCAAAAGCAAATAAAAAGCTTGAATCCCTGGAATTCTTAGGTCCTTAGATCATGGGGTTAACCTCCATCGGGGCTATAGATGCCTAACTAGTAGTGGAGTACACCTTATGTGGTGACACGTCTATCACATTAGTGACCTTATTTTGTACAGACCTATGTACGCTCATGGATGAGCTAGCTTATTGGCATAAGTCACAAATGATGAGTCCAACCTCACCCAAAATTAAAAATGAACAATCATTGCACACACATTGGTCTTTGAGAAACTTGAATAACTTGGCTGATCTTAGCATCTTCAAGTACCTATTTGATTAATAGATGAGTTTGATCGATGTCACTAGGGTGTTTGAGCATCATGAAAGCACTTTCAAATTCTTCTTCCCTAGGACATGCAAAAGTACAAATCATGTCATCTTTACCTCCACAGTAGCACATTTATTGCAAACCATTACATAACATTCCACTCACATCCATTCCACATGTATGTCAGTACCCTTGGGTTGATGCCCTTGATTAATTGATTAAAGTCATGAATAATGATACATGTTTAAGCATTTTTTGAAAGATAATCAAAAGTATATGCATACATTCATTGCATCCATCAACATTCATGCATTCAATAAATCATTTCATCACATCACAAACATAAGAAACACAAAACATAAATAACACATCATATATATATATATATAAAAAAAAAAAAAAATAATAATAATATCATCATCAATAAAGTACATATAGAGTCTCACCCATAGGCTACATATGTTTGAGCCATAAAGCTCATCATCATCATCAAAAAGAGATACAAGGCAACACATCAAAACTCCTACATTGCTCGACACACCTGTCACCCATGAACTCATTGCTCTCACTACTACCCTCAACCTGATCTCCTCAGGCCTACCCACTACTGCTCCCATGATCATGACCCTCTCCATGAGATGTCCCTACCCCTGAGGCCTAGGAAGTTGATACCCCTACAAAATGAGGTATAGGTGGAGCTACTAAAGGAGCACTCAATGCTCCACTCCTCTGACTCCATGAGGATTGGGAGGATGATAGTGATGGTACTGCTATATCATTAAGTAGTAGGGTGTTCTCTAGTAACCTCACATAGTCCCTCTATCACTCTAACTAAGCCATAAATACCTCTAATCCCTGACTCATTATAGATCTTTATGACCTCTCCATCTGCAACAAATCCTATTCTGCCTTCATCCATAGAACATCTTGCTCGACCAAAAATCTATCCTACTCCTCATGCAATATTTGCACCCGAGCTTGTAACATATCCCACTCCTCCTCCCAACTCTACCACCTCTGTTGCTCCCCATCCCACTAACTCTACTCCTAGGCAATGGTAGTCTCCAACTCTACCTTCTACCTCTCTAACACCTACACCTGATTAGACATAGTAACATACTCTACTACAAAGTCACTACTCCCACTATCCCCCTCTCCTCCTAAGCTACCCTTCACAACCTCCCTCTCAACCTCTCATGATGATCCTACCCCAGGATCCATATGACATCCTACCCACAGTCCTATAAGCTCCTCAAGTACCCCCTATCTGTCACTTGCGACATCGCCCTTGGCCTTTGGTTGGAATGCGTACCCACCAAACCATGCATTATACTTTAGAGTTGTACCAATATCTTCCACATCCATCTCTACCAAAACCACATCCACATCCACTCTAGTAGGATCATACTCTAGATTGGCGATAGCCTCATTCCACTATCATCTATACACTATCGATAGTAGAGGAATATTTTGTCGTACACCAAACTATCACAACACACAAGTATACTAAAAGAACTCAAAATCTATCCTGTGATGACCCACCACCCATATACCTTATTGCAACCATACCAAGTGCATCCCATCCTCATCCTAGCTCGAACCTCCCCTCCATGGCCTCCATATGACCTCAGCCTGCCACCATGCAAACAAGCCATCATAATACATCCATATCCCTCCAAAGGGTTAGCTTTGACCCTCCTCTCTATCATTACCCCATATCATGGCATAAGTAACATCATCCCCTATATCCTTGTACCCAGGGTAATCCCATTGGTCGCCCAACCATGAAGTTATCCCATGCCCAAACTTGCAGTAGTAAATTGCATCCCAAATCTGACCTACCTCGGTGTCTATCTCATACAACTCCTAATAAGTATATGCCAGTAGCACTGGAGCCCATGCCATCACCTTAGGCTCCTATATCAAATCTTGAACCAACCCAAGAGGGTTTTATGGAAATCGAGCACGCAATGAATCTGACAACATGACATTAGAAATCAACATCATCAAAATCATATGCTTCATTATCAACCATCATAGATGATAGTTCCTCTAAAACTCTATACCACCACTATCCACATCAATACTCTACCATAGGCCATTATACACCCACTGTAGTAGGGCATCCCTCTGATGTGTTGGTGTTATCTGAATCCTAGCACCCTCCACTAGCAGTCAAAATATGTGATACACATCCTCAAGCGTGATCGTAATCTCCCTAGTGGGCATATGGAAGGTGCATGTATCTAGATCCCACCTATCTACCAATGTCATCAAATATGCATGATCTGCATACACATTCTCCAACCTGGCTATATGTTGTAGCCCAATCATCTTCAACCATCTCAATTATCCTCTAACAATTACCACCAATATTTGTAGAGCACACCCTTGAATCGATGCATCGATCTAAAAAATTTATGTTGCATCACAAATTCATCAACACTATGTCATACATTTGCAAAAAAAATACAAATCACATTACAATTCACACATCACAACCATCCAAAATATAAATGACTCACACATGCAGTCGTTCAATAACTAGATGACCACCAACCACCATCATTTGATAGTCGGACGATCACAAAATAGAAAAATTGTAATAACCACACACACAAATTGATCATTCAGACATCGCCTTGGTACACCAATGTTCGGATGGAGAATGGTCACAGAACACACCACACATGCAAAAAAAGAAGAAGTAGCAAACATAAATCTACAAACACAGAGACAAGAAACAACATGATAACAATCAATTGCAAGTAAACATACACAATTGGGTTCATATTATCTAGAATGAAAATGTGAAAAGGTAACTAAAGTTACTTATCGACCTTGCACTCCCTCTAAATCCAGTCGTTTCGCCTCTCGTAGCCTTTCAGTCACCTCCACTCGCAAATTGGTAAGACATCCATGTTACTTTTGCACTCACACACCTCAATATCCTCTAGTTCCTGTTTTGCAATGATGAAAATGACCATTTGAGCATCAAAAACTACCTTTTATGCCTTTTGGCTCACGACCGTCCCAAACGGTCAAAGTTTTCAACTATCTTGAACGACCATATATTTTCATATTAAATAAAAACATAAAATCATAGTCTCTGCTAAACCTCATCCATCTAGCCATTTTCCAATCCTAGTAAGGTCAATCACCTCATCATCATCATCCATGCTACCTCAAACAAGATCAATATGCAAACACCCATTTTGGACTCAACATTTGTCCAAGAACCTTGTCTACGACTAATCATACACCCTACTCTATTGGGTCTAAATACAAAAACTCTAATCAAATCCAAGTGGCTAACGCACTAGGTCAATGTCTGTAAGGGTTTGCATACCTTATGCTATAATCGAGGTGGCAATGTTGATCAACCACTTATAATTGATTATAGCATCATGAGAACACTTACCATATGACTAGTTTGTTCACCAAAACCAAAGCACTCATCAATTTATCAATGACAAGATTCAAAGATACTTGTCACCTCTATCACTAGGGCATCTCACATTGCTCTTGATCTGGGGCAATCAAACGTTAACCTCTCAAGCACAAAAGTCATCATTCATCCACACAACTATAGGTGTCATTTATTTTTGCATCGCATTGTGTTTTCACACAACATGATACAAAAAGGGGTATCTGTAGACACCAAAATCAAGCATCTTAAATGCTAATTAATTAATCACAATTAATTAGTATGTTTAATATTAATTAAATTAATTAATATTAAATTAAATACTCATTTGCCTAAGTATTAATTAATTAATTAATTAATTAGTTGGTTAATTATTACCTAGGCTTCCCTTCCATGTCACCTCCACCTCATTCCAGTTCCACCTCACATCCCTCATTCCAATCATGCATGAGAAAATGATTACCCTCTTCCAAGATTGCACATTTAGTTCTAGAATGCACACCCAATTCCAGATTGCATACCCAGTTCAGATTAAAAACCCAATTCCAATCTGCACACTCAGTTCTAGTTTGCACATTCAATTCTAGATTGCACTCTCAGTTCCAGATTGCACACCCAGTTTAGTTTGCACACTTAGTTCACCATGCACATTTAGTTAACTCTACATACATGTTTGATGAAGATTCTAAGGAGTATGTTTGTTTCAAATTGCATGCATATTTTGATGATAACTATGAGGTGTGCACATCTAGTAATAATCACGAGATAAGTTTATCTTCTTGTGCAAACATGCACTATCTATGATAACATCAAGATAAATATAAGACTTCTAGTTACACCACTTAACTGGTTGAGCCATCACCTCATCCATTCCTCTCAAGTATTTCTATAAATGCAACCCCTTTGTCCTCATTATGCAGGGGATGGTATATGCATTGAAGCACCGATAAAACTCCAAACACACCTTGCATCTAAATCTCATTAGTAATAATTCACACCCATCCTCATCTCATGCTAATAATCGATCGTAATATTTCATAGGCCTAGATCCAACTTTTGATAACAACATGCCACCACAGTCCACAGTCATTCGAACCCAAACGGTCTAGGTCTGCTGTCATCTAGACCTAGAAAATCAACATCCAACCCACGTGTAAACTTCTAGATGTAGTACGAAGTAGCCATATGCGACATAACCCAACACAATAGTAACAACGACAACAAAGGAAGGGTAAGATTTATTTATTTTCCATTTAATACTTAAATTTTATAGATCTTCAATACCCTTTTGCATTCTAGTTTTAATCTAGTTTTAGAATCGGGCCTCACTTTGGGAGGCCTAACAAATATTATTGACCAGTTGCATTGTTTCTTTTTATACATGTATTCAGATCTAGATCCTTTAGATCCAACAAATCTAATCCTAATTCAGATCCAACATACATCTAGGAAATAGAGCTAAAATACCAAGACACCAATCCAAATATAGATGCAACAGTAGGATACTCCAGCTCACGGTTGTCCATCCTCGAAAGGTCATGTATCATAGTCATCCAAAACTCAAACAATCAGAATACATAGTTGTTGACCCCCTAACAACCAACATCCAGATATGAATCTGGACGATCCAAGTGTATATCCAGTAGATACAGACGTAGACTCAAACGTAGATACCCCATACCCAACATAACTAAATCTAGTGAAGCAATGACCACGAGAAACCTACCCATCCAATGTTGTAGTGGAAAAAGGACACATGCATTATTCTACATTGTAAAAAGGGAATCAGTCCCTTCCATACACATTTGTACAACCTTGTGAGGGTTTTATTATAACAAGAAGGAGATGATGAAAGCATATACAATACATATTATTTATTATTCTTTTATTTACATATTTTATATGGTGTGTCTTTTTATTGTCTGCATTAAGATGTGATCTTCAAGGCACTTGCTACTCTACCAAAGGAAAAGGGATGAGATAAAGTTAAGGAAAAACTCAACAAATAGAAGGAAAAGAGGGGTGATGCGCCAAGATATCCGCTAAGATCTCCTTTCAAAAGTAGGCTCGAATGCTATGTGCTAGCAGTGAATACTTCCTCTCCTTGATACAATGAAGAGCAATCGAGGTCTACCAGTTATATGCATATGTGAGCAGGTGGGTCCCACAAGAGAGCCAATCTCATAAGTGACTCGATCTAAAAATAGATGTAGATCCCTCACACACACATCCACTTAGCACACCTTATATTCATGTAAAAGAATAAAAACATGCATACATACACTTCTATGGTTCTGTAGGCAAAGGCCAAAAAATAAACACAAGCTTTGTTTATATTATATAGATTGTGCAAGCGGGGATTCAAAATTTCCCACAAGCCACTCAAGGCTGCTGCCATTTTTATGAAGATAAATGAAAGGAAATCCTAAAAATATATGAAATGAAAACTTGTGGATCCTTTACAAAGGTAATATTTGTTAGAGTATATTACATTATTGGGTACATATCAATGTACCACCTTTGGTACATTACTAGAGTAGGAGTTTACTTTAGAGTAAAGTTAAGTAGTTACTTCAAGCAATGTAATAAATGCACAAGTGTTAGAATGTGCAATGATGTAAATGTGCATGTAGTCCACATGTACATGAGTCATAGGATAGATTCAAAGGTAGAGTGAGGGCCAAGGAACTTATCTTCCTATATATAGGCCTTATAGTGAGTGAAATTAGGGAGTAGAGAATATAGAGAGTGCATAGTATAGATTGGTAGAGGAGTACAATGTAGTTCCTTTAAAAATAGTTTGTGGAGTGTTCATGTCCTCCATTATACTGCATTGTACTATTTTTGTGAGCTTTCATTAATGGTATATTTTTGAGTTATTGTAGAAGTTTATCTCTTTATTTTCCTGCATATTATAGTGCCATTATCATATAGATATCATAGCTTGCTTATCTTACATCTTGTGGTTGCATTTTCTATATCATATACTCATCAAAAGCTAACAGTGGTATCAGAGCACACGGTAGATCGATAGGAAATAGGGAGAGCCACAAGTGAGATTGAGAGGAATCCAAAAATCTCATTTTCAGAATTTTTAAGATTGCATTTGGCTAGAGTCTTTCCATAGGGTTGCAAAAAAACTCGTGAAGACTAGGACTCAACATTAATTCCACTAGATTGACAAATCAACTAGTGAAGATTGATTATCTCTAGATTTAGAATTTCTTCCATTACAGTCCTAATACTTTGTTGTAGGAAAAAAGGAGATTCAAAGAAAGTTGGGAAGCTTCCTACAAAAGAGCTAGGAAGAATATCTTCTTTAGAATCAATCCAACACCAGAAGCAACAAACGAAAGAATGAATATTTGGAGGCCTAAAGAAAAGGTCCCATTGCTAGAGATTGTAGACCTATAGAGTGCAAAAGTGAAGAAAATGCCATAGGAGCCTTATTGCAGATTCGATGAAGAAGAGACTCTAGAGAAGAGTCCAGGAGAATATTGGAGGTTGGTGATCTCCATTGAAGATTGCAAATAGCAGATTGAAGAGACTCCAAAAAGGAGAAAGATTAAAAATCAAACCTAAATAAACCCCATTAAAGGAGGAAGAGACTCAAGGAGAAGAGTCCCAGTGAAGATAGGAGATTGGTGATATCCATTGAATATTGAAGACTTCACCTTAAAGGAGTAGAAGAAATCAGCTTGAGAAGCTGAAAAGACCCATAGAAGGTCCCATTCTAGAAGCAACAGAATTCAAATATCCAAGAAGGAGATCTCATTGCAAAACTTCCATAGTAGAAGGTTGAAGAAAAGGTCTCATTGAGAAGACCAGAGAAGCTATGAGATAGAAGACCCTAGAGAAGAGGTCTCAAGGAGAAAGAAGGAGAAGGCTTGGAGAGCCTCATTGAAGGAGATTCGAAGAAGGCCATTAAAGGAGTTCCTAGGAGAACTCATTGGAGAAATTTACCACCAAGGAGAAGTTCCTGATAAAGGAAGAACTTGGGACAATTGTTGCCATCTGACAACAAGCCCAAGGGAGAAGGATTTGGCAAGAAGCTTGCCAAATTTTGGAGGAGATTGGTGAAGACCTCAAGACTTTTAGATTCTTGAGAAGAAGGCCTAGATTGAAGTCAGAATTCAACAAGGAGGTTGAAGGAGAAAGGAGCCAGACATTACTACCAAACCTGAGAGGTTTGAAGATTACATTTGAAGGCTAGAAGGCTCATTCAGAGAAAGGAGATCTGTTGGTTTCTACAACAAAAAATTGAAGGGTTCTTGAAGGAAAATCTCAGCTGCAATTTGGAGGAGTTCCCTACCAAATTTTTGAGATTCAAGGACAACATTTCAATGGAGAGATTGACTACTTTGCAATCTAAAAATTTTAGATTTGAGGATAGTAAGAAAGCAACAACTTGGGTAGCATCAATAGCTGCTAAGTTTCAGATTTCCAAGATACATCCTAAAGGAGAGTTGAAGCCACCAAACTACAGATTCAAGCAACAAGTTAGAGGAGGTACAAAGCTGCAAATTGGTGTGTTGAGAAGCTATTTTGGACAGCAAAGAAGAGCTGCAAGTTCATCCAATAAAAGGCAGCAATAAGGTGAATCTAATCACCTTGCAATCCTTCATCTATAAAGATCATTAAGGTAAGCAACTTTGGTGCAAAAGGTTCATTAGTTGAACTTTAGATTTTTGGTTCATTATTAAGATTTATTAAGCACCATATTAGGGTTTAAAAGTTGCAAAGAGAAGGTTGCATATTAAAGTCTTCAAAGGAGTGTAGAAGGTAGTTTCTTATAAGGTTAATACCTGCACATTAAAATAGGAGTTAGATATATTTTGAAAGAAAGAAAAATATCATCTTCCTATTATCTAAATTGAAGTAAAGAAGACTACATTCTAAAGCATAGATTATAGTGCATTAAGTTTTCATTTATAGGAGTAATAAGGAGAGATTGCTATTGCACTATATTGGTCTTTCTTAAAGGTTATTAAAGGTGCACTAAGTATTTTAGTTGAAGTGAAAATTAGTGCAAAGTTAAGTTGCATGATTAAGAGCTTGGATTCATTGTTGCTAAGTTATCCAAGTAAAGGAGTTAGAGGTTAGTGTTGTCTAGTAAGGAAGGCAACAATACATTATTATTTGCTCTCAAGGATTAGAGCAAGAAGCCACCATATCTAAGAAGCAAGGAAAAGCTTCAACAAGAAGACTTAAGGAGATGTATAACTTTGGTGCAAATTAAGGGACTTAATCCTATCTATTGCAAAAGTATTTGCATTACATTGGCACCAATCTTGTCCTTTCAAATACAACAAATAGGGACAAAAATAAGAGTGTCTTAAAGACACTATAACAAGTAGCTAAGATACAATCTTCGAGTGACCCATTATCAAAGTTTGAGGAAAACTTCAAGCAAGGGAGAGAGCTAACAAAGGGCTCACACAATTGGATTTTAAGGTGTCTAAAGACACCATATTCGTTACTATATCCAATGCCTACGACAACATCAACCTGAAACATCAAGGTCCATGTAAGGAGCTCAATATCTACATTGAAAGATAGCACAAGTATCTATGTAAGGAAGTTATCATCCATTACACACAACATAAAAAGGAGAGTACTAAGGACAACACATTACAAATCATAGAAGAGTAAGGTACAAGGTGAAATCAAAGGTGCATTACCCAAGCTACAACTTGGAAGAACCACCAACCAAGAGGAAGCACCTAAATCCACCATTGGAGCACCATAGAACCTCCATTGCAATACCCTAGAAATCACCATAGCTAGAGCCAACCTCATAGCATCATCGGTTGCTTGGAAAGAAAGCATTGAAGAACAAGATACAAAGGGCATTTGATGGAAAGAAATATACAAGGTAAAAAGAGATGTTGGAGGAGCATTACATGCATGAGAGTAAAGTGCCACTTGGCACATTCAAACAAGGTGCCCATACATACATTCTAATACCTACGTAGGAAGGAGATATTCAAAATTGGAATAACACTTATCTTGAAGCGTTGAAAGGAATAATCATCATTGCATACTATTCAAGGATCACTTGAGCATTGGAGGCACCTAATATAATGCTCACCAAGATCATAACTACCGATGACCACTTGAATAACATATATGCCACTTGTCCACAACATCAAGAAGGATCAAAGGGCCTATTAAAGCACCCAAGACTAAAGAGGAGCACATGAATAGAGTGAGAGAAATCAAGGCATGATTGCAGAGAGAAATCAAGGCACATAAGAGAAAGCACGTAGTAAGAGTGCATGTTGAGAAGTCAAGCAACAATAGAGAGGAAAGATCATCTTGAGCTAGCATTGAATGCAGATAAATCAATCAACAATAGAGGAAGTAAGACCATCATAAAGGATTCCCAACAAGATCACTAGCATTAACCAACAAGAATATACAGCACCCATTAAGGATATTGAAATCAAAGTATCACCCATTGACCTCACACTCTCAACCTTATAAAAGGTATTATATCATATAGTTTAATTATTTGCTTTTATAAGGAGTGATAAGGGATAGTATATAAGGTTAAAATTATTATCATTTACATTGAAGATACATGCAAAATTAACCTTAGTAAACTATAAAGCAAATCAAAGTTTATATCCTTAAATAGTATTTCAAATCACATTAATTGAAATACAAGTATATTAATATTTGCAATTAATATCATAGGAGGTATAAGGCATTCTACTTGGAAAAAATTATTATTATTGCAAATATTATCAATTTCTAAAATTCAAAATTAGGGAGATATAAGGAGTGCTACATCAAACTTTAATTAATTGGAATTTAGAAAATTGAATCATTGAAAATTTAAGGATAGAGAAGAAAAATTATTGCTTGCTTTAAAAGAGTTGGAATTTATTGCTTATACTTGTCTCATAGTCACATTAAAGGGACAAAAGAAATCCAACCATAGAGAACTCCATCAAATTGATAAGTGCATAGTTCAATAGGAGAAATAAGGTGAAATAGGAGTTGATTATTATCATTCCCAAAACATTACAAAATCAACTCAAAAGGTGAACTATTACTTGCTAAGCACTTTACCAAGATTAGAGTATATTCTAATCACTAGGGAGACATAAGGATCCTACAAAACCTAAGTCTTAGAAAGGTTTTATCAAATTAGTTCACATACTCTAAACTAGGGAGTCATAAGGTAGTCTACTACAAAGGATCTATCAAAAGTGTTCTTAAAATACTAAAGAGCTAAAAGAATCCTATCATATACTACAATGGAAAAAATAACAAGAGGGACATTTCATCACAATGCACACTACAAGAGGACTCAAGATCAGAATCCATCCAATATACCATATCAAAGATGCAAAATCACTTCAAACTCAAACAAATTCATAGGTCAAAATGAAAAGGACATTTGGTATATTGATTCTGGTGCAAGTCATCACATGACAGGAAATCTACAATGGTTTGATTGTCTTGAAGTCACTAACAATTATAGGTTGAAAATTGCAGATGGAAAATTCTATCACATACATGGATATGGGTGTGTAACACCTAGTAAATCATTTCCAAATTTTCTACTACATAATGTAATGTATGTTCCTGGATTATCATCTAATCTTATTTCAGTAGCAAAGATAGTAGAGAGCAAAAGGATAATTGATTTTAGACACATAAATGGAGTTAATATGTGTCACATTATAAATCAAAATGAGATTGAAGCTACTAGATCAATCCATAGAAATATATATGCTCTAGATTCTATCAAAACTTCACAAGATATTGTTGTGTTTCAAAACAATACTAATGCATTTTTTGAGGAACAAATTGGTGAGAATGAAGAACCTATATATCATAAAAGTAGAAGAAGAAATAGAAGGTTCAAAATTAAAAGAATGAGAGGACAACAAAACTATGCACTACTTGGCCATCTACAAACTAAAGAAGAAGAAGAAGAAGAACCAGAACAAGATACTCATCCAGATTTAGACAAAGAAGACAATGAAGGAAGCAGGAGAGAAGAGCTCAAATTCCATAACCAAGATGAAGATCCATATTGAAGACTAAAGTCTTCAATACCCAAATAATGTAATACAAGGGGGTGTTAGAGTATATTACATTATTGGGTACATATCAATGTACCACCTTTGGTACATTACTAGAGTAGGAGTTTACTTTAGAGTAAAGTTAAGTAGTTACTTCAAGCATGTAATAAATGCACAAGTGTTAGAATGTGCAATGATGTAAATGTGCATGTAGTCCACATGTACATGAGTCATAGGATAGAGTCAAAGGTAGAGTGAGGGCCAAGGAACTTATCTTCCTATATATAGGCCTTATAGTGAGTGAAATGGGAGATGAGATAATATAGAGAGTGCATAGTATAGATTGGTAGAGGAGTACAATGTAGTTCCTTTAAAAATAGTTTGTGGAGTGTTCATGTCCTCCATTATACTGCATTGTACTATTTTTGTGAGCTTTCATTAATGGCATATTTTTGAGTTATTGTAGAAGTTTATCTCTTTATTTTCCTACATATTATAGTGTCATTATCATATAGATATCATAGCTTGCTTATCTTACATCTTGTGGTTGCATTTCCTATATCATATACTCATCAAAAGCTAACAATACTACTCCTATTAATAGATTTACAAGGGAGGGTTTTCACACCAAAACTCATGTAGAGATCTCTAGATGATTGTCATTTCAAATACTAAGTCATGTTCTTTTTTAACTTCTATCCCTTAAAGATTTTCTAGATCTAAAGATGTGAATATTAGTTGATCATGACCCTTGGATGTGCAACTACCTTTTTAATTACCATCTACCCATTTTCTAGGGATTCCCATCACTTGGGTGTAGAAGATTGGTTTAATTTAATTTTCTAGATCTTCAAGCCACTTTTTTCATGGATCCATGTTGCTTTTGTCCTTTCTTATAGATACGAGATATATTTTATAAAAAAAAATTCTTCCTCAAAGAATGTGTACTTTATTGATTTGACCTTTGAGGCATTGGTACTTTCTTCCTTGGAAAATTTTCTTCATCCTTCGTGACCCTTTGTCTTCAGATCATTGAGACTTTTTTGTCTTTCATTCCTTATCAGGACTTTGTGTTATTGCCTTTTGTCCATGAATCAAGAACTTTCAACCTTCAAAATTCTCTTGCACATGGGATATGGCCTCCACTTGATTGAAATTTTTTTATCGGACCTTTCTTCATGTGCTTGTCCATGACTCAGACTTTTGCTTTTGAAAGGTGTAGTGATTTATCACTACAGTTATGGTACCTCTCAAGGGATATTTAGCCTACTAAAGATAAGGAACCCAAAAACTAGTGCCTTAGTCCATTGGGTATAGAGTCAAGAAAATTTTCCCCTAAAAGCAAAAGTTTCTAGCGGATGAGTCATGACTTTGAACTTTTGTAGGTGATCAAGACTTTTCTCTCTCATATAAACTGAGATCATCTATGATACATATGTACATAGTTTAAGTGAGTGGCCTTTATCTATTGGGTATGGAGTCAAGGGCCCCCCACTTTATTACCTAAGCCTCCATGGTTTCTTCTTCCTTTTCTTCTTATTCCTTGGGAAGATTATTTCTACCCTTCTAAGACTCAATTTTCTGAGCAACTTTCATGGCTCAGATTGCTTGGTAGTCTAGCTTGAATATTTTCTTATTAAGATAAGGTTGGTACTAATTCTAACTCCCTTTCTTGTTTTGACCCTAATAACATACTTCTTCCTCCTCCAACTTATATTTTTTTCCTCTTTTGGGTCCTTAGAGGGGAAGATAGCTTCCTTTTGGCTTGTGTATATGTCCAAGCTTACTTGTTTAAAAACATTTGAAGTAGTTGATTCCATGGCCTATGTTATCCTCTCATCCTTTTTTTTTTGTCCTGATATCAAGACCTAATGAGAAATATTACCTCTGCCTCCACGAAATCCTTATCCTCTTTCTAGATTGGTGTAATATGGGGAGGAGCAATGTTTAGTTAGATGGGTGAGGATTGAGGTACAATAGTCTAAACAACCAAGATTGATTGCTCTCACTCCTTAAACCCATTTATGAATAGGTTAGAGATTTTATCACATTCTACAATTGAGTGTGGGGGAGGGAGTAAAATCCCTTATAATCCTTTCTTGTGAAGGAAGCCCCTAGCAATCTCAATATAACATTTTGCTTTGTGATGTTGTGAAATTGGTAAAAGTAGACCATATCTTGTAGATGTTCTTACGATGTTGAAAATACTTCACCATTATAATATGGTAAATTTTGGAGTATAAACATCAAATAGTCATCCCAAACATCTGGTGACACCAGAGGTTGCAAGGGGATCCTTTATTTCTATGCTAAGAAGTTCATGAGCATAGAAATATTTATATTTTGGCATGTTGCCTCCATAGTGGATTTTTCATGATCCTTTTGGATCCTTTGAATTGTAGTAGAGTCATTAGGTGAATGTAGCTTTGCTTCTAAAAAGAAAATAGATAGAGGTCTTCACCCAAACCTCGATATGGTGTCTTTAGTAGTGGCTTCTTCTGGTATTTGATCTAGAGTAAATTTTCTAGGTGAGAAAGAGATGCGCAATTGAGGAATAGAAAAAGACCCTCACCAAGTCTTAGTCCTACTCCTTGTTGCAATTTTGGGACCAATGTTATGTCATTAGGGTCCCATCAAGTGTGCCATTAAATTGTTGTCATCTTTGATTGTCCCTACCTGGGACAATCATGCCTGGGACAATTGTACCTTGCGTTGGAATGACACAATAGGACACAGTCAAGAGCATGAGATTTATCTTAATCGAGAGCCTTCAAGAGTTTTTACAAGGTCGATTCCTTGTTAAGATGTGATATTCAAGGTGCTTGCTACTCTATCGAGGGAAAAGCGATGCAAGAAAGTAAAGGAAAAACTTAGCAAATAAAAGAAAAAAGGGGATAATGAACCAAGAGATATGCTAAGATCTCCCTACAAAATAAGCCCAAACACTATGTTCCAGTAGTGAACACTTCCTCTCCTCAACACAGTGAAGAACAATCAAGGTCTACTAGTTATATGTATATGTGTGTAGATAGGTCTTGTAAGAGAGCCAAGCTCATAAGTGACTCAGTCTAAAAATAGACACAGGTTCCTCACACACACATACACTTAGCACACCTGATATTCATGTGAAAGAATACATACACTTCCATAGTTATGTAGAAAAAGCCAAAAAATAGACATAGGCTTTCGTGTATATATAGATGCAAGTAAACTTTTACATAGATTGTACCAGAAGCGAGGGTTCAAAATTTCCCACAAGTCGCTCAAGGATACTACCATTTTTATAAAGAGAAATGAAAGGAAAGCCTACAAATACATGAAATACAAACTTGTCGATCCTTTACAAAGCTAATACTACTCCTATTTATAGATTTACAAGGGAGGGTTTTCCCTCTAAAACTCATGCAAAGATCTCTAGGTGGTTGTCATTTTAGATACTGAGTCATGTCCTTTTCTAAATTTCTATCCCTTTAGGATTTTCTAGATCTGAATATGTCAGTTGATCCTGGCCCTTGGATGTGTAGCTACCTTTTTAATTACCGTCTACCCATATTTTGAGGATTACCATCACTTGGGTGTAGAATATTGCTTTAGTTTAATGTTCAGGATCTTCGAGCTACTTTTGTTGTGGCTCTATGTTGCTTTTGTCCTTTCTCCAAGATACGAGATCTATTTTTTAGAAAGGACAATCTTCCTCAAATAATGTGTACTTTATTGATTTGAACTTTGAAGTATTGGTACTTTATTCTTTGAGACTTTTTTCTTTCATTCCTTAATGTCAGAACTTTGTGTTATCTCCTTTTGTCCACAACTCAAGAACTTCCAACCTTCAAAATTTTCTTGCACATGGGATCTAGCCTTTGCTTGATCAGACCTTTCTTCATGTGTTTATCCATGACTTGGAATTATGCTTTCAAAAGGTGTAGTGATTTATCACTATAGGTCCTACTGACTCAAGAATGCATGCTCCATTTCATCCCAAGTGATATTATATTTCCTTTCCTTTTAACACTTTCCCACCAAACATATGCTTCCTCTCTTAAATTTTTTATAAGTCAAATTTCTTCGAAATAGTCACTAGAATATAGATATCTAAACTTCATCCACCATTCTCAAGCATCAATGTCACCCTTTCCAATGAAAACTGGTATCTCTATGATCTCAACCCAAAAAAATTCCTAGAGCAGCTAGGGATTTGGGAAAAAACTAGGTTTAAAAAAAAAAAATTCAAATATCCTCTTTTCCTTGATATCAAAAAATAATTCTATAAATTTTCTTTAAAACAAATTAAACTACAACTAATTTACTTACCCTGGTTGATATAGGTATCTGTAATTTTACGATTTGAAAAATCATCACTATTCTTGTCCTGTATGACTAACTTCATAAGGTTGTAACTCCCTCAATACTATGGAAAATTGATTATTGAATGAAGGAAAATTATTAATGTATTTGGAGAAAATATATTATTTAAAAGAAAATAAATTATAATTATTAAAGGAAAATTGAAGAAATAGAAAAGAATAATTTGAAGAAAAATATATTGAAGAAAAGAAGATTTAAATTTTTAAATCTGGGAGTTAAAAGGATTTTAACTACAAAGGAAAATTTAATTATATTGAAGGAAATATTTTTTATGAAAGTTGAAGATAAATTTGAAGAAAGTGGTGAGCTATATTAATATTGAAAGAAGAAATTATTATTGGTTGGGAAATTATTCAAAGGACTATTGTTGAAAGAATAGAATTAAAATAGAGGCACAAATAAGAAATTTGAAAGACAAATTATTTAAAGGCTACTTATTATAAGCCAAATAGATAAATAAAGAATTAATTAAAGTTGAAGACATGTTTGATTGAAGGAACAATATATTGAAGACTTATATCAGGGATAAGTATCTTTAAAAGTTTGAGTCAATAAGTATATCATAAAAATATGTTCAAAATAAGCTCAAAGATCAGGAAGAGCAGAGGATGTCGATGGGCGGGAAGTCTGCAGGGGAGATCGGGAGTGACGATGGTTCGGTCCTTGGACGCAGCGGATCAATCGGAGGGCATCAAGATTTCGGTGGAGCAAAAATGCCCGGGCCCATTGAAGATGACCGGGCTGGCAACGGTATTGGTCGAGGTAAAGACCCACCAGATAAAGGGGGTGGTGGGGTTCAAAAGTCTTATGCCCAGGCAGCGGCCTCAGAAACCCTAAACGGGTTTTTTACTAAAGAATTGTTTCTGGTTGGGGATGAACTGGACATCTCGACGGAATTTCTTTCAAGCTTCATGGAGTTTGAGAAATTTACCCTAATAGGTAAATTCATTGGAGGCCGTCCCGACATGGAAACTATCCGAAAATGGGCAAAAATCAAATGGAGGACTTTTGGCCATTTGGAGCTGGCGGCCCTATCCTGGGGTTTTTTTGCCATTAGATTGAACAATAAGGAGGATTACTGTAAAATTATGGCTGGCGGGCCATGGTTTCTGGGCCGCATAAGTTTATTTCTTAGGAAGTGGGACATGGATTTCAGTCCTGAGACCCAGAACATCAACATTGCCCTAGTATGGGTTAGGCTCCCGAATCTTCCCCTCTTTGGCTGGCATGAAAATGTCATAAGAGGTATTGCGCGTTCCATTGGGGAGTTTGTCACCATTGACCCTCCCACCCAAGCTCGAACAAGGTTCGTCCAGGCTCGTTTTTGCGTTCTGGCAGATTTGGAGGTATAACTCCCAAATTCCATCACTCTTCGGTCTAGAGGTACCTTTCTTCATAAACAAGCTATTGTCTATGAAAATAGACCAGCTTTTTGCACCCAGTGTCAGTCCCAAGGGCACCTCCAGTCCTAATGTCCTCTTCAAAAATCAAGAAAACAAAAACGTGAAAACGACAACCCCCTAGAGCACAAGGAAGACCAAATCTTCCAGACGTGAAGGGCCATGGATCCCCAGGCCCCTCTAGAGACTGTGGCAGACTCTCGCAGCCTGAAAAGAATCCCTATCTCCAATCGGACCCCAAGCATCTTGAGGCTAACTGTATCGCTCCAAATTTTTTGCATCCTTACCTTCAGGCTATAGGATCCGTGCCCGAAAGGAGGATGGGAAAAGGATGGCGCGGTACCTCGGACTGAGAGGCCTTGCGAAGGTCCCGCCTCTCGGGGAGGTGTATTATGGTGATTTTTCGACGGATGGTGGGTTCACCAGGAAACGTTTGAATGGCAGTTTCCATGCCTAGGTTGGGAATGTGTTTTATGTGTTCAATTTTATCTTTAAACATTCGAGTCCTAGGTTTGGCCAAATGAATCTAAGTTATACTATTATGAAAATGCAGACTAGATGAAATACAGCAGACAAATATGAACAAAAACAGAGAGAAAGAGCTAAATTACAGAACCATACCTGATCCGGATGTCTGATGGAGATTCTGATTCTTGAAGCAGTCAGGATCGCCTCTGATTTGACAGGATCGTCTGCTATCAGACAAGATCGTCTGAGATTTGACGAATTCGTCAGAGACCTGCAATCAGAGAAGTAGACACAAAATGCAGAAAATGCAACTATTCTAACAGAGGGCAATGATGTAGAATAACAACAATAACATTAAAATGATGATAATAAGCAAAATACGAGTGCACTACAATGATTTGATGACAATTGGTGACTTAATTATGCATTTAAAGCTACATGGGTGAACTCCAAAATGCAGAATAGCAAAAAATAATAAATAAACTAGCTAATTGCAGAATAAAACAGCAGATGAAAAGAGGAAAATGCAAACTTTGGGCACTGATTGCCCCCAATGATGATTGCAGTCGAAATCGTCTCTGATTTGACAGGATCGTCTCCGATCTGAACAGGATCGTCTGCGACGATGTAAGCTTGCTCCGGCTGAAAAATGACAAGGTTCCTGCAAGAAAATTGGATGCAACAAATGTAGATGGTAATACAGATTATTCTAATGCGTGTGAAGGTCGATTTACAGGAAAATTCAGCCAGGGGAAGGTTAAGGGGAGGGCCTAAGTTTAAATAGGCTTAGGAGGGAGGTTAGGAGGTTGGAGATCATCCCAATTTGGGAGATCTCCAATGGGGAGGGTCTCTAACGACGTAGACACGCTTCTGCCTGGATTAGAGACGCCGTTGGAACAGAGGCTAATTGAGAAAAATTAGTTTTGGGACAAGATCGTCTGGACGTCCTAGTCCAGACGAAATCGTCCGATCTGAGGCGATATCGTCTGATCGGCGACGATATCGTCAAACGGTCAAAACAAACTCTAAAAATGGCACGGGAAAGGAGGAAACGGGTTGCACGACGGTTTGGGAGCGGTTTTGGGGGTTGAAATTTGAATTTGAATATTTACTTAGAGTAATTGTAATTATTAAGGTTTTATTGCGCCAATTTTAGGGTGCTACATTTTGCCCCCTCTTTAGCGAATTTTTTGAAGAAAATGCGTTAAAGATGAGTTCTTCTCGATCTACGAGAAAGCAAAAATTATTCCCATTTTTAGGTGATGATTCTAGGTCGAATCGTACGACAACTTACTATGGTGCCCCCTCCGTGTTTTTACCCAAATCGAACGTTTGAGGTAAAAACGCGGAAAAGCAAAATTTTTAAATGTTTTTAGTTGTTTTTGAATAAAATTAAGAAAAATAGGGTAAAACCCTAATTCATTGTTACTGTTCATTTTTTAGTTTTCTGGTTTCTGGAGCTCTGCAGACAAAATGGTCGAGACAGCGCACAGATCGACAGAGGTCCAGTGCGGGCTACGGGTAAGGGTCTAAACTTAGTTTAGAATGCTTTACTTTAGAATTTAATGCTTTTTAGACTAGATTTGCTTGATTTTTGAGCATCGCGGCCATTTTTGGGCCGTCGACGTCGTCGAGACGAAATCGTCTCGATATCGTCGATTTCGTCTGAGGGCGAAATCAGCGATAGGGGGACGATTTCGTCAAAAAGGGGACGATTTCGATGGCGAAATCGGAGACGAATTTGCTCAAATTGAGGACGATATCGTCCAATTGTGGACGATATCATCATTTATGAAATTGAACTTATTTTAACTTGCATTTTTAATTAATGATTTAGTAATGATTTTTATTGTTGATTTTGTTTATGTTGCAGAGGGGATTACTAAAGAGCAGAGAATGGAAATATGGCGGGTTGAGGGATGACTTGGCCGCCCTGTCTCAGGCAGAGCGAGATCAACTGGCACAGGTCGGCTTGCAGCATGTGGCAGAGATGCCACAGGTATCTACAGATATGGGGCTATTGACAACCCTAGCAGAGAGGTGGTATCCAGGTTCTTCCTATTTTTGGTTACCGACAGGGGAGATGACTCCCACACTGGAGGATGTATGGAGGATATTGAGGATCCCCATACAAGGATGGTTGATCACTCCTGCGGCCAACCAGGGTCATGCTATGATGCGGTTGTGTGGCGATCCGAGCTTCACCCTGGAGAAGGGCGGAGTGAACATCGAGTCGCTGCGCCAGATGCCTGGGGCATCTAGCCTCACACGGGTTTTGGCCAGAGTGGTAGGTGGACTTCTGCTGTGCCACCAGAGCGGGTGCAGGGTACCATGGGTACTGGCAGATGTGGTCTGTGACATGAGAGACCACGGATACAGGTTTTCTTGGGGGAGCTTCGTGCTCTATCGATTGTACAGGATCCTGCATGGGGTCGTGTACAAGGGCGGCCGATGTCTGGTTATGACATCGCTACTACAGGTTTGGTGCTGGGAGCACATCATGGTGCGAGAGGCCGATAGGGCTTCCACTGATAGGGATTGATGGGGAGAGGCCCCGAGTTTTCTATTGGTGGCTCCGAAGAGGGGCACAATGGCGGATAGATCTACCAGTGTCCCGGAGACTACTAGATGACCTCGTCTTCGACCAGATCACCTGGAGGCCTTGGAGAGATCATCCAGGGTGGGCCGAGGATGGACAGGAGCTGGCTCGCATCAAGTGAGTCTACTGGCTGAGGATGGAGAGGGGAGAGGTGGAGCTCCATCGGTATGACCGAGTTTTGAGGTAGTTCGGTCTACAGCAGGGGATTCCATCTCTGAGAGACTACGAGTTTTCCTGGACTATCCGGGATAACACTACAGTTAGCGGGGCTCCAGATATGCAATGATTCTGGAGTCAAGACGTAGATGATGCCCCCATTCAGCCGATGGATGGGGACGACGCTAGGGTAGCCGACGGCTATGATGCCTGGTACACAGGCATCCGCCCTCCTCGGATGACGAGGGCTCAGGGCCCAATCCATGTAGTTGTGCATCGGATGGGGAGGCGGTGCCAGGCGGCCATTGAGGCGGCACAGGGTCACGATGGGAGAGAGCAGAGGAGACCATAGGCACAGCAGAGGCCACGACAGCGGGAGAGGAGGGAGGAGAGACCCCCTTCTCCATAGAGAGAGAGGCCACCATCGCTCGATAAGGGCAAGGGTGTTGACACTAGGGAGAGCAGCGAGACAGCGACTCTCTGAGCGAAGACAGTCCATCTCCAGGCACAGGTGCAGACATTGCAGGATGAGGCTACACGCCACCGAGCTGAGGTTACACAGCTCAGAGATGAGATTGCATGCCTCAGAGCACGGGGTGGAGGAGCGAGCACGCAGGAGCTGGCACGGTCGATTGCTCAGACCACGTTCTACCAGGGCATCTACTTCCAGATGGTGCAAGAGGGTCAGAGGGTACAGCTGCCAATCAACATTGCCGACCCGATCAAGATTGGGTCATCGAGGACTTCCTCTCGATCGACAACTAGGACTCGTAGTACCACACATACTGCGATGGGGCCACCTCGTCCACCTCAGGGCGGGGGAGGAGATGAGGTTGAGAGCTCGAGGGGTTCTCGAGGCTAGGCTACCTCACTGTATAGATTGATTATATGATTTGAGAGGATTGAGTATGCCAAGATGTAGATTGTGGCATACCAATCTATTTTTGAGATGATGTACATATATTTGATATATATATAGATGAGATATTTTTTTGATCATATGACTTGTCTTATGCGTTTGTATGATGCTTTTAATGTTTTGGTGTGATTGATTTAATGATTCATGTAATTATGTCATTGGAAATATGTATGGTTTTTAATAAATGCTTTAAAATTTAAATGAAATAATCTGATAGAACAAATTGGTTGTTTGTGATGAGGTGATTTGATAAAAAATAAAAAGACTTTTAACAATAATTTCAAAGGACATTGTCGCTATTATAGACCATTTCATGGAGTCGCCGCTCACTCGGTCGTCAAGCTAATCCCAGTATAGAAATATTGTTAAAAGTAAAAGGGTGCTTAAGAGACTGTCTTAAGACTTTGGTTGTGAGGATGCAAATGATGATGATGATGATTTTGTTTTCAGACTTTTCATGAAAATATTATGCATGAAATATTTTAAAATGGCTTTTGCTAGGCATAAATTCCTAAGTGTGATAAAATGTTGAATAATTCCTTAGAAATTATACCATGGTTGCAAATTTGCAATTTGACATGATGACATGAAATAGAATAGGTGTTTGTTTGTTTTTAAAGCATAATTGTGTAACTGAATGATTTAAGTCATATGGTTTTTTATGATTTTTAAATAAATGGAGAATAAAATTGGTATAATGGTTTGCGCTAGGCATAGAATATTTAGGTATAGACTTATACCATCATCGCGAAATCCAAAAAGAGATAGTTTTATTGCATGGTTGATTTTTAATAAACAGAAAATATGAAGATGAGGACTTGCGCTAGGCATAAAATTCCAATTTTGGTTTTGGAACTATACCATCGTCGCGAAAGTCGACAATATATATATGTATATTTTTATTGTATGGTTTGAAAGAAATTTTGATTTTTTTGATTATGCATGTAGTTGTCTTTATACTAAACAACTGTACTTTAAAGAAGAAAATGAATTTATTCCAAACATTTTGCAGAAATATTTCAAAGTATCTTAAAGACAAAGGTTAGATTTATAAGGAATCCCATGTGCATATGTGAGTTCATTTCCAATCTTGATTTATCATGATGATACACAAAATCTCTCAAATACAAAATGTGTGTGCAATTGCATTGTTCATTTACCAGTTTTGAGCAAGATAACATGATACAAGTGATTTGAATGAACCAAATAAATGTTCATTAACCATGATTGAGATGCATATAACCATACCAGACTACTATGTAAGTCGGATTATCAAGAGCTAGCTAATCCATAAGCAGACATAGGTCCAGTACAAAAGAAGGTCGCTAATGTGATAGACATATCGCCATGCTAGGAGTTACCCAAGGCCAAGCAGGTTGGGCACAAACCACCTGTTATGGGGCTTACCTCATAGTTTTCGAATAATTGAGAATTCCAAGGATTCAAGCTCATCAACCCTTCTTTTCTTTTCAAAGGGTAGGGAGAGGGATTTTATTGCTTTTGCTTTTGCTTTTCTTTTGTATTTTTGCTTGATAATGCTTGGAACATTGTTGTAATGATATAAAATAACATTTTTTTTTTTCTATGCTAGGGATACTTGCTCGGATTAGTTGTAGAGCAAGGGATTTTTATTCTGGGTAGGGGTGAGCTTGTCCTTTTGCCAATTCTCAAAGATTCTAGACCATGTGCATGATAGGATAGCAAGGGAAACTTTTCGCTCAAGAAACCACTTCTACTATGTAGCATAGCAAGGACATTACAAATATAATCATTTTATTGTGAAAGGATGTGCTTGGTTTAAGTAAATAACAAGATCAATTCTCTGTGCTCAAACTTTATTTAATTGACTTTTGTGGACTTTGATATAAGAGAGATTAGTAATCATGCCGGATAAAATCAAGATACTTATTTTTGTGTTTGCAAAAGTGAGAGATTCCAAATAAATGCTAATTTATCCAAAATAATTTGAAATATATAATTGCAACATTTGTAAGAAGAAATATATACAAATACTTTTTTGAGAAGTTTGAGAATGTTGACTCTCTCTTTCTTCTTTATTTGGTTTTGGTTTCGAAAGAGTCAAGAGTATTGTTGTTTTTATTTTTATTATTTTTATTTGTTTTTGTTTTTGTGTAAACAATTTGATATATTTTTTTAAAATAAAACAACATGCAAAATATGTACAAATGATGAAATGATTAATTTTTGTTACGCATAGTAACGTTTAAGATGCAAAATGTTCATGGGTTCTTTAAGTTCTTTACCATCTAAGGTAGATAATTTATATGCTCCTGATTCAAATTTAGCAATGATAATGTATGGTCCAAGCCAGTTGGGCTCAAATTTACCTTTAAGGTCTTTAGTTGCATTAGTATTTTTTTGATTTTCTTTTAAAACAAGGTCGCCGATCTCAAAGGATCGAGGACGAACTTTTTTAGCATATGATCTTTTAAGCTTGTTTTGGTAGGCACGGAGATGCTCCAAAGCATTGATGCATTTTTCATCTAGGAGTTCCAGATGACTGAGTCTACCATCTCGATATTCATCTCCTACTTCAGTATCTTGAAGTAGTAGAGCCAAAGAAGGAACTTCTAATTCAAAGGGAAAAATGGCTTCAGCACCATAAACCAAAACAAAAGGTGAAGTTCCAAGTGGGAGTTCGAACACTAGTTCGATAGGCCCACAAGGTCGGATATAATTGAATGTGCCGATCACGGCAGTTTTATTGACCAATATTTTGAGAATTTTGATTAAGGTTTTGTTAGATGCTTTTGCTTGACCATTACCCTGAGGATAATAGGGAGTGGACCAGCGATGTTGAATCTTATATTTTTGGCATAATTTCTTGACATCTTTATTTTTGAAACAAGTTCCATTATCAGAGATGAGATTTGCAGGAATTCCAAACCTACAAATGATTTGATTAAAAATAAATTTAGAAACTTGTGTGCCAGTGCAGGAAGCTAAAGGCATAGCTTCAACCCACTTCGTGAAATACTCAGTGGCGGTTATGATGAATTTGTGTCCATCAGATGACACAGGATTGATTTTGCCAATAATGTCTAAGCCCCATTTTGAAAAGGGCCAAGGAGATGAAATAGCCTGCA
Source organism: Wollemia nobilis (assembly GCA_028583015.1). NCBI lineage: Eukaryota > Viridiplantae > Streptophyta > Pinopsida > Araucariales > Araucariaceae > Wollemia > Wollemia nobilis. Next base: position 3,213,576 of record JAQPPZ010000927.1, read on the forward strand.
GCTCTTGTGCAGGGGCATGGACAAGGTCAGCATGTTTTTGGCACTTGTCGCAATGGCGCACATACTCATGTGCATCATTCTCCATGGTAGGCCAAAAATATCCTATCCTAAGGAGCTTTTTAGCAATGACACTACCACTGAAGTGTCCTCCACAAGATCCATCGTGGGCTTCACTCAAGGCTGATTTGGATTCTTCTAGATTCAAACATCTTAATAGGATACCTTCAAAAGATCTCCTATATAAAGTATTGCCAATGATTACAAATCGACTTGCGCGTCGACGTAATAACCGATGCTGGTTTCTATTAGAATTGGCAGGGAAAGTCCCATTTTGAAGAAAATCAAATATATCTGTATACCAAGGTTCAGGAGTAGTTTCATTGATTAGAAACACATCCAAAGGTTCTAAGCATGACTTATTTGAAGTCCGGTTCCTGGAGTCGATGAATAATGATAGTGGCATATTCGTCATCTAACTCCAAGGGCGGAAGAGATGCAGCTGCGGCCATAGCGTCGACCGCACGGTTGCAAGTTCGAGGAATAGCTTCCAAGGTAACTTGATCAAATAGAGACATTAATTGTAAAACATAGGCTTTATATGGGCGCAGTTTATCATCTCTGGTCTGATAAACTTCATTAATTTGGTTTATGACAAGTTGAGAATCACCAAAAACTAACAGATGTTTAATTTTTAGTGCCAAGGCAGCTCGTAATCCGAGGATGAGAGCTTCATATTCAGCAGTGTTATTGGTGCAAGCAAATGTTAATTTGAAGGATAGAGGAATAAGATGTTTTTGTGGGGATATTAAAATAATACCCGCACCAGCCCCACTCATGCATCGGGCTCCATCAAAGTATAAGGACCATTGCTCAATATGGTCTGCCTCTAATTGAAGGCATTCATCAGGAAACTCGATGATGAGGGGATGGGTAGACTCTAAGGGTGCAGCAGCTAATTGATCTGCTATGATTTGACCCTTAACAGACTTTTGTCCTATGAATGTGAGGTCAAACTCGCTTAGAGCAAGAACCCACTTGGCTGTACGACCCGATAAATAAGGTCGACTCATGAGATACCTCAAGGGATCATATTTAGCAATGACATAAGTTTTCTGACTAAGCATATAATGGCATAATTTTTGCGTAGCAAAAACAACTGCTAGACATAGTTTTTCTAACGCTGTGTAGCGGGTTTCATAACTGATGAAGGTTCGGCTAATATAATAATTAGCACGTTCTCTCTTCGCATCATCAAGCTGAGCTAACATAGCTCCTAAGGCAGAATCTGAAGCTAAAATATACAGGAGAAATGGGCGATCAGGTTTAGGTGGTGAAAGCACAGGTGGGGTAAGGAGGTATTGTTTGAGAAGTTCAAAAGCTTCTTTACATTCGTCATCCCAATTAAAAGGGACATCCTTCTTAAGGAGCTTAAGAAAGGGACCGGTTTTGTCCGCCAACTTATCGATGAAGCGACGGATAGCTTGAAGTTTACCTTGTAAACTTCGTAATTCAGATATATTGGTAGGTGCGGGCATATCGGTGATAGCCGCAATCTTGAGAGGGTCAATTTCGATACCACGTAAAGAAACTATAACCCCTAATAGTTTACCGGACTTAACTCCGAATATGCATTTGGCTGGATTTAATCGAATAAGATATTCTCTTAAGCGATTAAAAACTTTTCTCAAATCATCTAAATGATTATCTTCATTAATAGAGCGAGCTATAATATCGTCTACATAATCATGTAGGATATCATGCATCATATCATGAAAAATATAAGTCATAGCTCGTTGATATGTTGCACCTGCATTCTTTAAGCCAAATGGCATCACTTTCCAACAAAAGGTACCCCAAGGGGTAATAAAGGTTGTTTTAGCCTGATCTTCAGGAGCTATCCTGATCTGATTATAGCCAAAAAATCCATCCATTAGGGACATCATTCCACTTTCGGCAGTAAAGTCAATGATTTGATCCATGTTTGGAAGAGGAAAATCATCCTTAGGGCATGCAGCGTTAATATCTCTAAAGTCTGTGCAAACCCTAACTTTGGTAGCTTCTTTCTTGGTGACTGGAACTACATTTGAGATCCATTCAGCATAATCAATAGCTTGTATAAAAACAACATTTAGGAGTTTTTCTAACTCCCCTTTGACTAGCAGGGCCACTTTGGGATGCATTTTTCTAAGTTTTTGTTTAACAGGTTTAGCATCCGGATGGACTACTAGATGATGCATGACTACGGAAGGGTCCAGACTTGGCATATCTTCGTATGTCCAAGCGAAGACATCTTCATATTCTTTAAGGAATGCAATGTATTGCTCTTGTTTTTCTTGACTTAATTCTGACCCAATATTGATTATGTGAGGATTATCCTCGGTTCCAATGTTAACTTTAATGACGTTTTCGACTTCCATGTGTAGATCTCTTTCAAAATTAGGTGGGGCGGGTGAGACGCCCAATTCTTGTAATTATTTTAAGGTTAAGTTGGATAATTCATCTTGAGGATTAGTGGCCTCAAGCTGGGCTATAGTTGGTATAGAACCATCAAAATAAAATCCATTGTGTAACATCTCTTCAACGGAGACATCGTGGAAGATATCTCCTTCCAACTCCTCATCGGAGTCAAGCAATCAATTCAGGGGTAAGCTATGGATAGCATGTTACATGTAAATGGCTGATTTTTTAGAGGCAAATCATCACGCCTATCTAAATAATCTTGATAACATATGAGTTGATCATCATCTTCAAAAGGAAAGGGTTGACCCTTACTAGGAAATAGGCCCACACCACATCGGGCAGAGCCACGGTTCTACCTCGAAAGGTTCTTTCATGCCATTTTGGAAAGGTCCCAAGCCTTTCCCTTTATATCCCATTTTAAGCATTATGGGTTTAGCTTTAATATACTCATTAGTAAAATAACACCGAGCATATCCATCATGATGAGTTTTGATATTCCGAGGTATTCTTCCCCAGTCATATCCTTTATAAATAAAAGCACAACTCCCGACTTGGTAAGTACTTCCCATAGGTTGTGGGAGGCCCAAGGTACGAGGAGATGGCGGCAAGTTATTGAAAATAATTGAATCTTGCATGAAAGCATTTGTTTTTTCTGATATTAAGATTGTGGATAAATCTGGTAAAAGTTCATCAAAAAGAGCGTAAGATGTAGAAGGATCATTCCCTATATCTTTAGATGTGGAAGGTATGATAGATGTTGATAATGTGGAAGTGTTAATGAATGGGTCTATAGGTTTTGAGATTATAGGGATGGAACATGAAGAATTGGTTGTAGATTTAAGATCTTTTTGAGGTTCTAGTGTGATTTGTTCAGAAGATGGTTGAGTTAAATGTATAGGTGTAGTTGATGGGGTAGATGATGTTATGTGTGTGTGTTTCACACGTTTAGATGAAAAATAAGAACTAGGATGTGTGGATGACAGAGCGGGGCAAAATTGCACTCCAACAGGTTCTGCCAAAGCACACATATCAAAGGGTCTAGGGTCACCATGGATAGTGACCAACTGGTTTTTAAATTCGAATTTAACACATTGGTGTAAAGTTGATGGGACAGCCCGCATTGCATTGATCCAAGGATGACCCAAAAGTATATTGTACGATGTTGGGCAATGTACAATAAACACGGTTGTATCTAGGGTTCTAGGACCAACTTGCAATGGGATGGTAATAACTCCACACGTTTCTTGTGTTTCGTCATTGAAAGCTTTTATGATCATGTCAGTTTTCTTCATTTCATCACTTCTAAAGCCAAATCGTTGGTAGAAGTCAAAAGTGCAAATGTTTAGAGATGAACCATTATCAATCAGGACTCTTTTAACAACTACATCTCCAATTAGAGCAGTAATATATAAGGGATTATCCTTATGTAAACTGTGTTGTGGGATATCTTTATCCCGAAAGTCAATACAATCGACTTCTCTAGTGATGATAGTATTGGCCATGGCTTCAAGTTGAATGTTTTGAGGTACCATCATTTGGCTTAATGTAAGCATCAACTCATCCCTATGGGTAGGAGAAGATCTTAATAAATCCAAAAGGGAAATTTTGGCTGTAGTATTGGATAATTGCTCATTAATATTGTAAGGGGGTTTAGGTTGAACATTAGGAGCATGATTCCCTTTATTGGGATTTTTCAAAACAAATGGAGCTGATCCATCATTCTGGTTTGGTTCTTGTTGAGAATTTTGAGCCTAATTGTCGGGTAACGACTCCGATGGTACCTACAATGTTATATTGAAGACACTGAACCGGTCTCGGTTGAGCGTTTATGGCTTGTTCATTAGAGAGGAATTGATTAGAAGAGGGTCGAGTAGTAACTCTTCTAGGAAATGGTTCTTCTGGAACCATAGCATCTGTGATAGGTTGAATAGGATCTGATTCATTTTCAGAACTATTCGATTGGTTTGAAGTGATGTCTATTTCACTTTCAGTATCTGATTCTACATCACTAGGATCGGGAGTTTGAAAATTATGTAGGGGCCTGGTTGTGACCAGGGATAAGGTTGTGTCAAATATTTGAGGATCCTGAACAGGTAATTGTCCGCTAATAGTCCCTACATATCGGGTAGGAGGGGGAACATTATGATGTTCGATTTGATTGGCCACCTCTTTACCATGTCTTGGTAAAGGATGTTGAAATATGTCTAATGATTGATTAGCATTTTGATTTTGATTTTGGGGAATGGTCTTTTGAGGATTATTAGGAGTATTTTGTTTAGGTTGGAAAGCTTGCACTTCCATTTCATTATTATCAATCAAATCTTGTATTTTATGTTTCAACCTTTTACAAGCGTTGGTAGAGTGTCCAGGTCCTCTATGAAAATCACAGTGTAAGTCAGCTCTGTATCCGGGTATGGTTGGATCAGGTTCCCGGATAGCTGGTAATTGAATCAAACCTCTTTCGAGTAATTGAGGTAAAATAGTTGATAATGGTTGATTCAATCTAGTAAACTCTCGAGGAGGTTTATCAGGAGGTTTCAATATAAATTTTTCTGTTGTCTTCGTTGCATTGATATTAGCAACATTTCTGTTGTCAGTGACTCCGTCACCTACGACTTGTTTGTTTTTATATTGATTTCTGGATGTTTTCTCATCATCCTTCTTCCTAAGTTGGCCTCTCCTAATGAGGGCATCTTCTACTCTTCGAGCTAAATCTATAGCTTGATCGAAGGTAGTTAAAGTAGCAATTGATAACTCATAAGATATTTGTTCTTGCAAATTATTGATAAAAATGTCCAACATTTCTCTATAAGGTAGCACAAAGTGCAGTTTTCCTGTCATCCGCCTCCATCTAGCTAAGAAATCAGCAAAACATTCATCCTTGTCTTGTTTTAAGTTGTATAAATCTTTAATGGTGACATGCCTCTCGATGTAGGCACTAAATTGATGGACAAAAGATTCAACTGTTTCTTCAAAATTTCTCAAAGAATGAGTGGGCAATTGATAGTACCACTCTAATGCCATTCCACCTAAACTTTTTGGGAACATTTTTAGTAATAGCAAGTCATCATGTGATATATCATGACATGCTATCCTAAACATGCGAAGATGCTCTATGGGATCTTCAGTTCCTTTATATATAGGCAGGATGGGCATGGGAAAATGCTTAGGGTACGGTTGTGCTACAACTATGGGATCCAAAGGTTGACTACATATCTCTCGATAATTGTACGAGGGACGGTAGGGATCTATCTGGTCCATACGCGAAGCTAACTGTTTCACCATGGCTTCCAGATTACTAGTTTGCCCACCATATTGGTTCGGTAGGGCATTGATATGGGATTTGTGAGCATATGATGGAGGGACATGCATATTAGATGCTATATTGCTATTGTGTAAATTGTTGGTAGGAAAGGTGTTATGAAGGAATTTTGAAGTTGTATTATGTTGTATTCCAGATTGTTGAAAATTGGTGTTTGGCTTCATTTTAGATTTTTGTTTACTTGAAGCATATTGATCAATAGTTTGGCGAAGTAAAGCAGTGAAGGAAGTTTTCTTTTGTGTGGGAATGATTTTAGGCTCAATAACAGGTTCCTTAGGAGGTTGGGTAACCTGTTGTTTTGGCATGTTTTGAATCATAGTGACCATATCTCTATTGGATGGTCCAGCCTTATCACTTTCTTGATCAATGAAAGACAAGGGATTAGTGTGCACATCAAACATATGTTCCATGGCTGCTTGAGTGTCACTAATTTGCCCTTTATCAATACGAACTGCCATATTAAGAGCGCCAATGTTATTATTGAAAAATTTCCAGAAATGATCTAGGTTATCAAAAGCAATAGTTCCATCTGGAGCTACTCTAGGGGATGAGGATCCATCCTCTTTAACATTTTCTTCTTGTTCATTGTCTTCACCTAGGTCATCTTCTCGTTGATCTAGAGTTTCTCCTTCCGGAATTGGATCCTCAGGAAGGACATTTGGGTTTCTAGTTTTATCTTCTAACCAATCTTCTTCTTCTCCTTCAGTTTGTTTACCATTCCTAAGTTTAGGCATTGTGCTTAACTTAGATTTCAGCAAATAAAAATATATATATATATATATATATATATATATATATGCAACAAGCTTAAGAGGTATATATTAATTATATACCTACTACAATATTTAAAATGAAATGTTTTGGTTTTTATGTTTTTTTTTTTAGTTTTTCTTGTTTTTGTAATAATATTGTAAAGATAAGAAACAACACAATAAATGCAAGAAATAATGAAAGCAATGATCTAGTTTTCTATAAATAATTTATAAATGTCATTAATGGGCTCAAGTTCTTCAAGAGTCATGAAGTGTTCTTCTTCAAATTGAAAATTTTCTTTCAAGAATTTAATGAAAAGGGCTATAGTGATATTATCTGTCTCAGATTCTGGTTGATAGAAGTAAAGCTCGTGGCAATACTCTCGATATAACACAGCTCGAGGAACTCTATTCCATATTTCTCTATCCGTAAGAACGACCTCTTGGTCTTCTATACGACCTAGGAACTGGTGTATAGTGGCTGCGTTCTCGAGGTATTCCTCGAAGGTGAACAATTTTGAAGACACAAGAGCTCTCCTATAAGCTAACCATCTATGGCAGGCTCTCTGAAGTTCATGATAAAAGACAAGTTGATGAGGATCCAGGATTCTATCTAGGACAAGCCTTTTGATTTGTCTAAGTTTGGTTGACCTAGATGAAATGACACCTAGTCTTCTATCAAGTTCGTCCCACAAAAGTTGATTTCTATCTATTTCAGGCACACTAAGCACAGAATTAACTTCTATGGCAGCCAATTGGTTTTCAACATTTATAATAACTGCTAATATTTTCCTAGGAGCTACCATCTAAACATGATATGCAACTTATTAGTTTTTAAATGATTTTAAATGCATCTATTGTTTTTGGTTGTTTTTTATTGTTTTCAAAAGGTTTTAGTTTCACGTCGGGTTCACCAAAATGTATCGCTCCAAATTTTTTGCATCCTTACCTTCAGGCTATAGGATCCATGCCCGGAAGGAGGATGGGAAAAGGATGGCATGGTACCTCGGACTGAGAGGCCTTGCGAAGGTCCCGCCTCTCGAGGGAGGTGTATTATGGTGATTTTTCGATGGATGGTGGGTTCACCAGGAAACGTTTGAATGGCAGTTTCCATGCCTAGGTTGGGAATGTGTTTTATGTGTTCAATTTTATCTTTAAACATTCGAGTCCTAGGTTTGGCCAAATGAATCTAAGTTATACTATTATGAAAATGCAGACTAGATGAAATACAACAGACAAATATGAACAGAAACAGAGAGAAAGAGCTAAATTATAGAACCATACCTGATCCGGATGTCTGATGGAGATTCTGATTCTTGAAGCAGTCAGGATCGCCTCTGATTTGATAGGATCGTCTGCTATCAGACAAGATCGTCTGAGATTTGATGAATTCATCAGACGAATTCGTCAGAGACCTGCAATCAGAGAAGTAGACACAAAATGCAAAAAATGCAACTATTCTAACAGAGGGCAATGATGTAGAATAACAACAATAACATTAAAATGATGATAATAAGCAAAATACGAGTGCACTACAATGATTTGATGACAATTGGTGACTTAATTATGCATTTAAAGCTACATGGGTGAACTCCAAAATGCAGAATAGCAAAAAATAATAAATAAACTAGCTAATTGCAGAATAAAATAGCAGATGAAAAGAGGAAAATGCAAACTCTGGGCACTGATTGCCCCCAATGATGATTGCAGTCGAAATCATCTCTGATTTGACAGGATCGTCTCCGATCTGAACAGGATCGTCTACGACGATGTAAGCTTGCTTCGGCTGAAAAATGACAAGGTTCCTGCAAGAAAATTGGATGCAACAAATGTAGATGGTAATACAGATTATTCTAATGCGTGTGAAGGTCGATTTACAGGAAAATTCAGCCAGGGGAAGGTTAAGGGGAGGGCCTAAGTTTAAATAGGCTTAGGAGGGAGGTTAGGAGGTTGGAGATCATCCCAATTTGGGAGATCTCCAACGGGGAGGGTCTCTAACGGTGCAGACACGCTTCTGCCCGGATTAGAGACGCCGTTGGAACAGAGGCTAATTGAGAAAAATTAGTTTTGGGACAAGATCGTCTGGACGTCCTAGTCCAGACGAAATCGTTCGATCTGAGGCGATATCGTCTGATCGGCGACGATATCATCAAACGGTCAAAACAAACTCTAAAAATGGCATGGGAAAGGAGGAAACGGATTGCACGGTGGTTTGGGAGCGGTTTTGGGGGTTGAAATTTGAATTTGAATATTTACTTAGAGTAATTGTAATTATTAAGGTTTTACTACACCAATTTTAGGGTGCTACACTAACAACCGACAAGGAGCAGACTCCCACTTGGAAAGTGAATCATAGGAAGAGAGGTAACGGACACCTTCCCAAGTTTTGCCTCAGGTTGTTCCTCTGCTCCAAGATACGGGTCTTCCCGATTTTAGTCAGTCGTAGACGCTGCTAGAAGATTACCTCTTAGGAAGGAGGGGTGAACAGTCCAGTCACATTAGCCCTCGAAATACAAGGAGCTGAAAGCAAAGTGTGGATTTTGGTAGTGAGAGGAAGCAGGGCCATCCTTCTAACAAGGAAAGGTGAGACAAAGAGACTGCAACTGACGTTGCAAATGGAAACCAGTGTTTGCTGGTTCTGGATGACTATGACACACAGTTGGATGAAGCACATGCATCAAAACCTCCCCCTCAACAAGGAAGGGGAGGCAAGAAAAACTTCAAACTGTCCAGATGAAAGTCCTCTCATGGAATGTGAGAGGACTGAACGGTGCAACCAAGCGAAGGTTAGTGGTTGATATCCGTAGGAGGATTAACCCTTCTATCCTTATTTTGCAAGAGACCAAGCTTGATGCTATCTCCTCTGACAAAGTGGCGAAGGCCATTTGGGCCAAGGCAAATTGTCTGTCTAGCCCTGCAGTGGGAACAATGGGAGGACTCATGGTTCTGTGGGACCCTTCGAGGTTTGAGGGTAGCTCACTATCAACTTCCAACAGAATCATCAATGTACTGTTCCAGTCCAAAACATCCAATTTTTCCTAGATTCTATCCAACATTTATGCTTCAAATTTTGCCACAGAGAGAGCAGAAATGTGGAAAGCTATCTCTTTGATGAGGGAGAATTTTAGCAACTTTCCTTGGGTTTTAGGGGGTGAATTCAATTGCCCCCTTCATCCCTCGGAGAAAAAAGGAGGGTCTGACCACTCCAGCCGCAACTTGGAAGATTTCAGATATTTTGTCTCTACTAATGGCCTGCTTGACATCGAACTCAAAGGGGCTTCCTTCACATGGAGTAACAGAAGGATTGGGGGCGGTTTTATTCAAGTCAAACTTGACAGATTCTTCATTTCCCTAGAAGCCATTCCCATCCTTGGCGAGGCTATCCTTTCGACTCTTCCAAGGATTGGGTCTAACCATAACCCTATTTTCTTGGAGGCGAACGATGGGCCTATTTTTATGACCCATTTTAGATTCGAATCCATGTGGATTTCCCACAAAGACTTCAAAGTATTGGTTTCAGCATGGTGGCAATCGAAGGTGGAATGAAGCACTCCTAAGAGGGTGGCTTTAAAGCTCAAAATGGTTAAAGAAAAACTAATTATTTGGAACAAAGAGGTGTTCGGCAACATTTTTGAGTCCAAAAAATCCATCCCTGAGAACCTAAAGGTTGTGGAGAAAAGGATGGCTATCGAAGGTTACACTGAGGGTCTCAGGGAGGAAGAGCGGAGCCTTTTGGTGGATTTTCATTCTATTCTCGCTAGGGAGGAAACGTTCTGGCGCTAGAAATCTCGTGACTTGTGGTTGAAGAATGGAGACTCCAAAACGAGATTTTTTCATGCATCTACTATGAGGCACAGGGGGGCCAACAAGATCAGAGAAGTGACTTGTAAGGATGGGCACATTACCAGGGAGATTGAGGAAATCAGGAGCAAAGCGATTAATTTATTTTAGGATTTGCTTGGCACTCCTCTGGATAGCAACCTCCAGGTCCAGAAATCTATGCTCGCCAATTTTTTGACTAAAGTTCCCCATGAGGTAAGCATGAAACTTCTAGAACCTTTTTCCTCATCTAAGATTAAGGAAGCATTGTTCTCCATGCAACCATATAAGGCCCCTGGGCCTGATGGTTTCCCCCCCCGATTCTTCCAAGTCATGTGGGAGGTCATGGGCCCGGATGTGTGTGATGCTATTCGGGTTATCCAAGCGTTCAGATCTATCCACCCAAAACTCAATTCCACCTTTCTTTCCCTCATTCCTAAGTGTCCTTCTTGCAAAAGTTTCTCTGACTATCAGCCCATTAGCTTGTGCAATGTTTTTTACAAGATCCTTACTAAGTCTATAGCCAATAGACTCAAAATAGTCCTCCCCCTCCTGAATGATCCTTGTCAGGGAAGCACTGTCAAAGGCAGAAACATTCTTGATGGTGTTATCACTATTCATGAGACCCTTCATTCCGCTTACCGCTCTAAGAATGCTGCTCTTTTTCTTAAGCTTGACATGAACAAAGCCTTCGACCGTGTTGACCAAAATTTTTTGTGTGTAGTCCTCCTCAAGTTCGGATTTTATCCCCACTGGATTGACCTTGTCTACAGCTGTATATCCACTCCCTTTTTTCTGTCTTGGTCAATGGGTCCCCAGCTGGGTATTTCCAAAGCTCCAGAGGCCTCAGATAGGGCGATCCTCTTTCTCCCATCCTGTTCATTCTTCTGGCGGAGGTTCTGAGTTGGTCCATGAAAGAGGCTCTTCGGCAGAACAATATTTTTGGCATCTTGCCGACTTCTAGAATTAATCCTGTCACTCATCAGCAATTTGTGGATGACACCCTCATCTCCACTGGGGTGTCCGTTGCTCAAGCCAATTCGCTCAAGAGGATCCTATTCCATTATGAGCAAGCTGTAGGGCAAAAGGTCAATTACATCAAGAGAAAAATTTACTTTATTAACACTCCTCTGTGCAGACAAATTCGGATTTCTAGAATTCTTGAATGCACTATTGATTCCTTGCCTACGTCCTATCTGGGATTGCCTCTATCTTATAGCAAGCGGGCCAGTGGGGACATGTGGAACTCGATTCTTGAGTGCCTTCACAGGAAAATTGACACTTGGAAGGGCAAAATCCTATCGCAAGCTGGGAAAGCCACCTTTACCAAAGCCTATCTTCAGGGGATCCCGACCTACTTCATGTCGGTGTTCATGCTTTTGAGTGCAGTTCACTCCAATATTGAGAAGATTCAGAGGACATTTCTTTGGTATGGTAATGAAGAGAAGTCTAGACTTCCCCTTGTAGCCTAGGACAAGGTGTGTTCGAGGATTGATCAAGGCGGCCTAGGGTTGAGAAGATCAAGACTTATGAATTTGGCTCTGATCGTGAAGCACGCTTGGAGGATTATGTCTAACGACCCGGTGGAGTGGGTTACACTAGTTAAAATGAAGTATCTTGGCCCCACTCCCTTCTTGGATGTTGAAACATCCTCCGTGGCATCGATATTTTGGAAATCTGTGCTCCAAACCCGACATTTGATCAATTAGGGAGCCCGCTGGATTTTGGGTGATGGCAACTGCATTTCCTTTTGGAAGGACATGTGGGCGACTGAAGAAGCCCTTGGGTCGAGGGTGGACCTCGTTGGGCTGAGAAGCTTGATCGACCCTAACGCCTAGCTCAGGGTGGCGGGTTTCATAGATCAGAGCACCCATTTCCCTCAATGGAAGCTTCCTGTTGTGGAGGGGTTTAATAATGAGGTTACCTTCCTCGATAATATCCTTCAGTCGGTTTTAATTCCTTCTGCCAGGAGAAATGACAGGATCATCTGGAGTGGTACGGAGGATGGGCGTTTCTCTGTTAAATTAGCTTATGAGCTCCTCACCACCAAGACTGCTCTGGACTACAGGTGGAATACTGTTTGGAGGAAAGGATTTGTTCCTAAAATCAACTTCTTCGCATGGATTTCTTTCCACAATAAAGCCTTAACTATTGAAAACCTTCACAAGAGAGGTTTTGCCTTCCCCAACAAGTGTTACTTGTGTTTAGCAGATTATGAGACGAGGGATCATTTATTCTTGCATTGCCCATTTTCCCACTCTATTTTGAGCATTGTCCTATCCTCCTTCTAGATCCTTTGGTGCTCTCCCCGATACCTTAGAGATGCTTTTCACCAATGGCCTAATCCTTTCAAGAATCCCAAGCTCCGCTTCCTCCTCCAGGCCTCCTTCCACCATTTAATTTGGCAAATTTGGTTAGAGAGGAATTCCAAAATCTTTGGCAGAGCTCCTAGAGGGCCCCCTTCTATTGCTCAAAGGGCATTATCTTACACCATTGAGAATTCTATTGCTGTTCCCAGTCCCCGTCCCCATATTCCGAGCGAAGAAGCTATTCTCAAAATGATGAATCTTTGGCCATTTTTGGAGGTTTTTAAAGGGCCTTGTCGAAGGAATGTTGTGTGGACCAAACCCCCCATGGGGTGGATTAAATTAAACTTTGATGGAGCGGATAAGGGGAATCCTGGGCCCGCTGGCGCTGGTGGGATTGTCCGTGATCATGACGGGAATATTGTGATGGCCTATTGTGAAGATTTGGGATCCCAAATGAATCACTATATTGAAGCCCGAGGCACTCTGAATGGTATTCAAATTCTCTCTGAGGATCCTCGGCCTCTTATCATTGAGGGTGACTCACTCAACATCGTGAATTACCTTCTTGGCACCAAAAATCCATCTTGGAAAGTCTACAACATCATCCTCGAGGCTAGATCTCTTCTCTCCTATCACGATAGATGGAAAGCAAATCATATTTTGAGAGAAGGAAATCGTGTGGCTAACCTCATGGCCAATAAAGGGCTCATGACCACGTGCCCGATTGTGTGGCGGTCTCGCTTCCCTTTCGAGGTGGAAATGTTGGCCAGGGCAGACATCCCTTCCTGATGTTTTCCTTGCGCAATTTTTGGAAGGCCCATTTTGACGTGTTTTGGGGTGGTGTGGCATTTTTGTCTACTCGGCGAGTGTGGGCACAAGTGTCTTGTGATGCGCACCCCTATTCCCAAAGCATTTTGTTTTTCAAGTATCCAGGACTCTCTAGAGTTGGCACCCTGTAGACTCTCTACTCTTGTTTCTCCACCAAGGCGGATTATCTGGTTTGTTCGATCCTGGCATTGGTTCGCGGTTGGCTTTTCAAAGTACCCCTTTCCAATGATGCCCACGTGTGTGTGGTTTATTGGCTGTTCATGGGATTGTTTGGGCTTGGTTCTTGTCATATCCTTGCCTTGGATTTGGCATGCTCCTCTCAATCCGCCCTGTGCATGCAAGACTGGTGATGTTATGAATAAAAGGGTGGCTAGACTACATAGCTTTTTTAGACAAAGGAGAGGCAAGTTCGGGATCTGCGTGGCACCTTTATTTTGTGACCGTGGCTTGCGACATTGGATCTGGGTCAATTGTGGGAGGTGGCTCACGGTCAGGTTTATCCTCCCCCATCCTGTGGTGTCTGTCTCTTTGTTCTCGGCCTCTCTTTGGGTTTCTCTCGGGTCTGTCTTGTTTTCTTTTTGTTGTTGGTCTCCAGGCCTAAAAGCCCTTTATGCTGTTTTCAAGTCTGCAACATTAGGATGGTTTTATTTTCATTTAGGTTTATTGTTACAGCCAAGAGGTATGATGCATCATTAGAAAGTTGGCTAATTTTGTACATAAGGTTTTGGGATCCTCTATAAAAACCCACTGTTAATATATTATAATAATTACCAAAAAAAAAAAAATAAGCTCAAATATGGCATATGTAAATAAGAAAGAAGCTAAATTGTACTTAGCAATTTAAATAGAAAACCTTAACATGATCAAGGAACAAATTAAAGAATCTAGAGAATAGACATCAAAATGGTTGACAAGAATGGCAAAAAAAGTTTAAGAAAAAATTGAAATAGTGAGCATTAAATTCAAAATGATAAATAAAAAGGACTTACTTTGGCATAACACTAGGAAACTTTAGAAAAATAAAAATGTGAACTCATGGTAGAAGAAATTTATAATTTGGAACTCATGAAGGTTCATGTGAACATGATACCGAATGTGTGTTATGACCTTATTCAAGAAACTGATTTAGCATATAGAAAAAGGGACTTGATCATAGACAAAGAATATACAAAAGGTATTTGTGTTGGTACAAAATGTGTTGGTTTTAAGTCTTCAAATAGTAATAGAGATTGTGATAACTTATCAATTACATAAGGTTATAGAAGTCAAAATGATAACAAAAGACACACAAAAGCAACTAGTACTAAACAGGGATATGGAAAAATAAGATAAGCCAATAAAAAAGAAATCTCAAGATATGAGAATGATGATAGCATTGATAACAAGTTTGATAATAATATTTTTAGAGGTAATGAGCCATGGGATTTAGATAATAGCAAGAATATAAGCTATGATAATGATTGGTTATATTATTGTGATGACTTGCTTCCTAGTATGGAGAATTTCATGACAAGAAACAACAAATACAAATAAAAAACAAGGGATAATATTGATATCAGTGATGAGTTATATTGTGATGACTTGCTCAGAAGCGTGATAGGTATAGGTGATAGATACTATCAATATTTGAATAGAAACAAGTACACCTTGAATAAAGACAAAGACAAGGATCCAAAATTATTCAAGAAACAACACCACTATAAAGGACATATTTAGTGCCCAAACCTGAAGGAATACAAGAACCAAAGCAAAAAGACCAATACCAAAATGAAGGATTGAAAGCAAATGAATATAAAGGACCTTCTTTCCAAACAACGTAATATGGGGGGTTGGAAGTATTACATTATTTGGTACCTTGTAAGGATATGACAAGTACCATGTAAATATTTAGGTCTAAATTAGGTGTCATGTAAATATTTAACAAGTGTGGAGTTATGTAAATGTTTATATTTTAGTGTGTGTAATCATTAGAGGTTTGTTATTATGTGGAGTCAATAAAATATATTTCTCCTATGATAAATATGAAGAGTTAGATCTCCCCTATGTTTGAGGAGATGAAGAGTTAGTGTAAGTAGAAAGGTCAAGAGTTTTGTGAATGTGAAGAGTATCTTGTCCAAGTTGTATTTATTGAAGACAAAGCATTGTAACTGTATAATAAAGAACAAGCTTTGCAATACATTTTGTTTACATTGCTTGTATTTATATATTCATCAATAATATTTTTTCAGTAAGTTTGTTATTTTTTCTTATTGGAAAAAGGGGTTTTGAAAGTTTCATGTAACCTTTTACAAAATGATGAGAGATAGGAGATGGTCTCCTGACAAAACCAAAGCAAAAGCAAGAAACCCTCTATAGGCTAGCAAAGAGAAGCTATAGAAACCAACAAAGGAACCACACAGGGGAAAAAGAGGAAGCCTTTAAATATGAGAAGAGAAGCCCTCACAAGGGCAGATGAGGAGGAGAGAAGAGTAACTACAACCCAAAAACCTCCTCGAAAAAAACCAAAAACCTTGCAAGGCTAGACAATAAAGCTAATTACCAGTGTTGCTGGCATCACAACTTGCATCAGTCCACTCATCATCACCCACTAGACTTTTTATCCAAAAAATTGTACTGGTATTTGTACTCCTCCAAGAGAGCATCCACTTGAGTTAGTAGGGACTGATATCATTGAATTCCACACTATAGCAGAACCTCCATATGTGGATAAAATTAAGGAGGTATCCAATCATACCCAAAAAACTCTGATCACCATTGTCATAATCATGTTGGACATACTCGATGAGAAACTCAGCATCTCCTAAAGGATGAGGTACACGTGCCTCAAAACAGTTATGACTACAACCACCATGGAGTATTTGAACCAACTCAAGTTCCACCATGTAATAAATCCTCCATGTGTAACCATAGATGATACCCATAGAATCGACCTTGAAGTAAATTCTCCATGCTCTAGAATGAAAACTCCATGTGCCTCTAAAATTTGCCTTGTAATATGTACTCCACGTGCCTCTGAAATATATATTGTAGCAAACACTCCATGCATAACATAGAATGATGTCAATGAATTTCACACTATAGTAAATCCGCCATATGTGGCCAATAGTAAGAAGGAGGTATCTAACCATACATAGAGAAAGCCTCTGATTGCCACTGTTATCATCATGTTGGACATATGCCATGAGAAACTCAGCATATCCCAAAGGATGAGGTACATGTGTCATAACAAAATTATGACTGTCACCACAAAGGAGTATTTGAGCCAACTCAACCACCATAGAAGAGGGAACATAGTTTCAGTAAGTTTGTTATTGAATGTATGTAATTGTGTGGATATTATATATTGCTAGATCCTATGAGAGTAGGATTGAATTATTATATTGCTATATCCTATGATAATAGGGTTGAATTGCTAATAATGACTACTCAAAAATGATTGAAAATCTAATTTTTGATCCTAACCACACCATTAGGGGCATAATTTTGTGCTTGGGAGTATATTTTGATCTATTTAAGAAGTTTTAGAAAGATTAGAGAGAACAACAATTTTCATGGGTAACTTCATCGTCTAACACATTTGTAAAAATGCTCCAAAGGCCCTAAAAATTGTAAAACAAATTACTTACTAAAAATAGTAAATTTATATTTTATATTTTCATAGCCAAAATACATCTCTAGCTACGCTGACACATCAATAGAAGATAAAACACAAAATTACAATTCATGTTTATAATTTTCATTTAATATACACTTTGTAACTCATGGAAGGTGAATCACCACATTTCCATATGGGTGGCCTTCTAAATCATAGAATGTGAGCCACCGCATTTTCATATGGGTGACCTTCTATATTCAATATGGTATATTTCTAACACACCAATTATTGTATAAAGAGAGATGCACCTTAACTATAAAATATATGAGTAATGAACGCAATGTGATAGCCTTGCATCTTTTCTTAGATATTGCTCGTATTTGTTTTCTATCTTTGAAAGGCTTGATGACATAAGAGAGAAGACATTATTGAGTGACACAAATGTTTCTCCCCTATTGTAACCATCCAACATTATATGGTTGTGGGTGTGGTGTGATAGGTAGATTTAAACCCTTCACCATATAAGTAGAAATCATATTCTTTTGACTTCCACTATTAACAATAAAATGTAATGACTTACCTTTGACCCATATTTGTGAGTGAAATCAGTGTTCCTCCTATTTTTACTCTTCTTGTGACTCCTCATGTATGGTGGCAATTATCACATTTAGTTTTGCCTCCATGATTCACTTTCCTCTATCCTTATATTGTGAATGTGGAGGTAGTGGTGGAATAGATGTAGAGGGTTGTTACTTAGCAAACTATGACTAAATCACTTGATAATCCTCCCTCAAATGTTAGTTGCTCTTGTGATAGTCAAACCATTTTTCTTGTCTAGGCTTTTAGGGTATTATTTTATTAAGAGTATTTTTTTTGCTTCCAATTTTGATTTTGAGGTTGCACCTTTTGTGTTGATTCTTTGGAGGATCACTCTTGCCTTTCTTTGGCTAGTACTTAGTGTTTTGATTTTTATTATTTTCTCATTTTTTTTCTATTTTTGGTTTTGTGCTTATTCTCCAATTTGATAACAAGTGTGTATGCCTATCCAAATATATTGAATTCAAATAGGTCCATGCCCTCTCGAATATACTAGTGTATCCCACTGTAGAACTTGAGGATTCAATGTCTTTCAATATCTTGAATACCTAGTTTTTCTTCCATGAAATAGAAATCATTAGCATAATATTGAGTGGATTGATTTTTACCTTTTCATAATTGTTGCCATAACATGTATTGGTCTTTATATGACCCAATAGATAATATATTTCCTTGGCAACCTCCATGAAATAATCCCATGTGAACACTATTTCATTTTCATTCTATTTTGTAACCCTTTTACAATATGCTTCCCACAAATTTTGAATATGTAATGAAGCTTTCAACAATGCAAAAGTGATTTTCTCACCATCCATGAATTTATTTATAGAAAAAATATGACAATTGATTCAACCAATTTTCTAGGATGTCAACATTAATCTTTCCTTTAAAAGTAGGCATACCAAAATTCACCTACACCTCAAAAGGAGTGGGATCATTGAATGGTGCTAGGACTATGAGAGGTTATGCAAAGGAGGTTATAGAATGTGTAGCAAGGAGACATTGAAGAACTTGTGTAAATTTATCCATCATCTCATTTCTCTATTTCATGAGGGCTTTGTTTCACATCTCCTTGAAAGGATCAATTATCTTGATGTTTTTCATTCTAGTTATCACCTATGATTGTTTGGAATGACAAGGGAGGTAATTAGAGGGATCTCATGGTTCATACCTAAAATAGCTTTCCTCTTATGTTTGGTGGCTCAAAATAGAATATTAATGACTGATAACTTACACAAAAGAGGTATCCTTACTATAAATAGATGTTATTTGTGTGAACATAATTTGGAATCGGTTCATCATCATTTTCTAAAAAGTTCCTTTGCTAGATGTATTTTAGAGAATGTTTTGGAACCCTTTGATATTCCTTGGATATTCCTAGCCACTATAGGAGATTTATGTGTGTAGTGGGATCCTTCTTTCAATAGTGGTAGATTGAAATCTCTTTGGAGGTTTTGTCTCCCCCATTTTATTTGGGGAATTTGGAAGGAGAGGAATAACAAGGATTTTGAAAATAGGAAAAAATGAGGATTCTATGGTTGATTTTTGTAATGTTGTTGTCTATAAATCTCAAACATTATCGTTTTGTGAGGTAGTTAAAAGTAGACTCAAGGAAGCCATTTTTGTTCATTATAATTTGAAGCCTTTAATCTATGTAAATTTTTTGAGGTCTTTAAGATCAAAAATTAATTGGGAACCCCCTCCAGATGGGCTCCAACAATTAAGTTGCTAGAGGGGCTCCAAAAGAAGGAGGAGGATCCTTATCCAGTGGATTATTTGAGCTAGTGTGTGGATCAGGTTCTGCTAGTACAACCTCCTAGCTAGAGTCATCATCTTGTTGGCCAAGAGTACCTTCAAAAATTTGAAGATTAGCCCATCTTGAAGAAAAGCCTCAATATTGGTATTGTGGGAAATAAAATCCATCTCAAGTGTAATGCTCCTAAGGTCTAGGATTGTGTGAATCTAGAATCCATCCCTAAGATCACTTTCTACCTCGAGCTCTCTACTAAGACAAGGAGTTCCTTTGGTGGGGTGAATAAGGCAAGACATGAACCATACTGTAGGGAGCATTCACCAAATGATCTAGAAGAGTCAATAGATGTTGAAACTCAAGGGAAAACTTGTAGTCTTGTGCTTGAATCTAGAGTAAAACATTAGAGTAGATTAGAGCTTTTGAATACATTGAAAAATCTGGAGAAGCTTTTTTGTTTGGGAAAAAGAACTATGTTGCAGTTTTTCCATATGTTAAACATAATTTTAACTCTAAAAATGTCATATCTACTCAATTTTTGTTGCCACTCTAGACATATCCCCAAAAAATATCATGCATCACAAAAACGGCCTAGGCTTGAAAGGTTTGAAAAACTCATGGATCTAGGCCTAGGCTACCTAGGATTTGAATAAATACCAAAAAAAATGCTTGATGGATTCCATGTAATGAAAAAAATGACATCTCGAAATATTCATACCTAGGTGGGCTAGATGTTCTCCTACAAGTAACCCCTAGAAAAGGAGAAACCAGAGAAAGTGAGCCACATTAGGCTCTAGAACTGCATACCAAAGAGTGTAAAATTAGTTTTACCATTATTTGTTGGTTGACTTGAGTTTCCACCATTCATTCAACTTTGAAACCATTGAAATATGATGGAAAATTAATTAATACCCTTTGTAGGTTTTATAGCTCCTAAATGGAGTGTCAGGATACCAATTCCAATATTTCTGTAGACACCAAAACAACACCAATCCGATTATGTGACAACAAGCACTGATCACACTAACACACACAGCCCCTAGGGTAGCCCCCAGAGGTTAAACAATGGTTCTAACCACTCACACAATAGTTTTGCAAGTCAAAAATCAATTTGGCACCTTTTAGACACTCAGCTTCTTATTCGTCCCACCCAGGGACGAGTGCGGTTTGTACTCGTCCTACCCAGGGACGAGTGCGGACTTATACTCGTCTCACCCAGAGACGATTACTAGCGCTCGCTTCGGGGTGGGACGAATGTCAAGTTTGACCGACAAAAAGTCAAATCTCGGCATGTAACAACTCAGAACTGCCACTTAGCTTTTCCTGCATGACATAGGAGTGCGAGTGAGTTCTTTTGACAACTCATATCTGCCAATTGACTCTCCCTTCACTGCATGGGAATAAGAGTAAGCTTTTTAAGACAACTCAGATTTGCCACTTAGCTATCCCTTCATTGCATGGGAGTGCAAGTGAGCTTTTCTAAAACACACAAAGACATGCACAGAGGCAGTTAAGAAGCCCTTGATCAAGAAGAAGTCTTCTTTTCAGACAAAAAGCATTCATGCAAAGAAACACTTTTGCATGTTAATTCAAAGAGACCCCTTGGGTCTATAAAATGGTGAGTTTCCTCACCCAAAAGAGATACCGAGCAAGAGCATTTTGAGCGACGAAGTGTTGCTAATTCATTTACTTGCGATTTGTGTTTTCAACATCCATAATCTCTTAATCGAAAGAGAGGTTATTGGGTGACTTTTGAAAGCACGAATCAAGAACCAACACCGATTTTTTGACCACAATATTCTACCAATTTGCCGACAACACATCACATCAGGTTTCGGACCCATCCTAAGCGGATTGGTGTCGAAGCAAAGTTTCACCCGCGGGTGGTTTGCCTTCGGGCACCCCCCGCTTTATTTCTTTTATAGTATTTAGCTAGTTTCATGTTTATGCTTTTGTCAAGTTTTCATTTTATTTAGACTCATTTTAACCATCGTTAGATTCATCTTTTATTTTTCATACATAGGTGCTACTGATTCTTTGTTTGTTTCTTTGAACGCAGATTTGCAACATTGGAGGAGCAGCGAGGAATCTACCTTTACCAACGCAAGCGACGACAACGTTTTGGTTCGCCCATCTTATATGTGGGCACGCGGAAGAAGGAATTCTGAAACAAGTTGTAAAAGAGCAACATTTAACGCTCCTATCCCCTAAAAAGGAAGGAGACGCATTGTAACACAAATTTGCAAAGCATATCAATAAAAGGGCCGATTTTTATATTGCTTTAATATCTTGTGTTCATGTTCTTCCTTTTTATGCAATTTTCAATAACATAGGGTTTAAGCGTTATTTTAGTTTCATTTACATTGCAATTTTAGTTTATCCTTTTTGTTTTCGGAATCTCGTGCTTTCAATGGCGATCACGGTGGGACCTCTGTCCTCTTTTTTTTTTAGGTTAACTTACTGATCTAAAATTGCTTGTTTTTTTATAGGTACCTATTTTTCAACATCAGATCGTTATTCGTCTCTGCAAGTGACGATTACAGAATTGGTATTCGTTTCACCCCGGGACGAATAAACTATTCGTTCCACCCTGTGACGATTACGGTTCTGTTATTCGCCTCACCCAGGGACGATTATAGATTCTGTGCAATTTTTAGAGCAAATCAGAAACATCCGATTAGGCAAGAGAAGAGGTAGGGGTTTTTTTTTAAAGCTTCTGTCAAATTTTTGTTTTTTTGTTTTCTGGTTTTCAATTTTGTATGGCTTAGGGAAAGATTTCTTTTTCGTTTGCCTGTTTCAATTTTTGCAAATTAAAATGAACCCCACACATCACGTGGTATTTTAAACCAAGGCGTTGGTCGTAAAACCCCAACCCTTGAGCAAGACCAAAGGTGGATTCCATTATCACTTTGGCTTGAGATATTGCATCCATTACCTCGATCGCGATCGTTGCTAGACGTAAATCCCGACGAAAGCCGACCGAGTGTAGCTTGGGGTGATTCCTAGAGCACACGAGGATAAGTCTTCTATGGTAGGTGTCATAAACAGAGCGATTCCCCTTTCGTACCGCCTATGTTCCACGTATCATCTCGCTCTCACGTACCTATAGTCTCCCTCACGTAAGGGCGGGTATATAGAGAGGTTGGTATATCGGTCCGACAATGGTATATTGAAGGGGCGACCATTTTGGGAGTCATAAGAGCCTTCATAATTGCATTTAAACGTTTCACAAAAATTTTCAAAAACAAAACAAACAACAAAAACACACTAAACCAGATTTAGGACACACCATTAATCTTTAAAAGAGATAATCATTGCTTGTGTGTGTATGCTATTTTCTGTTTAGACAAAAAAAAAATCATAAAAAGAAAAATCATAAACAAAAGATAAAAATCTACGCATTTTGTCACTCGCTCCAAAAGCTCCAAGGATTCCCGCAATCGCTTGGTCACTCCAAAATGCCCCAAAGGTGTCCATGAACCCTTTGGTCAACCCAAAAGCACCCCGAAGGTGCCCATAAGTGATGCAGACCATCCAACAAAATATGGGAAATTTTATATTTTTCCCTAAATTTTAGTGCATCTTGCCGGGGCCATAACTTCTCAACCGTAGCTCCGATTGACGTGAAATTTTACAGGGAGTTAGTTGGGATAATTTTAAACAAATATAACTCCTTAGAGTTCTATTTGTCCAAAAAAGTCAGTTTTCGAGGCCAAATTCCATCATCTAGTGCCCCAAAATTAGGTTTTAAAATTACTCACCTAATTTTTTACGCTTTTTGAGCTGTTCGGAGGTCAATATCTCCTAATGTATTTAGAGTTAGGACTTGAAACTTTATTTATGGCTTATCTATGGTAAGAGGGATGTGCACCCCAATTTTGGGCCCCATCTGACTCATTTCAATTTTTAGGGTTTTTAGAGAGACATCGCCATGGTATTCACCCGTAGTCAAGCCCACTCATGGGCAGACGCTGCGACGAATGTCCAAGGAGGCACGAGTCGCATCCGTTATAGTCCCTAAGATTTGGTCATACCACCTTGGCGACCTAACACACAAGGCAGTCCCCTCCACACCTTAACGGAAAGGGACTATAGGGGCACCTCTTCTAGGGGCACTCCTGTTCAGCATAGCACCCAACACGCACCCTCCCATGAGGGGTACATCCATAGGAGAGCTCCCTTAGATGCTTGCTATGAGTGGTCACCGCGTGATGAAGCGCTAGGTCAACATAGGGTTCGACGGGAGGAACCACATGATTACACTATCCCTCCTTCACCCCCTCTAGTTGTCAGGACTACAAGGACAAATACAGAGCACAAGGCTCCTCAGGCGGGGCGAGCCAACTCTGCCCGTTCCTCTTTCACTTACAAAAGAGAGCATGAGGAAAACCCTTACCTTCCTCAAGAACAATATACATCGCAGGAGCAACATGCCTTCGCAATTGCGAGCTATCAGGATTACCTACTGAGGCCAAAGCCTCGAGGGAATGCCGCTACCCCCAACAGAGGGAGGCGGCCTATAGAGATCTCGGATCACCATGACCAGGATAGATATCTAGGAGAGGCATCTAGGCCTTCTAGACATGAGACGGTAGGACCAACTATCTTAGAATCTGCCAAGCATATTGCACGCCGGATGCAACTCACGCTACTTGAGCTAGAACAACAACAGTTAGAGCAACAATATCTTTTAAATCAAGAGTGCCTTCAACGCCAGGAGGATGAGTTGTTACAACACACTATGCAGGTGAAGACTCCAACCCCTCACACGCATAAGATAGAACATTATGAGAGACACAACTGGGTGCAAGATAGGTCTCTACGACCTTATCAAACGTTGCCTTCGACGCCTCCTAGACTTGAGCGGGAGGCCAATCCTAAGACCAATGATGGGCGCCTTCTTCAGGCACCCACCCAGGTTCATGGGCCACCCCCAAAAATTCTTCAAGAAGCCTCTGAGGAACCTGAGCGAGAAGAAGAGCGGTATGAAATGCCATACCAAGGCATGGGGGGTGCTATCCTGTCACCCCTCCATAGGCCCCAAGTTCCCCACAACCTGCAACAAGAACAAATCAAAGAGGAGGAGCTCAAATCCCCCGATACAAGCAATGCGTTTCCAGAGCACTTAGCGTCGGTAGAGACCAAAATTTTGGGGCCCCAAAAGCCCAACTTACATGAAACTCCTCTCAAAGAGGATCAACCCCTGGTTGTAGAGCTACCTGATGACGAGGTCTTCCATATCTCAAAATCACCAGATTTTGATGAGCCTGACTCTCTCGCCAAAGACGAGTCAGCATATGCAATAGCGCCATGGGACTCGTTCGAGTCCGACAGCATTACTTCACAGGCGGTCTCCATGGGTGATCATCACAAAAGTCTCTTAACCTTATTCCCTTTGGAGGCTCCCATCGAGCCCGTGCCATTGCAAGAAAATCAGGTCCCCCCGCAACGAGCGGAACAACCCCATGAGGACCACATCAATCTGCTCGAACAAGAAGAGCCTAGCATGTCGCAGATAGTTGTCGGGGCCAACGAAGGCCTTTGGATCATCGAAAATGATTACGAAGATGAAACTGAGATGGAATATCTCAATCATGCACGATGACACAATCACCCTGTAACCCATGACGAACTGATGGCCCAACTAGGCATAAGACTAGGGCATGAGTGGCGCATAGACCCGGCCCACTGGCATCACATGTTGATCCCGCTCCTTTGGAAATATCACGAGCAACTTCCACCCAGAGATATCATAGCACCATCGTGCCGAAGGCGGACCCCGTCCTCCTATCTGTGCATAAGGCCGATCCATTCGTGCCAATTCCTACAGAGCCAGATCCGGTGCACAAAGATCATCAAGCTGGGGGTACCTCTATTCCCTGAAGAGCAAGTGGATTACACCAAATGCTCCAAAGGTGTCCATAAACCCTTTGGTCAAACCAAAAGCTCCAAGGATTATCGCAATCACTTGGTCACCCTAAAAGCTCCAAGGATTATCGCAATCACTTGGTCACCCTAAAAGCTCCAAGGATTATCGCAATCACTTGGTCACCCTAAAAGCTCCAAGGATTATCGCAATCACTTGGTCAACCCTAAACGCCCCAAAGGTATCTATAAACCCTTTGGTCAACCCAAAAGCTCCAAGGATTATCATAATCGCTTGGTCAACCCTAAACACCCCAAAGGTATCTATAAACCCTTTGGTCAAGCCAAAAGCTCCAAGGATTCTCATAATCGCTTGGTCAACCCTAAACACCCCAAAGGTATCTATAAACCCTTTGGTCAAGCCAAAAGCTCCAAGGATTCTCATAATCGCTTGGTCAACCCTAAACGCCCCAAAGGTATCTATAAACCCTTTGGTCAAGCCCAAAGCTCCAAGGATTTTCATAATCGCTTGGTCATCCCCAAAATGCTCCAAAGGTATCCGTAAACCCTTTGGTCAATACCAAACGCTCCAAGCATTACCATAACTGCTTGGTCAAAATAAATATTCAAAAACAAACAAAAACAATACAATCATCAAAAATCACAAAAACAATTGCATTTCAATTCCATGCATTCTCATAAAAAAAAAAAACTCAAAATACAAAAATATAGGTTGCATTCGGCATCGCATCCATACATTGCATAGTTGCTGGTCATACAAGTCAAAAGCACCATAGACTGTCGTTACTTGACAAGTTCATCATTTTCCACATCAAATCCATTTTCATAAATGCATACATCCATCATAACACCACCGTCATTTTTAGCATAGTCAGTTGTCTCCTAATGTATATAGGGTTTTCGTCATTCAGCTGTCTTTAAATTTCTAGCCAAACACTATACATAGTTAAACAAATTTTACAAAGGTAGAGTCATACTTGAAATACGCTTTGTTATGTAACATCCCATCACAAGCTAAAACACATATAAAAAAATTCCTAAGTTGTGTGAACGAAAGATGAAACCTGCATAGTAATCCAGGTCACCATAAGCGAAACGGCTATCTTGCTCATCCCCCTGTGCGAATGACCCTAGGAATGCCGAGAGTTGGCAAAAGGACAAGCATCCTCCCTACCCACTTCCCCATGAATCCCAAGTTCTCAAAAGTTGCAAAAACATCAAAAATTTGCAAAACGTCAAAACACTAAAATTTGACATCCTACAAGTGCACACATCAAAAGGCACAAACAATAGTGATTCTCGTCACTCCATATTCAAAATCCCTTGCTCAAAAAAAAAAAAAAAAAAAAAAAAACAGACTATCATAAAAATAAACAGTGATTTTATCACTACAAAAGAGCAAGTATCCCAATACAATTGAAGAAAAGAAGGGAGTCGAACTTGAATCCCTGGAACTCTCAGCATTTTGACAGGTCATGAGGCAAGCTTCAGTATCGGTTTGGTTGATAGCCTATCGGTCACTGGCGGTAAACCTCCCGCATGACGATATATCTGTCACATTAACTTGTGTGCAGATCAATGTTTGCATGTGGATGAGCTAGCTTATGGTATCCTAGATAACATCGCAGACAAATCTGACTAAATACAATAAAGGAGTTAGTGGAGCTAATTAGGTGATCCTCAGTATAGGTTCGGTTGAAAGCCCATCTGGCACTGGCGGTATCCTGATGAATAACACATAAACAAACTCAATTGCACACACAGGGATGTGAAATAACTTGGTTAAATTCAAGTCGGATTTAGACCTTGTTTAAAAGTCTTGCGAGATAAATGTACAGTCTTGGCTAGTTAGTTAAAATATCTGAATCTCAGAAAAGCTTAACTACATTTTAAAACAACTGGTACATTTCATTCCGTACATCACCATCAAAATATATGCAAAATACAAAAACAAATTTTTCACATGCAAAGTCATCCCATTAGTATAGCAAGTCAATCAAATCTTGTACAGTCTATGGTGCATCGACACATCATCAACAACTCATTTCATTCATTCCATATCCATACATCATACAAATTAGAAACATCACATTCATAATCGCCTCTGCATACATCAAACACATACATAAAAACACACCACAACAAAAAAAAAAAAAACAAACACAACAAAACAACCAAAATATAAAAATGACAAATGCCAACAAAACCACTAAAAATTGCTGGACAAAAGTGCTCTTGCACTTAACCTCTTGGCATAAGAAAACTGATGTCGGGGTTTACCTTGTCGTTATCCTACTCCCCAAGAAGGCTACCATAGCCGGACCGCTCCACGGGAAGACGGATTTTTGCCAATGTTACCCCCAAATGGCATCCCAAAATGGGTTCACACCCACCAAAAATAGGTCAAAACATTCGGAAACTGCTCGAGCATGCAACGGATAACATCTGAAGGCACCCTCACTTAAGTCATCTTGGGTCAAGCGACTCGTCGCTTTTCTCATGGCAGTCATTCCTTCATCGATTCGTCGCTTGAGGGGGTAGTCACACTTAAGTCACCAATCAACAACAATACACCCAATCACGGCAATAGCATGCATTCAAAGAATCATTGACAAAGACAATCACGCTCCCTCTTGGGGCAGCAAACAAGCAATTATCACAAACTGATTAAACACTTGGCATTCCCAAAGCATGAACACAAGGTTCCCCCATGGATAAAAGGTTGCGCCCTTTGCCTATTCATGACTGATCAATGTCCAAGCTCAAGTCACACCTCACCAAAATAGGTTAATACTTGAAATCAAATTCCTTAGCTCGTCAGAAGCAAGGATTCAAGAATGCATGCCCTTTTCATACTTGGGGCATCAAGAGTTGGATAGGTTACTGAGAAACCCTAATCATTAGTGCTTTGGTTATCTATTTTTGCTCGACGCTGCGCCTTGCACAACGCTTCCCAAAAAGGGGCATCTGTAGACACCAAAACAACACCAATCCGATTATGTGACTACAAACACTGATCACATTAACACACACAGCCCCTAGGATAGCCCCCAGAGGTTAAACAGTGGTTCTAACCACTTACACAATAGTTTTGCAAGTCAAAAATTAGTTTGGCATCTTTTAGACACTCAGCTTCTTATTCGTCCCACCCAGGGATGAGTGCGGTTTATACTCGTTCTACCCAGGGATGAGTGCGGACTTATATTCATCTCACCCAGAGACGATTATCAGCGCTCGCTTCGGGGTGGGACGAATGTCAAGTTTGATCGGTAAAAAGTCAAATCTTAGCATGTAACAACTCATAACTGCCACTTAGCTTTTCCTGCATGACATAGGAGTGCGAGTGAGTTCTTTTGACAACTCATATCTGCCAATTGACTCTCCCTTCACTGCATGGGAATAAGAGTGAGATTTTTTAAGACAACTTAGATTTGCCACTTAGCTATCCCTTCATTGCATGGGAGTGCAAGTGAGCTTTTCTAAAACACACAAAGACATGCACAGAGACAGTTAAGAATCCCTTGATCAAGAAGAAGTCTTTCTTTCAGGCAAAAAGCATTCATGCAAAGAAACACTTTTGCATGTTAATTCAAAGAGACCCCTTGGGTCTATAAAATGGTGAGTTTCCTCACCCAAAAGGGATACCGAGCAGGAGCATTTTGAGTGACGAAGTGCTGCTAATTCATTTACTTGCGATTTGTGTTTTCAACATCCATAATCTCTTAATCGAAAGAGAGGTTATTGGGTGACTTTTGAAAGCACGAATCAAGAACCAACACCGATTTTCTGACCACAATATTCTACCAATTTGCCGACAACACATCACATCAGGTTTCGGACCCATCCTAAGTGGATTGGTGTCAAAGCAAAGTTTCACCCGTGGGTGGTTTGCCTTTGGGCACCCCCCGCTTTATTTCTTTTATAGTATTTAGCTAGTTTCATGTTTATGCTTTTGTCAAGTTTTCATTTTATTTAGACTCATTTTAACCATCGTTAGATTCATCTTTTATTTTTCATACACAGGTGCTACTGATTCTTTGTTTGTTTCTTTGAACGCAGATTTGCAACATTGGAGGAGCAGCGAGGAATCGACCTTTACCAATGCAAGCGGCGACGACGTTTTGGTTCGCCCATCTTATATGTGGGCACGCGGAAGAAGGAATTCTGAAACAAGTTGTAAAAGAGCAATATTTAAAGCTCCTATCCCATAAAAAGGAAGGAGACGCATTGTAACACGAATTCGCAAAGCATATCAATAAAAGGGCTGATTTTTATATTGCTTTAATATCTTGTGTTCATGCTCTTTCTTTTTATGCAATTTTCAATAACATAGGGTTTAAGCGTTATTTTAGTTTCATTTACATTACAATTTTAGTTTATCCTTTTTGTTTTCGGAATCTTGTGCTTTCAATTTCCACCATGGAAAAAGGCTTCGAATTCCAAATTTTTAAATTATATCAGGAGAGACAATGTATTAGATTGCCTAAAGCATCTCCTTGTCTACTTTGGAGAGGTGAAACTACACTTTGAACTATTCCCATGAGATCCAATTTATAGTCCATTTGAAAAAAGGTTAGAGATGATCTTTATGCCCATGTGGTAAAATGTAAGATCTCGGATCCAAGGGACTTTAGCTAATGGTTGGTTCTAATGAGAAAGAATGGGGGACCACAAAACTAATTATTGTTT
The DNA here is from genome assembly GCA_028583015.1 of Wollemia nobilis. Lineage (NCBI taxonomy): Eukaryota > Viridiplantae > Streptophyta > Pinopsida > Araucariales > Araucariaceae > Wollemia > Wollemia nobilis. The sequence goes on from JAQPPZ010000927.1 coordinate 3,243,583, forward strand.
GATAGAAATCCCATTGTTAAACGTTTTGTTGTTCTAGTGGAGTCAGGTCCTGAGAGCTTCCCAAGCTTTCCAAATGCTTTTGGTAAAAAAAGTGCCCTAAATCTAAGGAGGCACCTTCATCATTAGGATGGAGTGAAAGCTGATCCCCTTCTAATATTTTCTCCCATGGGTGGGTCTAGAAGTCATGTGGTTTAGGAGTAATATTTTCCATGCCTCATTGCCTTTAATATCTTGAATAATCCATTTTATGCATAGAGCAGTGCCCTCTCAAAATGTGTCAAGAAGCCCTAACCTTCTCAACTTCTTCAAGAGGCAATAAAATTCCTAGGATACTATATGGAAATCATGTTTCTCTACCAAAGAGGACCACATAAAGTCATGGAGATGTTTCTCTAACTTTTGATAAGAGGCTTTTGAAGGCACCCAACAAGAAGAATAGTAAAAATGAGTGGCAGTTATGATCTTCGAGTAGACCTATAATTTCCTTGCTAAAGAAAGTAGTTTAGAAAGTCACTTCTAGAGTTTCTTCTCTACTTTGTTAAGGACATATTGCTAGAGTACAAAAAAAATGGATTGAAAAATGAAAGTGATTCCAAGAAATTAGAATATTTTTCCATGGTGAATCCACTTCCAACCGTATTAGTTAAGCTAGGAGGGTTTTGGAGTGAAGGATTTTTTATAGCACTAGGTTTTTTTCCATTGAGTACTAGAGCTAGACGCGAGGTAAAAAGTTTCCAAACACTGGAGGGCCTATTCCACATTGTCTTTCTCTTCAATGAGGGTAAGAAAAGATTCATCGATAAAATGCTCATTAACAATCTATTGAGAAATTTGTGGCATGGTGGTTATAGGGGTGGACTGTGCAAAGATCTATGTGGTGGATTTTGGGGCGGACAACGTAGAATATTGTGGTGGCCATAAAAAGCTAGATATCCTACCTGGATTCATGGTGGCTACCGATTACACCATGTAAAAAAAAAAATCTATTGATAAATGTCATGTAATGATATACTTTTCACCCAACCCTTAGTAATAACATCAACAAGGAGGTAGTTGAAGCCTTCTACTACTAAGAAATAGAGTGCTGGGAAAAGAGGAAATCCTTGCCAAATGTATCTAAATAATCCAAAAGAGGAAGAATGTTGGCCATTAATAGTAATGCAAGTCAAGGCATCTGTAAAAAGCCTTTTTACCATGCTTAAGAAAGTAGGACCAAACCCGAGGGCTTGCAGCATGGCCATAATGAATGGTCACTCAATCCTATCATAGGCTTTAGCAAAGTCAATTTTGAGGAGTAGGGCTTTCTATTGAGATTTTATTGTCCATTCCATTCCCTTCCAAACAAAAATAATATCAAGAATGATGAATCCAGTTTTCTCTGGTCGGACAATGAGGGGAAAGAGGTTTAACAGTCTAAGAGAAAGGGCTTTAAAAATGATATTGTAGGAGAAATTGATCAAAGTAATTGGTCTCTAGTTGCAAATATTCCTTAGATCCCCAGCTTTGGAAATAAGCATGATATTACCCCTATTGATTAGTTTGCCTAGGGAGTTTATTATAAGAGACTCAAAGGGCCTTGTAAAATTCACAAGGAAATCCATCAACACCAAGGGATTTGTCATTGGCCATAGAAAAAATTATCACTTTAATATCATCCTAAGACACAAGATTATCATAGAGAGCCCATTGACATGTGAATAACCATCAGGAAAATGCTTTCAAATAGTGTTGTAGAGCAAGGTATTGAGTAGGGGAGGGGTCCTAGGCTATGAACACTTACTAGTAGTGTTGGACAAAGGTCTGCACAATGTTTGGGAGGACAGAAAGGATCATCTATCCCTCCCAAATAGATTTTATTTTTTGAGTCAGCTTGTAGCATTTGAGTTAGAGAAAGAATTCCTTGGAAAATTTGTTCCCCCATTTGAGCCAATGAAGTCTAGCTTTGAGTTGAGCTCCATGATTTGCATAGGTATCAACAACTTGTTGTTGATGTCAAAGCTTGACCACCTATAATTGAAGAGAGGTGGAGCAGGGTTAAGCTTCCAATGCCATAATGAATTTCCTAAGCTTGGAAGAGGTGGCTTCATAGGACCAATGAAAAAAATCTATTTAGCATCCATAAGTGCAAATAAAACATGTGGTGCATTCAATCACATTGTTCCACCAATCACTCTAGTCATCCCTTGTATGCAGTCATGGCTCCAAGTTCCACACATGATGGATGTGGGACAAGGAGAGATTATGAAAAAGCAATGATATGTTGAAGTAGAATTGGTTATTTAGTGTGGCCTACCCACTATTTTGCCATTCCATGTGGAAATGTATGGGGGAGTGGTCTAAGAGGACAACCTCGAGCATTGGTTCAATTCAGAGGTCAAAAGAGTTAACAAAAATAAGTGTGGTCTAATCAAGTCGTTTGATGATCCTGTTATATCCAACCATTAAATTAGACCATGTGTACTAGGGGAGGTGTGGTTGGAGATAACCAATATTGGGATCATAAAACCCTAGCTTTTGGTGCATATATAACCATGCAACCCTTTTGCTAGTTATCCAGTGCATGCGGTGCCCATAATTTTTGTCTAAGACAACTTCAATCATATTGAAGTCACCACATATGATCCATGTGGTAAAGGGTAGAGAATGTGTAATCCAAATCCAAAGTTGGGTTCTCTTTATGGCATCATTGAAGGTGTAAATATCCCCCCAATGCATGTTTGTTGATGTTGAACATGGTCCATAATGCTCTAGTCGATGGTATCACAACCATAGTCCACAAAATGGGGCCTCTATCACATTGCCACAAAGGTGGTGATGCCACCTTGGCCTAGTTCATGGGTACTATGTATTAGATTTTGATGCTATGAGCCAAGGGAGAATGCAATCGTAGGATATAAAATATGCAAAAATGTAAGATGCTGAAATATACTATATATGGGAAGTGAAAAAATGATACAATGCTATATGAAGGAAATGAACACTCTTGAACAAATGATAACAACTACATTGTATCCATAACCAATCTATATGATGATCCTACAGAGTATCTCTACTACTACCTACAACTGTCTATGTATATCTATATTTATATCTATATCTATATATGTCTATATCTATAAACACTCACAATAAGACCCTTTATATAGAAAAATAGATTGCTTGGCCATCACTCTTCCTAACATGCACATATATATTTGTGCATTTATTACATACTTGAAGTAACTTGCTAACTACCCCCTAAGGTAATATCCTACTCTAGTTATGTACAAAATGTGGCACATTTACATAACCCAAATGATATAAGATACTCCAACACCCCCTATATTACATTATTTAGGTATTGAAGACTTTAGTCTTCAATATGGATCTTCTTATTTTGAATGGTCTTATGATTGAACAAGTATTTAATTCATATTGCACTGTATGCCTCCTTGAATTGGTGTCTCTTATTCTTCTTTATTGGAGTCAGTACTTTCATAGATAGATGTACTATCACCAAATTCTTGCATGAGGATTGAAATATCTTTGCTAGAGATGATTCATCCATTTCTATTTTCAGTTGAAGTAGTTCTATCAGTCCTATCTATTCTATATTTTCATCCTTATAATATTTGAATGCAAGTAGTGCCATGTATAATATGCTTACATATTCTAAAGGAATTTAAATATCATTCTTTTCATTATCAATCACTTCAGTGAGTCGAGCATGAAGATAATGTTCCATTGCTTCAAAGTTGTCCTTTAAAGCTTCATTATGTATCTTTTTTGAAACAAGGTCTTAGTTTTCTTTAGAATTTATGAGTAAATTACTAATACTACTTTTAATGAAACTTGCTCTTTCTTTTCTGGTAGTGTTTTTCATGTCATTGTTCATTGTATTGCTTGAGGTAGACATTTCTCTTAGCTTTAGCTTTTCCTATTTTGGAAGTTTGTGAACATTTTTTAGTAGACTTTCTTATGAATTCCTAGTAGATGAAGTGTAGTATTATTTTGTTTCCTATTTGTATAATACTATATATTTCTAAAGTAGATAATCTTAATTTGATAAACCTATCCAAGACTTAATTTTGTAGTGTTGGAAATATTGAGTTGTCATTGATGTCAAAGGGTGCATGGTATTCAAGGCAGAAATATTCTTCAAGGATGAGAAGTTTACAAGGTTGGACAAAGCAGATAATGTACAATTATTCAAGGCAAGGTATATCTCAAAGTAAAGGATTATAATATTTAAATATTATAAAGAGAAGGTTTAAAGGCTTGGGATAAAAATATTTAATTAAAGGCTTGAGACAAAAAGGTTTAAAGGCTTGGGACAAAAATATTTAAAAAGAAGGGCAGAGGTTTATAAAGATAAGGACAAAGGTTGGGACATAAATTTAAAATATTTAAATCAAAGGATTTAAATATTTAAGGTTTTAGAAGATAATTTTATAATATTTAATTTAAGTATTATAACCCAAAGTTTCTTGAAAAAGAAAAAGACACCAACGTTTTGGAGGAAATTTAAAATTAAAATTTAAGCCGACTTTGAAAAATCAAAGACTATTGGAAGCATATAAATATATGGTTTTATTTCATCTTTGAAATGGAAGAGAATAAAATATGTCATTTTCATGGTGAATGTGAATGATAGAAAAAGAGGGAGCAACAAAAGTTTTGATGAGCACGAAGACAGGGATAAAGATTTCGTGAGTGCCTTTTGGTTTTTCCTTCTAGGGTAGCCTAATTGGTTGATTGGCTTGTGTGGAAGCGTTGCTGTGTAAGAGGTTGTAGGATCGAAACATTTCAAAATTATTTTGCTGTGTATGTTGAGTTTTGAATGAGTGTAGAAGACAATGTTAAATATTTTGGGTACCCCTTTTATTTCACCAATCGTGGTAGCACAGCTGGTTACAAGGTCTTGGGAAAGCGTTGCTATTCTTGAGGTCAGTGGTTCGATTCGCGGTGGTGCAAAGGTATTTAATTTTTTATTTATTAAGTTTTATTAAGGAGAAATAAGGGCTAAGGTGCAAATTTAATGTTATAATTTTTTCATACTAGTGAAAAGGAGAAATAAAGTTTTGTGGTGTTAGTGTAAGGTGTCATTTGGAAAATTAATATAAGTGTTGTGATTTTTGAAATTAAATAATAGGATAAATAAGGATTGAGGTGTTAACATAAAGGTTTTATTTCTGAAAATTATTAAAAGGAGATATAAGGGTTTTGTTGATTAATAAAACTTTATTTTTGTGAGTTTAAAAAGGGATATAAGGTATTATTCTTTTTAAGCTTTACTGTGCACATTTTTGACAAGGATTTTTAAATGAGAATGATTTGATATCTATTCAAGAAAAAGATATTTTCTAACCAATTTTGAAGTGGCAAAAGAAAAGAAAATTATTTTTGTCAAGACAAGCACATGCAAAAGAAGACTATCATCATTGAGGCAGATTTAGAGGTATGGTGATTTAATTTCTTTCTCAAGGATGGTTTTGTTTGAGGAAAATATTTTTGATGTCATATAATTGAAGGTATAAGGATTGATTTGATGTGCATTGGTTTTGATTAATATTGAGAGTAAATGTGCAAGGGTTATAGATCATATTTGAGAGCAAATTTGTGCATTATTCATGATTGATTTTGGGAGTAGATGAGAAGGAAAAAATTGTGCATTGTGATTGATTTTAAAGTGAATGTGGAAATAAAAAAATAGTATAGTCTCACACAAATAGAAGGGTTGTTTTAAAGCAAGTCAAAGTATCATCTAGTGCAAGGATAATGTGAAAGGATTAATTTTTTTTTTGAAAATTTTGAAAAAACTTATATTAAAACAAAGATCAATTACAATATGGGAAGAGACTCTTCCCAGCCAAATTCAGAGAGAACACATGCTTACAATAGTAGAAGAAGATTTTCAATGGATCCAAATCTCCTGAACCATTAACTAGCTAGCAGGGGGGTCGACATGGACAGTTGATGCAGCTTGTCACGAAATCATGACACTATTCTTCTCCTTAGGCCGCGAACATGCAACATGTCGCGATATCACGACACCTTTCCCCTTTGGCCGTGAAAAAGCAACATGTCGCGATATCGCGACATTTTCCTTCTTTGGCCGCAAAAATTCAACAAGTCGCGATATCGCGACACTTTTCTCCTTTGGGCACGAAAGTGCAACATGTCGCGATATCGTGACACTTTTTCTCTCTCGGCCGCAATGAAGCAACATGTCACGATATCGTGACACCTTTTCTCCTTTGGTCGCGAAAATGCAACATGTCGCGATATCGCAACACCATTTCTCATTTGGTCGCGAAAATGCAACATGTCACGATATCGCGACACCTTTTCTCCTTTGGCCGCGAAAATGCAACATAGGATTAAATTGAAAAGGATATTTTCAGCTATCTAAAAAAGGGAAGGAAAGGTGCAAATCAACAATTACAAGGTCAGTTATCAAGTGCTAGACTAGATATACCTTTAAAATGTAATAAATGTGAGACATGTGAAAGAAACAGACTTAATGAATGTGAAGAACATATTGGGCAATTTTTAGTGCATATCATTCTCTATATGTTCAAGAGGTTAAAAGAATTCTGGGTAGAATATGTCTGAATTACTTTAGTTGAGGAAAGCACATTGAGGAATAGATGAAGAAGTTTATGACATCATTATGCAATATTTGGGAATCTATGAGCATTGTTTTGTATGCAATATTTGGGAATAGATGAGCATTGTATGTATGCAATATTTGGGAGAAGATGAGCAGTGTTTGTAAGCAAGTTTTGGATAATATTATTGAGCACATTTGTGAGCAGGTTTTGGAGCAGTGTTGAGCACTTTTATGAGCAAATGTGAGCAAGTTTAGTAAGCATATTTGAGCAGGTTTTATGAGGTTGTTTTGTGTAAAATTGAGGGCAGAGTTTGTGTAGAATTGAAGACAGAGTTTGAGCAGAATTGAGGGTAGAGTTTGTGCATAATTGAAGATAGAGTTTGAGAAGAGTTGAAGATAGAGTTGAATAGAATTGAAGACAAAGTTTGAGTAGAGTTGAAGACAGAGTTGAGCAGATTTGAAGATAGAGTTTGTGCAGAATTGAAGACAGAGTTTGAGCAGAGTTGAAGACAAGAACTAGAATAGAGGAGATTGGTGTCTCCTGTGGAGTGGTGTCCATAAACAAAAGGGAGGGTTGAGGTCCAACAAAAAGAGGGAGGGTGTCCAAGACAAAATAGAGGGGATTGGTATCTCCTATGGAGTGGTGTCCACAAAACTAGAATAGAGTGGAGTGGTGCCCAACTAGAGCAGAGGGGATTGGTGTCTCCTATGGAGTGGTGTCCACAAAACCAAAATAGAGTGGAGTGGTGTCCACAAAACTTGAGAGGGGATTGGTATCTCCTATGGATTGGTGTCCATGAACATTGTAATAGGGGATTGGTGTCTCCTATGGGTTGGTGCCCATGAAATTTGTTGAGAAATTTATAAGCAATATTTCTTCGTGGATGTAGCCCACATTGGGTGAACCACGTTAAATCTGTGTCTCTCATATGTGTGATGATTTGTGCATTGTTTCATTTACTGCATTGATATTATTATTGTTATCATTTGGATTGAAAAGTGAAAAGTTTTATCTTATACTGTTCACCCCCCATCTTAGTATAAGCTTGTGTTCTTCAATTGGTATCAGAGCGGGTTCCTTCATGAAAGCCTAACAACTTGAAGAAATATCTTACAGGAACACACATGGCACATTAGGAAGGGTTTTCATCAAATAGGGCTCCATTGTTTGATGGGACTAACTATGCTTTTTGGAGCATAAGGATGAAGACTTATTTGATGGCACATGGATATGATATATGGCAATCCATTGAGAATGGGTTCACACCACCTACAACTCCTCCCACATATGCAAATGGTAAGAAACCATATGAAAATAATGCCAAGGCAATGAATGTAATCTTAAGTGGATTATGTGAATCAAAGTTTGTGAAAGTCATGCAATGCACTTCAACAAAAGAAATATGGGACAAGTTACAAAGAACTTATGAAGGAGATGACAAGGTTAAAATGGAAAAACTTCAAACCCATAGGAGGAAGTTTGAAGACTTGAAGATGAAATATGAGGAAGATATTTCTAGGTATCTACTTCGTGTTGATGAGGTTGTCAACACCATTCGTGGACTTGGAGAAAGTATTGAGGACTCTAAGATTGTTCAAAAAATCTTAAGGTCACTTCCCATGAGGTTTGATGCAAAGGTTTCAGCAATTGAGGAAATGAAGGATCTCAAAACTTTAAGCATGGATGAGCTACATGGGATTCTCATAGCCTATGAGATGAGGATAGAAAAAGATCAAACATCCAAACGAGAGGCAACATTCAAAGCTTCAAAGAAGGCAAAGGATAAAGTACCAGAATCAAGTGATGAATCAAATAAGTGAAGAAGAGGCTAACTTTGTGAGAAGAAATAAGAAGGGTCCAAGAAAACACAAAAATATGCAGACTATGAAATGCTTTAGTTGTGGTAACATTGGTCACTATGCAACTAATTGTCCACAAGCTGAAAATAGTAGCAGTGAAGAGGAAAAGGAATACAAGAAAAAGAAAGAAAGAAAATTTTATCATGAAAAGAAAAATAGGCACGGTCAAGGCAAGCATGAGAAGAAGATCTTTCAAAGGCACAAGAAAAGTTTTTATGTTGAAGAAGCAAGCAGTGCTTCCAAGTGATAATGATGAAAGTCTCTCCGATAGTGAAAAAGAAGAAATTCTATTTTTGGCCATAGAAGAGAAATAAGATGCTCCTATTGTCAAAGACCAAGTAGAAGAGAAAGAAGATGCACCTAATTTCAAAGACCAAGAAGAAGAAAAAGAAGATGCCCTTATTATTGAAGACCAAGAAGAAGAGAAAGTTTCAGAATATGAAGAGGAAGCCACAATTGATATGGAAGAGGAACTTGTTATTGATCTTGAAGAGTTGAAAAGGGAGAACTTAAGATTGAAGGCTCAAGTACAAGAGGATGAGAAAACAAAGGCAAAGCTTCTACAAGATCTCACTGACTTAAAAGTTAAGGTTGAAGAGGCAAGGAAAGTTGAAGAAGGTATGGTTGAATAATTAAAGGTAAAAGAGCTAGAATGTGAAAGACTAGAACATGAAGCTGACATTCTAAGGAAGGGACTTGAAAATTTTAATAATAAGATATATCAGTTTAGGAAAAACTCAAAATATTTGGATGATATTATCAAAACACAGAGATCTCCATTTATGAAGATCGGACTTGGCTTTGAGGAAGGTCAAGAAGTACAAAAAGAGGAGTCAAGCTCAAAAGAAATAGAAGCATCAAAGAAGGTATTTGAAGAAGAATCTAAGACCTGTACTGATGAGTTGAGAAGTGGAAACATCAATGAGAAAGAAAACAATGCACCATCAAGGAACAAGGACCAGCATAGAAAAAGCAAAGAAAGAATCATGCGACCATATCCTCCAAGGCAAGATGAATACTTCTTCCAGGGTTATTGCTTCTCATGTAATCATTTTGGTCACAAAGCTATACATTGCAGGGTTCATGGTAAGAATGATTATGACTTCACCAAGAGAAACTTCAATTCATTTGCACCTTTCAAAGACTACAACATCATGTGTTTCAATTGCAATAATTTTGGGCATAAAGCTAAATGGTGTAGAACAGTGTTCCCTGAATTTCCAAAGTCAAGCAAAAAGGAGAATGGTCAAGATGTTCAAAAGGGTATGACCTTCAAAGTTTGGAAAAAGAAAATTGAAAAAGAAGAAGAGCATTGTAAGTTGGGAGTAGTTTTACTCCCATCCCAAAATTGATCACCTCAAGTAAAGGAGGTGGTGAGGGGGCTGTGCTAAGTGTCTTATTTTTAGCCCCAAGGAGCCCTTTGCCATTGATGTCAAAGGGGGAGAATTTAGTGAGGGGGAGCAGCTTGTCAGGGGGAGCAGATTTGGAATCCAGTTGTAGTAGAAGAAATTTTTTTGTAGGGTTGCCATCAATGACAAAGGGGGAGATTGTTGGAAATATTGAGTTGTCATTGATGTCAAAGGGTGCATGGTATTCAAGGCAAAAATATTCTTCAAGGATGAGAAGTTTACAAGGTTGGACAAAGCAAACAATGGATAATTATTCAAGGTAAGGTATATCTCAAAGTAAAGGATTATAATATTTAAATATCATATTTAAATATTATAAAGAGAAGGTTTAAAGGCTTGGGATAAAAATATTTAATTAAAGGCTTGAGACAAAAAGGTTTAAAGGCTTGGGACAAAAAGATTTAAAAAGAAGGGCAAAGGTTTATAAAGATAAGGACAAAGGTTGGGACATAAGTTTGAAATATTTAAATCAAAGGATTTAAATATTTAAGGTTTTAAAATATAATGTTATAATATTTAATTTAAATATTATAACCCAAAGTTTCTTGAAAAGGAAAAAGGCACCAACATTTTGGAGGAAATTTAAAATTTAAATTTGAGCCGACTTTGAAAAATCAAAGACCATTGGAAGCATATAAATATATGGTTTTATTTCACCTTTGAAATGGAAGAGAATCAAATATGTTATTTTCGTGGTGAATGCGAATGACAGAAAAAGAGGGAGTAAAAAAGTTTTGATGAGCACGAAGACAGGGATAAAGATTTCATGAGTGCCTTTTGGTGTCGCCTGCTAGGGTAGCCTAGCCGGTTGCTTGGATTATGTGGAAGCGTTGTTGTCTAAGAGGTTGGAGGGTTGAAACATTTCTATGCCATTTTGTTGTGTATGTTGAGTTTTGAATGAGCATAGAAGACAATGTTAAATATTTTGGGTGCCCCTTTTGTTTCACCAATCATGGTAGCACAACTGGTTACAAGCGCTTGGGAAAGCACTACTATTCTTGAGGTCAGTGGTTCGATTCACGATGGTGCAAAGGTATTTAAATTTTATTTTATTAAGTTTGATTAAGGAGAAATAAGGGCTAAGGTGCAAATTTAATGTTATAATTTTTGCATACTAGTGAAAAGGAGAAATAAGGTTTTGTGGTGTTAGTGTAAGGTGTCATTCTGAAAATTAATATAAGTGTTGTGATTTCTAAAATTAAATAATAGGAGAAATAAGGATTGAGGTGTTAACATAAAGGTTTTATTTCTGAAAATTATTAAAAGGAGATATAAGGGTTTTGTTGATTAATAAAGCTTTATTTTTGTGAGTTTAAAAAGGGATATAAGGTATTATTCTTTTTAAGCTTTATTATGCACATTTTTGACAAGGGTTTTTAAATGTGAATGATTTGACATCTATTCAAGAAAAAGATATTTGCTAACCAATTTTGAAGTGGCAAAAGAAAAGAAACTTATTTTTGTCAAGACAGGCACATGAAAAAGAAGACTATCATCATTGAGGTAGATTTAGAGGTATGGTGATTTAATTCCTTTCTCAAGGATGGTTTTGTTTGAGGAAAATATTTTTGATGTCATATAGTTGGAGGTATAAGGATTGATTTGATGTGCATTGGTTTTGATTGATATTGAGAGTAAATGTGCAAGGGTTATAGATCAGATTTGAGAGCAAATTTGTGCATTATTCATGATTGATTTTGGGAGTAGATGAGAAGGACAAATTTATGCATTGTGATTGATTTTGAAGTGAATGTGGAAATAAGCAAAATAGTATAGTCTCACACAAATAGAAGGGTTGTTTTAAAGCAAGTCAAAGTATCATCTAGTGCAAGGATAATGTGAAAGGATTAAATTGAAAAGGACATTTTCAGCTATCTACAAAAGGGAAGGAAAGGTGTAAATCAACAATTACAAGGTCAGTTATCAAGTGCTAGACTAGAGCTACCTTTAAAATGTGATAAATGTGAGACATGTGAAAGCGACAAACTTAATGAATGTGAAGAACATATTGGGTATTTGTTAGTGCATATCATTCTCTATATGTTCATGAAGATAAAATAATTCTGGGTAGAATATGTCTGAATTGCTTTAATTGAGGAAAGCACATTGAAGAATAGGTAAAGAAATTGATGACATCATTATGCAAGATTTGGGAATAGATGAGCATTATTTTGTATGAAAGATTTTGGAATATATGAGCATTGTATGTATGCAATATTTGGGTGAATATGAGCAATGTTTGTAAGCAGGTTTTGGATCAGATTGTTGAGCACATTTGTGAGCAATTTTTGGAGCAGTGTTGAGCACTTTTGTGAGCAAATGTGAGCAGGTTTAGTAAGCATATTTGAGCAGGTTTTATGAGCAGGTTATGGAGTTGTTTTATGCAGAATTGAGGGTAGAGTTTGTGCAGAATTGAAGACAGAGTTTGAGCAGAATTGAGGGCAGAGTTTGTGCAGAATTGAAGATAGATTTTGAGTAGAGTTGAAGATAGAGTTTGAGCAGATTTGAAGATAGAGTTTGAGTAGAGTTGAAGATAGAGTTTGAGCAGAGTTGAAGATAGAGTTTGAGCAGATTTGAAGATAGAGTTTGAGTAGAGTTGAAGACAAGAACCAGAATAGAGGGGATTGGTGTCTCCTGTGGAGTGGTGTCCACAAATACAAAATAGATTGGAGTGATGTCCACAGAACTAGAGTAGAGGGGATTGGTGTCTCTTGTGGAGTGGTGTCCACAAAACCAGAACAAAGTGGAGTGGTGTCCACAAAACTTGAGAGGGGATTGGTATCTCCTATGGATTGGTGTCCACGAAAATTGTAATAGGGGATTGGTGTCTCCTATGGGTTGGTGCCCACAAAATTTGTTGAGAAATTTATAAGCAATATTTCTTCATGGATGTAGCCCACATTGGGTGAACCACATTAAATCTATGTCTCTCATATGTGTGATGATTTGTGCATTGTTTCATTACTGCATTGATATTATTGATGTTATCATTTGGATTGAAAAGTGAAAATTTTTATCTTATATTGTTCACCCCCTCTCAGTATAAGATTGTGTTCTTCATGTAGAATCTCTTATTTCTGTCTAGTTAATAAATGTGAACTAATTACATAAACCTTTCTTAGAATTAGGTTTTTTAGGTTTCCTTATATCTCCCTATTAATTAGAATATGCTTAGTTCACTTTCTAAGTTTATTTTGTAATGTTTTGAGAATAATCAACTTATTAATTTTGCCTTCTCTTTCCCAATGAAGTATACTTTAATGGTTGGATTTCTTGTCTCCTTTAAATATGAGATAATTTTTTTCAATTAATTCCAACTCTATATGTAGGCAATTTGTTTGCTATTCCTTTCAATAGATTAATTTTTAAAATTCCAATTATATGTATATAGTGTGAAGTAGTATGCCTTATATTTCCCTACTTTTTGGAATATTACAAAAATGATATTATTTGCAATTTAATAGTATTTTAACCAATAGTTGACAACCTTATATCTCCTACTTGGTTAATTGAAAATGTTCAATATCTTGAAATAAGCTTGCTTGATAATTACTAATGCTTGTTAGATTTATTCCAATGTAATATATCACTTTATAACAAAGCAATAGTTTATATCACCTTATATCTTCAATTTTAATTAAAGCAAGTAAATTTAATTTACCTTTGTAAGGTTTGATGCTCCACGTCCTTCGTGAGTCTTAATTATTTTTGTTCTTCTTGATGCTCTACATCCTTTGTGATGCTTGATTCTCTACATCCTTTGTGACACTTGATCTTCTACATGCTTTATGATGCTTGATTTTCTATGTCCTTTGTGAGGCTCTACGTCTTTGTGAGCCTTGATGCTCTACATATCTCTACGTATTTTGATGGTGGCTTTGTGCATATCTAAGAGCTAATGCTTTGAATTTGCTATTCAATCAAATATCCTGCGTATTCTTCCTTCTACCTTTGGGCTTTCACAGTGCCAATTTTGACCTGGTATTTTACTCAATAGGTGCTTCTCAAAGAAGGAATTCAATGCTTTTTTATGTGTAATGATATCAAAACTAGCAACATACAAAAACAAAAAAAAGAATACAAGAAAAAAAAATGTTTTTTTCTAAGGAAAGGGATTCATAAACCCCTAACCATTCAACATGTACCTATTGTTTAAATCTCCTAAGTTTTTTTGAAGAGCTACATTTCACAAATTATCCTCACACAAGTACCATCTATGTAGGCGTATCATGTGTTACCATAAATAATCTCATATTTCTCATCATTTGTGATGAGCTAGACCTATCTCCTTCAATCAATCAAAATAATACATGCATCCCCATACCTTACACAAGCCAGTTTGTGTAGGTATGCTACGAGTATTCCAAGATAAGCTATCCATAACGTCTCCATGATGTGCTATCTTAACTTAGATGTAGACTTTCCACAACTTATTTTCCAATCTCCCTAAGGGGTATTAATCCCTTAGGTCTTCCTATGTTCACTCTAGGGGAGTATCAATCCCTTAGGTCACCTTCTAAGTTCACCCTAGAACTTATTACCCTTTTTTTTTCAAAAAACAAGAATACAACTAGATAATAAATCCAACAAAAATAAACAATCAAGGTACAACATTTAAAAAGAAAGCAATCATTATTTTAGAGAGATTTCAAATCATGCAATAAATAATTCATTTCAATAATTTAAAGATATAATCCTCATCATCACATAATTATTACATACATATTAGTATGGTAAAACCCCCATACTTTAAAATAATAAGTGAAACATTATGTTCATTTTAGGGAAATATCCCCATAAATCTAATATAATTGAGTATAAGTAAATAAATATGAGTAGAGAGTAGTTGGTGCATTAGTCCTGTTCACTCCTTTGGTCCTTATTCTCCTTCCATCGATAATTGGAGGATAGTAGAGGATCGGGTTACTTATGGTTTAGGATAGGCATGCCTCTAAATGCATTTATCATTTACTTTGCCAAATTGCAACTATACAAATTCAATTAAGATTCTAACCATCTAATGCATAGTTGATATCATAAAAGAATCATTACTTTTATTTCCATATCTCAAATACCATTAGAGAGTCATTCAACATGCTCAACTTAGATCACAATTTTTCCTTTAATTGAATCTTGTTTATTCAATAAAACAAAGTCTCAAACTATAAATTTATAAAACAATATTTCCATTCATTTACTAAATTAAAGCTTCACTACTTCAATTCAAAGTCCCACAACCTTTAGCCTTATAAAATGATCTTTCACATTATTCAATAAATCAAAGCATACCATATTTAATTCATAAATAATACATCTTCTTGTTTTATAAACAAAAGTCCTATAATATTTAATCTATAAAATAACCTATCACGTTATTTAATAAATTAAAGCATACCATATTTAATTTATAAATAATTCATCTTTTCATTTTATAAACCAAAGTCCCATAACCTTTAATCTATAAAATGACCTTTCATTTTATTCAATAAATCAAAGCTTCTTTATTTAATCTAATTAAGCCCAACCCTTAATTAATTAAATAAATTACATCACCATTCTAAAAGCTAAGGCCTTACAAACTAAAGGTAGCCTGCTGCTTTTAAGAAGTCAACACAAAAGGTTACATGGCACCCTAGGTGACGGCTAGTTAAAGGGAAGTAGCTAACGCTACAGTCTGCCCACACGACAGAGCCAAACCTTCACAAACACGTGATACTCCAAGGTTTTTGATGACAAGCCAGTTGGGTTACAACACAAACAATCCCTTTACAGGGATGATATCATGAGCTAGCCACAACAAAGGTTTATAAACCATGAACAGGGTCTAAAGGTGGAAGTACATCTACCACAATAGGCAATAGAGGTCCAACGACCTAGGAAAGGCCCTCCTAATCCTTTGACCCATCAAATAAGGTTGACAAGGAAGGCAAAGCAACTTAAAGAAATATGGCTCAACCACACAACTAATTACTCTTGCAGTGAACTACCTTCTAATGAACCAGTGAAGTGAGGTTTTACAAGAAACTAGGTTCACAAGGCTTGCTCTATACAAAACTAGACTCCTAGCTAGCACTAGTGCACCCAAAATTTACTAGATCGAGTTCCAACTGATAATGCAATACACAACTACAAGGTGCAAAGGAAAATAGCCTACAAGTCGCTCTTCTAGAATGTTACCATAAATAAATTAGTTGGGACACACGCCCAAGGGTTGACGTTACTAGTGAGTGTAACAACTTACAATATCCAAGGGTTCTCTAAGCATAGTCTAAAAAAACAACACCGAGGTACAAAGGAAATTTCCTCTAATATCCAGACATTGACCAAATTAGATGAGCCTGAATAGTTACACCAAAACACAGTGGCATCCATAGCCAACCAAACCCCCACTAAGATGTTAAAGTAGAGATTCAACAAGCAAATAGCAGGTGATAGAGATTCAAAACCAACTTGATAACCTTGGTGATCTCTTCATCCTTTGGACTGCTATTATTTGGTGAGATATCCATCTCCTTGTATTCATCTATCCCTTCATTCGTTCTTCTCAACACAAACCTATTAGAAAAGTGAATACTTGATATTATTGACTTGAAAATACCTTGCTTAAATAGCAAGTGCTTACAATATGATCCATTGGATCATAACTAACTGAGCTAATCTTAGCCACACAATATCCTAGTAACAACTTAGGATATAATTTTATTATTCTAACACCCCCCTTAAGTGGTACTAGGATATACTAACACCCCCCCTTAAGTGATACTAGGAGGTAGTAAACAAAAAAGCTAAACAAGTGGTATACCCACAATAATGAGTCTCGAAAACAAGGCCTGATAAGGTACTCGTGCATAAAATATGCTTATGAAATTTTTTCTGAAATATATGATGAGAAAACCACAAGGGAGAAAACCACCTGCCAGAATAGAAGAAGAAAAAGGAGGAAGATTTGCATGGAGGATGGAGAGGAAGGAAGATGTTCTCTTCAACTTCCCCTAGGACAACTTCCATCAAGAAGCCTACAAAGTATCCATGTGATACCTCAGAAAAGTAGAGAAGCTTCATCATCGAACTGAATGAAAACATACTCCTAGAGTGGTGCTTGTGACATAGATCAAGGCTGTCAACCATGATAAAAAGGTCACTAAAGAAAACCTCCTGAAAAAAAAGTGTCTAACAAAATAAGATTATGAAGGTAGTGTAGAAATAACCACAAGAATCGTAAGGGATGTCCAAAAAGACTCCACAAGCATAAGTAGCGGTTTCCACCTATATGAACATAATGGGATGATAACAAGGTCCAAAAAATAGAGTGGACAACCAACTTACTCAAGGGAATCTAAAAAAATAAAGGGCACCAAAGTAGCTCTCCAATGTGTCCTTATGGTAACCTCCTCATCCTACCAGAATACATGGGTAACCAACTGTTGCAACCACTAGGTGATATAGAGGAGATGACTAGATACTAGGATCACTTAGAACTGCAATGGGAGTGTCGGGTTCAACCGAGAGTGCACTCCATGATACAATAAATTTGAGGCCAAAAAACATAGGTTAAACTACCTCAAAATTGAAATTGGATGCCACCAATGTGACCTTATTGAAAAAACCTTTCCAACGACTATAAATACCCCTATATTGGGTTTGTAATGAGCCCATCATCTAGTAGGAAAAACAATAGTCTTCTTCTTGCCCTCACAAGAGAATATTCCAAAAATTGGAAAAATACATGGGCCTTATTTTAATACATTAGATTGGCAAGGGCATTCCTCTTGCCATAAAAAAAAGCTCAAATTTGCCATATTCTTGGTAATTTTCATAAGGATTCCCAAGTCCCTAAAAAGTGGTTCCCTTAATTAAAAAATAGATTGCCCACCATTTCAATAAGTCTAACATATGAAATTTTAATTAAATGTCTTGTCGGCCATCATTGCTCACCATTTGCCTGAAATAAAAGTCTTTAAAAAAAGAACATGAAAGTCATGACACCAAGTGGTCAAATGGATACATTCCTCCTCTTTGGCGCTCCGTCTGGCAGCCTGCACATAGTCCAAAGTTGCACCGCCTTTGAACATAAGGATTTTATTAATCTCATCGATAAATTCCATGATGTCCTCGATAAAAACCAACACATTTATCTCCATCCATGTCGTCAACAAAAACACAACAGATTAGGGCTGCCATATTTTAGAATTGCACATAGTGGGGTTGATATTTTAACAGTCACACAACAATGGATCCGTCATCTCCTTCCATAGATATTTGTTATGACCTCACGACTAGAGCCCACAATCCAGTGCAAACTCAGTATCCACCTCCTCAAATGAAATTACATGCACCTTTATCCTCCTCCAGCTCTCCCCAGTGGGCCCTCATGGACCCCATCCTCGCCTCCACTATCTGAGGCCTCCACACAACTCAAAAACGTCTCCACAAAATTACTATTACTAGGTCCTTGACAAAATACGTCTCCACAAAATGACTTGCTAATGGTAATTGACCAAACACTATGGACGGTAGCAATGGACAACCCACATGTCGAACATGAACTATGTCGGATCATGTAACACCGAAGAATGGGATTAACAGGTCCATAAATTTGACAATAAAGTCTATTATAGAACAACATATTATGACATATCACTGATATAATTGGACAATATTCTGGCCACTCGGGAACCACAAATGCATTGAAAGCACTAAAACACTCAATTACTATAATGGTATGTCCAGTTGTTTCACCAAACTAAAATGGCCAATACGGTGGCACATGCTCCACAAAAATGAAGCCCCTGTAGCAAGCCACAAAGAGGTAGGTTTTACACATCATACTTGGCATCGATTTTCATCGATATTGCTGCTAGCTGCGTTGTTGATACTAGAAACTAGGACCTAATAGAGGTGGTGCATGTTGATATGATCGTGGAAGTCTTGAACTCATTCTTTATGGCATTGGGAAACTCAATAGAATGAGCAATAGTGACTCCATCATTCACCACCTTAGGCAGACAAGCACAAAAAATCTTCCTCCAAAACACCCTCCAAACATAGCTTCTCATGCAAGGGTCCCTAATGGTCTATTATAGAATGAAACAACGTCCAAGCTATGGATCGAGGGCCATCAAATCAATGGTCTGCTAGAGAAACTAGGTCTCTTTCACAAAAATAAAACATCGCTGGTTTTCCTAGACCAGATCCGATCGATGTTAAAGTTCGAGTATGCCAAAGCACTCTTCAATGCTCAACGTAAAAAATATGGTCAAAGAACACAAGTTTGTATCAAAATATTTCTCTCCAATGACTACTAGAACAAGATCCAGAAGCCCTAGACTGCCTCCATTTTCTCATCAGGCATATTTGACGTCATTTTCAACCATGATGTGCGAATCTGTGAGCACATTGTAGACACTAAGAGTACATGAGCAGGAGGTTTGTAGCTTTAAATTTTTGGAGTCTGGGTAACAACTTGCCAACGGTGCAAATTACAATTTACCCTATGGTTGGGATGGTAGAATGAGCTCCATGATTTGCCGACACAATTTTTTTCTAGAGCAACGTTAATATGACCTGATATATCACAACAATTTCATTCCTTATATATGGTGGTCGTTAATAGCATAGGGCTTTGCAAAGTTGTGAGGGCTCCACTCCGCAACCATTAAAGACTTTAATGTAAGCTGGGAGTGTAATGATAGAGTAGGCCCAAATATTCAGTTCTAGACAAATTTGTCATCATAGCCAACTACTTCGTCTCTTCCAGAAATGCATCTATCACTGTAATATGTTCTTCAGTGTAGACGTCGGATCTGGATCACTTTGATTCTCCGAAACAAAATGTTAACAACTGGCGTGGGGATACCGCATCCATGATATTTAGTGAATATGGTAGCGATGGCATCTACAACACGTTGTGGATTTAGCCCCACTACTTTCATGTGTTGAGATGTTTCTCTTTCCTCCCTGTAGTAAACAACGTCCAAGGGAACCTTCATGGATTAGTGTTCCTTTCTAGGATCTGTGTAAGGCTACAAATTTCATAAAATTCATCGACAACAGTAAAAAAATAAACATGGAAGCCTTCTCTGGGCTGATGGGCAGGAAATTGCAGTTGCATTAATTGAAAATGGGTTTCTCCTTCATGAAATCATCATATTTCTCCATGGATCATGTGTAAGATTGCAAACTCCACTGATCAGCATCATCGGGTCTAATAACTGCTACATTTCATCCACATGAAGCCAAATCAATTTTTTTCTATGTTTCATCTATTCACTGCCGTAATGGAGACTGCTTCAAACCAAATGGTGGCCTACAATAGTGGTCTTCCATCGATGGGATATCGGCTCATGGCAAAAAAAATTTGAAGACATCCACCAGAATTTACTTTGCCAGGCTAATGTCGAAGGCAAGAGTCTTAAACCTGCATCACAATATTCTCAATCCCATGATCCTAATCTAAAAAATTTGGTCACCAACAAGAAGCAGGTGGACGCTTTCTCCTTAAAGTGTCGAACTCCTCAAAAAACACCCTGAACTCAGCAAAAATACCTGCCAAAAAAATATCCAACATGTTTTGCCATAGTGGTTTATGGTGGCCTGCTTACACCAAAAAACATCAAAAAAACATCGACCCAGGGGAGGGGATCCAGGAAAAACAAATCCCAACTTGGAAAAAAATGATATGTTGCTACTACTGTTCCTCGAAATGGCCCATCATGGACTATAAAAATATGAGACTCCACATGTTCCATTCAAGCTCCTCAGCGCACACCAGAAAAAATAAATCACTAAAAAAAATCACATATTTTATCGCCATTAATATTTTCTCAAGCTTCTGGTTTCTGATCCATCAAATATGGAGAGCATACTCCCTTGCATGAAGAAAAAAATGGCAAAAAAGTGAGGGGGATTTCCATGAGGGAAATCCCCCCATGAGGAAAATCTCCTCAGGATCACAGGGCAGGGAATGCCCGCTATGATACCATGTTAGAAAAGTGAATACTTGATATTATTGACTTGAAAGTACCTTGCTTAAATAGCAAGTGCTTACAATCTGATCCATTGGATCATAACTAACTAAGCTAATCTCAGCCACATAATATCCTAGTAACAACTTAGGATATAATTTTATTATTCTAACAATCCCAACACAACAACCTCCTTTCAGAAGTTCTCCTTTCTTTTATAGATAAAAGTTTCTCTCTCTCTCTCTCTATATCTCTCTCTCTCTCTCTCTCTCTCTCTCTCTCTCTCTCTCTCTTCATATGCCACCATCTTGTCTCGTTACTGCCCACTATGCGTCTTCAATTCTTCTTTCCCTTTTCCCAACAATGATCAAACCAGATTATAGGTAATATTTTAATTAGATATTTTCCGTCCCTTCAAGAGAAGCTTTGCCATAAATTGTGTTCTTCCTTATCCCAAGGTGGCAGCCATCCATAAACTCAACCATCCAACTTGCACGTATCCCTTTATGGAAGATTTCCTTTCTCCTTTACCCTAGCTACTTTAAAGTATGGATGCATATTATAATTTAAAATAATACATCTTTTAATAGAAATTTGAATCCTTTTGTTGGTAACTATTTTATACATATATATACGTAAATATATATATACCCAAGAAACTTCTCTATAAATAAACAATTCATATTTGAAATTCATTTATCAAAATAAAATAACTATTTATTTAATAATGAAATTTTATTGCCATATAAAGAAATATTCATTATTTAGAAAATGAAACTCTTCTTAAATTTTAAATGAAGTAACCTTTGTCATTTTAACCATGATTCAATATATATATATATACCTTTAATGAGCATTAAAATATAGCATAAAGAGTTTTCTTATCCATTACTAACATCATGCTATTCTTTTAAATGGTTCTAAGCAAAACAAGGGGTTTTTCATAAACAACCAAATTATGCATGCTTTCCATTTCTCAATTCATTAATGCAGATAGTGATGAAGTAAAAGATAATCAAACATATGCAATAGACAAAGAGGGAATATTTCCATCAACCTAGTCACCTGTCTCAGCCTCGAGAATTTATGATAGCTACTAGGCTATCAATCTGGGGCTCAAGGTGGCTAGCTATTGATGATTATCCCTACCGATAATGCATGCCTATATGAAGGTATCCATCCATGTTACCCTCGAGTTGCCTTAATCATCATTTTCCCCAACCTCAAGTACCCCGCTTCTGGTGGATGATTCTGCTTCTTCCACCTATGAGTGTACCTGATCCTGCACATCTTGGCAATATGTCAGTAGTACCATGCTCTTTCAAAACAACTAAACATCGCATAGTTGGTTCAATTGCTCAAGTTAGGTATTAAAGTATCATAGATTAATACATTGTTTCTTTGTGCCAAAAATTCCACCAAGGAGGGTCATGACATCCTACCCCCTTGGACTAAACACCATCCTAGGTGTTTCCAGTTTTACAAAAATAAAAGTTATTACATTATATATTTTCAAACAAAAAGGGAAAATGTTTTTGCATATCATCCACTTTTTCCCAAGTGGCATTTCTTTTAGAAAACTAGTCCCACTAGACCTTACATTGCTCAAGAGTTCTGATTCCACATAGATTTAGAATGAAACTCAAGAATATTTATCGACATTACTTCAATAGCCTCTGGATTTACCATCTACAAATTAGAAACATCCCACACATGTTCAGGGTCAAAAACATATTTTCTAAGCAAGGATATGTGGAAGGTGTCATGGATCTTGGATAGGTTAGGTGGTAAGGCAAGTCGGTATGCAACCGAACTGATCTTTTTAGTGATTTCAAAGGGTCCCACAAATCGTGGATCCAACTTCATGGATTTGATAGCACTCTTCATTGGTTTAACCCTTAAAAACACCTTATCTCCAACTGAGTACTCTCTTGGAGTTCTCTTGAGATCAACATAACTTTTCTACCTATCAAAAACTTCTTTAAGTCTTTGCCTAATTACCTTTAATTGATCCTCCATTTCTCTGACCATTTTTGGCCCAATCACAACTCGATCTTCTAGGTTATCCCAAGACAATGGCATTCTACACTTTCGCCCATACAAGGCATCGAAAGGAGTCATTCCTAGAGAGGAGTGATGTCCATTATTATAGGTAAACTCTACAAGATGTAGATAGTCTTCCCAATGAGACTTGTGATCCATGCAGTACATGCGAAGCATGTCCTCTAGTACTTGGTTTACCCATTCTGTTTGACCATCTATTTTAGGGTGGTATGTTGAGCTCATATTCAATTTTGTACCCACTGCACGATGTAGGGACTTCCAAAATTTAGAAGTGAACTTGGAATCCCTATCTAAAATGATCACCTCAGGAAATCCATGTAAATAGAATACCTCTCTAGAAAATCTATTAGCCACTACCTGAGCATCATCCTTGATGTTCCTAGGTATAAAATGTGCAACCTTAGTCAATCTATCGACTATTACCAAGATTGCATCATGTTGGTACCAGGTTTTGGGTAAACCTACTATAAAATCCATAGATATAACCTACCATTTCTACATAGGTATATCATGTGGATACAATTTTCCTATAGGATGCTTACATTCTGCCTTAAATTTCTGACATTCGAGGCATCGAGTGATAAAATCGATGATGTCCTTCTTCATTCCTACCTAGAAGAAGGTTCTTTTCATGTTTTCTCTCATCTTAGCCCCTCTAGGATGAGAAGAATAAGGGGATCTATGGGCTTCTTGCATTACTAGCTTCCTTAGATCACCTATCTTTGGTATGATAACTCTACCTTTGTAGCATAAAAGGTCATCTATCATGCCAAATTCCTTATTATTTTTAGGATCTCTATTCATTCTAGCTCGAATTTCTTGGTAATACTCATCCCAAGATTGCTCCTATCTTACCTGATCCATCAGACCCATGTGACTTCTGGTTATGGTTGCTATGTGTTTCCTTCTACTCAAGGCATCAACAACCTTATTCTCTTTCCCTTTAATGTACTCAATTTCAAAGTCATACTCAACGAGGAATTCAACCCATCTCCTCTATCTCACATTGAGTATAGGTTGGGTGAATATGTACCTCAAACTTTGATGGTCAATTCTTAATTCAAATGGCTTTCCCACCAAGTAGTGGCACCAAACCTTTAGAGCATGGACCACTACTACTAGCTCTAAATCATGTGTAGCATAATTAACTTCATGCTTCTTAAGCTTCCTTGAAGTATATGCTACTACTAACTCTTCTTGAGAAAGTACTCCCCCTAACCCTTCCAATGATGCATTTGTGCATACTGAAAAGTCCCCTTGAGGGTCAGGAATCTTTAGTATTGGTGTGGTAGTGAGCTTATATTTCAATAATGCAAAAGTAGCTTCACACTTTTTTGACCACTTGAATTCCTTTCCCTTCTTCTGAAGGTTAGTTATTATCACAAAAATCTTGGAGTAATCCTTTATATAACATCTATAGTAGCCCATTAACCCCATGAAGCTTCGCACTTCAGTCACATTAGTAGGGGGTGGCCAATTCAAGATGGCCTCTATCTTCTCTAGATCCACAACAATTCCTTCTACTGATATGATATGTCCAAGATATCATACCTCTAAAACATAGAAATCACTTTTAGCTAGATTCCCATAGAGTTGATTTTCCCTCAACAACTCTAACATGATCTTGAGATGTTTATCATGCTCTTCTTTGTTCTGAGAGTATATTAAGATATCATCTAGGAATACAAGGACAAACTGGTCCAGGTGTCTTCTAAACACACTATTCATTAGATTCATGAATGCAGTTAGGGCATTAGTCAGTCCAAAGGGTAGAACTGTAAACTCATAATGCCCATATCTAGTCTTAAATATCATTTTGTGAGTGTCCTCCTCACGTATTCTTAACTGGTGATACCCTGATCTTAGATCAATCTTAGTGAACACCATGGCATCTCTTAGTTGATCGAATAAATATTTGATCCTAGGTAAAGGATATTGGTTCTTGATTGTAGCCTTATTTAGCATCCTGTAATCAATACACAATCTTAAAGAATTATATTTCTTTTTCATAAATAAAATTAGTGCACCCCAAGGTGACACACTTGGTTTTATCAATCCCTTTTCCAATAACCCTTGCAATTGAACCTTTAGTTCTTGCATCTCGATAGGATTCATCCTATATGGTGATCTATGAATAGGTTCTGATCCTGGCATAAGATCAATTGTGAAGTCAAATTCCCATACAGGAGGTAGTCCAGGTAAATCTTCTGGAAATACATCCTTAAAATCTTGTAAAATTGGGTGCTTTCCTAGAACTTCTCTCTTCTGATCATCACCTACTTCATTAAGTTTTACAACATACACTATCCCTCCTCTCTTGAGGGCTTTCTTCAATTGCATAGTTGACAACATCTGGGGCTTGAACGCCCCTTGTTCACTATGAATTCTTAGTCTTTCCTTACCTTTCTCTGAATACTCGATCCATCGATCTTGGAAATTGATCAAGGCTTTATGGGCCTATAACCAATCCATCCCTAGGATCACATCAAAGGCATGAAGTGGAGCTACATACAAACAACATTCAATGGTTCCACTAGCTAAAGTAATTTCTACCATTGGATAACACTGGTTTACCAAGTAGGTCTATCCAGAACCATACTCAACCTTCCATCCATGGGCCAAATATCTTAGCCTTTTTGACATAGTCCTTGCTAGACTAGAAGAAATAAAACTATCAATGGCCCCACTATCTATAAAAATATTTACTTGCTTATTAAAAATATTACCTTTCACAAGTAATGGGGTAGCTTGCCCCTCTAACTTTTATTTCCCTATTGCGGCATAGATCCGATGCTTAGGTTCCTTTCCCTTAGCATTGGATGAGCTAGGTCTAGATTGGTGTGGACATTGATTAGCAAAATGAGGCCCTCTACAATGGTAACACCCATCCTTGGGTCCTTGCCTCTTTTTCAATTTTTACTCCCCTACTTTAATTGCTAGAGTTAAAGCTTATGATTTTTGAGGGTGAGGTTTTGCATTGTTGGAATTATTGTTGGTTTTCTTTTGGAAATTTCTCTTGAACTTCCCCTTTTTCTCATCATTTCTCTTCTCAAAATTTTAAGGGTTCTTGGTCTTTCGATCCTCTTCCTCTTCCCATTTCAAGAATCCTTGACTATTCCTCTTCCTCAGTGCTTGTCGATCTTGCTCGGATAGGGTGGCATAGTTAAATTGGAAGTGCAACTCTACTTTCTTTGCCAAATCATACACCTTTTGTAGTGATTTAGGCTCATGCATGTTTACATCATGCTTTACTCTAGATTCCAACCCATGGATAAACTTATGAACCCTCATTTTCTCATCATAGGTAGGTACATACTTAAGTAACCGTACCAACTTCTTATAGTATATCTCCACTATTTTGGTTCCTTTATCATAGGCTAGCAAATTCTTCAAATTTTAGTGCATAGAAATGCTCTATTAGGAACATTTTCTTGAAGATAACTATGAATTCTTTCCATGGAATGTCAATAGGTTCAATCTTAGTCTTCTCATAGTGGGTTTCCCACCAATCTAGAGTAGCCCCTTCTAAGTTGATCGTGGCCCAAACCATTTGGGTTCCTAGGGAATAGCCTTTTACTATGAAGTAAACTTCTAATTCTCTTAGCCAAGCTTCAACCGCATCCCCTTCCCCTTCTCCATCAAACTTGGAGATACAAATATTTTTTAGATCCCTAACTATTTCCTTTTCTAGGAGGGCTCTAGCTTGCAACTGCTCATAGTTAACCCATCGGCTTGGCCAATCTCTAAGCCTCTAGCTTACAAGTTTTGATTCATAATTATTTCCAACACTTGTCTCATCTGATCCTACATGGTAGCAACCATAGTAGTGAGGTCTTCTACCCCTCTATTGGAACTTTTTGGATCCTCCATCTTAGATCTTCTTCGACATTATTTTTCGAGTCTATCTAGGTGTAGGCCTCTCTCTTCTAGCCTTAGGTGGCATTTTAACCTAGTTACAACCAAGAAAATATTAGGTTATAACTTCACCTTAAACTATATCACTAATTCAAGCCATAATACAAAGTTCTCTTGCTAAAAGCATCAAAAATCTAACTAGGGTAGTATTCCAAGTTTATGATGTATCATTAATACCAAAGCCCATACTAAGGTATCATAACATCCATTCACACTTGGGATTAATTCCCATTAGATCTTAGCAATAGGGCATTCTAGGTCATCCTAACTTTAGCTTATACTTTAAGCAAGCCTTCATTGGAGACATCCAAATCCCTTTAGCACACATAAGAAGCTCTATACCCTCATACCTAGAGCTCTAATACCAAATGTAATGACCAAAAAACAAACAAAAAACACAAAAAAAAAGAAAAAATTTTTTAACTAAGGAGAGGGATTCATAAACCCCTAACCAATCTAAGATTTACCTATATTTTAAATCTCCTAAGTTTTCTTGAAGAGCTACATCTCACGAAATACCCTCACACAAGTACCATATATGTAGGCGTATCATGTGTTACCACAAATAAGTCTATCTATCTCATCATCCTTGATGAGCTAGACTTATCACCTTCAATCAATCGAAGGTATACATGCATCACCATACCATACACAAGCCAATCTATGTAGGTATGCTATGAGTATTATGAGTTAAGCTATCCATCTCATCTCCACGATGAGCTATCTTAACTCAGATGTAGACTTCCCACAACTTAGTTTCCAATCTCCCTAAGGGGTCTTAATCCCTTAGGTCTTCCTATGTTCACCCTAAGGGGTCTCAATCCCTTAGGTCACCCTCTAAGTTCACCCTAGAACTTATTACTTAGTTTTTTTAGCAAGAAAACAAGAATAATTCTAGATACTAAATCTAACAAAAATATAACAATAAAGCATACAAGAGAAACATTTTAAAAGAAAATAATAATTGTTTAAAGAGAAATAAAGCATAATAAAAAATTCATAACAATAATTTAAAGATATAATCCTCATCATTCCACAATTATTACATACATCTTAGTATGGTAAAACCTCCATACTTTTAAAGAATAAATAATACATCAATTTCGTTTTAGGGAAATCTCCCTACAAATCTAGTCTATTTGAGCATAAGTAAATAATATTAAGTAGAGAACAATTGGTGCATTAGTCCCATATCCGCTCCTTTGGTCCTTCTTCTCTTTCCATCGATCATTTGAGGATAGTAGGGGATCAGGGCACTCATGGTTCAAGATAGGCATGCCTCTAAATGCATCTAACATTTACTTTGCCAAATTGCAACTATACAAATTCAATCAAGTTTCTAACCATCTAATGCATAGTTGATATCATAAAAGAATCATTACTTTTATTTCCACCTCTCAAATACCATTAGAGAGTCATTCAACATGCACAACTTAGATCATGGTTTTTACTTTAATTAAATCTTGTCTTTTATCAATAAATCAAAGTCCCATACTTTTAATCTTATAAAATAATCCTTTCATTTATTTACTAAATTAAAGCTTCACTACTTCAATTTAAAAATAAATCATTTCCTTTCATTTTATAAATCAAAGTCCCATAACCTTTAGCCTTATAAAACGATCTTTCACATTATTCAATAAATCAAAGCATTAACATCTTTAATTCAAAAATAACTCACCTTCTTATTTTATAAACCAAAGTCCCATAACTTTAATCTATAAAACAATCCTTTCACTTTATTTAATAAATCAAAGCATACCTACTTTAATTTATAAATAATTCATTCAACCCTTATTTTATAAACCAAAGTCCCATAACCTTTAATCTATAAAATAACCTTTCACTTTATTTAATAAATCAAAGCATAACATCTTTAATTCATAAATAATTCATCTTCTCATTTTATAAACCAAAGTCCCATAACCTTTAATCTATAAAACAACCTTTCACATTATTTAATAAATCAAAGCATACCATATTTAATTCATAAATAATTCATCTTCTCATTTTATAAACCAAAGTCCCATAACCTTTAATCTATAAAACAACCTTTCATATTATTTAATAAATCAAAGCATGCCATCTTTAATTCATAAATAATTCAACTTCTTATTTTATAAACCAAAGTCCCATAACCTTTAATCTATAAAACAACCTTTCACATTATTTAATAAATCAAAGCATACCATCTTTAATTCATAAATAATTCAAACTTTTTTCATTTTATAAACCAAAGTCCCATAACCTTAATCTATAAAATGACCTTTCATTTATTCAATAAATCAAAGTATATTTATTTAATCTAATTAAGCCCAACCATTAATTAATTAAATATATCACATTACCATTCTAAAATCTAAGGCCATTCCAAACAAAAGGTAGCCTACGGATTTTAAGAAGTCAACATAGAAGGTTACATGGAACCCAAGATGACGACCAACTAAAGGGAGTGTAGCCAATGCTACCATCTACCCTCACGATAGGGTCTAACCTTCACAAACTTGTGATGCTCAAAGGTTACCGACAACAATATGACTAGGTTATGACACAAAGCAATCCCTTCATAGGGATGATATCATGAGCTAGCCACAACAAAGGTTTACAAACCACGGATAGGGTCTAAAGGTGGAAGTACATCTACCACAATAGGCAATAGAGGTCCAACGACCTAGGAAAGGACCACCCAATCCTTCGACACGTCAAACAAAGTTGACAAGGAAGGCAAAGCAACTCAGAGAATGTATGGCCTAGCCACACAACTAACTACTCTCTCAATGAACTCCTTTCCAACGAACTCATTGAGCAAGGGTTACAAGTGACTAGGCTCACAAGGCTTACTCTATCCAAAACTAGACTCCTAGCTAGAATTGTTGCACCTAACATCTACTGGACCGGGTTCCAACCAATAAAATAATACATAGTTGCAAGACATGAAGAAAAAGAGCTTACAAGACTTGCTCTTTTGGAATACTACCAAAAATAAAATATTTGGGGTACACGCCCAAGGATTGACGTTACTAGCAAGTGTAATAGCTTACGACATCCAAGGGTTCTCTAGGTAAAGTCTAAATAAAACAACGCCAAAGCACAGAGGAACTTTCCTCTAATACCCAAACATTGACCAAGATTAGATGAGCCTAATCAACCATGTCAAAATACAATGGCATCCAAAGCCAAACAAGCCCCACTAAGACATGAAAGTAAGAGATTTAACAAGTGATAGAAGGTGATAGAAATTTTAAACCAACCTGGTAACCTTGGTGATCTCTTCATCCTCTAGACTATTATTTTTTGACGTGTTGTTCCTCTCCTTGCATTCAACTATCCCTTCTTGTTCGTTCTTCTCTCATACAACCCAACACACTATAGAAGAACTCCTTTTTTCTATGGATCTCTTTCTCTCTCTTCATCTGCCATCGTATTTTCTCATTACTCCCCACCATGCGTCTTCAATTCCTCTTATCCCTTTTCCCAATGGTGGTCGAGCCAGATCACAAGCAATCTATTATTTAGATATTTTCCTTCCCTTCATGAGAAGCTTCACCATAAATTGCATTCTTCCTTATCCCAAGGTGTCAAGCACCCATCAAATCGAACATCCAACTTGAAGATATCCCCTTATGGAGGATTTCCTTTCTCACTTACTCAAAGGAGAATTAGCTACTTTAAAGGACAGATGCATATTATAATTTAAAATAATACATATTTTAATAGAAAATCAAATCCTTTTGTTGGTAACTATTTTATACATATATATAAATATATATGCCCAAAAAACTTCTCTATAAGCAAATAATTCATATTTGAAATAATGAAATTTTATTGCCAAGAATTCAAAATAAAATAACTATTTATTTAATAATGAAATTTTATTTCCATATAAAGAAATATTCATTATTTAGAAAATGAAACTCTTCTTTATTGTTTTCAAAATAAAGTATTTTAAACGACATAGCCTTCATCATTTAAAATACAAAAAATTAAAAGAAATAACTTTTATCATTTAAATAAATAAATTTAAATGAAGTAACCTTTGTTATTTACATCATGATTATATATATATATATATATATATATATATACTTTTAATGAGCATTAAAACATAGCATAGAGAGTTTTCTTGTCAGTACTAACATCATGCTATTCTTTTAAATGGTTCTAAGCAAAACAAGGGTTTTTTCATAAACAAACAAATCATGCATGCTTTCCATTTCTTCAATTATTAATGTAGATAGTGATGAAGTAAAATACAATCAAACATATGTTATAGACAAAGAGGGAATATTTCCATCAACCTAGTCACTTGTCTCAGCCTCGAGAGTTTACGATAGCTACTAGGCTATCAATTTGGGCTCAAAGTGACTAGCTTTTGACAATTATCCCTATCGATAATGCATGCCTATATGAAGGTATCTATCCATGTTACCCTTGAGTTACCTTACTCATAATTTCCCCAATCTCAAGTACCCCACTTCTAGTGGATGATTCTACTTCTTCCACCTACGAGTGTACCTGATCCTGCACATCTTGGTAATATGTCAGCAATACCATGCTCTTTCAAAACAACTAAATATCACATAGTTGGTTCAATTTCTCAAGTTAGGTATTAAAATAACATAGATTAATACATTGTTTCTTTGTGCCAAAAATTCCAGAAAGGAGGGTCATGACATTATGACAATCCCCACTACCTACTTTGACTCTAATTTTAGTGTGCTATTACTCACTCAAACGTTGCAACTTTGCTTTGAATTTCCTTCACCTCCACACCTCCGAGTTGAACGTTTATGTAGCTACATGGCACATGCATCTTGAGTAACGTTTGAGGTGTTTCTTATTCCTTCCTTGAAAGGTGTCCAAGTGGCTTCTATGCTCCAACATGCATGGGACTTCTCTTGTAACACCTATGGTTGAGTCTAACACCTTCTCCAAGTGGATTATGAGCTCCAATTTTGAATGACAATGTTGTAATGTACCTTCCTCTCATAGTTACTATGTAAAAATCTCTACTTTAACATCTCGATATTTGTTTATGATATGAGCATTTCTTGTCAATGATGACAAATAGTAAATGCATGTAATATTCCCTCTAATGCATCTCGTCTCCTATATATCTCTTTCACCAACATACGTGTAGTTGTTTCTTGTCTCTCAATGCTTCTTCCATACGAGTATGATTTGGCTCTTCGATGGAGGTCTTGGGTGCTTGGTGTTGGTTCTATGGTGGTATGATTTGAGTGCTTCTATGGTTTACATCTTCTCTAAGGAATATATCTAGGTATTGCTTCTATTTTCCTTTCCTTTTGCTTCCAATGTGTCGGTTTGAATGCTCCTTTTGCAATGATCGATGGATAACAACCAACTTAGATGATTAACAACCTTTTGCCATAATTTATGCTTTATATAGGTTCTTGGAGATGCCTGATTTTGTGGCTATAAGAGTGTTTTTGAACATCATAATGAGAGATTTTCTATTAGCTCTCTCTTGCTTGCTTCGAATTGATCCTTCTACAATAGATTGTATGATAATCCTCACTTTTGGAAGATGTGTCTTTAAGACACTTAGATTCTATCTTATTTCCTACATAGGACAAGATGCTATGGTGTAGAATAATGTAAATATAATTATAATATAATACCTTGATTTCCACCTTCTCTTGTAATCTTCCTTTGCTTGTTCTAATGGTGAATTATTTGTATTATCTTTTGTAGGCAAGGGTTGATTGAAGTTATCTTATTTGTTGGAAAAATCTCTCCTTTGATTGGTTGATCTAAGTAATGAACCCAAAATAATAATCACATAGATAATATACCCTTTTATAAAGTAATTGTTGCACTAACTTTACCTGTAATAAGCTCTTTAGTGCACCTTGAATTTGAGACTCAGTTAGTCTCGATTTTGGCTTCTACCACTGATTAATGACTTCTTCTTATTATCCATTACTTGGAGGAATTTTGGTGGCTTCTATTGGCCATAATACCTTACAGGTATTCTGCATAGTGTCTTTAGACACTTCGATTATTTGCAGATTTTTGTACCCTTGATTTTGGCAATCAATACACAAAATAATTCATTGAGAGTAACTAGTTTAACAAACAACTAGTATAGTGCAATGAACCAATAATATTTCTAATATTAATGCACTTTAATAATATCACCTTATCACTCCCATTAATAAGCTCTCAAAGTAGTTTTTAATGCACTAATAATTAGTGCAAATTCCTCAATGTGGTCCTCTTTTTAATAATTAGATAATAGGAAGAATGTATCTAACTCCTATTAATGTGCAGGTAATGAATCTTAATAGAAACTATCTTATACACTTTCTTTGAGGACTTAAAATGCAACCTTCTATTTTACAACTTCCAAATTCTAATAAGGTGCTCAATGAAGTTAAGTAGTAATTTGAATAAGTGTTCAAGTAATGAACCCTTTTTGCACCTAAGTTGCTTACCTTTAATGATGAATATCTTGAAGATTTGATTCACCAAATATCTTGTCTAAAATGGTGGTTTCCTACAGTTGTGAATGCTTCTAGTCTTATGCTCTGTAGTAGATGATTTTCAACTTCTTTAGGATCTAGCTTGGAACTTCTAAAGTCTTTTAGCTAGTAATATTATCTTTGATCACTGCCCTCTAACAATTAATCTATTAATTGAAATATTGTCCTTCAGGAACTCTTTTAGTATTTTTTTGTGCATATAGAAAATCTCTATCTATGCCTTCTTTAGATATGAAGGGCAATCTCTAAATCTTCTCAAATTTGGAAGGTATCTTCTCTCCGATTTCTTCAACCTCCTTGTCGAGTTTTGAATTCAAACAAGATTTTCTTCTCAAGAATATGAATGTCTTAAGGTCTTCAATATTCTTCTTTGATATTTGGCACTCCTTGTCACATTATTCTTCTTTTGGGATTGTTTTTGGATGGTGATAATTGTCCCAATATTTTACTATCTTCTATACTAAATTTCTCTAATGAATTCTCCTAGGAACTTCTTTGATGACTTTTCCAATTTTTGGAATGAGGCTCTTCAAGCCTTCTCCTTGAGACCTCTCCAAGGTCTTCAACCTTACAACTCTTTTGCTCTTCTTTATAAGACCTTTTCTTCAACCTTCAGCTCTGAAAGTGTTGGAAATGAGATCTCTCTAGTGGATCTTTGAAGTCTACTTCTTCTGAAATCAGTTAGAGGACCTTACTAGTCCTTCTTCAATCTTCCAAGAATGGAAGTTCTTTCAATGAGAACTTTGATGGGTCTCTCTAGCTTCTTCTAGAGGAAGTATTCAATCATCAAAGGAGATAACCAATATCCTATATTTCATAGAATCTTCTCTAGAGTCTTCTTCAAGTTCAAGGCTTCTATGGCCTTTTCTTCAGCAATAAAGATTTTATGGCATTTTCAGTAATAAGGCTTCTGTGGCCTTTTTCAGCAATATGTAGGTCTACAATAGGGCTTCCTTTATTTTTCTTTTTTTGTAATAAGATGTTAGTAAGATGATTCTAAATATTGCCAATAATGAATCTTCACTAGTTGATTCGTCAACCTAATGGAACAGAATGTTGAGTCCTAGTATTCACGAGTTTTCCTACAACTCTGTGGAAAAACTCTAGCCAAATACAATCTCAAAAATTTTGGAATTGATATTAGCTTCTCCTCTCAATATTTCTTGTGAATTTCCTATTTCTAGTAACCTACTATGGCTCTTCCTATACAACAAACCTTTGCAGTTGTATTTGCATGCAGTAGCACACAATGGCTGACCCAGTTTGTAAAAATGTAGCAAGGTTCAGACCTACAATAGCAATGGTGCTTTCTTATGGCTCTACCTATTCCTATTGATCTATCATGGCTCTGATAACACTAATAGCTTTTGATGCTATGAGCCAAGGGAAAATGCAATCACAAGATTTAGAATATGCATAAATGTAAGATGTTGAAATATATTATATATAGTTAGTGACAAAAATGGTACGATGTTATATGGAGGAAATGAACACTCCAGAATAGATGATAAGAGCTACATTGTATCCATCACCAATATATATGGTGATCCTATAGAGTATCTCTACTACTACCTACAGTTCTCTATGTCTATATCTATATCGATATCTATATCTATATCTATAAACACTCACAATGAGACCCTTTATATAGAAAGATAGACTCTATGTCTATATCTATATCTATATCTATATTTATATCTATAAAAACTCAAAATGAGACCCTTTATATAGAAATATAGATTTCTTAGCCAACGCTCTTCCCAACATGCACATAGACACTTGTGTATTTATTACAATACTTGAATTAACTTGCTAACTACCCTCTAAGGTAATATCCTACTCTAGTTATGTACAAAAAATGGAATATTTATATAACCCAAATGATGTAATATACTCTAATACTATGCAAAGAAAATTGTTTGGCTAGATGGCGCAACACACCGCGGACAACAAAAATCTTGTAACTTTCACTTCTTGCAAACACAAAATTCCTAGATCTAGAAAATTTTGACGGACTTTGTGAACTAAAAATTTGTGTTTGGAGTCTATTAGAACCTAAATATTCTATGAAAGGAGGTTCATTGGGGGAAAGAGTCTAAAAACATATCCTCATCGTCAAGGTATTCTAACACACTATAATTATTGGAATATTTTGGGACATAGTTGCCCAACTGAATGTTGGACATATGTTATTTTTTTGACAGAAAATCTTCCCCCATGCTCCCTCATCTTAGGTTATGGGATAATCATGCACTTAAAATGGAGGAATTTGTGGTGGATCTAGCCTAAGGTGTAGACTAAGAAGCAACTAGGGTCATTGCCCTTGAAGTGTAAACCTGTCAGGGTTATGAAACCTCTTTGCTATTGCTTTCTACTAGTGGGGGACCAACCTTATATTTTTTCTTTGCCTTCTCCACAAGTTATGATGTATGTGCCTAAACCAACTTTATTTATGAGCCCTTAGAGGCCATGGATAATGTATTTTTATTACCACCCACTATCATCCAACCATCCTATTTAGGTTGATTAATAGGTACACTGATCATGTTAGGGCTCTTCTTGTCCCTGTTATGGGGTATAACGACATAATATTTGACCTTGTACTAAAATTACTGGAACCAAAAATATGTGTTGGGTAGGTTGATGTATAAGACCCATTATGAAATCATGGATTCACCAACCTATATCTCAAAAGCATTCTTTAGGTCTTGAGATATATCAACTTTAATGTATACATGCTTTTGTGGGTATGCATGGAAAAACTTGTCTTCCTCAACAAGAATGACCTTGCCCAAAGGAGCCAATATGAAGTTTAGGAAGGGATAAAGGGGAAGGGGGAGATCGAGGAATTCAACCCATACATGGACTTTGGTAGTCATTTCTTCAAAAACCAAAAATTCATGAGCCTATGGTGGAAATGAGCAATGAGATTCGCATGTACCATGGGCCTTGCTCATAAATCACCTTAGCATGGCCAAATTATATGAAGCAAGAAATAAATAATCCCTTAATAAGTTTTTGAATCATTTCTAACTTGGCTCCATGGGGATTCCAATATACATTCATCTAGTCCCTAAGGGAAGATTCATTGGGGATACGACCCACAAAATACCCAACCAAGGTGAATGACTCTAACCATTTGCATGCATTGTTGAAATTAGGTAAAGGAAGAACAACATCAGGGGAGTAAGGTTACCTCGTGGACCACCTTAAAAACAAACTTCTTTGGAAATTTGAGTTGATCCATCATTGCATGCACTCTTTTCCACAGTGCCAGTGTTATTCGATGGTCTATCAAGGTTGGGGACCATATTTAAACCCCCAAAGATCACTCAAAACCTACCCAAACCAATAAGATTGCACTTACAAAAATTGAGAGCTTCCTTTGTATCGTCAGAGCTCCTAGTGAAAATCCCTTCATCATCAATTTAAAAATTCTATTAATTTTATTATTTAATTAGTTATATAATATTAAAATGAGCCTTGGCCATAATATATCGTGGTCATTACTAAAATCCAGGCTATCAAGGTACCCATGAGAATTGAACCTTGGCAATTTTTTGTAATTCAAAAATTCTCAATCTTTATATTTCAACCCAATATGCACTCCAAATCTATACATATTAATTTATTCATTTTTTATTTTAATGATTCATATTTTGTGGCATTACAACAATTTGAATTGTCATAGCACCCATAATAATTGAACCAAGTGATTAGCTCTTTTTGAGCCAATATTCTCATGAATCATGTTCACTCAAAATCTATATATCTTAATTTATTATTATTTTTTAATCTAATGAACTATATTATCATAGTATTACAACAAAATGAATTATAATAGCACCCACGAGAATAGAACCTTGATGAGCTCTTTTTGAACAATATGTTCTCACGAATCATGAGTGCTTCAAATCTACCCATCTTGATTCATTGGTATTATTTAAGCCAAGCATTCACACTGATTATATGTACTCCAAATCTATTTATTTTATTTTTTTATTTATCTTTTTAAGTTTCAAATATTGTTTGCCAAAAAGTTTTTTGTAATTTTATTTGCTTGGTATTACTTAAAGATTCATATGTAAAATTTTAGATATCCACTTAATCTAAGCATTATGATTGACCTAAATTTTATAACTTGGGATCTTGAAGGTGAAGCTCAACTATTAAAAGGGCTAAGAGTTATTAGTGAATACCAAAATTGAAGGGCTCCTCTTATTTTTTGAAAGATAGTTTTAAATAACTCTATAGAATAATGAAGGGTTGAGAAGGATTTTACCCTTTCATAATAAATCAAGATAATTTTGCATATGCATTTTTAGATAAAAATATAGTTTTTCATCTATTTTGTTATCATATCATTATTTTAATGAGCTAGAAAATCTATTTTTGAAAAATATCTCATCTTTAAGGAGTCATATCTTTGCATAGAGTCGTCTGATTCAAAATATTCTTGCATCATTTTATGTGGAATTTGAAGAGATGTGAAATGAATGGTCATACGAAAGAATCCAAGTAGTATTGAAGGAGTTACGACCATGATAGCCATCCAAAACAAAGATAACATTAGGGCAAAATTTTCTAGAAAACCCTCTCATCTTTCAAGATCCATATCTTTGCGAAGGGTTGTCTAGTTCAGATGATTCCTAGACCAATTTGTGTGGAATTCTAAGATATTTAAAATTAGTGGTCATATGAAGGAATATAAGTAGTATTTAGGGAGATAAAACCCTATGAAGTCATCCATCCAAAACAAAGACTTCAAGTCATGATAAATGAAATTGCAAATGTCTATCAACCAAGGTTCATATGATGGGAGGATCAATGGAGGGCTAGGGTATCAATGATGTGGGATATTCTACCTAGGTATAGAAATTTTTAGTGAAGTTTCATTTATCCCTTCATTATATTAGAATTTTTGCATGCAGATTGTTATAGGTTTAAATGAAGAAAATATAATTATTATAGGATAGACTGGTAAATTTTAGTATATGTCGAGTTATAGTGTCATTCCCATGGATTGATTTATAGCTAAATATTTACAATTATACCTAGTAGTATAGGTTAGGGAGGATGTCATAGAGCAACAATCCTTGTTGCTCAAAGTTAAGATAATCATTATTAAATTTAATGGGTCTTGGCAAAATACTACAACTCTAAGAAAATTGATTTATAGGAAATGGAAGTCTTTAGGAATGAGTCTATTCTTTTTTCCAAAGGTATTTTCCTATCCATTTTCTATTCTAGGAAATAAAGAGATAGAATCCTAAAATGGAGTCCCTAGTTTATGGGAAGATCAATAATCTTCCTAACCTACTGGTATGAAGGCTTTGCTCTCAAAAAATCTATCCCTAGTACTAGCCTAGGTCGAGATGTATGGGTTACCCATTAAATTTTAGGAAATGGATACCATAAAACAAATAGGAAACACTCTAGGAGAATTCCTTGAGATTTTAGAAACTACAAAAGATAAAGTCTTGGTTGTTTAAGCTTAGATATTGGTCATGATTGATATTAGTAAACCTTTACCAGAATCAATCATTCTTAAGTATCGGGGTAGGTTGTGGACCCAAACCATGGATTATGAAAATATTTTTAAATGTAGAATATTTCATTAGGTGAGGAATATTGAGATATCATTCCCTAAGAAGAGTCTAGTATAAACATAGGTAGAAAAAAATGAGAGAAAATTACAAATAGATATGGATAAGGATGGTTTTCAACTTCCAAAAAATAGGTCCAAACTTATGAAAGTAAATAAATAGTGGAGACTAGTAAGAATATTGGAAGAATTACCAAATATTTTAAGGCTTTACCCTATGATGAAAAATCATATCATAGCTTAGAGAATATGGTACAACAATATCGTATTATTAACAAGGAACCATCTACTCAATATGATCCCAATTTAGGTATGAACATTCCTGCTAAACCTAAGCAATGTGCCTCATCAGATTTTGAATAATATCTTGAAACACCATCCACCATTAAGGAGAAGTAAGGTGTTAGAGAAAACATAGTATTATATGTTAATACCTCTACCAATAACAAGTAAATACCTAAAAATGAGTAGGATAAGTCAAAAACTTCCTTAGCAAAGCCAAGAGAGGATAAATCTAATGAAAAGGAAAGTTATGAAAGAATATTAAGGAATATAATAATAAGACCTACTCTTGATATTGAAAAGGCAAAAAGACAAAAAACCTTCAAATTATCAAGTGAGAGCTAGGAAATTAAGAGAAAACATAGAGAAAGGAACACAAACTAAGTTGGTTGAACTTATCTTTACCAAACAACAAAATGATATTGATAATTCACAAGAGGGACCAATAGCCCCTAATGAGACATGATTACCATTTCATGGAATATATGGGGTGCTAATGCCCCTTCAGATCAGAGGTGTATTAAGGACCTCCATTTAAGTAAGAAGCCTGATATTATTTCTATCTAGAAGACTAAAATGACAAAGGAATGAGTTTCCAAAACCATTGAAGAAGTATGGGCAAGATGTGAATTGGATTCAATGGATTTAGAAGTATCTACAAGGGGAATTCTAACATGTTGGAATCCAATTAGAACATCCTATGAAACCATTCATAAAACTAGGCATTGGATAGCCTCATTAGTCACATGCTACTTTTTAGATATTTGTTTCATCCTTATTAATGTCTATGGAGCTATAACTCAATTAAGTATATCAAAAGCATGGAGTGGGATTGAAGCCTTTATGAGAAGTAAAGACCAAGACACCTAATTCATGATCATAGGATATTTTAATGCCATAACCAAGTTGGATGAAATTTTTAGGGAAATTACAAAATTAACCTAAAGTATGAGAGATTTCTAAACTTTTATTCAAAATAATAATCTATGGAAAGTTGATTTTGAAGAGGACAACTATACATGGACCAACAACAAGATAGACATGAACTTGATAATAGAAAAATTAAACAAATGCATACTCTCAGATCATTGGCTAGATGAAGGGACTTGTGCTAAAATTAATACCTTGATAAGGATTGGTTCATATCAATAGCCAATAAGAGTTAAAATTGTGGTAAGTGAATGCAAAATATAACATATTTTAAATATAAGTCGATGTGGGAAGACCATCCTCAACTTGTTGATATGATAGAACAAACATGTAATTCTTTATGAAATGGTGGGTTGTATACACTTCCAAAACAAATTAAATCAATGACATCTAGATTAAAATAATGGAACATGAACACTTCAAGAAAAAAATTTCAGAAGAAGTAAAAGAGAAACTTTAAAAATTCTAAAATGGTAAGAAAAATAATCCAAACTCAAAGGAATGGGATTTTCTTAGTGAATATCATAATATTTTGAGTAAGGAAGAGAAATTTTGGAGATTAAAATTGAGACAAACTTGGTTAAAAGGAGATAAATTCATAAAAAAATTCATAGGATGGCAATAGTACAAAGATCAACATCCAGAATTAGTAAAATTAATTCAGTAAAAGGGGTTTATATTGGAGACTAGAGAAAAATAAAAAAGGAGGTAAGGCTCTTTTACCAAAATATTCTAGGATCGGAGGAGATTGAATTTCTTAATTATAAACTATTGCAAGTAGCTTTAGTCATTCTTGGAAACAAATGGAACCTATTACTCTAGAATAAGTTCATTTAGCTCTTTTTTATTTTGATAAGGATAAATCCCTAGGTTTGGATGGGCTCTCTACATTTTCTATCAACGTAATAGGGATATATTGAAGGATTATGTATTGATGGTAATGGAACAATATAGGGTAAAATAGTACATACCTTATCAAATAAATACAACATATCTTACCCTAATTCCATAAAATAAGGACGCATAATTGTTTGCTTCATTTAGACCCATAAGCCTATGTAATATGGCATATGAGATAATATCCAAAGTGATGGAAAATTGGTTAAGACCACTGTTAGACAAAATTAATTCAGAAGAGCGATAATTTGTGAAAGGGAGATAGATTTTGGATTGGATCATAGTATATCATGAAGTAATGCATTCAACAACTTCTAGAAAAGAGAGAGAAATGATATTAAAACTTGATATAAATAAATCCTATGATAGGATTAAATGGGATTTTATTTTTACAGTATTAGAAAATTTTGGATTTGGGAAGAAATAGGTCATATGGATTAAAGCTTATGTCTATAAAATATCATATTTAGTGCTAGTCAATGGGCTAGTAAAAAAATCATTTAAATCCAAGAGGGGTCTTAGACAAGGATATCCTCTATCATTATATATATTCATTATTATGGCTGAGGTATTAGGAAGGAACTTGAAGAAGGCATACAAATATTGGCTAATAAATGAACTTAATTCTAGTTATAACATCGACAACATCACCCATCAATAGTTTGTAGATGATACAACCCTTTTTAGGAGGGCAAGGAAAAAATGAGGTCAAAAATTTGAATAACTTATTAAAGGAATATGAAAGAGCTTTAAGGCAAAAATTTAACAAGACAAAATCCAAAATTTACTTCCTAAACACTCCAACTAGATTCAAAGCGGGGATATGCAGGTTACTTCAAATGGAGGAGGAAACTTTACCAACAATGATGCCCTTATTTGAGGGAAGAATGATGATAGAATTATGGAATCCAATTATAAGTAAAGTTCATTTTAAACTACCAGTATGAAAAGGTATATGGTTATCATTAGCAAGAAGAGTGCAACTAATTAAATTGGTCTTACAAGCTATTCCAACATATTATATGTCCTTGTATATTATACCAAAATTGTTGGAGTTTATTATATTATTTGGTATCTTGCAAGTACATTGCAAGAACATTGTAATATATTTCGTAAATACTTTATAAATATGTTGTGTGAAGGAATATTGTAAATATGTCATTAGGTGTTTTGTCGTTACTATTTTAAAAAATATTATATTAAGGTATTCAAATAGAAGAGTTACATCATTGGTCTAGGATTTAATAGATGATGTAGTGTTACATTCTATATCAACTAATCTGCTATAGTAACCCATGTGTAACAAAAATAGCCTAATACAATGAATTACAAAACTAAATACATCTAATATCACTACCATCAAGAGATATGATAGAAAAAAAATCTTACCTAATTTGCATTGCCTACCATCTAGGGGGATTATTGCAAAAAGTGAGGTTACCTTTGTTTAGGGCCCAATTGGCCATTGCATCTACAACTCTATTTTGTTCTCTAGGGATGTGATTATATTCCATTGATATAAAGCTTGACTATACTATTTGAGTATTATCTACAATTCTCCTTAGTCTCTAGTCAAGCTTCCTATTCCCCCTTAAATTCTATAGATGGTTGATCATGACTTGTGAGTTGGATTCTATTTAGACCTTATTACAACCTACATTTACT
Source organism: Wollemia nobilis (assembly GCA_028583015.1). Taxonomy (NCBI): domain Eukaryota; kingdom Viridiplantae; phylum Streptophyta; class Pinopsida; order Araucariales; family Araucariaceae; genus Wollemia; species Wollemia nobilis. Next base: position 3,286,272 of record JAQPPZ010000927.1, read on the forward strand.
ACCTCTTGGAGCCCTTGAAGGATGCCACAACCCTTCACTAGGTTGTTGGAAAGTATGCCAAGATTCTTTATAAAGGTGAATATAGAGGTCCCATTTGACCATATTTCTATCCCTATTGTAGTAGCTCTTCTTGGATTCCTCCATGATGCTCCATCTGTGTTAAATTTTTCCCAATCCTCTAGGTGAGGCTGCCAATTTTCCTTTCTGGCTATTTTCAAGTGCCTTATGGTCACCAATTGTTGCTTACCAACCTTAGGAACAATTTATAGTCTACTCATTATATGTTCTAATTGTTGGTGAGGTTGGGTTGTCTCTACTATGTTGGTTGTAGTAATTTATAAACATAGTGGATGTCCATAAACTCTTGTTTAAAGATGCGGTTATTCCTTTCTTCCCATATATTCCAAATTAGTAGTAGTTCCTACCCATACTATATGCCTAACATACTTGTCTACCCATTATGTGTAGTCCATTCCCTCCATATATTCACTAGGGTGGTAAAGCTAGACCAATTAATACCAAGCAAGGTAGCCATCATCTTCCACAAATTTGAGGCTACAAGACACTCAATAAATAAGTGGTAAAGCATTTCGATGTTCTTACCATACATCTCATACCTAAAAGGACCATGGTAGCCTCTTTTCATAAGTTGTTCCCTTGTTTGGACCTTTTTATGTAGTAAAATCCAACTAAATAATCTTACCTTAGGCCATAACTTTTATGCCTATATTTTTTTGAATAATTATCGAAGTCGATTAGGAGTTCTTCAGCATAGAGTTGCATATCCATGTGCTACTGTATACTCCCCTTGACTCATGTTTCCCCATCCATGGGAATCCTCCACTTGAGACCATGAAAGTGATCTCATTTTTAGAGTTTGTTGGATTTCATTCTTCTGCCTCTCTAGGATTTAAAATGGTTGTTCAACTATGGGGATTTAAAATGGTTGTTCATCTATGGGGATCTAGTCTCTCCCAACTTCTAAATTACACCTCACACAAAGTGACACAATAGGGTCAATCCTAAGAGCACGGGTCGACTCAATCAAGGGACTCTAATATTTTGACAAATACTGGCTCCTTTATAAGATTGGGATATTTGATGCACTTTCTATTCTAACATATTGGGGAAAGGGTAAGAAAGATAAAGCAAAAATAACTAAAAAGTAAAAACCTAAGCTAAAAAGGGTGGTGATGTTCCAAAGATCAAATAATATCTCCCTGCATAATAGGTCTGAATGCAATGTATCAGCATGAACATTACCCTCTCTTTAACACAAATGAGCATAGAAAAATAAATATGCAAACACACACACATAAGAGAAGCAGTTTCAAGCATGAGATCCATAGATGGGCTTCAAAGTAGATGTATGGCCTACAAGATACACACACACACACACACACATATATATATATATATATATATGAAATCATAATGTATTACAAAATATTATGCCTAGAGCAGGGGTTTGATTACCCACAAGGCCGCTCAAAATTTTACAAACTACTATACAAGGAGAAATGAAAGAAAAGCTTTACAAACTTGTTGATACTTCATAATGCCAAACTAAGTACTATATATATATATATATATTATAGTTGAGGGGATTTTCCCTCCATCATTTGTAGGAAATTCTAACAATATCAAGTACCTATTTTGGGGATTCTAAAAATTAATTGATAGCTTTATTTTTCATTAGTGTTGTTAGATGTAGTACTGCAACCACCATAACTACTTTTATATCTTCTCAAACTACTCAACTAAATTGACATTGATAGGTGGTCCATATTTTTTCAATAAGATCATGTTAATTCATCTCACCTATCATTCCTATGATCTTAAGCACCATTGCTCTCCCTTGTACAACTTAATTTATCTCATACTTGTTAGTGATGGCTTTAAGTCTTTTGATGTGTTTTTAATCTCTTTAGATCCCAATGTGCTTCTGCCTACTTACTGTAGCTGCCTATTGATAGTATCTATAGGGATCTTCAAAAACCTTTTCTATTAAGAGTAATTCAAGGAATTTTCAATTTTCATCTAGCTCTAAGCATCCCACTTGTTGGAACTTTTCTTCTTTCCACTTTGTAGGTATTCTCAAAATTTTCTATCATTAAACTTCATCTTAACTGTAATGCATGTGCTTAGAACTTCCACAAAATTGTGATCACCTCTAATAAAAAATTTTGTACTTCTCATGGGTTTACCTAAGTTTATTTGGTGTAGTAAAATTCTAGTGGTGGAAATTCACTACAACATTGGCGGCTCACAAGGGCCTTCTAGCTTGTTTGAAGGAGAACTTAGATCCTCAGGTGTAAAGTTAAAATTTGATAAATCCTACAAAAGAAAACACAAAAAGAAGACAACATAACAAAAAAATCGCAAGACCAACATCTTTCCCAAAGCTTGTTTAAGTTTGATGATTTCTCCTCTAATGGGTGTCAAATCTACTCTATCTACTCAAACTGCTCCTATGTTTGAGAGCCCCAAATAGGCTTACTAGTAATTTTAATATGAATCCCATTTATAGGTATAGGGAGAATGTCCCCTTCCATGGTCTCTAGCTCAAATGAATTTTCATATTTACAATTGGCTATGATATATGGCCCACTCCAAAATATATCAAATTTGGTATGATTTCTAGGTTTACTTTTATGTTCATCCCATTTAAGAACCATGTTGCCAATTTCAAAATTTTTTGGAGTAACCCTTTTATAAAACTATATTTTGACTACCTCTTAATGCCTTAACAAATACTATCTAGTTTTCCTTCTTTTTTCTTCAAGTTTAAATAGCTCTCCCATTCTAATTGTCATAGGATCATTTTCCTATAGTTCAAGTTGGTGTAATAGTTGAAGTGTTGGTAATTCTATGGAAATGGGTAACTTAGCTTCTTTTCCATATACCAGATTGTATGGGGAACAATTTAATGCCTTATTTGTGGTGATACGATCTGCCCAAAGAGCTATATTGAGATGAATGTCATTGTCATTGATTTTTTATGCTACTCCTTTTAGGATTCTCAACAAGTTTTATTTGTAGATTCAACTAAATCATTACCTTGAAGATAATAATTTCAAGATGCCTTTAAATAGATACCATTTTAGAATGTAAATTAAGTAAATTTTGAACCTATGAATGCTTTTGCATTGTCTATAATTATCATGTTAGGAATACCAAATCTAGTTATGATGTCTTCTAAAAGTTCTATGATCACATTTTTAGTGGTTTCTTTCAAAGGAACTACTTCAACCCATCTAGTGAAGTAGTATGTAGTTGTAAGGATTCATTTGTGCCCTTCACTGAATGGTGGGTTAATAATTCCTATAAAATTCAGTCACCATAGAGTAAAAGGTTTATCTACAGATATGGGTCCTAAGGGTATGGTAGCATTTCTTTTTCTTCCAGTAAAGAATTTACATTTATCACAATTCCTAACCCATTGGTGAGCTTCTACAAACATGCTAGGCCAATAATATCTTACCTTCATGATCTTATTAGTAGTTGTATGGGCTGAGAAATTTTTATTCGTAAATATTTGATGAAAATCTTGCAACATGGATTATGATTGTTTCTTCTTGACACATCAAAGCAGTACTCCATAAAATTTTCCTTGGAATAGGAATCCATATATTATTGTAAAATGAACATACTATAGTTGAAAAGCTCTTCTTTGGGTCCTATTCAAATTTGGGGGATATCTAGCTATTTGCATATATTCTATCCTTTGTTCTATCCAATATGAATTTTCCTCCTCTTTTGTTCATAATAAATTTGTTTTATTATACTTCCTTGTTGCCATGTTCTGAATCAACTTCTTCGCTGATTACATCTCTAGCTAACTACTAACAAAGTGATCTTCCTTTGACCAACTTTGTAGGCTTGATCTCCACGTCATATTCCAAGATCTTAGTGATCCATCGAGCCCTTTTTCACTTATTTCTCCATCCATTATATATTCTCTAATGCTAGAGTGTATGACATAAGCAATGATCTTATTATTTGAAACCAAGTGTTTATAATTTTTTAATCCTCTAACCAAAGCATATACCTATTTCTCAACATAATTATATTTCTTCTCATATCCTTTCAAAGTCTAGCTAAAAAATGTTACTAAGCATTCCTACTAGTTTTCATCCTTCATGTTATTAAAGTTAATATACTAAGCTTCCTTCCATATGCATAGAAGATAAAATCCTTCTTGACCAATAATGGAGTGTCTACAATGGCATTTTTTATCCTTTCAATATATTTTTCCCCTTCTTTCATCCATATAAATGGTTGATCTAACTATAGCCACAAAATTTGGGGTAATATTTTGAAGTTGATTTGGCCAAAAAATGATTGTAGCCCCTTTTTATGCCTAGGTAATGAGAGGTTTGCAATGGCTTCAATCGTGTCTGAGTCTAAGGTGATACCATATTTTGATACAACATGACCTATCAATTTTTCTTGTGGTATATAGAAAACATATTTCTCTGGGTTAAGGGATACCCCAAATTCTTGGCATCACTAGAAGATCATTTCCAACTGTTTCAAGTTGTCTTTTTTTTTTTAAATACTATGAGATCATCTAGATAGATCTGTATCGCTCCAAATTTTTCACACCCTTACCTTCAGGCTATAGGATCCGTGCCCCGAAGGGGGATGTGAAAAGGATGGCGCGGTACCTCGGACTGAGAGGCCTTGCGAAGGTCCCGCCTCTCAAGGGAGGTGTATATTGGTGATTTTTCGACGGATGGTGGGTTCACCAGGAAACATTTAATGGCGCTTCCATGCCTAGGTTGGGAATGTGTTTTATGTGTTCGTTTTAGCCTTAAGCATTCAAATCCTAGGTTTGGCCAAAATGCGTCTAAGCTATTCTATATGAAGATGCAGATTAAATGAATACAGAAAAGCAGAATAGGACAAAAAAATAGAGAAATTAAAGAATATTAAAAGAAAATACCTGATCCGGATGTCTGATGAAGATTCTGATTCTTGAAGCAGTCAGATCGTCCTGAATTTGACAAGATCGTCTGAGATCAGACAAGATCGTCTGAGATCTGATGAATTCATCAGACGAATTCATCAGAGACCTGCAAACAGAGAAATAGGTGCAAAACATAGAAAATACAACTATTCTAACAGAGGGAAACAATGTAAAATGACAGCAATAATATCAAACTGAAACTTAAAAATAGAAACATGAATGAATTATGCTAATTTAATCACAATTATGGCTTAATTATGCATTTAATCTAGATGGGTGAACTCCAAAATGCATAATAGCATAAAATACTGAATAAACTAGCTAATTGCAGAATAAAACAATAGAGAAAAGATGGAGAAATGCAAACTTTAGGCACTGATTGCCTCAATGTTGACTGCAATCGAAATCGTCTCGCATTGGTACGAAATCGTCTCTGATTCGACAGGATCGCCTCCGATCTGAACAGGATCGTCGACGACGATGTAAGCTTGCTCCGGCTGAAAAACACTAAGGTACCTGCAACAAAATTGGTATAGAACTAATGCAAATATGAATTTGAGATGTCTTAATGCGTATGAAGTCGAGTTACATAGAATTATCAGCCAGGGGGTGCTAAGGGGAGGGCTTAGGATTAAATAGGCTTAGGAGGGAGGTTAGGAGGTTGGAGATCATCCCTATTTGGGAGATCTCCAATGGGGGAGGGTCCCTAACGACGCAGACACGCTTCTGCCCGGATTAGAGACCCGTTGGAACAGAAGCTAATTGTGCAAAATCAGTTTAGGGACAAGATCGTCTGGACGTCCTAGCCCAGACGAAATCGTCAGATCTAGGGCGATATCGTCTGATCGGCGACGATATCGTCAAACGGTCAAAACAACCTCTAAAAATGGCGCAGAAAAGGGGGAAACGGATTAACCGACGGTTAACGAGCGGTTTGGGAGGTTAAAATTTGAATTTAAATTATTTACTAGAGTGAATGTAATTATTAAGGTTTCACTGCGCCAATTTTAGGGTGCTACATTTTGCCCCTCTTTAGCGAATTTTTTGAAGAAAATGCGTTAAAGATGAGTTCTTCTCGATCTACGAGAAAGCAAAAATTATTCCCATTTTTAGGCGACGATTCTTGGTCGAATCGTACGACAGCTTACTATGGTGCCCCTCCGTGTTTTTACCCAAATCGAACGTTTGAGGTAAAAACGCAGAAAAGCAAAATTATTTTTGAATAAAATTAAGAAAAATAGGGTAAAACCCTAATTCATTTTTACTGTTCATTTTTCGGTTTTAGAGCTCTGAAGCAAAAATGGTGGAGACGACGCACGATCGACGGAGGTCCGACGCGGGCTACGGTAAGGATCTAAATTTAGTTTAGAATGTTTTAATTTGAATTTACATGCTTTTTAGGTGAATTTTAAATGAATTTTGAGCATCGCGCATTTTTGGGCCGTCGACGTCGTGGATGAAATCGTCCCGATTTCGACGAAATCGTCTCAAGTTCGCCAATTTCGTCTAAGGGCGAAATCGGCGAAAGGGGGACGATTTCATCAAATTAGGGACGATTTCGGCTTGCAAAATCGGAGACGATTCTGCTCAAATTGGGACGATATCGTCCAATAGTGGACGATATCATCATTTGATAAAATTGAACTTATTTTAACTTGCATTATTAATCACTTGAATTGTTATTAATGATTGTTTGTTGTTTTGTTGTTTATGTTGCAGAGAGGATTGCTAAAGAGCAAGGAATGGAAATATGGAGGTTTGAGAGATGACTTGGCCGCTCTAACACAGGCAGAGCGGGATCACTGGCACAGGTCGGCTTACAGCATGTGGCAGAAATGCCACAAGTGTCTACGTACATGGGGCTACTGAGCCCTAGCAGAGAGGTGGTATCCGGGTTCTTCCTATTTTTGGCTACCGATAGGGGAGATGACTCCCACTCTAGAGGATGTATGGAGGATTCTGAGAATCCCCATACAAGGACGGTTGATCACTCCTACGGCCAATCAGGGCCATGCTATGGGGCGGTTGTGTGGTGACCCGAGCTTCGCCCTGGAGAAGGGCGGAGTTAACATCGAGGCGCTACGTCAGATGCCTGGGGCATCTAGACTCACACAGGTTTTAGCCGGAGTGGTTGGTGGACTTCTGCTGTGCCACCAGAGCGGGTGAGGGTACCATGGATGCTAGCAGATGTGATCTACGATATGCGAGACCATGGTTACAGATTTTCTTGGGGCAGCTTTGTTCTATGCCGGTTGTACAGGATCCTGCATGGGGTCATGTACAAGGGCGGCCGATGTCTAGTTATGACATCGCTCCTACAAGTTTGGTGCTGGGAGCACATTGCAGTGCGAAGGCCGATAGGGCTTCCTCTGATAGGGATTGATGGGGAGAGGCCCCGAGTTTTCTACTGGTGGCTCCGGAGAGGGTCACAACGACGGATCGACCTACCGATGTCCCGGAGACTACTGGATGACCTTGTCCCAGACTAGATCACCTGGAGGCCATGGCGAGAGCACCCAGGGTGGGCCGAGGATGGACAGGAGTTAGCTCGCGTTAGGCGAGTTTGTTGGCATGGATGGAGAGGGGAGAGGTGGAGCTCCATCGCTACGACCGAGTTTTGTGATAGTTCGGTCTACAGTAGGGGATCCCATCTCTCAAGGATTACGAGTTTTCTTGGACTATCTAAGATAACACCACAGTGAGCGAGGCTCCAGACATGCAGCGCTTCTAGAGTCAGGACTCGGACGATGCCCCCATTCAGCCAATGGATGGGGACGACGCAGGGGTAGCCGATGGCTACGATGCCTGGTACGTAGGCATCCGCCCTCCTCGGATGACGAGGGCTCAGGGTCCGATACACGTAGTTGTGCGTCGAATAGGGAGGCGGCGCCAGACAGCTATGGAGGCGGCCCAGGGTCACGATGAGAGAGAGCCGAGGAGGCCACAGGCATAGGAGAGGCCACGACAGAGGGAGAGGAGGGAGGAGAGACCCCCTTCTCCAAGAGAGAGAGGCCACCATCGCCCGATAAGGGCAAGGGTGTCGACACAGGGAGAGTAGCGAGATAGCGACTCTTCGAGCAGAGATGATCCATCTCCAAGCATAGGTGCAGACCTTACACGGAGGAGGCCGCACGACATCGAGCTGAGGTTACACAGCTCGAGACGAGATTGCATGCCTCAGAGCACGGGGCAGAGGGGCGAGCACTAGGGAGCTAACACGGGCTATTGCCCAAATCACTTTCTATCAGACATTGTACTATCAGCTGGTGCCAGAGGAGGATAGACTACCACTGCCAGCTAACATCGTAGATCCGATCAGATCGGGTCATCGAGGACTTCATCTCGATCGACGACTAGGACTCGCAGTACCACACATACTACGATGGGGCCACCTCGTCCACCTCAGGGCGGGGGAGGAGATGAGGCTGAGAGCTCGAGGGGTTCTCGAGGCTAGACTATTGCACTACATTGTACAGATTGAGACATAATTTTTATTATTTTTGATAGAGGATTGAGTATGCCGAGGTACAGATTGTGGCATACCAATCTAGTTTTGATGATGTATATATACTGTTGATATATATATGAGATGAGATATTTTTTTGATCATATGACTTGTGTTATGTATTTTTATGATGCTTTTATGTTTTGATTGATTGATTTGATGATTCATGTAATTATGTCATTGGAAATATTATAATTTTGATGTCATGCTTGTAAAATTTAAATGAAATAATCTGATGTAACAAATTGGTTGTTTGTGATGTAATGTGATAAAAGATAAAAAGAGACTTCTAACAATAATTTCAAAGGACATTGTCGCTATTATAGACCATTTCATGGAGTCGCCGCTCACTCGGTCGTCAAGCTAATCCCAAGATAGAAATATTGTTAAAAGTAAAAGAGTGCTTAAGAGACTGTCTTAAGACTTTGGTGCAATGGTGCAAATGATGATGATGATGGTTTGTTTTTCAGATTTCCATGAAAATAGTATGCATGAAATAATGTTAAAATGATTTTTGCTAGGCATAAATTCCTAAGTGTGATAAATTTTTGGATAATTCCCTAGGAATTATACCATCATTGCAAAATTGAAGGTTGACATAATGACATGAAATAATGAAAATGTGTATGTTTGTTTTAAAGCATAATTGTATAATATAATGATTTAAGTCATATGGTTTTCATGATTTTTAAATAAATGGGGAATAAAAATTGTTACAATGGTTTGCGCTAGGCATAGAATATGTAGGTATAGACTTATACCATCATCGCAAAATCAAAGAAAAAATAGATTGTTTTATTGCATGGTTGATTTTTAATAAACAGAAAATATGAAGATGAGGACTTGCGCTAGGCATAAAATTCCAATTTTGGTTTTGGAACTATACCATCGTCGCGAAAGTCGATAATATATATATATATATGTTTTGATTGGATGGTTTTGAAAGAAATTTTGATTTTTCTATTATATAGTTGTCTTTATGCTAAACAACTGTACTTGAAAGAAGAAAATGAATTATTCCAAACAATTTGCAAAAAATATTTCAAAGTATTTTGAAGACAAAAGTTAGATTTATAAGGAATCCCATGTGCATATGTGAATTCATTTCCAATCTTGATTTATCATAATGATACACAAAATCTCTCAAATATAAAATGTGTGTGCAATTGCTATGTTCATTTACCAGTTTGAGCAAGATAATATGATACAAGTGATTTGAAGAAACCAAATAAGTGTTCATTAACCATGATGTAGATGCATATAACCATACTAGACTACTATGTAGGTCGGATTATCAAGAGCTAGCTAATCCATAAGCAGACATAGGTCTGTACAAAAGAAGGTCGCTAATGTGATAGACATATCGCCACGCTAGGAGTTACCCAAGGCCAAGCAAATTGGGCACAAACCAACTGTTATGGGGCTTACCTCACAGTTTTCGAATAATTGAGAATTCCAGGGATTCAAGCTCATCAACCCTTCTTTTCTTTTCAAAGGGTAGGGAAAGGGATTTTATTGCTTTTGCTTTTTGCTTTCTTTTGCTTTTTTTTTTCTTTTTCTTTTTGTATTTTTTGCTTGATAATTGAGATAATGCTTGAAATATTGTTGTAATGATATAAAATAACATTTTTTCTTTTCTCTTTTTCTTGAACTTTGCTTTTTGTTCTATACTAGGGATACTTGCTCAGATTAGTCAGTAGAGCAAGGGATTTTTATTCTGGGTAGGGGTGAGCTTGTCCTTTTGCCAATTCTCAAAGATTCTAGACCATGTGCATGATAGGATAGCAGGGGAAACTTTTCGCTCAAGAAACCACTTCTACTATGTAGCAAAGCATGGAAATTACAAATATAATCATTTTATTGTGAAAAGATGTGCTTGGTTTAAGTAAATAACAAGATCAATTCTCTATGCTCAAACTTTATTTAATTGAATTTTGTGGACTTTGATATAAGAGAGATTAGTAATCATGCCATATAAAATCAAGATATTTATTTTTGTGTTTGTGAAAGTGAGAGATTCCAAATAAATGCTAATTTATCCAAAATAATTTGAAACATATAACTGCAATAATTGTAAGAAAATATATATAAATACTTTTTGAGAAGTTTTGAGAATGTTGACTCTCTCTTTCTTCTTTATATTGTTTTGGTTTCGAAAGAGTCAAGAATATTGTTGTTTTGATTTTTATTATTTTTGAAAGAATTAACAAGTGCCATAAATAAATACAACAAATAGTTTTGAAGATTTTGATGATTATGAATGTTTTTGGTGTTTTTGAATTTATAAATTGAAAGAAATACAAGATAGTGATTTTGAAATATTTTAAACAAATATATACAAGGATGAAATGACCAAATTTATACATAGTAACGTTTAAGATGCAAAATATTCATGGGTTCTTTAAGTTCTTTACCATCTAAGGTAGATAATTTGTATGCTCCCGATTCAAATTTAGCAGTGATAATGTATGGTCCAAGCCAGCTTGGGCTCAAATTTACCTTTAAGGTCCTTAGTTGCATTAGTATTTTTTTGATTTTCTTTTAAAACAAGGTCGCCGATCTCAAAGGATCGATGACGAACTTTTTTAGCATATGATCTTTTAAGCTTGTTTTGGTAGGCACGGAGATGCTCCAAAGCATTGATGCATTTTTCATCTAGGAGTTCCAGCTGACTGAGTCTGCCAGCACGATATTCATCTCCTACTTCGGTATCTTGAAGTAGTAGAGCCAAAGAAGGAACTTCTAATTCAAAGGGAAAACGGCTTCAGCACCATAAACCAAAACAAAAGGTGAAGTTCCAAGGGGGGTTCGAACACTAGTTCGATAGGCCCACAAGGCCGGATATAATTGAATGTGCCAGCCACGGCCGCTTTATTGACCAATATTTTGAGAATTTTGATTAAGGTTTTGTTAGATGCTTCTGCTTGACCATTACCCTGAGGATAATAGGGAGTGGACCAACGATGTTGAATCTTATATTTTTGGCATAATTTTTTAACATCTTTATTTTTGAAACAAGTTCCATTGTCAGAGATGAGATTTGCAAGAATTCCAAACCTACAAATGATTTGATTAAAAATAAATTTAGAGACTTGTGTGCCAATGCAGGAAGCTAAAGGCATAGCTTCAACCCACTTCGTGAAATACTCAATGGCGGTTATGATGAATTTGTGTCCATCAGATGACACAGGATTGATTTTGCCAATAATATCTAAACCCCATTTTGAAAAGGGCCAAGGAGATGAAATAGCCTGCAGCTCTTGTGCAGGCGCATGGACAAGGTCAGCATGTTTCTGGCACTTGTCGCAATGGCGCACATAATCATGTGCATCATTCTCCATGGTAGGCCAAAAGTATCCTATCCGAAGGAGCTTTTTAGCAATGACACTACCACCGAAGTGTCCTCCACAAGATCCATCGTGGGCTTCACTCAAGGCTGATTTGGATTCTTCTAAATTCAAACATCTTAATAGGATACCTTCAAAAGATCTCCTATATAAAGTATTGCCAATTATTACAAATCGACTTGCTCGTCTACGTAATAACCGACGCTGGTTTCTATTAGAATTGGCAGGGAAAGTCCCATTTTGGAGAAAATCAAATATGTCCGTATACCAAGGTTCAGGAGTAGTTTCATTGATTAGAAACACATCCAAAGGCTCTAAGCATGACTTATTTGAAGCGGGTTCCTGGAGTCGACGAATAATGATAGTGGCATATTCGTCATCTAACTCCAAGGGCAGGAGAGATGAAGCTGTGGCCATAGCATCACCGCACGGTTGCAAGTTCGAGGAATAGCTTCCAAGGTAACTTGATCAAATAGAGACATTAGTTGTAAAACATAGGCCTTATATGGGCACAGTTTATCATCTCTCGGTCTGATAAACTTCATTAATTTGGTTTATAACCAGTTGAGAATCACCAAAAACTAACAGATGTTTAATTTTTAGCGCTAAGGCAGCTCGTAATCCAAGGATTAGAGCTTCATATTCAGCAGTATTGTTGGTGCAAGCAAATGTCAATTTGAAGGACAGAGGAATAAGATGTTTTTGTGGGGATATTAAAATAATACCCGCACCAGCCCCACTCATGCATCGGGCTCCATCAAAGTATAAGGACCATTGTTCAATATGGTCCGCCTCTAATTGAAGGCATTCATCAGAAACTCAATGATGAGGGGATGGGTAGACTCTAAGGGTGCAACAACTAATTGATCTCGCTATGATTTGACCCTTAACAGACTTTTGTCCTATGAATGTGAGATCAAACTCGCTTAGAGCAAGAACCCACTTGGCTGTGCGACCCGATAAATAAGGTCGACTCATGAGATACCTCAAGGGATCGTATTTAGCAATGACATAAGTTTTCTGACTAAGCATATAATGTCATAATTTTTGCGTAGCAAACACGACTGCTAGACATAGTTTTTCCAATGTCGTGTAGCGGGTTTCATAACTGATGAAGGTTCGGCTAATATAATAATTAGCACGTTCTCTCTTTTCATCATCAAGCTGAGCTAACATAGCTCCTAAGGCAGAATCAAGCTGAAATATATAGGAGAAATGGGCGATCAGGTTTAGGTGGTGAAAGCACCGATGGATTAAGGAGGTATTGCTTGAGAAGTTCAAAAGCTTCTCTACATTCGTCGTCCCAATTAAAAGGGACATCCTTCTTAAGGAGTTTAAGAAAGGGACCAGTTTTGTCCGCCAGCTTATCGATGAAGCGATGGATGGCTTGAAGCTTACCTTGTAAACTTCGTAACTCAGATATATTAGTAGGTGCGGGCATATCAATGATAGCCGCAATCTTGAGAGGGTCGATTTCGATACCACGTAAAGAAACTAAAACCCCTAATAGTTTACCGGACTTAACTCCGAATATGCATTTTGCTGGATTTAATCGAATAAGATATTCTCGTAATCGATTAAAAACTTTTCTCAAATCATCTAAATGATTATCTTCAATAATAGAGCGAGCTATAATATCATCTACATAATCATGTAGGATATCATGCATCATATCATGAAAAATATAAGTCATAGCTCGTTGATAGGTTGCACCTGCGTTCTTTAAGCCAAATGGCATCACTTTCCAACAAAAAGTACCCCAAGGGGTAATAAAGGCTGTTTTAGCCTGATCTTCAGGAGCTATCCTGATCTAATTATAACCGGAGAATCCATCCATTAAGGACATCATCCCACTCCCGATAGTAAAGTCAATGATTTGATCCATGTTTGGAAGAGGAAAATCATCTTTAGGGCATGCAACGTTAATATCTCTAAAATCTGTGCAAACCCTAACTTTGGTGGCTTCTTTCTTGGTGACTGGAACTACATTTGAGATCCATTCAAAGATAATCAATAGCTTGTATAAAAACAACATTCAAGAGTTTTTCTAACTCCCCTTTGACTAGCAGAGCCACTTTGGGATGCATTTTTCTAAGTTTTTGTTTAACAAGTTTAGCATCCGGATGGACCACTAGATGATGCATGACTACGTAAGGGTCTAGACCTGGGCATATCTTCATATGTCCAAGCGAAGACATCTTCATACTCTTTAAGGAATGCAATGTATTGTTCTTGTTTTTCTTGACTTAATTCTGATCCAATATTGATTATGTGAGGATTATCCTCGGCTCCAATATTAATTTTAATGACGTTTTCTACCTCCATGTGTAGATCTCTTTCAAAATTAGGTGGGGCGGGTGAAACGCCCAATTCTTGTAATTCTTGTAAGGTTAATTTGGATAATTCATCTTGAGGATTAGTGGTCTCAAGTTGGGCTATAGTTGGTATAGAACCATCAAAATAAAATCCATTGTGTAACATCTCTTCAACGGAGACATCATGGAAGATATCTCCTTCCAACTCTTCATCGGGGTCAGCAATCATTTCAGGGTAAGCTATGGATAGCATGTTACATGTAAATGACTGATTTTTTAGAGGCAAATCATCATGCCTATCCAAATAATCTTGATAGCATATGAGTTGATCATCATCTTCAAAAGGAAAGGGTTGACCCTTACTAGGAAATAGGCCCACACCACAACGAGCAGGCCACGGTTCTACCTCGAAAGGTTCTTTCATGCCATTTTGGAAAGGTCCCAAGCCTTTCCCTTTATATCCCATTTTAAGCATTATGGGTTTAGCTTTAATATATTCATTGGTAAAATAACACCGAGCGTATCCCTCATGATGAGTTTTGATATTCCGAGGGATTCTTCCCAGCCATATCCTTTATAAATGAAGGCACAACTCCCGACTTGGTAAGTACTTCCCATAGGTTGTGGGAGGCCCAAAGTACGAGGAGATGGCGGTAAGTTATTTAAAAGAATTGAATCTTGCATGAAAGCATTTGTTTTTTCTGATATTAAGATTGTGGATAAATCTGGTAAAAGTTCATCAAAAAGAGCATAAGATGTAGAAGGATCATTCCCTATATCTTTAGATGTGGAAGGTATGATAGATGTGTCTATAGGTTTTGAAATTATAGGGATAGAACATGAAGGATTGGTTGTAGATTGAAGATCTTTTTGAGGTTCTAGAGTGATTTGTTTAGAAGATTGTTGATCTATATAGGAGGATGAAATTAATGGAGGGGAAATAGGTGAAGTTATGGGTGTGTGTTTCACAGCTTTAGATGAAAAATAAGAACTAGGATGTGTGGATGACAGAGCAGGGCAAAATTGCACTCCAACAGGTTCGCCAAAGCACACATATCAAAGGGTCTAGGGTCACCATGGATAGTGACCAACTGATTTTTAAATTCAAATTTAACACATTGGTGTAAAGTTGATGGGACCGCTCGCATCGCATTGATCCAAGGGCGACCCAAAAGTATATTGTACGATGCGGGGCAATGTACAATAAACACGGTTGTATCTAGGGTTCTAGGACCAACTTGCAAGGGGATGGTAATAACTCCACACGTTTCTTGTGTTTCGTCATTGAAAGCTTTGATAATCATATCAATTTTCTTCATTTCATCACTTCTAAAGCCAAATCTTTGGTAGAAGTCAAAAGTGCAAATGTTTAGAGATGAGCCATTATCAATCAGGACTCATTTGACAGCTACATCTCCAATTAGAGCAATAATATATAAGAGGTTATCCTTATGTAAACTGTGTTGTGGGATATCTTTATCCCGAAAGTCAATACAATCAACCTCTCGAGTGATGATAGTATTGGCCATAGCTTCAAGTTGAATGTTTTGAGGTACCATCATTTGGCTTAATGTAAGCATCAACTCATCCCTATGGGTAGGAGAAGATCTTAATAAATCCAAAAGGGAAATTCTGGCCGTAGTATTGGATAATTGCTCATTAATATTGTAAGGGGGTTTAGGTTGAACATTAGGAGCATGATTCCCTTTATTGGGATTTTTCAAAACGAATGGAGCTGATCCATCATTCTGATTTGGTTCTTGTTGAGAATTTTGAGCCTCGTTGTCGGGTAACGACTCCAATGGTACCTACAATGTTATATTGAGGACGCTGAACTGGTCTCGGTCGAGCGTTTATGGCTTGTTCATTTGAGAGGAATTGATTAGAAGAAGGTCGAGTAGTAACTCTTCTAGGAAATGGTTCTTCTGGAACCATAGCATCTGTGATGGGTTGAATAGGATCTGATTCATTTTTAGAACTATTCGATTGGTTTGAAGTGATGTCCACTTCACTTTCAGTATCTGATTCTATATCACTAGAATCAGGAGTTGGAATATTATGTAAGGGCCTGGTCGTAACCAGGGATAAGGTTGTGTCAAATATTTGAGGATCCTGAATAGGTAATTGTCCGCTAATAGTTCCTACATATCAGGTAGGAGGGGGAACATTATGATGTTCGATTTGATTGGCCACCTCTTTACCATGTCTTGGTAAAGGGTGTTGAAATATGTCTAATGTTTGATTAGCATTTTGATTTTGATTTTGGGGAATGGTCTTTTGAGTATTATTAGGAGCATTTTGTTTAGGTTGGAAGGCTTGCACCTCCATTTCATTATTATCAATCAAATCTTGTATTTTATGTTTCAACCTTTTACAAGCATTGGTAGAGTGTCCAGGTCCTCTATGGAAATCACAATGTAAGTCAGCTCTGTATCCGGGTATAGTTGGATCAGGTTCCCGGATAGCTGGTAATTGGATCAAACCTCTTTCGAGTAATTGAGGTAAAATAGTTGATAAGGGTTGATTCAATCTAGTAAATTCTCGAGGAGGTTTATCAGGAGGTTTCAATATAAATTTTTTTGTTGTCTTCGTTGCATTGATATTAGCAACATTTCTGTTGTCAATGACTCCGTCACCAACAACTTGTTTGTTTTTATATTGATTTCTAGAGGTTTTCTCATCATCCTTCTTCCTAAGTTGGCCTCTCCTAATGAGGGCATCTTCTACTCTTCGAGCTAAATCTATAGCTTGATCGAAGGTAGTTAAAGTAGCAATTGATAGCTCATAAGATATTTGTTCTTGTAAATTATTGATAAAAATGTCCAACATTTCCCTATAAGGTAGCACAAAGTGCAGTTTTCCTGTCAATTGCCTCCATCTAGCTAAGAAATCGGCAAAACATTCATCCTTGTCTTGTTTTAAGTTGTATAAATCTTTAATGGTTACATGCCTCTCGATGTAGGCACTAAATTGATGGACAAAAGATTCAGTCGCTTCTTCAAAGTTTCTCAAAGAATGAGTGGGCAATTGATAGTACCACTCTAATGCCATTCCACCTAAACTTTTCGGGAACATTTTTAGTAATAGCAAGTCATCATGTGATATATCATGACATGCTATCCTAAACATGCGAAGATGCTCTATGGGATCTTCGGTTCCTTTATATATAGGCAAGATGGGCATGGGAAAATGCTTAGGGTATGGTTGAGCTACAACTATGGGATCCAAAGGTTGACTACATATCTCTCGATAATTGTACGAGGGACGATAAGGATCTATCTCGGTCCATAGCGGAAGCTAACTGTTTCACCATGGCTTCCAGATTACTAGTTTGCCCACCATATTGGTTCGGTAGGGCATTGACATGGGTTTTGTGAGCATATGATGGAGGGACATGAAGATTAGATGCTATGTTGCTATTGTGTAAATTGTTGGTAGGAAAGGTGTTATGAAGGAATTTTGAAGTGGTATTATGATGTATTCCAGATTGTTGAAAATTGGTGTTTGGCTTCGTTTTAGGTTTTTGTTTACTTGAAGCATATTGCTCAATAGTTTGGCGAAATAAAGTAGTGAAGGAAGTTTTCTTTTGTGTGGGAATGATTTTAGGTTGAATAACAAGTTCCTTAGGAGGTTGGATAACCTGTTGTTTTGACATGTTTTGAACCATAGTGACCATATCCGTATTGGATGGCCCAACCTTATCACTTTCTTGATCAATGAAAGACAAGGGATTAGTGTGCACATCAAACGCATGTTCCATGGCTGCTTGAGTGTCACTAATTTGCCCTTTATCAATACGAACCGCCACATTAAGGGCGTCAATATTATCATTGAGAAATTTCTGAAAATGATCTACGTTGTCAAAAGCAATAGTTCCATCTGGAGCTACTCTAGGGGATGAGGGTCCATCCCCTTTAACACTTCCTTCTTGTTCATTATCTTCACCTAGGTCATCTTCTGGTTGATCTAGAGTTTTTCCTTCCGGAATTTGATCTTCAGGAAGGACATTTGGGTCTCTAGTTTTATCTTGTAACCAATCTTCTTCTTCTCCTAAAGTTTCTTTACCATTCCTAAGTTTAGGCATGGTGCTTAATTTTTGATTTCAGCAAATATATATATATATATATTTATATATATATATATATATATATATATATATATATGCAACAAGCTTAAGAGGTATATATTAATTATATACCTACTACAATATTTAAAATGAAATGTTTAAGTTTTTGCTATGTTTTTTTTTTTTTTTTTTTTTTGAAATAATATTGTAAAGACAACAAATAACACAATAAATGCAAGAAATAAGACTGAAAGTAATGATCTAGTTTTCTATAAACAATTTATAAATATCATTAATGGGCTCGAGTTCTTCAGGAGTCATGAAGTGTTCTTCTTCAAATTGAAAGTTTTCTTTTAAAAATTTAATGAAAAGAGCTATAGTGATATTATCTGTCTCAGATGCCGGTTGATAGAAGTAAAGCTCGTGGCAATACTCTCGATATAACATAGCTCGAGGAACTCTATTCCATATTTCCCTATCTGTAAGAACAACCTCTTGGTCTTCTACAAGACCTAGGAATTGGTGTACAATGGCTGCGTTCTCGAGGTATTCCTCGAAGGTGAACAATTCTGAAGACACAAGAGCTCTCCTATAAGCTAACCATCTATGGCAGGCTCTCTAAAGTTCATGATAAAAGACAAGTTGATGAGGATCCAGGATTCTATCTAGGACAAGCCTCTTGATTTGTTTAAGTTCTGTTGACCTAGATGAAATGACACTAAGTCTTCTATCAAGTTCGTCCCACAAGAGTTGATTTCTATCTGTTTTAAGCACACTAAGCACATAATTGATTTCTATGGCTGCCAATTGGTTTTCTACATTTATAGTAACTGCTAATATTTTCTTAGGAGCTACCATCTAAACATGATATTAAATTTAAATGATCTGAAATGCATCTATGTTTTAGTTGTTTTATTTTTTTGTTTTTGTTTTCAAAAGGTTTACAATGCATTCACGTCGGGTTCACCAAAATGTATCGCTCCAAATTTTTCACACCCTTACCTTCAAAGCTATAGGATCCGTGCCCGAAGGGGGATGTGAAAAGGATGGCGCGGTACCTCGGACCGAGAGGCCTTGCGAAGGTCCCGCCTCTCAAGGGAGGTGTTTATTGGTGATTTTTCGACGGATGGTGGGTTCACCCAAAAAAATTTAATGGCAGTTTCCACGCCTAGGTTGGGAATGTGTTTTATGTGTTCATTTTAGCCTTAAGCATTCAAATCCTAGGTTTGGCCAAAATGCGTCTAAGCTATTCTATATGAAGATGCAGATTAAATGAATACAAAAAATAGAATTAAGATAGAAAAATAGAGAAATTAAAGAATATTAAAGGAAAATACCTGATCTGGATGTCTGATGAAGATTTTGATTCTTGAAGCAATCAGATCGTCCTGAATTTGACAAGATCGTCCGAGATAGACAAGATCGTCTGAGATCTGACGAATTCATCAGACGAATTCGTCAGAGACCTGCAAACAGAGAAATAGGTGCAAAACACAGAAAATGCAACTATTCTAACAGAGGGAAACAATGTAAAATGACAACAATAATATCAAACTGAAACTTAAAAATAGAAACATGAATGAATTATGCTAATTTAATCACAATTATGGCTTAATTATGCATTTAATCTAGATGGGTGAACTCCAAAATGCAAAATAGCATAAAATACCAAATAAACTAGCTAATTGCAGAATAAAACAACAGAGAAAAGATGGAGAAATGCAAACTTTAGGCACTGATTGCCTCAATGTTGACTGCAATCGAAATCGTCTCGCATTGGTACGAAATCGTCTCTGATTCGACAGATCGCCTCCGATCTGAACAGGATCGTCGACGACGATGTAAGCTTGCTCCGACTGAAAAACACTAAGGTACCTGCAACAAAATTGGTATAGAGCTAATGCAAATATGAATTTGAGATGTCTTAATGCATATGAAGTCAGGTTACAGAAATTATCAGCCAGGGGGTGCTAAGGGAAGGGCTTAGGATTAAATAGGCTTAGGAGGGAGGTTAGGAGGTTGGAGATCATCCCTATTTGGGAGATCTCCAACGGGGGAGGGTCTCTAACGACGCAGACACGCTTCTGCCCGGATTAGAGACCCGTTGGAACAGAAGCTAATTGTGCAAAATCAGTTTAGGGACAAGATCGTCTGGACGTCCTAGCCTAGACGAAATCGTCAGATCTGGGGCGATATCGTCTGATCGACGACGATATCGTCAAACGGTCAAAACAACCTCTAAAAATGGCACGAGAAAGGGGGAAACGGATTAACCGACGGTTAACGGGCGGTTTGGGAGGTTAAAATTTGAATTTAAATTATTTACTAGAGTGAATGTAATTACTAAGGTTTCACTGCACCAATTTTAGGGTGCTACAAGATCAAGATTATATTAATAATTAGGTCATGGAAGGTAATATTCGTAGGTCTTTAAATTGTTTCTCCAACATTATATAATCCAAAGAGATATTACTTGGTACACAAAAGTTTCCCATTTTGTAGTAAAAATTATCTTGTGGTAATCTTGATCCCTTACCCATACCTAATTAAAACCATGGAATCCATTGACTAGTGAAAAATTTTCAGAACCAACCACTGGTTAAAGAATTTTTTCCATAGAAGGCAAATGATAATGATCCTTTAGTGAGGCCTTGTTTAAATCCCTAAAATCAAAGTGTAATATGATTTTTCCAGTTATAGGTGCTAGATTAGAAACCCATATTGTGTGTTTGATTGGATATATGATTTTTCATTCGATTTGTTTACACAATTATTTCTTCATGAAGGGTTCAATTTTAGGATTGATTGACCTCTATTTTTTCCTAAAAATATTAGCTTTAGGATCTAATTCAATTGTGTGTCAAATAATATCCTTGTTATATCTTTTGAGGTCTTCATAAGTCTAGGCCATCTCTTCTTTATATTTTTCACATAACTTGATAAGTGACTCCTTTTCCTTTAGCATGACTATCTTTAGTATCTTCAACTCTTTTCTTGGAGCTACTTCTATTTGCAGATAATATTCTTTATCAATGATGATTTCCTTTTTTTATTTGAATCCATCATCTAGATTGAAGAGAGATTCTAGGGTAACTAGTCTTTTTGGAAATTTGTTCGTACTCAACTGAATAAGCTTCCTTAAGTTTTGGAGATATTTCTTTAGCACATTTGCCCACTTGCTAGAGAAATAAAAATAATTTATTCATAATTATTAAATACTTGCTAATTTTCATCATTATCGAGAACTGTTGGCCTTATTACCATTTTCACTAACTAATGATTTTGTAATAGGTCATTGACTGCATCAAATTGTGAGCCAATAGTTGTCATTCTATTTGCATCGAAATTTTGACCTCTTCAGGTGACTTATATTAACATCATCAATATATTCCATTAGATGCCAATTCTATGTCTATAAGATCTCATCAACATATTATTTTCTTTATATTGGGCACCTGTCTAATAATTAGCTTAGTGTCACCAAATATTTGAAGCATTTTGATACCTTTTCTTTCAACCATCTAGATTCCAAGAAAAAGAGCCTCATATTCAACTTTGTTGTTAGAACAAGTAAATTATAATTTATATGCCTAAAAAAAATTAGATCATTCTGGTGAAATCAAGCACACCTAGCATCAACCCCTACTCTATGCCTAGCACCATCAAAATATAGGTTCCACAACCCAGTTGATTCCTTTTACTCTAATATTTTTTGGGTATTAGTATTTTTTCTTCTTGAATTATATATGTTCTCGTGCCTATTTGATTGTAATTCCCATAAGATTCATGATTGTGTATACCAGTAAGTTTTTGGCTTATCTATTCTTTCTTATGCATTTATTTACTAATTTTCCTTTCCTTTGATTGGATTTTTTTGTTGCTCATATTGTCCTTCTTTTAGTACCTCTTTCAAGTGTTGCATCTATTCTGGGATGGATATTATTTCCCAAAGCAGTATGGCTACAATAGTTTCTTTGAGGTATTCTACTATGTTGAATGATTTTATCTTATAGGTGGAGCCCTGATTCCATAGAGGTCAGGCCTTTTCTATCATTCATAATTGATAAATTTTGGGTATGGGCTCATTTTTTGCTCTTGGAATTTATGTTATCTTTTGGCAAAAGGTTCATTTCAAAACTATAATATCTTTTTGCATATTGCACCACTTTTCTTTAACTGCATTTTATTTAGCCTTGGCTACATAATATTCTTGTGCATGGGTCTTTATTAAATCCTTTCTTACAAATATCTTTGGCACTTTTGTTTCATTCTAGGATATTAATATTTTCTCAGGGGTGTTCCATTCGTATGAAATTAGCGATTGTTCAAATTTTTTGTTGTAATGTTTGGAGAAAATACCAAGCTCTTTATGATATTTTCCTAAGTATCTTTATAGTAGACCTTCATCCATATTATTATGGGGACTAGATATAATAACTGGGTTAGAGACCATGAGTGTAGGCTCTATTGACTGCAAGGATATTGCTCAACTATTATGACCATATTATGTAAGGGGAAGTATGCAATTTTCCTATTTGTATTAAGTAATTTTTAGCTGTGATAGCTATCTCATAGACCTCTAATAGAGAATTTCCTCCTCTTGCTTTGACCATCAAGGATATATCAGAACCTAGAGCTCTAAAATAAAAAATTACTACCATGCATGGGGGAGGATGGAGCTCTTCAGATATTATGTTCCAACTTGTGAAATCTAAGGTTGAAATACTCTATCGCCTCTATAGGATCTCTCTTTATGGTTGACAATTGTTCTAATAGGGACATCCCATATACCTTCTCTCTAAAAATTTTAATAAATAGAGTGTCGAGTTGTGCCCAGATAGCTATTGAGCCTAGTTTGAATGCAAGAACCATTCTTGGACCTTTTTCTTGAAAGAGATTGCCAACAATCTCAAAATCATGTTTTGCTCTAATATGTTATGAAGCATGCATAAGCTCACCATGTGGTTTAGATATTCAATGGGAGTAATGGGGTCCTCCCAAATGAAGTAGGTTAGGGATTTTAGTGCAAAATGAGGTATCTCCTCCCATACTTCATTCAGAGTAGGAGGTGCCAGAGGAATTTTATCATTCTATGTAGGGAATGTTCTGGGTGGTAGTGATGGAGCAACCATATTATGACCTACAACTCTTCTAAGTAGAATGGTTGGCAAGTGGGGTAAGAAACTCATGCCAAGTTTAATATCAAGGCACTCGATAGTGGGTTTTTCATTTATGTACCTCTAGATACTTTGTTTTAAGTGGAATCACCAAGTGAATACAAGTTGTGCTCTATTAGTAGATGAACTGAGGCATTCACTAAAACCTCAGTTTGATGTCCTTCAATAGCAAATTCTTCTAGGTGTTCATTTTCAAGCAGATTAACTAGGTAGTTAGAAATGCTTTAACATGTAGATTAGGCAAATACTCTCACCAATTCTATGCCTAACTTGTTGTTGTGATTACAACACCAAAGATGTGCCATTGGGGTACCACAGAGCATGCCATTAAATTGTTATCCTCTTCGATTGTCCTAGTCATTGGACATGATATGGACTAGGTAGACATGACATATCACACCTCACACATAGTGACACAACATCACCAGTATTGAAAGTGTGTGGTTTGGCTTAGTCGAGGGCCTCCAAGATTTTGATAAAGTTTGGATCCTTTATCATATGGGGATCTCTGGTACAATTTCTATTCTAATATATTAGGGGAAAATGGTAAGAGAGATAAAAGTGAAGATAATTAAAAAGTAAAAACCTAATCTTAGAAGGGTGGCAATGCACCAAAGATCAAATAAGATCTCCCTGTACAACAAGTATGAATGAAATGTGTCGACATGAACACTGTCCTCTCCTCCATATAAATGAGCACAAAAATAACAAGATGCAAATACACACACATAAGAGAAGAAATTCTAGGCATGGGATCCACAAATGGTCTTCAAATTAGACACATGACCTCCAATATATATATTCAAGCACAATGTATTATAAAATATTATGCTTGGAGTGGGGGTTTGATTGCCCACAAGGCCACTCATAATTTTATAAACTACTATAAAAATAGAAATGAAAGGAAATATTTAGAAACTTATGGATACTTCATAATGCCAAACTAAATACTCTATAAATATTACAATTGAGGGGAGTTTCCCTCCAGAATTTGTAGGACATTCTAACAATCTTAGTTACCTCTTCAGGAGATTCTAAAAAATTGATTGATAACATTATTTATGATTAGTATTTTTTGATGCAGGACTGCAACCACCACACCTTCTTTTAATATCTTCTCAAATTGCTCAACTGATTTAACATTGGTAGGTGGTCCATACTTTTTCAATAAGAGCATTTTAATTAATCTCACCTACCATTACTAGAAGGCTAGGATTCTATGCATCATCGCTCTCCCTTATACAACTTAATCTAGCTTATACTTGGTGTTGGTGATGGCTTTGAGTAATTTGGCATACCCCTAATATCTTTATATCACAATGCACTTTTGCCTACTTGTCAATTTTTTTTATTGATAGTCTCTGTAGGGCTCTATAAAAACATTTGCTATTAGGAGTAATTCAAGGAATTTTAAATTTTCATCTAGCTCCAAGCATCTGGCTTGTCGAAACTTTTCTTCTTTCCACTTTGTAGATATTCTCAAAATTTCCAATCATCATACTTTGTCTTAACTCTCATACATGTGCTCAATACTTCCACACAATTGTGACTACCTCTGATCAAAAATTTTGTACTTATCATGGGTATGCCTAAGTTTATTTTATGAAAAAAAATTCTAATGGTGAAAAGTGACTATAGGTATCCACTCTAGAAATTGAACCACCAATGGTTTGTGCCTATCCCAATATTTTATCCAAAATTTCATGTGTTGACAAGTATGAATTAACCAGAAGAGCTCATTATTTATCGGCTCCTCTCATATCCTCAAAACTACTAAGATGGGGGATCCTCTACTAGGGAGTTGGTGGTGAATAATGGTTGCCATAATTTTTTTTTTTGTATATTTAGCTCTCAGGTTTTGGTCCCATAGCACATTGGGATTGTTCAAAATCCTCCAATACAACTTAGTTGCTAGTGTCTTGTTCTTGACCGTCGATTTGAATCCTAGTCCCCCTTCATGTTTGTAAAGGCATATAATTTTCCACAACACCAATTCTCATTTCCTTTTCTTTTTAGTGCCCCTCCAAAGGAATCGATGATTTATTTAATCTAGCTTTCTCAATACGAAATGTCCAAAACTATGGATAAATAGACAGGTGTAGATTGAAGGACTAATTTAACCAGGGTCATTCTTTCCAATAATTTTAGCCATCAATTTCCTATTGATAGTCTCTATAGAGCTCTTCAAAAACCTTTGCTATCAGGAGTAATTCAAGGAATTTTAAATTTTCATCTAGCTCCAAGAATCTGGCTTGTCAAAACTTTTCTTCTTTCAACTTCGTAGGTATTCTCAAAATTCCCAATCATTGTACTTTTTCTTAACTCTTATACACGTGCTCAATAATTCCACACAATTGTGACTACCTCTGATCAAAAATTTTGTACTTATCATGGGTATGCCTAAGTTTATTTTATGAAATAAAATTCAAATGGTGAAAAGTGAGTATAGGTATCCACTCTAGAAATTGAACCACCAATGGTTGGTGCCTATCACAATAATTTATCCAAAATTTCATGTGTTGACAAGTATGAATTAACTAGAAGAGCTCCTTCTTTATCGGGTCCTCTCCTATCCTCAAAACTACTAAGATGGGGATCCTCTACTAGGGAGTTGGTGGTGAATAATGTTTACCATAAATTTATTTTTTGTATATTTAGCTCTCAGTTTTTGGGCCCATAGCACATTGGGATTGTTCAACATCCTCCAATACAACTTAGTTGTTAGTGCCTTGTTCTTGACCATCGATTTGAATCTTAGTCCTCCTTCATGTTTGTGAAGGCATATAATTTTCCACAACACCAATTCTCATTTAATTTCCTCTTTAGTGTCCCTCCAAAGGAATCGATGATTTATTTAATCTAGCTCTCTCAATACGAAATGTCCAAAACTATGGAGAAATAGACAGGTGTAGATTGAAGGACTAATTTAACCAGGGTTATTATTTCCCTTAATTTTATCCATCGATTAGTCCCCTAAAAATTCCTATTGATAGTATCTGTAGAGCTCTTCAACAACCTTTGCTATCAAGAGTAATTCAAGGAATTTTAAATTTTCATCTAGCTCCAAGAATCCGGCTTGTCAAAACTTTTCTTCTTTCCACTTCGTAGGTATTCTCAAAATTCCCAATAATTGTACTTTTTCTCAACTCTCATACATGTGCTCAAGACTTCCACAAAATTGTGATTGCCTCTGATCAAAACTTTTGTACTTATCATGGGTTTGCCTAAGTTTATTTTATGAAATAAAATTCTAGTGGTGAAAAGTGACTATAGGTATCCACTCTAGAAATTGAACCACCAATGGTTGGTGCCTATCCCAATATTTTATCCAAAATTTCATGTTTTGACAATTTTGAATTACGTAGAAGAGCTCATTATTTATTGGCTCCTCTTCTATCTGCAAAACTACTAAGATGGGGGATCCTCTACTAGGGAGTTAGTGGCAAATAATGTTTCCCATAAATTTATTTTTTGCATATTTAGCTCTCAATTTTTGGGACCATAGAACATTGGGGTTGTTCAACATCCTCCAATACAACTTAGCTGCTAGTGCCTTGTTCTTGAATGTCAATTTGAATCCTAGTCTTCCTTCATGTTTGTGAAGGCATAAAATTTTCCATAACACCAATGCTCATTTTCTTTCTTCTTTAGTGCCCCTCCAAAAAAATCAATGATTTATTTGATCTAGCTCTCTTAGTACAGAATGTCCAAAACTATGGAGAAATATATAGGTGTAGATTGAATGACTAATTTAACCAAGGTGGTTCTTCCCCCTAATTTTAGCCATAGATTAGTCCATTTTTTATTATTTTTCTTTTTACTCTATGCACTAGCCAAGTCCAATCCTACTTCTTCTATATCCCTATTTTAAGTGGAATGCCTAAGTAGGTGATGGGGAGGGAGGTCTTCTAATAGCATAATTTGTCAAGAACCATGATCTCTTGTCTAGGTGAGTAGTGGAAGAAAATGACTTTGGACTTTTCCTCATTGATCTATTGCCCTATGGCTCTTGAGGCTTCCTTCAATGTTGCATTTTCTAGAAGAGTGCCATCATGAACAAACTAGAGGTGAGTGATTGTTTTGGATCCATTTGCAATAGTAATTCTTGTTCATGTTCGGTTTATTATCCTTCCAAGGCATTCAACTAGAATGATGAATAAATATGGGGAGATATCTCCCTACTTAATACCTCAATATATAATGAAAAATTATGAAAAATAGTCATTGATCAGAACTAAATAAGACACCGATGAAATACATCCCTTGATCCAATTTGTCCATTCCTATGAGAAGCCAATTTGACCCATTACTTTGAGGAGGAAATGTCATTCCACCCTATTATATGCTTTTGATAAGTCTAATCAAATGAACATGGATGGGGATTTTTATGCTTCCATGGAGTGGATAGCCTCTTAAGCCAAAACTATCTCATCTACTATTTGTCTGCTTTCCACAAAATCACCTTGCGCTACTGAGATAATCTTATGTAAAAATGGTTTGAGCCTCTCCAATATTACCTTGGTTATTATTATGAGCAAGACATTACATAAATTTATTGGTCTATACTTGGTAATGTGCTCTGCATCTTGTACCTTTGGGATAAATGTTATATATATCTTTTTGATTTTCTTTAGCATATCTTTAGCTTTCCTAGATTTCTCAACCACATCCAGAAGATCCTCATCCAAGATATCCTAAAATTCTTGGTAGAATTCAATGAGAAATCCAATTGACCTAGGGGTCTTATCTTTCTGCATTTTGAAAACCACCTATTGTAACTCTTTGGTAGTTACTAGTGTAGTCAAAACTAAATTGTGCTCCTATGTTATCAGTGCAGGTATCTCCTATAACACTTATGTTGGAAATTTTGAGTAATTAATTGTCATTGATGTCAAAAGTAAAATGATTGAAAATCATTTTCTAGGTTGAAATATTAAATTGGAAGGAAAATACCTCCATTGAAAAAGGAAGACAAGATAGACAAAGTTCATTTGAAAAAGGTTCAATTAAGTGTAAAGTTGAGGAATTTTCCAAGGCAAAAGACAAAGGGTTAAAAGGATTAATTATAATATTTAAATTAAAATTTTAAATATTATAATAATATTATTTAAATTTAAATGGGCATCAAAATTTAAATACTCTCCTAAGGTGGCAAAGCACCGACGTCATTTTCCTAAGTCGAAGTGCATATATAAAATGGAACCAAAAATCATTTGGTGGTGGTGTGAAAATATTATGGTTGGCATTCGAAATTCCTAAGGCATCAAAATCCTTCACAAATCCCAGTGCATGATCTTTGAGCAAGGTGGCATGAGGATAAAGAGAAAATATGTTTTCTTTTTGGATAGTGCATGAAAGTTAATAAGGAGTAGTGCAGGCCTTTGGTTCCAACCGAGTGGGCATCTCAGTTGGCAGGCGAATCCCACGTAAGGAGTAGCGCGAAGGAGGTCTCAATTTTGATATGCGATAGTGACAAGTTGTTCACATTTTGTTTTGGGTAGTGACAGTTTGTTTGGAGGTAACATTTTAAAGGGAATTTAAGTGCCTTGAGGTCTTGTGTGGGAAGTTAGCCCATGTGGTGCTCTAGCACGTGCTAGAGCATGGGCTCTGTGAGGTTGCACGTTCAAAACCCCGTGACAACAGAAGTTGGTAAGGGTAAAATTTTTATAAAGTTTTTTTTTGAGTTTAGGGAGTCATAAGGGTTAGGTTTTATTATAAGTGCCATAAGGGTTGAAATTAATTTTTGCTATTAGGAGTTATAAGGGTTGAGTTTATTAAAATTTTATTTTTATAATTAGGGAGTCATAAGGTTGTGAAGTCATAAAGTTTTGTGTGCAAGGATTTGTTTTAAGAGTTTTTATTTTGTAAACATAAATTACAAAGAGTGCCTTATATATTTTATTTTTGCAAAAAGCATTAAGAAAAACAAAGGGGATATGTTTTGCATGCAAGAATAGGAGTAATAAGGTGTTATAGTGGTTTGATATTTTATTGTAATTTTTGTATGATGAAAGTGGGTTTGAAGGTCTTTGATAATTATTAATGTCCTATATTTTGAGAACAAGAGAAGAGTTATTGAACATCAATTTCAGATTTCATTGAGCATATCTTTTTGAGAAGAGTTATTGAACAGTAATTTCAATTTGGTTGTTGATTTGATCAAGCTTTGTATTAAGGCTTGATGCAGATTTGAGATAGAGTAGAGAGTAGGTTTTGTTGCTGATTTGATCAAGCTTTGTGTTAAGGCTTGGGGTATATTTGAGATAGAGTTGAGAGCAAATTTGGTTGTTGATTTGATCAAGCCTTGTGTTAAGGCTTGGGGTATATTTGAGATAGAGTTGAGAGTAGGTTTGATTGTTGATTTGATCAAGCTTTGTGTTAAGGCTTGAGGCATATTAGATCATAATTGAGCAAAATAGAGGGGATAGAGTTATCCTATGGAGAGAGATCCACAAAATAGAGTAGAGGGGATAGAGTTATTTTGTGGGAGAGATCCACGAATAAGATCAGAGAGAGGATAGAGTTTCCCTGTGGAAAGAGATCTGTGAACCAGCTAGGGAGATAAAGATCTTCTATAGATAGAGATCCATGAACCAGTTGAGGAGATAGAGTTCTCTTGGATCAAGTTCCATGAACCAAAAAGGGGATAGAGTTCTATGGAAAGTGATCCACGAACTAGAGCAAAGGGGATAGAGTTATCCTATGGAGAGAGATCCATAAACTAGAGCAAAAGGGGATAGAGTTATCCTGTGGAGAGAGATCCACAAATCAAAGCATTAGGGATTGAGATTTCCTTTGGACAGAGGTCCATAAATATTGTAATAGGGAATTTATTCCCAAGAGATTCATTGAGAAAATTAAAAATATATATTTTCTTTGTGGACGTAACCCACATTGGATGAACCACGTTAAATTTGTCTCTCATGTGTGTGATAATTTGTGCATTGCTTAATTACTTCTATTGATATTGAATTTTATAATATTGGATAATATTGTTTGGGAAAGAAAAGTAAAATTTTATCTTATACTATTCACCCCCCTCTCACTATAATCTTGTGTTCTTCAATTGGTATTAGAGCGGGTTCCTTAGGAAAAGTCTAACAACTTGAAGGAAGATATTACAAGAACACAGATGGCATCTCAAAATGGATCCTCGTTAAATAAGGTACCATTGTTCGATGGGAACAATTATGCATTCTGTAGTATAAGAATGAATACTTACCTAATGGCACAAGGATATGAGACATGGCAATCATTTGAGGATGGGTTCACACCTATAGCTACTCCTCCCATAGATAAAGATAGTAATATGCTACATGTGAATAATGACAAGGCCATAAATGAAATCTTAAGTGGATTATTTGAAGCAAAATTTGTGAAAGTTATGCACTACAAATTAGCAAAATATATATGGGAAAAATTGAAGCAAACATATGAGGGAGATAAAAAGGTCAATATGGTAAAACTACAAAACCACAAGAAAAGGTTTGAAAATTTGAATATGGAAGATGAGGAAGATATTACTACATACTTACTTCATGTGGATGAGGTTGTTAATACCATGCGTGGACTTGGATTCAAAATTGAAGACTCCAATGTTGCTCAAAAATTATTAAGGTCACTCTCTATGAGGTATGATGGAAAGGTTTCAGCTATAGAAGAGATGAGAGATATTGATAAGTTGACTATGGATAAGTTGCATGGAATTCTCACAGCTTATAAGATGAGAATAGTAAAGGATCCCAACTCCAAGAAAGAGGTAACTTTCAAAGACAAAATATAAGAAACCAGAATCAAGTGGTGAGTCAAGAAGTGATGAAGAAGCTAACTATGCAAGAAGAAAGAAGGAATCAAGAAAACATAAAGGTATGAAAATAGTGAAATATTTTAATTATGGTAATTTTGGTCACTATGCATCTAATTGTCCAGAATTTGAAAGTAGTAGCAGTGAAGAGAAATAGGATCATAAGAAAAAAGGAGAATAATCCAGGTATGAAAATAAAAATAGGTATGGTCAATGCAAGCATGAAAATAAGTTCTTTCAAAGGCACAAGAAGAGTTTCTATGTTAACAAGGTAAGCAAGGCTTCAAGTGACAGTGATGAAAGACTCTCATATGGTGAAGAAGAAGAGATTCTATTCTTGGCAATAGAAGAGGAAGAAGATGCTCCTGTTGAAGATAAAGTTGAAAAGTATGAAGATGCTCTTGGAGACCAAGAAGTAGAAAAATATTAAAAAAATGAAGAAGAAGGCACAGCTGATCTAGAAGCATAACTTATTGTTGCTCTCAAAGAATTGAAAAAGGTTAGAAAGTAAAATTTAAGACTAAAGTTTCAAGTTCAAGAACATGAGGAAGAAAAATAAAAGCTTCTACACGACCTAAAAAACTTAAAAGCTAAGGCAAGTATATTTAAATAGGTCATGGTTGAGAAGTTAGAGGTAAAAGAGTTAGAATGTGAAAGATTAGAACATGAGGTAGTTTCACTAAGGATGGAAGTAAAATATTCTAAGGACAAGCTACATAGGTTTGGGAAAAGTTCAAAGACTTATAAGGATAAGTCGAAGAATAGATGCTTCACTAAGAAAAGAAACAATGCATAAACAAGAAACATGGATCATCACGAAGAAGGCAAAGAAATGGCTAAGAGACTAGAGGTTCCAAGACAAGATTGTTGGAAAAATAAAAACTTGATGATTATTCTATTGAGAGACTTTGCTTAAATAGCAAAGGCATACAATATAATCCTTTGGATCATAACTAACTGAGTTAATCTCAGCCACACAAATTACCCTAGTAACAACTTAGAATATAATAGATTATCCTAGTAACAACTTAGGATATGATATATTTATTCTAACACCCCCCTTAAGTGGTACTAGGATATACTAACACCTCCCCTTAAGTGGTACTAGGAGGTAGTGAAAAACAAAACCAAACAAGTGGTATATCCATAGATATGAGTCCCGACAACAAGGCCTGATAAGGTACTCATGTACAATATATCCATAGGAACTCTACTAAAAAATGAAGAAAAACTACAAGGGAGAAAACCACCTGCCAGAATATAAAGAAGGAGGAACATGTGCAAGGAGGATGGAGAGGAAGATATCATCTTCAACCCCCCTAGGAAAACTTCCATTAAGAAGCCTACAGAGGACCCATGAGATGTCTCAATAAAGTAGAGAAGCCTCATCATCGAACTGAATTAAATCCTACTCCTAGACTAGTGCTTGTGATAATGAACAAGGCTATGAACCATGAAAATAAGTCACTAAAGAAAACCCCCTGAAACCAAAGTGTCTCACAAAAGGAGAGTGAGAAGATAGGATGGAGAAATAACCACAAAAATCATAAGGGTAGTCAAAAATGACTCCACAAGCATAAGTATGTGGTTTCCACCTATATGAACATAATGGGCTGATAACAAGGTCCAAAACTTGTGGACAAACAACAAAAACAAGGGAATAAAAATGAAGCACCAAGGTAGTTGTTGAACATGTCCTTATGGTGACCTCCTCATCCTATCGGAATGCATGGGTAACCAGTCATTGCAACCGCTAGGTGATATAGAGGAGATGACTAGATACTAGGATCACATACAATACCTTGGGAGTGTCGGGTTCAACCGAGAGTGCACTCCATGATACAACATATTTGAGGCTAAAAACATAGGTTAAAGTACCTCAAAAATAAAAATTTACATTGCCAATGTGTCCAGCATGGAAAAAATATTTCTAACGACTATACCCCTATGACTGGGTATCATTTTGGCCTTCATCTACAGGAAAAACAACAAGCTTCTTCTTTTATTCACAAGGAAATCTTCTGAAATGTCCTTCGGAATTAAATGATAAAAAATATTCCCTTGCAAGAGAAATTATATGGGCCATGTTCTCTCCACTTGAAAAATGAAAATAAAAAATGGCCATGTTTGAATTTTCCCTTCCTACTAAAAAGGTGAAATTATAATAAAATCGCCATGCCCCCCTTTGCTCTTTATGAAAAATACCCCATCCACTATCTCGACCATTTCAAAATTTTTAAAATATATTTAAGTCCCCTTATATATGAAATGATGGCCTAAAAAAAATAAATTTAAAAGAAAGTGTGGCAAGCTACGCCAAACTGCAGTAAGTGTCGCAAAAATAGGGGCACCCTATGGGTCCCACCCACTACACGCACATAGCATGTGATCTCATCCTCGAACTTCTCGCTGGCTCGACTCCTTTCCAAGGTGAGTAATACACTTAAGAATGGGCTGATTCATCGGCCATTGATCTCCAGAGATTCTAAAACATGATTCATCGACTGATACCATTGAGCACGTTACATATCGAGTTGCAAATAACTTTGAGCTATCACCGTGACAAGTGGAGTATGGAGGAATTACTCTCGACACCTCGATTGTCTTCACTACACAAAAAAAAAAGCATTATCTACCATCACGTTCTCCATGCTTGCATCATTTTCTACGTATGCCTCAAAGGCGATGCACCCATGCCTGGCCTCCTGGAAAATAGCCCTGCTAATACCGCTCTTGGGAAAGCCCCGAGACTGCTTGTTTTGTGTTTTCACACATGATTATTGTTTGTGCCTCGTGCTATCCCACTGTTCATTATTGGTCATCTTGCTCACTAGAAAAATTCTACATCAACGATGATGAATATCCCACGAACATGCAGAACTCTAGTGTGTACAATGTATGCCCCATAATATTTCTTAGTGAGGCATATCATGTAGCAGCCCAAATCTTCATCACAGTGAACGGTTCCATTTTTTTGTTGGAAATAGCTGCTAGGAGCCACTAAAAACCAAGACCTCCATCAATTTTATCGTGATTGCAACGTCAATGCCACCATCGTCATCTAGAACTGCATATGGAAGGAAGACACCAAAAAATGTCACCAGCAGGGTTTCACCAGCCATATAAGGGTCCCACCAGTAAGCATACCAGAACCTTGTAATAAAATGCTCTTCACTGTAATTTCAAGGCCATTGGAAAAAATCCCAAACTCCATTTTTATGATGTCGAACAACGTAGAGCCGTGCATCCACAATTTTGATCACCTCCAAAATTCTAGCTACAAGTTCTCCCATCATAGTTATATGCAAGAGCATCAAAATAGCAGCTATGAATAGATGATGAGAATTGCATTGAGCCACGCTACATTCAAGCCAATGAAAAAACAACAATGCATCCAAAGAAGCAACATTAGTTGCATCAACAAGATTCGGTCCATTTTTCCTGAGAGAACACAAAGTATGGGTTCAAAAAATCCACCATGGTCCAAAAAAAATGAATTGGAGCCATCACAAAATGAGTAAAAAAATACATGATGCATCTAGTTCATCTGGTTTGTCACCCGCGCTGGTGTAGGGTTTGATAAAAAAATCATGTCCATCGCAAAAAAAAAAACTGAAACAGTCCACGTTGAAGATGACGTTGTTTTTCATGTAATCGGTTTGGTAACAAGGCTATGCATTACAAGATTCATGGAAAGGAGTATGACCTCACTAAGAGGAATGTCAACTCTTTCAAAGATGGATATTTCTTCCAAGGGTGTTGCTACTCTTGTAATTGCTTTGGTCATAAAGCAATCCATTGCAGGGTTCATGACAGAAATGAGTATGCCTTCACCAAGAGGAACTTCAAGATATTTACACATGCCAAGAACTACAACATTAAGTGTTACAAGTGGAATAATCTTGGTCATAAGGCCAAGTGGTTTAGAACAAAGTTTCCAAAACTTCCAAAGATAGGTAAGAATAGGGACACTCAAAAGGAACAAAAGGGTATAGCTACAAAAATGTTGAAAAATAAGGTTGACAAAGAAAAAGAGTATTGTATGCTGGGAGTAGAAATAATCCCACCCTAAAATTAATAACCTCAAGGAGAGGAGGTGGGGAGGGGGCTGAGCTAAGAGTCTTAGACACAAAGGAGTCCCTTTGCCATTGATGTCAAATGGGGAGATATTTGAGTAAAGGGGAGAGCATTCAGTCAGGGGGAGAAGATTTGGAATCCAATGATAGGAAAATGAATTTTTAGAAAGGGTTGCCATCAATGACAAAGGGGGATATTGTTGGAAATTTTGAGTAATTGGTTGTCATTGATGTCAAAAGTAAAATTATTGAAAATCATTTTCTAGGTTGAAATATTAAATTGCAAGGCAAATACCTCCATTGAAAAAGGAAGACAATGTAGATAAAGCTCCTTCAAAAAAGGTTCAATTAAGTGCAAAGTTGAGGAAGTTTCCAAGGCAAAAGACAAAGGGTTAAAAGGATTAATTATAATATTTAAATTAAAAGTTTAAATATTATAATAATATTATTTAAATTTAAATGGGTGCCAAAATTTAAATACTCTCCTAAGGTGGCAAAGCGTCGATGTTGTTTTCCTAAGTCAAAGCGCATATATAAAATGGAACCAAAAATAATTTGGTGGTGGTGTGAAAATATTATGGTTGGCATTCAAATTCCTAAGGCATCAAAATCCTTCGTAAATCGTAGTGCATGATCTTTGAGCAAGGCGGCACGAGGATAAATAGGATGCACATTTTATTTTTGGATAGCGCACAAAAGTTAATAAGGAGCAACGCAAGTCTTTTGTTCCAATCGAGTGGGTGGCTAAGTTGGCAGGCGGACCCCACGTAAGGAGTAGCATGTAAGAGGTCTTGAGTTCGAGATGCGGTAGTGACATGTTGTTCACATTTTGTTTTGGGCAGTGACATTTTGTTCAACAAAAATAGTTTAAAGGGAAGTTAAGTGCCTTGAGGTCTTGTATGGGCAGTTAGCCCACATGGTGCTCTAGCACACGCTAGAGCATGGGATCTATGAGGTCATGCGTTTGAAACCCCATGGCAGCAAAAGTTGGTAAGGGTGAAATTTTTACAAAGTTTTTGTTTGAGTTTAGGGAGTCATAAGGGTTAGGTTTTATTAAAAGTGTCATAAGGGTTGAAATTAATTTTTGCTATTAGGAGTTATAAGGGTTGAGTTT
Organism: Wollemia nobilis; assembly: GCA_028583015.1. NCBI lineage: Eukaryota > Viridiplantae > Streptophyta > Pinopsida > Araucariales > Araucariaceae > Wollemia > Wollemia nobilis. The sequence continues at coordinate 3,322,648 of JAQPPZ010000927.1, forward strand.
ATTAAAATTTTGTTTTTATAATTAGGGAGTCATAAGGTTGTGAAGTCATAAAGTTTTGTGTGCAAGGATTTGTTTTAAGAGTCTTTATTTTGCAAACATAAATTACAAAGAGTGCCTTATATATTTTATTTTTGCAAAAATCATTAAGAAAAACAAAGGGGATATGTTTTGCATGCAAGAATAGGAGTAATAAGGTGTTATAGTGGTTTGATATTTTATTGTAATTTTTGTATGATGAAAGTGGGTTTGAAGGTCTTTGATAATTATTAATGTCCTATTTTTTTAGAACAAGAGAAGAGTTATTGAACATCAATTTCAGATTTCATTGAGCATATCTTTTTGAGAAGGAAGTTCATGTGGATGGTTTGAGAAAGTATTTTGCTATCTAACCCTTGTAGTGGCACAAGAAGGATAAGTTGTTTGTAAGACAGGTTTTGAGGACATATCTTCATCAAAGAAAAATAAGAGGTATGGGCATATCATTACTTATTTAAGGTGTTTTTTGAGTAAATATTTCTAGAACATAAGGTGGAGATAAAAGGGTTGTTTTGGATGCATTGTTGGAAATATTTGAGTTAGGGTTTGAGACCTACATGTGCATCAAGTGTTGAGAGAAAGTTGAAACAATTGCATTAGAGTTTGAAGATCTTCTTGTACTTCATTGTTGAATGGTTTTGGAAATATTTGGGTTAGAGTTTGAGAACAAGTGTGCTTCCATTGTTGAAAGAGATTGAGAAATTTATGCATTAGTATGGTTGATGTTTGAGAGCAAATTTGCAAGAAAGATAGATCAGTTTTGTGAAGCAAGTTATACATTGTTTTGATTTGATTTGAAAGGGTTTTTGCAAGAGAGAGATATTGGACTAGATTTTTGAGTGTGAAGAACATATTGGGTTTTTATAAGTGCATATCATTCTCTATATGTTCCAGAGGTTAAATGAATTATGGTTAGAATATGTCTGAATTACCTAATTGAAGAAAGTATTTCTGAAAGAGACTTAAGCATTTGTTTGTATGCAATATTTGGAAATATTTGAGCAAATAGAGTGAGCTTCATTGATGAATATTTGATCAAGCTTTATGTTAAGGCTTGGGGTAGATTTGAGATAAATTTGAGAGTAGGTTTGGTTGTTGATTTGATCAAGCTTTGTGTTAAGACTTGATGCAGATTTGAGATAGATTTGAGAGCAGGTTTGGTTACTGATTTGATCAAGCTTTGTGTTAAGGCTTGGGGTAGATTTGAGATAGAGTTGAGAGCAAGTTTTGTTGCTAATTTGATCAAGCTTTGTGTTAAGTCTTGGGAAATATTTGAGATAGAGTTGAGAGCAGATTTGGTTGTTGATTTGATCAAGCTTTGTGTTAAGTCTTGAGGCAAATTGGAGTAGAATTGAGCAAAGTAGAGGGGATAAAGTTATCCTATGGAGATATATCCATAAACCATAGTAGAGGGGATAAAGTTCTCTTGTGGAGAGATATCCATGAATCATATCAGAGAGGGGATAGAGTTTCCCTATGGAAAGATATCCGTGAACCAGCTGGGGAGATAGAGTTATTCTATGGATAGAGATACATGAACTAGTTAAGGAGATAGAGTTCTCCTGGATCAAGTTCCATGAACCAGAGAGGGGATAGAGTTCTCCTATGGAGAAAGATCCATGAACCAGAGCAAAGGGGATAGAATTATCCTATAGAGAGAGATCCACAAACCGGAGCAAAAGGGATAGAGTTCTCATATGGATAGAGATTCAAAAATCAGAGCATTTGGGATTGAGATCTCCTTTGGATAGAGGTCCATAAACATTGTAATAGGGAATTGATTCCCAAGATATTTGTTGAGAAAATTTAGAAGAAATATTTTCTCTGTGGACATAACCCACATTGGGTGACCCACACTAAATTTATGTCTCTTATATGTGTGATGATTTGTGCAATTCTTGATTACTGCTATTGATATTGTAATTGATAATATTGGATAATAATGTTTGGGAAAGAAAACTAAAAGTTGATCTTATCCTGTTCACACCCTCCCCTCTCAGTATAATCTTGTGTTCTTCAACTTCCTATTATGCGTCAATATCCAGAGGTTATGTTGTGAATATAATTGCAAAATAGTTTATTGTAATAGACCTCATACCTTCCCATTTGTGTATGAATCTCCTACTTTTGTTTTTAAGGAGGGTATAAAGTTGTATGATTTGTGGGATAGAAGGGATTTGTGGAAGAAGCATGTATTTTGACCCCCTCTTGGAGCCATTGGATTCTATATTTTTGCTTCCAAAATATCTCTTCCTTTTTTTCCCATTCTTCTAGAAAATATGTAAGTATGATATTTGCCATACTTAGATGCACTATGAGGCCATTCATGTGGATCTATTTTTTCAAATATTAAAATTGGGCTATCACTTCCAAATTTTTCTTCTTGACATCTTAAAACTCTTTCCAGTTCTAGATCCTTATCTTGGATCTAATGTACTAAAGCCTCCTCACAAAGTTGTACATATTAGTTCCATGCTAAGGTTTGCCTTCCTTTCACCATTGTTGCACTCTAGGTCTGAAAGAGCTATCTATGAACCACATCAATTAGAATCTAAATGGTGAGTGTCTAGCCTTGAATTCCCATAATTTTATCATGATTAGCCAAATGATCTAATCTTGCATTATTGAGGATCTTCATCCTAGGAATGTGTCCATGAATTTGAAATTTTTTGATAGAAAGAACATATCTAATCTTTCTAGAATATAGGAAAATACTTACCTCCTCTTAGACTAGGTCATCAAGCCATTGTTTGGCATGATATCCACAATGTGGAGGTTTCTGATGTATTCCTTTATGAGGTATGTTCTCCTATCTAAGCTACTATTTCACCCTAGCTTCTCTTCCAAGTAAATGATGGTATTGAAATTTGCTCCTACCAGGGCCCATGCTTCAAGGAATTGGAAAATAATATAGTTTATGTTATTCCATTATCTCTATTTCTCCTCCAGTATTGTAGGTATGTAGACATTCATGCAAAGCATAACTTTATCTTATTGCCTACTTTATGCTACTACTGCCAAGAGATCCCAACTACCCACCACTTGGTGGATAAATACCTCTCTAGGGTCTCAAAGGTAGGCAATGCCTCCCAATACCCCTTAGGATTTGAGGAATTACACTCTTCTAGAAAGACATACTTTTCTTGCAATTGTCTACATATCTTACACAGACACCATCTCGTGAAGGAATACAAGTTGTGGTTGACTTATCTATATCATCTTCTAATTTCATTCTGTTTGGAGGGATTCCCCTTGAGTCCTCTAATGTTTTGGGAGATGATCTTAATAAATATTGGGGGCTAAATATGTGGGTAAGGACATTGAACTTACCTTTTGCTATTAACTTTTTTCCTTCTTTTGCCACATGGTGTTGATTAGTTTTGCATCCTACCTTTTTATTAGTGTTAATTTTCATCTTCTTACTTGTCTCCTAGCTCACCCCTCCTAATTTTGGAATAACATCCAACCCTAGCGTATGTGTGTACAAAACTAGGGTATTGTTGGTAGATCCGATGAGGTCTTCCCTAGGCTCTAGGTTTTTTTTGCTCCTGCATTTAATAGATTGTTACTCTTATTCTTATTTTCCCCCTTATTGTTTTTGGTAGTCTATTGTTGGCTAGTTTACTCCTTTTTGTTTGTTGCTCTACATGGCTAGGGTGGTGTCAAGGATGTTATTTACCTCTTTTGGCATGGATTTTTTCCTCCCACCATGGAGTTGTCTCCAAGACTTCTATCTCCATTGTATTCTTCTTGTCATACAAAAGGTCATCAATGGGGAGATTTTCAAACATATTGTTTGACACCACTGGTGATTTCTTTTGGATATTATTTTTTTGGGCACTTGCAACCCTTCAGGATCTATTTTCTCTCTTCCTTGCTTTGAGATTTTATGCATGCAATATCTTGCTAAATGACCATATTTATGGCATATTTTGTAGCAAAAATGTATGTTCTCATAATAAACCTCTTGCTCCCATGTTTCCCCCCCAAATTGTAGAGTGATTTTTTTAAGAGGTTTGTTAAAGTTTATTAGGACACATATACGAGAATAAATAATTTGTTCAAATCTATATGTATTATTAGTAATCACATAAATTTTCCTAGGGCATCCCCAAATGTCATAAATATTATCGAATTCTAAAAATTTTCTAACAGGTCAAAAAGTCTCACCCAAACTAGTGTTGTGAATGGTAACTCTTCCTCCACTTTAAATTTAGTAAGCCAAGGTTTCATAAAGAGACTTTCCCTACTAAAAAACCATGGTCCCCCATTGGAATATGTGTTCCCTATCTTTTTCAAAAGTAAAAATTATAAGGAAATAACCATTGGATAAGCATAGATTTGGAATTCACCTTTTGTTCGCCATTTTTTAGTAGCCCATAATTTAAATGTTGATAGGATCAGTTTGAACCCCGTAAACTACCATATCAGTAGTATCCTCTTCATGTCTTTAATTTCATTTTGAATATCCTCCCTATCCACCTTCACTATTGAGGAACCATCCTTCACATTTAAACACCCTATCGTAGTTTTCCCAGTATCTATCTTAGGCATCTTCAAAGGTTTCATGGTGCCCTCGGATTATTGATAACATTTTATTGTGGTTTTTTCCCATGAAGGGAATCTCTAAAATTCATTTTATGATCTAGCTCCCATGACTTCTTCTCCATATTGGGTATTGGTACAATTGAACTCTTTTGGTAGTTTACCCTTAGAACAATTTTGCTCAAGTTTTGAACCAAATTGATTTTTCTTGCTTCAACTTCTCTGATCTAGTTTGTGTTGTGTATTTTTTTTATGGTTCTATTTTGTATTGTGATCTGAAAGTGCTTGTTTTTTTTCTTTCAATTTGTGTGGCTTGTAAAATTTGATTTTCTATTGCATTTGAATCCACTGCATTTCCTCTAACTACATATTTTCTTTATTGTAATCATCCATGTCAAAAGATTCCTACTGGCCACTAGATCCAATAGGTCCTGTCCTCTATATTTTCCTTGTAAATTTGTCTGAATCCTTCAAAACTCTCATCCCAACTCTCTCAATGCTCCCTTTAGATTTTCTCTCTTATCAGATGATGATTTTTGTATAGTTTGTTATAATCCTCGGTGTTATATCATTATTAGAGATTTAATAAAAATATATTTCTTATGAAAAATATGAAGAATCACATCTCTTGAAATATTGAGAAGCTTAAGGAGATGAATAGCTAGTTGAAGTTGAAATTTCAAGAGTCCTTGTAAAGACTATTTGTAAGATTTCATGCAATGTGTATGTAGTATGTGAAGTAGTAGAACTTCATTGTATTGTAAAAACTTGTTTATGATCCATGGGAATACAAATTATTTATTTGAATCCTTGTGTATATAATTGTATGAGAATTGTGTTCATTAAATATTTTTAAAACTTGCTTTTATGCTAATAGTAGTATCAAATCCACATTGAGTATTTGGTGAGAGAGCATTTGAGAGAAACTGTATTTGGGCAGAGTTACAGTTGAGAAGACAAGAGATATAGAGGGATCCAGGTTGAGTGAGCATCTAGTGAGAGAGAGAGAGAGAAACCATGTTTGTAAGCAACCACAACAAAAGAAAAAAATTGGAATAGCAATATCAGGGAAACAACAGTGAAGAGCTATGAAATTAGCCATGGGCTAAGAGAAGCGAAGATGCAAATATGTTGATAATGTTGTTGAAGTGGTCCTCAAATAATAAATTGCAAACATTAACGGAGTGGTGATGAAGATAACAAAAGAGAAGTCATTGGATGTTGGAGACAAGAAGACTATAAGAGTAGACTATGAGGCAGAGAAGAACAAGGAGATAACAGTGCAGAAGCATGTCTAAGAACACTGGAGAGGAGTTCAAAAATTGGAGAAGTTTATCTAGAGAGCACTACAATGAATCTTTGAGTGGAAGGAAAGGAAACGTAATGGTTTTAAACATAAAGAATAATTCAGTATAATGCTCAAGCGTAGGCAAGAACAACATTAGTTTTGATCATAGCAAAGGTATTTAAATTTTTTAAAATCATTTATTTTATTCACCCAACATCAAAAGTTAAAGGTGAAGATGAGGCAAGATAAGTTTGTGCAAGAGAAAAACAAATTTCATGAGCAAAGTATTATCAGGTAAAAGTGCATATAAAGTGATTAAGTTGGAACATAAGTTGAAAAATTATTAAAGAAAAAAGCTCACATGATATATTTGTGAAATATATTTTTGTAAAGGATCCTGTAACAACCCTCCTTGTTAGGACATGACCTTGATATTTATTTATGTATTGATGTGTGGATATCTAATGCATAATATTATTTTATGTTATCAATTTGGGTTGATAGTTGCATTTTATGCTTTAATTATATACTTTTGGAATATGGTACTATTGATGGAAATTATGGTTGCAGGACCAGGTACTCTCATCGATGTATTGGTATGGGATAACCACAAAAGTTGAGAGAAATTGGAAAATGATGGATGACTTGTTTATCAACGGCTCAAGGGTAAAAGAGTACCCTTCATATAGATGCATTGCTTGTATGTTTGTTGTGTGGAATACATCATTGGCCAAGGAGCTTGCTCTTGGAAAAGGAGCTATCCTCAATAGGCAAGTGGTAATGGGTTAGTTATATTTTAAGGAATGCCTACTAAAGGAAAAACAATATTGTATGCATTATTGATTGCTCTTGGATGCACTTATGCTTGTGTCTGAAGCATAGAATTTGTTGATCAATAAATTTTGTTAAGTTGATATTAATAATTATGTTGATATCATTAATACCCAAGTGGTTGATGTTAATGTTCAATATTAAAAATCAATGCTAATTAAATTAATTAGAAAAGTAATTAATTTAGTTACCTTAATTATAATTAGAAATAATAGTATTAGAATTTGATCAATGTTCTAATAAGATTAAGGGCATGATTTTATTTTTGGCCTTATGAAATGTAGAGGGCTAATTTAAATTAAAGGAGGTAAACCTTTTTAATGATATCATGCTTATGGAATTTATTAAATAAGAAAGAGACATTGGCATATGACCTCTTGGTAAATTTTGAGGTAGTCGTGCAAGTTGGAACGTTGTGGGCAACTAGTGCGTTGGAAGAAAATAAAAAATAAAACCCCCTGTTCCTTGGAAAGATGTCGAGCTATAAGGAGGGATGGATGAAAATGTTTGTTGGTTCTTTCTGGGAGTAGGGACAAGGAAACAATATGACGAGATCCTGAGGATTATATTTGCACCTTCAACACTACTGGAGCATTGGAGTATTTTTTTTCTTTTAAGGAGTGAGTGCTTTACGTTTTATCTCCTTATGTGCTTCTAGTAGATTATGCTAAACTTGATAATATGTTGGTAGATTTTGCTTTACTACTTGTACATTGATTTTGTTCCTTTTATCTTTGATTCGGTTTCTTTACATGTTGATCATGGGTTCAGGCCTTAAGTTTCGCTTGCTAGCTCTCGTTTATGTACCTTTAGTGTTGGTTTTTTTAAATTTCTTGTTTTGATCCTATAAACACCATGTTTGGATGTTTTTATTCAATAGAATTGGGTATGGTATGTTGGAATGTGATTGTCCACATATTTTCTCTTTGAGAGCATCGATCTTGTAGTGTAAGTTATGGTCTAGGTCTATTGCCTATGGTGAACAAAGGCACTTTCAACCCTAGTTGTTATCCTCATGCACATCGAGTTGGTTCTTTTTTGTTTGTGGCTTGTTAGTATTGCATGATATTTATGCTAAAGGTGTGTTGGCTTTAGTCTTAGTTGGTTTGGATTTAGATAAGTCGAGGAAACCCTTTTAGAGTGATAGGCGCTAAAGGTATGCCTTGTTATGTGCCCTAGGTAAGCCTAGGATAATATTAAGTTCATGTTGGTTGATATTAATTTAATAACTAATTAATGTTTGGTTATTAATTGATTTTAAATTTATCTCAACCTAAAGCTTTGTTCTAATTTAGAGCTTCTTTGAGCTTAATAGATTTTTTTTGTGGATTCTTCTTTCATTTGAAAAGATAGGCTTGTTATTGTAAAGTGAGTCACTATCTATCTATCTATATATATATTCTAATAAGTTAAATTTTGGAATTTGTTGAAAGGTTTCTTTGTTATGTAAAAAAAATTATATATGTAACTTATTGTGATATTGTTGCTTTCATAACTCGAAGGATTATGCTTATGGGTGAAATTAAATGGAAAAATAGAATTAATGCATATTCCTTAAAGAATTGAAGAGCTTTATGGTATATGGTTTAAATTCTTGAATTAAGGTAGCAATATATTAACCTTTCCTAATTTTATGGTTAAATGCTTGTTGATAGGGAAGAGAAAAATATTGGATTAATTAGCTTTACAAAGTGCTCCTTATTTTCTTATAAATATTTATAATCTTAGTTGCATGGATTGGAAATTTTGGGATAAAGGGTTATTTTTTTTTTAAGAAAAGAAATGCATAGAGCTTAATTGCAATAATGGTTACTTGAGGCTTGAGTATATAAGGGTACCATTATTGATGGAAGTATGGAATTCCCCCATTGCCATCAAATGGGTTGCTTGTATGATTGCATCTTGTATGTTCTTTGCATAATACATGTAGACTTGCATATGAATATAAGAGTTGTCTTGATCCTTAAGATTTTCTCAAAGTTCGTGGGAGATTTTATTTCATGAAGAGGATCGTGAAAGGAAGGTCGTGTAGAGGAAACTTAGGCGGATTTGCTCTAATGTATTTGGGATTGAAATTTTATTATGTAATTGGAAGTTTTGTTATGTAGTACTTTTTTTTTATTAATTCTGAATTAATAAGGCTTGGAAGTCTTTATGTAAAATGTATGGAATGCTTGGTTTTTGAGCAAATGAAAGAATGAGTTGGTTATGAACTCTTTTTGAAGATGTTATTTATTGTGGAAAAGAAAAACTATATGTTAGTATTATGATCTATTTAAGCTTACTTCATTGTAGATTTAATTGAAGAAATGTTCGATGTTAGAATTATGTTTAGATGTTAGCCTATTATTAGTTTAAGCTTGTTTTAAACTTGAGAGATTCTTCTTTCATGCTAGCATTATGTTGGAAATTATGTTTTAATTATGGGTTGAAAATGTTCTATCTAAGATATAGCATTGTGTTATATTTAATAATGTTATTTATTTTATAACACTTTAATTATTTTATGGTAAAAATGTTAATTTGTTTATATGTAATTCTTGGGTTTGGCAGGGGTTCTTGGGTATGGATCTAGAATCTTATTAGGACCCTCGAGTCAATAAGGAACCCATTCTTGGAAGGAGTTGCAGTGATGCAATAACCAGGAAGATGTAAATCTTGGAAGGAGTTGTGGTGATGAAATAGCCAGGTATTCATAGATCTGGGAGGAGTTGTGGTGATGGAATAACCAGATAGTTATGAATGATGCACCATGAATGATGAGGCTCAAGTGTTCTCAAGATAGTGAATACTTGGGATATTATTCACAAATAAGTATAGTGGTGACACCTTGAACTATGAGGCTCGGGTGATCATGTTCATTTCTATGTGAGAGGTTTCAACATGGAAAATTAACCCATCAAAATGAGTCAATATTTCCTTAGATCCTTAGGAAGCCACCCAAACTTGCCAAGTGCAAATTTGGGGTCCTTTTTCCCTCTTCCTTTGTCCTTTTTCCCTAGCCTTACCAAATTCATGCCTGGTCCATATAGGGCATAAATTTGGCTTGCCAAATTCACACCTTATAATTATTAGGCATGAATTTGGTATTCTAGGGTTTTTCTCTCAAAAACCCCACCCCTCATCGACCTATTTTGGTGTCGGCCCTTGCCCATGGTGAAATTTCATTTTCCTACCCTTTAGCCCTCCAAACCTCTTATAAATAGGGGATTGGATTCCCTCTTTCCATCCATATAGAATCTAGAGATATCTAATCTAGATAGAACCCTAATCTTGACTTGCTAACAAGTGCTCTTCTATTATGGGATTTGTTATTTTTATTGTTTTTCTACTTTGGTGTTGGCTACCCTTGGGGATCAAGTGGAGGAGTCTTGATGATTGGAGAAGTCTACCATTATGGAGTGCTTCCTTCATCTTCTCATTGCTTCTTGCTTCCTCCATCAGCTAACTAGGTTCTTTACTTGCATTATTAGTCATTAGATCTATTTTTCATTGTTTTGCATCACATTTTTTGGTATTTTGAGGACCCAAAAAGTGCATCTAAACCAAATTCATGCCCTACCCATATAAGGTGTAAATTTGGAAAGCCAAATTCATGCCCACCCATTACAGGGCATGAATTTGGTCAATTAGGGCTTGGGGGTAAGTTCTTGCTTCCCAAAATCCTAATTTGCATCTTGCATGTTAGGTTTCTATTGCACCCATTCTATTTCATTTCATTTCATTATTGCATATCCATTTCATCTTGCTTTTTCTTGTTCCAAAGGTCAAATATCATTTTATTTTCAAATGGTCAGCTAAAAGGACCAAGGGGGCTTGATTGTTGTGCCTCCAAGCTCAGTCATATAGCGGCCTAAGTAGGCCCCCAAACATTGATCAAATTTTCTAGGGTTTTGTAAGTTATTTTATAGGTTGAAGTTATTTGGATATTCTAGATGCAAGTTAAAGCTAGGATCAACCATCAGATCAGATAAGTGCCCTAAGTAGATCTCTTAGGTTATTTTTTTTGTGTCTTTATTCTTTTCTATTTCAGATCTTGATCATAAAAGAAAAAGAAAATATTTGATCTTTTATTTCTAGGCATTTGAAAGAGTAAAAGCATATAGTTTGCATCCTAGGGTTAAATTTGTTTGTGCATTCTCTTAAACCCTTGCTCAAAAGAGAAAGATTTATTTTATTGCAAGTTAGGGTTTAGTCATCATTGAAAATCAAGAATCATTCTAGGGTTAGTTTCTTGTCTTCTTGCATCTTTGTTTGTCTTGCATTGTTCTTTCATTTCCATAGATTAGATTTTAGAAAGGCCAAACATAGGTGTTTGTTCAATATACACATCAAACATATCCACCCTAGACTTGGAGTGAGTCCTTAAACCATTCCTAGTGAACCCTTCGATCCCCAAGCCCTTGAGTGTAGAGAATATAACACACCCCCATGGTCACCTCGGCTCCCAATAGATCCAACCGAGAATCATACATGATAAGGCAATTTTCCCCCTCTACATCTTTGGTGAACCCGACATGAACACACATCTTAGTGGCCAAGATAGGAAGCCTCTTCCTTTTGTTTTTCTTTTGAAAACTTTAAGCAAGACCACTAAATTTATTTTCTTAGAATTAGAAAACATTAAAAACATCTTAAAAATCTTCTTGTGTGTCTTTTTTTAGTTTTCTCCTCTATCCTTTCTCTTCCTCCTAATGGCTCCCAACCTTAGGAGTAAGTGAAAGCTTTTAGAATCTGATCAGATTCTTCAAGAAGATGATCAGATTGATAGGGAGAATCCTAATCTAGATGTGGAAGAGGAAGAACATGAAGAAATTGGTAATAACTTTGATCCTTTTGAGGGGCCTAATGGAGGCTTCACTTTCACATCATTTGATCATATATGGGGTTTTATGAAACACCATAAGGAGGCTTTGGTTAAGGCTATGGAAGAGGAAGCCCAACTTGAAAGAGGTGGGATGCCTCCTCCTCCAACCATATCTCCTAGGAATGTTCATAACAACCCTTTGTTTGAATCTTCACATCATGTTAATCCTTTTCATAAACCAACATATGCTACTACTATGACCACCAACATTGGAGGAATTCCATAAGCTCCTCCAACTAGTAGTGCATCTCAAAATTATGCTCAATTTCCTCCTCATTCTACTCATCTCAACATTCATGCTTCTATTCCACCAAATGTTAGTTATCCTTCACAACAAGATACCACATATCATAACCCATACCATAACAGTGTCAATACCTCCAACATTGGCCAAGTTCCCTTTCAACAACCTACCTATACCCCTCCCCTAGGGAACCTAGGGGTATTGCACAACAACAATCTTGATATGCAAAGTTTGACAAATGTGGTGAAGCAATTGGTTTCAAGAGTGGATATGATTCAACCTCCAAGTTTCACCTACAACTACAAGGAGATGTGCAATCAACCCTTAGACCCTATTGTCACTTCTAGGCCCTACCCTAAGCATTTTCCAATGCTAATTTTACCTATTTATAAGGGAACAGAGGACCCAATTGAACATTTAAGGATGTTTAGGACAACATGCCATGATATTATATATGATGACATGTTGTTACTAAAGATATTCCCTAAGAGCCTTGGTGGTATGGCATTGGAATGGTATTATCAACTGCCTCATCATTCTTTGAGGAATTTTGAAGAGACAACAGAATTGTTTGTTCAACAATTTAGAGCTTATGTTGAGAAAAATGTGACTATGAAAGATGTTTATATGTTGAAACAAGGTAAAGATGAAAGTTTTTCAGAATTCTTGTCTCATTGGAGAAGTTTAGTTGGATGATTGAGATATACTTTACCTCCTCGAGACATGTTAGAGATATTCATTGGAAATTTACAAGAGCAAATATCTTATGAATTGGAAACAACAACTATCACCTCTTTTGACCAAGCGATAGATCTGGAAAGAAGGGTAGAGCAAGCCCTTATTCGAAGAGGTCAAATTAAGCCAAAGAAAGAAGAATATAGGACCATAAAAAATTAGTATAAGAACAAGCATGTAGTTGGTGATGGGGTAATAGATAGTAGGCCTATTAACAGTGTTGTTAACACCCTACAAAAGATGGTGCTTAGCCAACCTCAAAAACCCCCACCAAGGAATTTTACAAGACTCAACACACCTATGAATGTGGTCCTAAAGTAACTTTTGGAAGCTAATATGATTGAGTTACCTCCCATAAGGTAACCTGATACCATGACTAATTGGTATAAGCTTGGTCAACATTGTGAGTATCATAGAGTGGAGGGGCACATGAAAAATTCATGTAAGAGGTTGAAACATGTGGTTCAGGACTTAATTGATGAAGGTTACCTTGTTATAGAGGGTCCTCAACCTAATCCTCCAACAAATAATCAACCTCCTACTCAACAAGCACCCACAACTAATCAAGACATGGGGATCTTCCAAGACCCCCTACCTAAGCATGGGAAACATGTAGCTAATCAAGTGTCATATCGTAATGTGCCACCTCCCTACAATAATATGGTTGGTATGATAGTAATAACTACAAGGCAACAAGCTCAAGCACAACCGACTCAATGATCTCAGTAGGAGATGAGTTCTACATCCAATCAACCTTCAAAACCACCCTTAGTTTTGAAGAGTACCCAAAAAAGGAGCACGAGAGTAGAAAACCCACCTTTAGTGTTGAAACCACAACCTAAAGTCTCCTTTGACATTCAACAATAGTTAGCTAGTACCCCAGCTAAGATCTCCCTCTTAGAACTTTTGTAAACTTCTCCTATTCATAGGGAAGCCTTGTTGAAGCTTCTAAGACAACAATATATTCCTCAAGATATTTCCCCTAGTGCTATAGTTGATGTTGTAGGTTCCCTTGGGATACATCATATCACATTTTTGGATGATGATATTCCTTCCTCAAACTTATGAGGGGATTCTTCCCTCTACATCACTGCATTTATTGGGGAAATATTTATCAAGTAAATCTTGATAGACAATGGTTCCTCCCTCAATCTATGCACTTATCAAATTTTTCAAAAATTTTGGATTAAAAGAGGAAGATTTAACTAAATCTGATATCATCATCAAAGCTTTCAACAATGAGTCCCAAGAGGCCTACGACATTATATCTCTCCCCCTTAGGGTTGGACCTAAGATCTTAGATACCTTGTTTTATGTGGTATCTTGCCCTACATATTTTAATCTTCTTCTTGGATGCCCTTGGATTCATGTGATGAGGGTTATCCCTTCTACTTTTCATCAATGTTTGAAGTTCGAATTCAAAGATCAACTTGTCACCATTCTAGGTGACCCTCATCCATTCCAATATTGTTCAATGGTTGAGCAAGCTCAATATGATCTCAATTTATGTCCATCAGTTTCTTCATCTCACATCACCAAGAAACTTGAAAATCTAAAGGTGAGTGAGGAACCACTAATCAATGTTTCATCATAGGATCAAGTCAATCCATTTCTTCAAGAACCTCTTTTAGATCTTGCCAAGCTACCACCTTCACCAAGGACTATGGGTTTACCCTATAAGAAAGGTGAAGTTGTACACATTGGCACGTGTACCTTTATCTTCATAGGTATGATCCTCAAAGAAAATATTCATGGTAGCAACCCTCTTCCTGTAGAGCATTCTTTTACCCATTGTTACCTATCCAATGATTACCCACTTCCCAAGAAAATCCTATCTAGTATGGGATATATAGGTAAAGGTTTGGGGCCACAATAGAAAGGTATTCAAGAGCCTTTGGAAGTTGAGATTTGGCCTGGGAGATGTGGCATAGGCTACATCCCTAATAAAAACCAACCTTTACCATTTGATAATGATGATCACCTTATTACTTATGCTGAATATTTAGATCATCAAGGCTTGGAGTGGAGTGATGAGGATGAGGGACCACCTTATCCCACTGACATTCTATTTTGCAATGTGGTAACTTTGGTGCATCTTGAGTTAGTTGTGACCCCAGGGGAGTATGCTGAAGGGGATACTCTTTGTGACATGGATCATGAGGATATCCTTCAAAATAACTTCTTCTTTGATGGGTCAATCCCTTGTGTCATGCATGTCGAGTCTTCTAGTTCTCAAGAGGATTTTGGTTCTATGTCTCCCGAGGACCTTGAGCAACTAGGAGTGATCCCTACCCTACCTCCTTATGAGGATGAGTCTCATATTCTCATTGAGGAGACCATAGATGTTAACATAGGTTCTGAGGAGAGCCCTAGAATCCTTAAGCTAGGTAAAGCCTTGTCCATGGATGAGTAGGAGAAATTGACCAATTTGTTGAAGGAATTTCATGATATTTTTGCTTGGTCATATGTCGACATGCTAGGGCTTGATCCCTCCCTTGTTATGCATCATTTGGTAGTGAAGCCTAGTGCTAAGCCTGTTAAGAAGAAACTTAGGAAGATGCATCCTAAGGTCACCCTTTTAGTCAAGGAGGAGCTCCAAAAACTCCTTGACGTCGGTTTCATAAAAGCTATCGACTATTCTGATTGGATCTCCAACATCGTTCCTATGGCTAAGAAGGTAGGAATAATCAGAATATGTACCAACTTTAGGGACATTAACTTAGCATGTCCCAAGGATGATTTTCCTCTCCCCAACATAGATATGATCATAGATTTCACTACCAAATATGGAATGCTTTCACTCATGGATGGTTTCTTAGGATACAATCAGATCATGGTTACCCTTGAGGACCAAGCCAAGATAACTTTCATCACACCATGGGGTACCTTCTATTATAAAGTTATGCCTTTTGGCTTAAAGAATGTTGGTGCCACATATCAGAGGGCTATGACTTATATTTTTCATGACATGATGCATGATATTCTAGAGGACTATGTGGATGATCTTCTAGGTCATTCCATACATCGAAAGGATCATGTTCATGATCTAAGATGAATTTTTGAAAGGCTTTGATAGTTCAAGGTTCATCTTAAGCCCTCCAAGTGTGTGTTTGGAGTCACATCTAGCAAGTTGTTAGGTTTCATCATGTCTAGGTGAGGTATTGAAGTGGACCCCACTAAGATAGTGACTATCACTGACATACCTCCTCCATGTACCCTAACCAAGTTGCATAGCTTGCAAGGTAGACTTCAAGCTATTCATTAATTCATAGCTCAGTTAGTCGATAAGTGTCAGCCCTTTCTTAAGCTTCTTAAGAAATATGTAGTGTTCTAGTGGGATTTTGAGTGTCAACAAGCTTTTGATGAACTCAAAAGGTATCTCACTTCCCTACCTATCTTAGTTCCTCCTAGACTAGATAAGCATTTGATGCTTTACATAGTAGCCACAACTCATGCTTTGGGAGCCTTGTTGGCTCAACATGATGATCAAAACAAAGAGTGAGCTATCTACTATATCAGTAGAACCTTGGTTAGCTATGAAACCTGGTATACTCCCTTAGAGAAGCTTTGCCTTGTGGTGTTTGCTTCCCAGAAGTTAAGACACTACATGCTCAACCATAAGATATTGGTGGTTGCAAAGTTTGATCCTTTGTGCTACTTAATGTCTAAGCCCCACCTTTTAGGTCGAGCTACTAAGTGGGTTTTAGCCCTTAGTGAGTTTGATCTAACCTTCATAGGTCAGAAGGCTATCAAGGGTCAGGTGATTGTTGATCAGTTAGCCTCTACTCCCCTAGAAGTCACCCATCCCTTGGTCATCGAGTTTCTTGATGAGTGCTTTAGTGTAGAAGCCGAAGAGCCAAAGTCTTGGACTTTGTTTTTTATGGAGCCTAATGCTTAAAGGGTATTGGTGCTAGAATTGTTCTAGTTACCCCAAAAAAATAGCTCATCCCCTTTCCTTCAAGATTTATTTCTCTTGCATGAATAATACTACAAAGTATGAAGCTTTGATCCTTGGTCTTAGAGCAGCCTTAGCCTTGAAGGTTAGTGTTCTTTTAGTCTTTGGTGACTCTCAACTTGTGGTCAATCAGATTAATGATGTTTATCAGACTCGGGATGATAAGCTAAAACCTTACAAAGAGATTATCACCAAGCTTTTGTCTACGTTCGATCGAGTAACCATAGAGTCTATCCCTAGATCCTCCAACCACCATGTGGATGCCATGGTCTCTACTGCATCCTTGTTTCCCTTGGAGTTGGAAGATGATCAAGCATCGATTATCATTAGACAACTCTGGGAGCCCACGTCACTTAGTTCTAGTCTTGTTCGTTAGATGTTTTGACCATCAGAGCTTCCCCATATGAGCCATGGTATAACATATTTAATTTCCTTAAGGATGGTTTGATTCCTGATGGTTTAGATCACAATAAATGTAAGATTTTGTGCAAAAGAGCATGTTGATTCATTATAATTGGTAATACTTTATATCAATATTCTTTTGAAGGCATCCTCTTGTGATGCCTTAACTCCAATGAAGCCTAGCTAGCTCTTAGTGAGGCTCATGAAGGTTCATGTGGAGGCCATTTTAGTGGCAATGCCATTGCCAAGAAGCTCCTTCGGATGGGGTATTATTGGCCTTCCATGGAGAAAGATGCATGTGACCATGTTTGATGCTATGACAAGTGTCAATGCCATGACAACCTTGTTCATGCTCCTTCTCAAAACCTTTAGGTTATTTCTTCTCCTTGGCCATTTTCCATGTGGGGATTGGACATCATAGGGAATATTAACCCAATGTCATATGATGGTCATAATTTTATCATAACAATGATTGAGTACTTCACTAAATGGGTTGAAGCCATACCCTTGGCCATGGTGACTAGAGCTCAGGTCTCCAAGTTCATCTTCAACCAGATCCTTTGTAGGTTTGGGATTCCTTTGATGATTATTTTTTATAATGGCACTCCTTTCAAGAACAAGGATGTCCATAAAATTTGTGCTAAGTACAAGATTCAACACAGGTGGTCAACTCTGTATTACCCTTAGGGTAATGATCAAGCTGAAGCATCCAATAAGTCTTTGATCAAGATCCTCAAGAAGTTGGTTAGTAAGATCGATCGTGATTGGCATATCTAGCTTTATCCTACCTTGTGGGCCTATTGTACCAGTGTGCAAACTCCTATAGGTGCTTCTCCGTATGTCTTGGTCTATGGGATTAAGGTAGTTTTTTTGTTTGAGTTAGAGGTTCCTTCATTGTACTTCATCTTGCAAGATGCCTTGGTCAGTGATGAGTATCACTTTGATCATTTGCACCAATTGGAGCTGCTAGATGAAAAGTGCATTCATGCCTTAGAGCATTTTTGAGCCTATTAGAATAGGCTCAAGAAATATTATTCCAAGAAAGTTTGTAATCATTATTTTGAGGTTGGGGACCTTTTCCTCAAGGAAAACCAAAAGAACACCAATGCTCATTCAGATCTTAAAGGCAAGTTCCAGCCCAATTGGTTAGGTCCCTTTGTCATAACAACCAAGTTTGGCTCAGGGGCCTATCATTTAGCTTCTTTAGATGGTAAAGAACTTAAAGAACCAATGAACATAATGCATCTAAAGAGATACTATGCATGATTTTGCATTTTCATATTGCATTTAGCTTAGTTTTCATATTGCATTTGGTTTGCTTGTTCATATTGCATGATTGCCTATCATATCTTGCATGGTTTACCTAACATTCTATTCCACTTTGCATTTCTTCTTGTCATATAATTGCATTGTTGCTTGACCATATTTGCATGACTACTTGATCATATAGATTTTTAGGGACTTCGTGAGGATGGCAAGTGATGAAACCTAGTTAGGTCTTAGCTCACATGCATTGCACTCATACTAGGGCTTTTATGCCTAGTGAATCCCCAACCTAGGGCCCATCTCCATGCATTTTCACCATTGCATTTTCTCGTGCCTTTCTTCTCTCTCTTATTTTTATTTTTCCCTCTCTTTCTTCTCTCTCTTCCCCTTATTTTTCTCTCCTTGTCTTTTCTCTTTCTCTACTTTGTTTTCTTGTTTTTGCTTTCTTTTTGTGCCTTTTTTAAGTTTTTCTCAAGAATTTTGCATTCCTTCTAAAAATCAAGAGGGAACCCAAGCCTCAAAGGTATTTAATGTGGTAATACCTTAATTTTTGTGCAAATTTATGGTGTTCAATGTGACACCCCTTTTTGCATCGTCCCTTAAATTAGACCAGGCCACCCTTTTTTGTGTGTTTGTTGTCTTTACCCATAGGGGTCTACATATTTTTTGATGCATTTATTTGGCCATAAGTACATCAAAGAGGGGGAAAATTGTAGACATGGAAAATTGATCCATCAAAATGAGTCAATATTTTCGTAGATCCTTAGGAAGCCACCCAAGCTTGCTAAGTGCAAATTTGGAGTCTTTTTCCCCTCTTCCTTTGTCCTTTTTCCCTAGCCTTACCAAATTCATGATCCGTCCATATGGGGCATGAATTTATATTTCCAAATTTATACCCTGTAATTACTAGATATGAATTTAGCATTCTAGGGGTTTTTTTCTCAAAAAACCCACCCCTCATCGACATGTTTTAGTGTCAACCCTTGCTCACGGTCAACTTTCGTTTTCCCACCCTTTAGCCCTCCAAACCTCTTATAAATAAAGGATTGGATTCCTTCTTTCTATCCATATAGAATTTAGAGATATTTGATCTATAGATAACTTTAATCTTGATTTGCTAACATGTGCTCTTCTGTTGTGGGATTGTTGTTTTATTATTTTTCTGTTGTGGTGTTGGCTACCCTTGGGGGATCAAGTGGAGGAGTCTTGGATATTGGATAAGGATATCATTATAGAGTGTTTACTTCATATTCTCATTACTTCTTGCTTCCTCCATCAACTAACCAAGTTCTTTACTTGTATTATTAGTCATTAGATTTATTTTTTGTTGTTTTTCATCATATTTTTTGGGGTTTTGAGGACCCAAAAAGTGCTTCAAATCAAATTTGTACCTGCCTATACATGGTGTAAATTTTTTGGGTTTTGAGTATCCATTACAGGGCATGAATTTGGTAAATTAGGTCTTGGTGCAAGTTCTTGTTTCCCAAAAACCTTTATTTGTATCTTACATGTTAGGTTTTTGTTGCACCCATTATATTTGCATTTTATTTCAAGTTACATATTTGTCTCATAGTGTTTGTGCTTGTTCCAAAGGTCAAATATCATTTTATTTTTGAACGGTCATCTAAAATTACCATGGGGGCTTGACTGCTACACCTCCAAGATCATTCATATAGTGGCCTAAGCAGGCCCCTAAATGTTGATCAAATTTTCTAGGGTTTTGTAAACTATTTACAGGTTTGAAGTTTGGATATTATGGACACAAATTAAATCTAGGATAAACCATCAAATAAGGTAAGTACCCTATTAGATATTTAGGTTGTTTGGTGAATTTATTTGTTCTTTTTTGTTTCAGATTTTGGTCATAAAATAAAAAAAAATACTTGTTATTTTATTGTTAGAAATAGAGTATATTACATTATTTGGGTCATGTAAATGTACCTTCCTTGGTGCATACTTAGGACATTAGGTTACTTTAGGGGGAATTTATCTAGTTACTTCATGCAATGTAATAAATGCACAAGTGTCAATGTGCAAGTTGTAATGTGCAAGGTGTCCACTTGTACAACTAGATAGAGTGTTGGCCAAGGAACTTATCTTCCTATATAATGGCCATAGATGTAGAAGATAGATATAGAAGTCATAGTATCATAGTCAGTGTGTGGTAGATAGGTAGTAGGGTAGTGTGTGTGTGAGCTATAAGCTCAGAGCTCATTCATGGAGTAGTAGCTTATATTATGGAGTGTCCATTTCCTCCATAGCTACTATTGTAATCTTTTTGTCATTTCTATTTATAGCATATTTCAGTCATCTCGTAGATTTACTTTATTTATTTCTGCATATTGTGATTGGTATCTCCTATTGTATGTGGCATCAAAAGCTAACAGTGGTATCAGAGCTACGGTAGATCAAGCCACAGTAGGTCTATAGGGAAACCACCATTATTATTGATCCTAAGTTTTTTGAGAACTTGACGTGCCATTGGACCAATCACTATCAAAATTTCTCAGAAGAGTCTAGGTGGTAGAATTAGGGAGAGTTACAAGTGAGGACTGAAATCTCAGTTTTAGAAATACTGAGATTGCATAGGGCTAGAGTCTTTCCACAGAGTTGAAGGAAAACTCGTGAAGACTAGGACTCAACATTTGATCCACTAGGTTGATGAATCAACTAGTGAAGCTCAGAGATCTGGAAATACTTACCTGAAAGTTTCTTTTATTGCAGGGAATTAATACTTAGATGATTGGGACACCTCCTACAATAGAAATCTAGGAGACCTCAACTTCGTTACCCAAAGGTCAGAGTGCCTTCATAGTGCAGATATTAGTTGTTGCAGAGAGGAGAATACTTTAGAAGAATCTTCTGGAAAAGAATCATGGTGAAGTCTGGAGATAGGAGATCTCCATTGATAGATTGAAGAACTTCACAAGAAGAAAAGGCCATAGAAGCCTTGATATAGAATAAAAGGCCATAGAAGCCTTGATCCAGAAGAAAAGGCCATAGAAGCCTTGATCTAGAAGAAAAGGCCATAGAAGCCTTGATATTGAAGAAAAGGCCATAGAAGCCTTGATATTGAAGAACAGGCCATAGAAGCCTTGATATTGAAGAATAGGCCATAGAAGCCTTGATACTAAAATAGGCCACATATGCCTTTTATCCTAAAGAAGATTCCAGAGGAGAGGATCTAATTCAGAAGTAGATTTTAGTACTAATATTTTTTGTTGCAGGTAAAGGAGATCCAGTAAGTCAGGAAAGCTTCCTACAAGAAAGTTAGGAAGAAAAGCCTCTTCAGAATCAATCTAGTACCTAAAGCAAAAGATATTAGGAGGAGATCTCATTGAAGAACTTCTAGGCTAGGAAGAAGAAGAAGGACTAGGAGAGTCCTACTTGAATCTAGAAGTAGCAGAATCAGATATCTAGGAGAAGATCTCAATACCAACACTTCTAGAAGTAGAAGGTTGAAGATAAGGTCTCTAGGAAGACCAGAAGAAGCTGCAAGATCAAAGACCTTGACAAGGTCTCGACGAGCATCCAATAAAAGGCTAGGAGAGCCTTGCTAAAGAAATCATCAAAGGAGAACTCACTGGAGAAATCCACTACCAAGGAGAAGCCCTTGATAGTGAAGGACTTGGGACAATTATCGCCATCTGACAACAAGCCCAAGAGGAGGAGAATTTGGCAAGGAGTGCCAAATCCAAGCAGAAGAAGAATCCAGTGAAGACCTCAAGATATTTAGAATATTGAGAAGAAGATCTTGCTTGAAGTCAAAATTTGACAAGAAGACTTGAAGGTAGAAGAAGCTTATCAAATCTAGGAGATTTGAAGATTACCTCCTACAATAAGAGGTCACTACTTCAGAGATACTAACTTCTCCAAATCTATAGTAGAAGGAGGAGATTACAAGAGGAGATCAAAGTCACCAAACCCTAGGCTCGTGAAAGAAAGTTTGAGACCATCAATTTGGTGAAGGAGTTGTTCAAAATAGTCTACAAAGAGCTACAAGATCCTACTCAAGGCAACAACTTGGTGATCTTAGGCACCAAGATCTACATCCTCTACAGAAGCAGAAAAGGAGCTACAAAAGCATTCAAAAAAAGGTAAGCAACTATTAGTGCAAGTAGATTCATTAGTTGGATTACTTATCAGATTTATTAAAGCACCTTCATCCTGATTAAAGTTGCAAAAAGGAGATTTGTATTACAGTCTTCAAGTGTGCAAAAAGAAAGGTTCTTTTTAAGGTTCATTTGCACATTAGGAGTTGATTAGATTTTAGAATTTTAATAATCTATCAACTAGCCTATTATCTACTTTGGAAAGCAAAAGAAGACTATCTCCTAATATCTTGCTTATAAGAAATTTACAGAATAAATCTTGAAGGTTCATTTCAGATTATTCTTGATTAGTTGTAGTGAATTTATTAAGTGCATTTTCTTGAGAGTAGATTGGAGTGATAAGGTGTAATATGTTAGTGCATTAAAAGTAGAATTTGTTAGATTCATTTGCACTATTATTACTCTCAAAAGAAATTAGTTTTGTGCTTTGAAATAAAGGCTACAAAATCTAGTTTGGATCAAGTGTCTAAAGACACTCTTAAAGCACATAAACCTACAACTCATAGTGGCCAATAGAAGCCACCAAAATTGGTTAGTACAAGCAAAGAAAAGCTAACCAAAAAGAAGCTTCAAATATTGAGACTTGGTGAGTCTCAAATCCAAAGCACTTAGGGTTAGTGCAACTAAAATAAATCTTTTGTTCTACAACATTTACAAGGCTTGGATTCACCATCAATCATCCAAGAAAAAGGGTAAGGAGTCTAGCCAAAGAGACATCCTTAAAACCCTCATTTTGCACTCATTAATCTGCTACAAAAATAAGAATTTCAGACCTACAAAAGAGTGCAAGAAAAGGTGCAATAAAAAGGTTCTATATACATGTAAAGGTTACATGGTGTTGCACTTCTACAATACATCAAACATAGGGAAAGGAGCAGATTTAAAGGTGCCATAATAGGCACAACAGGTACAAGGAAAAAGGTAGCCAAAGGAAGGGCCAAAGGATCGAGCGTTCTCCAACACCGAAAGGGCATTCTCTCCAAGATTAGACCTACAGACAAAGGAAGATTTTACGTAAATGAAAACAAGCCTACCAAGGTTATTTACGTAAGCCAAAGGAAATCTATCACAAATATTTACGTAAACCATAGCAAGGAGAAGAAGCTATCTACATAAAAAAAAGGGATAGAGCACATCCAACATTCAGACGCATCAAGCTTCACCTCTATCAACATGAATAGGGAGCACAATGAAGGTATAAGCACAAAGAAGGAAAGTAGATGCTACGTTGGGAATAACATCAACAAAGGGTAGCAAGAGAGCTACCTCATCCTCATCCAAAGCTCCAAGGTGGCTCACGAATTACCTGTAGAAGAAAATATATTGCTTGCTATTCAAGAAACCAAAGCAAGCTAAGGAGGAAGATAATCGAAGGAGTTATAATCTCCTTCTTAGAGGTATTACATAGAATATCCCATGCAAGAGGGTTGAGTGCCACTTGGCATATTATTCCCTAATGGCTATCATATCTCTAACGCTCAAGAGATAAACATTGAGAGTGCTCAAAGCAAGGTGAATACATTATAAAGGAGTAACGGTTGGTGCAATAGTGTTACAAGAAGAAGTGGTAGTGCTCCCAAGAAATGCAAGTGCCACTTGTCCATCAATGACTGCCCTTATATGCAGCGTAGAGAGAGCGAAAGGATAGCATTCACGTTCGACGTTCGTAGTGTGAAGTGGAGAGCAAAGCGTAGTCTAGTCAATCTATTTCTAAGTGCAACATGGAAGAAGGAGAGCATAGGAGCATTTAAGACTCCATTGAAGAAGGTCAGCATCTACTCTCCAAGCGTCAAAGAGGAAGCCCGACAACCATACCACACTTGGTCATACAGACTCATCAAGTCAAGCACCATAGAAAGGGTACGTAAAGGATTGTTTTATTTCAATCAAAACCAATGCCATTCAAGTGTGAAGTCAAGGGGCTAAGGTAAGAAAAATATCTCATTAATATTGCTTTCAAACATAGGAGATATAAGGTTATAATTTTAAGGATTAATTTTAAGGTTGAGAAAGCAAAAGACATAGGAGATAACTTACCAAAAATTAAAATACTATTTCCAAACTAACCTAGGAGATATAAGGCCTTCTACTTAGGTTGAATCATTTAATACTTTGCAAATATTATTATCTTTTCTAATTTTCCAAATTTGGGAGTCATAAGGTCTACTACTACAAATTGATTTATTGGAAATTAGAAAAATTAAAATCATATCTCAAAGGGCCATTATAAGAGGTTTATCAAAAATATATAAAGGTTGGAAATTATAATATTTACTTGTCTCAAATATTCTCAAATAGAGATAAAATATCCAACATTAAAACCTCTTGAAATCTAGAAAAAATGCTTAGTTCAATAGGAGCAATAAGGACAAAAGAAGTTGATTTTAGCATTTACAAAACTTTACAAAATCAACCAAGATTGAACTATAACTTACAAAAGCACTTTATATCTTGTCCAAAATCATACTAGGGAGTCATAAGGCATTCTACAAAACTTGGTAATATCAGAATCTATTGTTTATCAAGTTGCAAATCCATTAGCAATATATAAGCTATCTACAAAACCTAAAAATCCTTATGAGTACTCATTCTCATCATTTCTATTTATAGCATATTTCAGTCATCTCATAGATTTACTTTATTTCTTTCTACATCTTGTGATTGGTATCTCCCATTGTATGTGGCATAAAAAGCTAATAGTGGTATCAGAGCTATGGTAGATCAAGCCACAATAGGTCTATAAGGAAACCACCATTATTATTGATCCTAAGTTTTTTGAGAACCTGACGTGCCATTGGACTAGTCACTATCAAAATTTCTTAGAAGAGTCTAGGTGGTAGAATTAAGGAGAGTTACAAGTGAGGACTGAAATCTCAGTTTTAAAAATACTGAGATTGCATAGGGCTAGAGTCTTTCCACAGAGTTGAAGGAAAACTCGTGAAGACTAGGACTCAACATTTGATCCACTAGGTTGATGAATCAACTAGTGAAGCTCAGAGATCTGGAAATACTTACCTGAAAGTTTCTTTTATTGTAGGGAATTAATACTCAGATGATTGGGACACCTCCTACAACAGAAATCTAGGAGACCTCAACTTCATTACCCAAAGGTCGAAGTACCTTCATAGTGCAGAGATTAGTTGTTGTAGAGAGGAGAATACTTTAGAAGAATATTCTGGAAAAGAATCATGGTGAAGTCTAGAGATAGGAGATCTCCATTGATAGATTGAAGAACTTCACAAGAATAAAAGGCCATAGAAGCCTTGATATAGAATAAAATGCCATAGAAGCCTTGATCCAGAAGAAAAGGCCATAGAAGCCTTGATCCAAAAGAAAAGGCCATAAAAGCCTTGATATTGAAGAACAAGCCATAGAAGCCTTGATATTGAAGAACAGGCCATAGAAGCCTTGATATTGAAGAATATTCCATAGAAGCCTTGATACTAAAACAGGCCATAGATGTATTTTATCCTAAAGAAGATTCCAGAGGAGAGGATCTAATTCAGAAGCAGATTTTAGTACTAATATTTTTTGTTGTAGGTAAAGGAGATCCATTAAGTCAAGAAAGCTTCCTACAAGAAATTTAGGAAGAAAATCCTCTTTATAATCAATCCAATACCTAAAGCAAAAGATATCAGGAGGAGATATCATTGAAGAACTTCCAAGCTAGGAAGAAGAAGAAGGACTAGGAGAGTCCTACTCGAATCCAGAAGTAGTAGAATCAGAGATCCAGGAGAAGATCTCAACACCAACACTTCCAGAAGTAGAAGGTTGAAGATAAGGTCTCTAGGAAGACCAGAAGAAGCTGCAAGATCAAATACCTTGACAAGGTCTCGACGAGCATCCAATAAAAGGCTAGGAGAGCCTTGTTGAAGAAATCATCAAAGGAGAACTCACTAGAGAAATCCACTACCAAGGAGAAGCCCCTGATAGTGAAGGACTTGGGACAATTATCGCCATCCGAAAACAAGCCCAAGAGGAGGAGAATTTGGCAAGGAGTTCCAAATCCAAGCAGAAGAAGAATCCAATGAAGATCTCAAGACATTCAGAATATTGAGAAGAAGATCCTGCTTGAAGTCAGAATTCAACAAGAAGACTTGAAGGTAGAAGAAGCTTATCAAATCTAGGAGATTTGAAGATTACCTCCTATAGCAAGAGGTCACTACTTCAGAGATACAAACTTCTCCAAATCTATAGCAGAAGGAGGAGATTACAAGAGGAGATCAAAGTCACCAAACCCTAGGCTCGTGAAAGAAAGTTTGAGACCATCAATTTGGTGAAGAAGGAGTTATTCAAAATAGTCTACAAAGAGTTGCAAGATCCTACTCAAGGTAGCAACTTGGTGATCTTAGGCACCAAGATCTACATCCTCTACAGAAGCAGAAAAGGAGCTACAAAAGTATTCAAAAAAAGGTAAGCAACTATCGGTGCAAGTAGATTCATTAGTTGGATTACTTATCAGATTTATTAAAGCACCTTCATCTTGATTAAAGTTGCAAAAAGGAGATTTGTATTACAGTCTTCAAGTGTGCAAAAATAAAGGTTCTTTTTAAGGTTCATTTGCACATTAGGAGTTGATTAGATTTCAAAATTTTAATAATCTATCAACTAGCCTATTATCTACTTTGGAAAGAAAAAGAAGACTATCTCCTAATATCTTGCTTATAAGAAATTTATAGAATAAATCTTGAAGGTTCATTTCAGATTATTCTTGATTAGTTGCAGTGAATTGATTAAGTGCATTTTCTTGAGAGTAGATTGGAGTGATAAGGTGTAATCTATTAGTGCATTAAAAGTAGAATTTGTTAGATTCATTTGCACTATTATTACTCTCAAAAGAAATTAGTTTTGTGCTTTGAAATAAAGGCTACAAAATCTAGTTTGGATCAAGTGTCTAAAGACACTCTTAAAGCACATAAACCTGCAACTCATAGTGGCCAATAGAAGCCACCAAAATTGGTTAGTACAAGAAAAGAAAAGCTAACCAAAAAGAAGCTTCAAATATTGAGACTTGGTGAGTCTCAAATCCAAAGCACTTAGGGTTAGTGCAACTAAAATAAAGCTTTTGTTCTACAACATTTACAAGGCTTGGATTCACCATCAATCATCCAAGAAAAAGGGTAAGGAGTCTAGCCAAAGAGACATCCTTAAAACCCTCATTTTGCACTCATTAATATGCTACAAAAATAAGAATTTCAGACTTACAAAAGAGTGCAAGAAAAGGTGCAATAAAAAGGTTCTATATACATGTAAAGGTTACATGGTGTTGCACTTCTACAATACATCAAACACAGGGAAAGGAGTAGATTTAAAGGTGCCATAATAGGCACAATAGGTACAGGGAAAAAGGTAGCCAAAGGAAGGGCCAAAGGATCGAGTGTTCTCCAACACCGAAAGGGCATTCTCTCCAAGATCGGACCTGCAGACAAAGGAAGATTTTACGTAAATGACAACAAGTCTACCAAGGTTATTTACGTAAGCCAAAGGAAATCTATCACAAATATTTATGTAAACCATAGCAAGGAGAAGAAGCTATCTACATAAAAAAAGGGATAGAGCACATCCAATGTTCAAACGCATCAAGCTTCACCTCTATCAACGTGAACAGGGAGCACATCGAAGGTATAAGCACAAAGAAGGAAAGTAGATGCTACATTGGGAATAGCATCAACAAAGGGTAGCAAGAGAGCTACCTCATCCTCATCCAAAGCTCCAAGGTAGCTCACGAATTACCTACAGAAGAAAATACATTGCTTGCTATTCAAGAAATCAAAGCAAGCTAAGGAGGAAGATAATCGAAGGAGTTATAATCTCCTTCTTGGAGGTGTTACGTAGAAAATCCCATGCAAGAGGGTTGAGTGCCACTTGGCATATTATTCCCTAATAGCTATCATATCTCTAACGCTCAAGAGATGAACATTGAGAGCACTCAAAGCAAGGTGAATACATTACAAAGGAGTAATGGTTGGTGCAGTAGCATTACAAGAAGTGGTAGCGCTCCCAAGAAATGCAAGTGCCACTTGTCCATCAATGACTGCCCTTATATGCAGTGTAGAGAGAGCGAAAGGATAGCATTCACGTCCGACATTCGTAGTGTGAAGTGGAGAGCAAAGCGTAGTCCAGTCAATTTGTTTCTAAGTGCAGCATGGAAGAAGGAGAGCATAGGAGCATTTAAGACTCCATTAAATAAGGTCAGCATCTACTCTCCAAGCATCGAAGAGGAAGCCCAACAGCCATACCACACTTGGTCATTCAGACTCATCAAGTCAAGCACCATAGAAAGGGTACATAAAGGACTATTATATTTCAGTCAAAACCAATGCCATTCAAGTGTGAAGTCAAGGGGCTAAGGTAAGAAAAATATCTCATTAATATTGCTTTCAAACATAGGAGATATAAGGTTATAATTTTAAGGATTAATTTTAAGGTTGAGAAAGCAAAAGACATAGGAGATAACTTACCAAAAATTAAAATACTATTTGTAAACTAACCTAGGAGATATAAGGCCTTCTACTTAGGTTGAACCATTTAATACTTTGCAAATATTATTATTTTTTCTAATTTTCCAAATTTGGGAGTCATAAGGTCTACTACTACAAATTGATTTATTGGAAATTAGAAAAATTAAAATCAAATCTCAAAGGGCCATTATAAGAGGTTTATCAAAAACATATAAAGGTTGGAAATTATAATATTTACTTGTCTCAAATCTTCTCAAATAGAGACAAAATATCCAACATTAAAACCTCTTGAAATCTATAAAAAGTGCTTAGTTCAATAGGAGCAATAAGGACAATAGAAGTTGATTTTAGCATTTACAAAACTTTACAAAATCAACCAAGATTGAACTATAACTTACAAAAGCACTTTATATCTTGTCCAAAACATACTAGGGAGTCATAAGGCATTCTACAAAACTTGGTAATATCATAATCTATTGTTTATCAAGTTGCAAATCCATTAGCAATATATAAGCTATCTACAAAACCTAAAAATCCTTATGAGTACTCATTCTCATTACTAGGGAGACATAAGGAAGCCTACAAGAATCAAGGATTAATATAGGTTTTATCAAATCAAGCTTATATACTTCTATCAGAGATCATATATCCTAATAGGAAGTCATAAGAAAATCCTATCTCATTTCTTCAAGAATGTCATATAATGAATGTGGAATTTGCTCCAATAGAAACCAATCTATAAAACATGAAAATATGTGGTACATTGACTCAGGAGCTAGTCATCATATGACAGGAAATTTACAATGGTTCGACTATCTTGAAGATACCAATGGCTATAGACTAAGAATTATGGATAGCCAAACTTATCCTATACATGGATATGGATGTGTAACACCTAGCAAATCATTTCCAAATCTTCTACTGCAAAATGTATTGTATGTTCCTGGATTAACATTCAATCTCATTTTAGTAAGCAAGTTGGTAGAAGATAATTATATGATCAACTTTGGATATATGGATGGAATCAATACATGTCTCATCATGAATCAAGGTGAAATTAAAGCAACAAGATCAATCCATGGAAATACATACATCCTAGATTCAATGGAAATCTCACAAGATACTGTGATATTTCAAAATGATACTAACATATTTCCAAAGGAACAGGTTGATGAAAATGAAGAACCAATACAACACAGAGCCAAGCATAGAAGAATAAAAATCAAGAAGATGAGAGGACGAGTGCACCATGCTCTACTTAGCCATAAATACTCAGAACCAAACAAAGATACGTGCAAGGAGACCAATGAAGGTGGATGGATAGAAGACAACAATGGTGAATCTGAAGAAGCCAAATATCATTTCGAAGATGAAGATCCAATTCAAAGCCATCATATGGAAGAAGATCCACATTGAAGACTAAAGTCTTCAATACCCAAATATTGTAATACAAGGGGGTGTTAGAAATAGAGTATATTACATTATTTGGGTCATGTAAATGTACCTTCCTTGGTGCATACTTAGGACATTAGGTTACTTTAGGGGGAAGTTATCTAGTTACTTCATGCAATGTAATAAATGCACAAGTGTCAATGTGCAAGTTGTAATGTGCAAGGTGTCCACTTGTACAACTAGATAGAGTGTTGGCCAAGGAACTTATCTTCCTATATAATGGCCATAGATGTAGAAGATAGATATAGAAGTCATAGTATCACAGTCAGTGTGTGGTAGATAGGCAGTAGGGTAGTGTGTGTGTGAGCTATAAGCTCAGAGCTCATTCATGGAGTAGTAGCTTATATTATGGAGTGTCCATTTCCTCCATAGCTACTATTGTAATATTTTTCGTCATTTCTATTTATAGCATATTTTAGTCATCTCATATATTTACTTTATTTCTTTCTGCATCTTGTGATTGGTATCTCCCATTGTATGTGGCATCAAAAGCTAATTTCTATGCATTTGAGCGGGAATTTTAAAATTCCCGCTCGCGCTCCCAGGGGGGAGTATAAACCCCCCCCCCCCGGCGGCCGTCGGCCATTTGCGCGCAGCACTGCGCGTGGCCTTGGCCCCCCCCCCGATTTTTTTCAAAAATAGGGAATTCTTTTAAAAAAAAAAAAAAAAAAATTCGCAAAAGTGCAGCCGTGGTTGGACTGCGCAGAGGGCAGAATTTTTCTTTTCGAAAAACAATTTTTTTTCGGGAAAGTGTGCGAGGCGGGAAGCGGCGCCGGGGACGCGAGGCCGCGAGGTGGGAAAGCGACAACACGCGAGGCCGCAGCGGAGGAGGAGGAACATTTGGTGTTGAAAAGGGAGGAGGTCCACTGATCATCTCGGATCAGCCCACTGGCTCACGTGGTCGTGAGCCGTGCGGTTAAGGCTCAAGGAGCCTACAGGTCGGGGGTTCAAATCCCGCCGACCCCCCAAGGTATATTTTTTTTTCAAAGTTTTTTTTAATTATTAATTTTTAATTAAAATTTTTAATTTTAATTTATTTTTAATAGTTTTAAACTTTATAAATTAAAATTTAATTTTAATTTATTTTTCCTAAAGTTTTAAAACTATATAAATTAAAATTATTTATTTTAATTTTAAATATATAATAGTTATTAAAAATGCTTTGTTAAAAGAATTTTTTTAAGGGGGGATATTTTTTTCAAAAAATCAAAGGGGGATGTTGAGTAATTTTTTGAAAATAGCAATTTGGCATTGTAAAAGGTGCATTTTCGGCTGTGACCGACACCTTGTGGGTTATTCTAGTGGGCATTTTTTTTGTTGTATGTTGCATATTTCATTTTTGCACTATAACATTAAAAATTAAAATCAAACACTCCCTAAGTCCCCGGAATATAAAACCCATCTGTGCAATTTATTTGCCTTTGCGGCGTTCGGTATTTGCGATACCTACGGCCAGCACTTACAGGTAAAGCTGTCGTGATTTGGCTACTGTATCCGCCGCCTAATATAGTCTGCTATAACGACGTCTGAGCTTGTTCTCTATAAATCGTCGGGGAGGAATAAGTACGCCATTTTTGCATTTTTTACTCCATCCACTACCCTTTATCGCACTTGTGTTTAGGCGTAAATCCTGACGAAGTATTCTTCATAGTGTTTAGGGGAAGTTACGCCCCACGCATGAGAAGAATCTTCTATGGTAGGTGCCATCAACAAGGCGATTCCCTTTCTGTACCGCTTATGTTCCACGTATCGTATGATCTCTAAAATTCACCTATAGTCTCCCTCACGTAAGGGCGGGTGATTTTTGTTGATCTTTCTAAATACCTATAGTTTCCCTCACGTAAGGGCGGGTATTTTGTACGGTATATTGGCCTAGCAAAAGGTATATAGAAAGGGGGACCAATTTGGTGATATAAGGAACCTTCACTATGGCCGTTGTTGCAAAATTGATGAGCGATCCGCATCGGTTATTGAAAGGTCCAAATTATACACCATGGAAACATAAGATGAAGGCTATTCTCCAAATGGAAGATTTGTGGGATATTGTTCCTTGGAGTAGCAACAAGGCCTTCACCAACGACGAGGATCCACGGGTCCTTCGATGGATCAGATTGCTTTTGACAAGAAAGACAGGAGAGCAAAGGTGCTCATTTTGTTTGTTGTTTCGGATGAAGTGCAACCTCATATAGTCGACAAAGCAAGTGGTAAAGAGGCATGGGATGCCCTTAGAACCATCTATGAGGGGAAGAATGAATCCACCATTCTTCATCTTCAACAACAACTTCATAACTCTGAGTTTGAGACGGGGTGAAACGGTTGAACTCTTTACGTGCGAGTGTACGAGTTGAAAGAGAAATTGAGTTCTCTAGGAGATACTGTGGACGAAAAGCTTCTCATTTCACTTGTGATGAGAGCTTTACCTTCTTCATTTGATATGTTGATAACCTCCATCCAGGTGTCCCAACGACAAATTACCTACATCGAGTTGGTCAATCTGCTTCAACAACAGGAGGCACGCCAACTTCACAAGGATGATTCTTCCAATACAGCCCTATACACCAACGAGGCGGGGTTCTAGGAAGAAAGGTAATGGGCAAAAAGGAGGCAACTTTCAGAAAGGAGGAAATTCTCAACAGGATACGAAAGGAAAAGGCAAGCAACCTCAACGAGAAGAAGAGGTGGTGCAAGATCTGTGAGAAAGACAACCATGACACCAACAGGTGTTGGCATAAGAACAAGCAAAAAGGCCAAAACAAACCACAAAATAAGAACAAGCAACCCCAGGTGAATGTTGTTGTTGAAGAATCGACTCAGATTATGAATGGGCACACAAGGTGCTCATGACTACCACAGATTCCACTCAGAGGGATCCTATTTGGTATGTCGATTACGGAGCTAGTAAACATATGACTGGCGACAGATCGTGGTTTGAATCATTTGTGGCCAAGGAGGGCAAACCTGTCACCATTGCTGATGATAAAACCTACAGGGTTCAGGGAGAGGTACGGTTTCGAGTCACTCTTCATGATGGCAAGTGTCAGATTGACAAGGTCCTCTATGTTCGGGGATTGGCCAACAATTTGTTGTCAGTGACACAAATCCTGGACAGAAATATGGTTGTCAACTTTCGTGTTGAGAATGGAAAGAAGTGTTGTACAATTACCGGGAAGGGTAAGCGGTTGCAACGACTTCATATAAGCATGGCTTATTTGCACTAGATGCTATCTCTACTCCACATGTTGCCATGATTGTCTCTACCAAGGAGGCAACTTCCCTATGGCACAAGAGATATGGGCATCTTAGTTACGGCTACTTACTTGAGCTCAGCAAGTATGAGATGGTAAAGGGTCTTCCTTCCCTTTCTGCCACATTGCCAGTGTGCTCTGATTGCTTGGCAGGAAAGCAGCATAGAGTACCATTTGAGAAGAGCTCTACAAGAGCAAGAAAACCTCTGGAGCTAATTCACACCGATCTATGCGGTCCTTTCACACCAAACAGTGTTGGAGGGAAGAGGTACTTTCAGTTATTCGTAGATGACTACTCACGAAAGATGTGGGTTTTCTTTCTCAAACTGAAATCTGAAGCTTTTGCATTCTTCCAGCAGTTCAAGAAATCCGTTGAGAAGGAGTCAGGGGCTTCTATCAAAACCCTCCGCTCAGATCGAGGGGGAGAGTTTACCTCTAATGAATTTTCTGCATTCCTAGATAAGCATGGGATCAAGAGACAGGTAACAACTGCCTATACTCCTCGAGCAAAATGGAGTTGCTTGAGAGAAGGAACCGTTCTATCATGGAAATGGTTCGTTGTATGCTCACGGGAGCTACTCTTGGGCAACAATATTGGGCGGAAGTCTGTCACCACTTGCAGTGTATCTTTTGAATAGGGCACCCACAAAGGCCCTAAAAGGAATGACTCCACGGGAAGCATGGAGTGGTCGAAAACCCTCCATATCTCATCTACGTATTTTTGGGTGTCAAGCTTTCATGCACATACCGAAAGAGAAAAGGAAGAAGCTAGATGAGAAAACATTGAGATGTATTTTTCTTGGATATTCTGAGCACTCTAAAGGATATCGGTTGATAGATCCTTTGACCAAGAAAATTCATATCGGCAGAGATGTTGTCTTTGATGAAGCTTTCACATCACGAGAGCACATCTACGAGTACACCGAGGATATTGTGGAACCTAAGGAAGAGGAGATTCCTTCGTCAACACGAGACGGGGAGGTCCTTCTACATCTTCTTCACCACCACCGAAGCGGAATCCTAAATGGTGTACAAATACAATCGAGAGATGCAAATTTATCCACTCCTCCCAATTTGAATTTGGATAGACCTCGTACACGCAGTATGGCTCAAAAGGAAAGAGAAGCCGAGAGCCGGTGAGGTTGATGATCTTTGTCAATCTTTTGAGGAACTTTCTGTGACTCCAAGTAGAGAAGTTGAGGATATGGATATTGATGATGACAGGGGCATTCATGTCTACCATAGATAGTCTTGAACCTGCATCAGTGCAAGATGCTCTTAGTGAGCCTCAGTGGAAGGCCGCTATGGATACAGAGTATGAGTCTCTGATGAAGAATAAAACTTGGAAGCTTGTTGATCTGCCGCATGGAAAGAAACCTATTGGCTGCAAATGGGTATACAAAGTCAAGTACAAGGCAGATGGAACAATTGATAAGCATAAGGCCCGACTTGTTGCAAAGGGCTATGCTCAAAAGGAAGGCATCGACTATGAAGAAACTTTTGCACCTACTTCTCGGATGACCACAATTCGGGTTATGTGTGCTATGGCAGCACAATATGGGTGGAAAGTTCACCAGATGGATGTCAAAAGTGCCTTTCTTAATGGTGATCTCCAAGAAGAAGTCTATATGACTCGGCTGAAGGATTTGAAGTGGAAGGCCAACAGCGAGAAAGTTTGCAAATTGGTCAAATCCTTGTATGGTACCGAAACAAGCTCCTCGAGCTTGGTATATAAAAATGGACAATCACCTAATGCGGCATGGATTTAAGAGATGTCCGTCGAATGCAAACCTCTATTTCAAGAAACGGGGTTACGAGATAGTGTTGCTTGTACTCTATGTGGATGATCTGCTCATTACGGGGAGTTCGGAAGATATGATCTCTACTGTCAAAAGAAACTTGTGCAAATCTTTTGAGATGACAGATCTCGGACTTCTCCATTCTTGTCTTGGTCTGGAATTCAGCCAGAAGGAGCACTCCATCAAAGTGTCTCAGAAAAAGTATGCCAAGACATTGCTCGATAAATATCGCATGATGATTGCAAGCCAATGGCAACTCCTATGGAGAATGGACTTCGGTTATCGCGATATGATGACTCACCTCAGGTAGATGGCACTCTCTATCGACAGTTGATTGGGAGTCTCATATATCTGACCAATACTAGGCCAGATCTCGTATTTGCTGTAAACTATCTTTCGAGGTTCATGCAGGAGCCTAAGACTACTCATTGGAAAGCAGCAAAACGTGTTCTTCACTATGTCCGTGGTACTATAGAATATGGCCTAGAATACAAGAGGAACAACAAATTCTTCTTGCAAGGATACACGGACTCCGACTATGCCGGATCATTTGATGATCGCAAGTCAACTTATGGATACATTTTTCATCTGGGATCCGGTCCTGTCTCTTGGCACGACAAGAAGCAACGGTGGTTGCTATTTCTTCAACGAGAGGGAGAATATCGCACCGCACGTGAAGTCGTGTGCGAAGTGATATGGTTACGTCGCATTCGGACAAGTATGGGCCATCCATCAAAATCTCCAATACACTTGTTCTGCGACAATCGGGGTGTTACGAACCTCGTCAAGAATCCAGTCCATCATGAAAAAACAAAGCACATTGACACACAATGTCATTTCATTCGAGAGGAAGTTCCAAAGCACCGAATTCAGCTTCGACACATTCCCACGGATGCTCAAGTTGCAGACATTTTCACTAAGGCACTTGGACGTGTCAAATTTGAATTGTTTCGCAACTCACTTTGTATTGCAAAATAATGTAAGGGGATGTTAGTATAGCTATTAGTTATTACATTACCCAAATAATGTAATAAAGGGGGATGTTAGCGTACTTAACCTTCTTTGGTTGTATTGCATTATTAGATGAACTGTTACAACCATGTAACAGTTCCGTTCGCCGGTGTGCTATTCCCGACAGTGTAAATGTTATTTAACAGGCTGCTGAGAATAATAAACTAGTTCGTTGCATTTTATACAAAGATTAAAAGCATATAGTTAGCATCCTAGGATTAAGTTTATTTGTGCATTCTCTAAAACCCTTGCTCAAAATAAAAATATTTGTTTTACTACAAGTTAGGGTTTAGTCATTATTGAAAGTCAAGAATAATTATAGGGTTGGTTTCTTGTCTTCTTGTATTTGTTGTTTATCTTGCATTGTTCTTTCATTTCTTTAGTTTAGCTTTTAGAAAGGCCAAACATAGGTTTTTGTTCAATTCACACATCAAACATTCCATCCTTGTACTTGGAGTGAGTCCTAAAACCTTTCTTGGTGAACCCCTCGATCCCCAAACCCCTAGTGTAGAGAATATAACACAGCCTCGCGGTCACCTTGGCTCCTAATGTATCCAACAGATAATCGTGTATGGTAGGGTAATTTTCCCCCTCGAGGTAATGGTCTTAATTAGCCCACATAGGTGTGGTAACTAAGCACTAAGGCATTACACCAAAAATATCCTACATAGATGAAATTATGTAGGGTTAGGTAATAGGCATCACCCTTTAAGTGTTATGGGTCTTAGAGGATAATCTCAATACCATGGTCAAGTTGTCCTATATCGATGAGGATATGGAAAAGGTGGGGGAACCACTATTGGAATCCTTTCTAATAGTGAGGTTTAGAAAGTTGAACCCTAGAAAAATGAGATGTTGGCCACTCTTATCCACTTGAGTGTCATCTATGGTGACAAAAACTCAAGATATGGTTATGCCTTACATATAAACTGGAATGTATTGGGACTTCCGTATGATCCTTTCTTGTGTAATATATATATATATATATCACTATTGGCATCCTTTATAACAATGGGGTTTAGAAATTTGAACCCTAGAAATACGATATGTTGGCCACTCCTATCCACTTGAGTGTCATTTGTAGTGACAAAAACTCAAGATATGGTTATGCCTTACATATAAACTGGAATGTATTGGTACTTCCTTGTTAATCTTACTTGTGTAATATATATATATATATATATATATCGGGTTGGTTTTGATGGGTTGTTACAAATCCTTTAAAGGAATGTTTGAAAGGAGGTTGCTGAAAAAAAGAGGAGGATTAATTCAAGGCAAGAAGAAGAAGGTCAGCATAAGGTTAGAAAATATTTATCACCTCAAAGTCTATTATTGAAAGGAGAAGAGAAACGTTTGTAAGAAGAGAAGGATATTCATAAAAGAAAAGAGAAGAATTAAAGAGATAATAACTATTAAAGGAAGAAGAAATTAACTTATTAAAGGAAAATTGGAAGGAATTGAAGAAGGAAATTAATTAAAATAATAATAATTTGAAAGGAATTCATGAAAGTATCAAATTATTAAACGGGAAGAATAGGTTAAAGAATTATTTTGAAGGAAAGGTTATATTTGAGGAAAAAGATATTGTTGAAAGAATAGGTTCAAAGCAGAGATATTAAAGGCACAAACAAATTATAGAAGATTATTTCAAGGTATGAAATATATATATATATATATCTTCTCTAAAGTTGATTGTAAAGGAAAAAGAGAATATTGAAGAAGTGAAGAATTTCTTAAGAATCAAACTCAAGAAATTTAAAGCCTACAAGAAAAGTCAGAAGAATTAGAAAAGACATTAGAGTCTCCACATCTATTTGAAAGATTGAAAAACAACACAAGGAATTTTTTTAAGAAAATATTCAATTTTTTTGAAGAAAGGTCAAAGAAAGAAATATTGAACTAGGGAGTTAAAAATAATTCAACTTGACAATTAAAAATAACTTTACAACCTTCCCCTCATCCAATAAAAATTATAGAAGAATTGAGAGAGAATTTAAATTTGTTTGAAGAATACCCCTGCCTCCTTGGGTCTTACCCGAAAGTGGCATCCCTTTTGGGATGTTTTCCACAAATAAAAAAAAAAATTGTTTGAAGAATTAGAACAACAATTAAAAGGAAGTTCTTTACAAATTAAGAATTCATCAGGAATTCCTTTTACAAAGTCACATTTGATTAGAGAACCAAACTTCATTAAGAAAGAACTTCGAAATTACGAAAAACATTGTCGTAAATATGTTTTGAGAGATAATGAATCACCTCAAATAGAACCAAAAGTTAGGTATGAATATAACTTATGGTATATTTATTTAGGATTCAAAAATCACATGATTTTAATCTACATTAGTTTGATTCTATCCAAGTAAAACAAAGCATACCTATTAAAATTGTAGATGAAAAAATTTACCAAGTTCAAGGAATAGGCAATATTACTCTTCGTCTACCTTACTCAAAATGCACACTAGAGAATGTTCTTTATGTTTTAGGAATAGCGAACAATCTAATTTCATTGTCCCAATTTTTGGATAGAGGTAGAACAATTGAATTTAGGGTGGTTAATAAATGTAAAATGCTTCATCAAAAGATAAAGCAATATTGAAGCCTTTAATCCTACAAAAATTGCATATTTTCTTTAGATGCAATAACACTCTCTTAAAAATATTTAGACCAACTTCTACAAAAAGAACAACATCAAAACATATATTTAATTGAACACAAGATTCTCATGGCAAAAGGATAAGATAGTATATTAGAAAAAAATACACAAGTTGCTCTTGAAAGGATGATAAAGAAATTGAAAATTTTGATGATTAGTACACTACAAAAGAAAAACACATATGATCATCATAGAACAAATTTACATGTAAGTCTTGATTTATGGACTTCAAAACTAATCAGTGATGATTTATATTATTGTTATGGCTTGCTATTTATAAATAGTATCAGAACAAGAAATAATATGACAAGAATTAGAAAATTTAAAACAATGACAAGGGATGCTAATTTTGTAACACAAAACTATGAAGACAAAAGTGTGACAAGAATAGATAATAACTGCAATTAGTTTTGGAATAGATATATGTACTACTTGAACAAGGATAAAGAAAAAGATCCAAAAATGATCAAGGAACAACATAACCATGAAGAAGGGCAAGAAGAGATCAAGAAGACCAAAACCAGAATCAAATATTGAAAGCATAACAAATAATATAATACGGGGGATGTTGGAGTTTATTATATTATTTGGTACCTTGCAAGTACATTGTAAGAACCTTGTAATATATTTTGTAAATACTTCGTAAATATGCGGTGTGAAGGAATCTTGTAAATATTTATTATCATTAGGTATTTTGTAATTATTAGAGAGTTAATAAAAATATATTGCTCTTATGAGATATATGAAGTCATATTTCCTAGAATATTGAGAAGCTTAAGGAGATGAATAGTTAGTTGAAGTTGAAATGTCAAGGGTCCTTGTAAAGGCTATTTGCAAGACGTTATGTAATGTGTATGTAGTGTGTGAAGTAATAGTACTTAATTGTACTATAATACTTGTTTATGATCCATAGTAATATAACTTATTTATTTGAAGACTTGTGTATATTATTATGTGATAAATTTGTTCATTAAATATTGTTAAAACCTACTTTTATGCTAACAAAAATAGATAGAAATATTTTAATCTATATTATGTGGGCATTTTTATGGTCAGGATTACATAATAAAAGGAAATTTCCTTTGGTGACATGGAGCAATATTTGTGATGATAAAATTAGGGAAGGTCTCATTTTACGAGTTCTTACGAGTGCAAACTTATCTCTAAGGGGAAAATTAATTTGGAGATTGTATAAAGAGAGTCAAATACAATGGGTAAAAAAAATTCTAAGTTCATAGAGTGTAAATAACCAAGCTTAATATTTATTACATTCTCACTACCATATTTTTCTACACTATAGAATGGTTTAAGACAATCAATTGATCTAGTGATTAAAGGTTTAAGATGGGTGGTGTGAATTGGAGATTTTTTTTATTTGGATGGATACTCGGTGTGAAATAAAAACCACTCAATCTAGATACAATTTTGAAACCATGTATGATATCACTTCAATATAAATATGGTGATGGGGTTTCAAACATTACGCACAAGGATCAAAAAGGAAAATACAAATGGAAAGAAGATATTTTACAAGTATATCAGACATTGTTGTTAGGAGGTAGTTGAGCATAAAGATAACAATAGTGATTAGTCCAAGGGGAACTAAGGATAAGCTGATTTAGGATTTGAATAGCTCAAGAGAATACATAATAAGTAGTAGATATAATGTGAAGCACCAACGACCTATGAGGGATACCATAGTGGTAAGTCCTTGGGTTTTCATCCAAGAGACCCAAGTTCAAATCCTTGTAAAAGGGGACCAGGACCCGCCCTAAAAACCTGTGTAAACTTAACTTTTTTATAGTTGTAAGCTTAATGTGGTAAGGGATTTGGCCTCTCTTTTAGAGGTCTAAGGTTCAAAGTAAACTCATTGAAAAAAATTTGAAGCACCAACCAAATAGGAATATCATAAGAATATGGAAAGATATTTAGGGAAACCCGAGCATTCTAAAAGTCAAAATGTTTGTACTGCTAGTAGGTCTAGGAAAATTTTATCCTAGTATAACCTAATTAAAAGGTGTTCTCATGGCCCTTCACAATGTATTCTATGTAAAAGAAGGTGGAGAGTATAGACCATTTCTTGGGAAATTATTCAGTAGTATGGGAACTATGGTAATGGATTCTTAATATGTTTGGTAAATATATAGTTTTGAATGGTAGAATTGAAGAATGGTTAAAGCAACGGCAAAGTTATTTTAAAATTGAGGCATTACAGACAATCTGGGATATATCGAAAGATACAATACTTTGAACTATATGGCTGGAAAGGAATATAAGAATATTTATAGGAAAGGAAAGCAATTTAGATTCAATGAAAATGAAGATTTGTTTAGCCATAGATGAGTCTAAACCAACCCTCTCAAATCACCCAGCCCCTATTATTGAAGTAGAGAGCCTTGATACATGGATTCGACTCATCTAATGGAATTATGATGTTGGATACAGAAGAAACAAAAGGAAGGCAAAAAATATAAAGTGGAAACCATGGAAAGTGGAATCTGTCAAATTGCATTTTGATGGAGCATCTAAACGAAATGTAGGATTAGTAGGAGAGGGGAATAATTAGAAATAATAAGGATGATATTTTGTCACATTACACTTTCAATAGTGGATTTAAGACAAATAATAAAGCTAAAGCTTGGGAAACTCTAGAGGGCTAAAAATATGTAGAAAAATGAAATGGAAATGGGTATAAATAGAAGGCAATTCACTAATAGTAATAAATGTAAATTTGAGGAAAGCAAAGACCTTGCTATAGAGTTTGAAGAAGTTAGGTTTACACATACATTAAAGTAAGGGAACAAATATGGAGATAGGCTAGCCAATAGAGGGGTTTTAATAGAGGATCGTGAAGTTAAATTCTTTTTTCCATGGTTAGAGGAAGTAGTAAGTTTAGCTAAAGCTAACAAGAAAATGTTGACTATCTGAATAAAATAATGATTAAGATTTACTTTAATATTTTCTATTGGTAATATTTGTTGTATTTTATAACATTAATGTATTTTCATATAAACTATTTATTACAATTCTTATGGTTGCACTTATGCTTCAGGAAGGAAACTAGCAGTCCATATCTAGTAAAGTAGACTATGATAGCACAAAGTTTTGGAAATATTACTCTACTAAGATGTAGTGCATAGATAGTAGAGGTGGAATTTTGGTATTGTGAAGGTTGCTATAGGAAAATATCAAGAAGAAGGATGCTAAATTTTGGAATATTTGTATTTAAACAAAAATTGAAGATCTAGAAAATGAAAATAAAAAATTTAGACTTTTTATGAAAAATATGTAGGTGTCTAGCTATAGCAACTCAATTGAGATGAGAAGTGAATTTATTTTTAAACTATCAAGTTTCAAATGAGAGAGTTGCAATTTGTCAAGAGTGGGGGGCTCAAGTATAACGCCTTTTTATCCAGCAAAAAAATATCATTATTTTAATAAAATGCATATTAATGCAATCTTTCTTTAAATTGTTATATATAATATATTGCTAGAATTTCTACTATGAACACACATCCTCAATAGGATCCATAAAAAATAAGATGAACAATACAAACTTTACCGCATACAATATTAGAAGAATCCAAACCAAATAAACTTATTATTTATTTAAAAATTTAATCCAAAAGACACGTCATCTTCTTCTTCTATTGTCTTCCCTAGATTTATTTTGTGGTGTGCATGCAAATACCTCTTACTTTCTATTGATTTTTCTTGTTAACATATATTTTACCTTGACAAAAGAAAGTTCTATTTTAGAGACTGTTACAATAATTAGCCAATTATAGATCGCAAAGATTTTAGTAGTTGGCATGCAAGCAAAATTGTGGGAGAAGGTGACAGTTAAATCTATATCCTATGCTTACAAAGCTTATCACCAAAATAATATAAGACTTGTAAGGTGGTTGTGGGATAAAGCTAAATGAATTCTATTGATACTAGTATCTTTTTTGCTTAAATTTCTTTTATGTGGATCTTTATGCTTTGGCATGAGATGCATAATGTATGTCACAACTTGCTTGGTTGACATTGTTCATTTATGTAGCATAAGTTCCAATAATAATTTTCTATTAATTAGTTTTTAAGTTAGCAATGGAGATCAAGTAAATGGATTAAATTTAATAATTTTGTGGAATCTTTGTTAACCCCCTTCCCATCTCTTTCCTTACCCTCCCTTTTCTTCTATATTTTAATGCAATAGTAAAGTTGGTTGGATTTCAAAGAAAACTTATGGATGTTCAAGGGGACAAAATAATCTTTGCCTACACCTCACAAAGTTGCTTTTCATACAAAGCGGTCATTCATAGTGAATTTTCTCATTTTTGTATGGGGATAAAATAAAATTAGGTTGAAAAGCAACCTCCTCCTCACAAGAACCTTAGGCAATATAGGAACTTGTTGTCAACCGTACATAGTGAATTTTCTCATTTTTGTATGGGTGGGTGCCACAATATTATTCATTATTATGCTCATGAGCCACTTTATTTAGACAAACCACATAAAAAATCCATCGTCTAAATGGACACATGTAACTTGCAATTTGTAGCCTTTTTTATTGGAAAAGAATTGAAAAGTATAGAGGTTAGTGAATGTATGTGAAAGAGATGATTTTTTTGGACTTAGATTATTTTTACTCATTGTGGGTCTACAAAATTATAGTTCTTACATCTAGATTGGGACTGCTTTTTTTGGGCTTAGATTATTTTTACCCATTGTGGGTCTACAAAATTATAGTTCTTACCTCTATATTGGGACTGCAAGTGGATATTAATATACCAAAAGGATGGTTTTCAAAGTTCCATTTTTAAATGATATGAACAATTGGATGTTTTTATAAGACTACTTCCATTGCATGACAAATTCACCTCCATTTAGGAATCTATAATATCGATTCTTACCTTTTCCAAATTAATTGATTAAGAAGGAATGCTAAATTAGCAATGGAGGAATCATATATTTCCACATTTAACTCTACAATGGATGGAAAATATAACAATTTTTTTATGTCTGGTATGTGTAGAGGAACCATAGTTTTGAGGTCCTATTCAATAGGTAGGTCCTTCACATCATTTAGGCTCTTCTCATAGATGATGATCTATATGAAACCTTATGAGTCATCCAATAAATTTAAATATCCATCTAAAATTCTTTAGCAAAATAGACCATGAGAAACATTGCCTACTCCAAACTGACTCCCCAAGAATATGAGAATTATTCTTGTCATAGTTTTGAGATCACCCATGGGTAAATTCACCGTTTTTCCACTCAGAGATCGAATGGCTAGTCCTTTGATAGAGTTTAAGTAAAATGGATGTGGTAATTGTATATTGTGTTACATCTATTTTAATCAGTCACATTGTCATGATATTACAAAAAATTATATTATCATAGGCTACTAATTGTATTAT
Organism: Wollemia nobilis; assembly: GCA_028583015.1. Taxonomy (NCBI): domain Eukaryota; kingdom Viridiplantae; phylum Streptophyta; class Pinopsida; order Araucariales; family Araucariaceae; genus Wollemia; species Wollemia nobilis. The sequence continues at coordinate 3,366,958 of JAQPPZ010000927.1, forward strand.
TGGGTCACATTTATATGATTGCAATCCATTTATCATTAGTCCATAGTAATTTTGACACATGTGAATATATAACCTTATTGATTTGGTGTACATATATTAATCTAAAAAGCAAATATTCAGTATATATTATTAGTAAAGGTAAAGGTAAAAAGGTAAAGTAGTTTTATGTCCATATGCCATATGAGGTAACCCTCATAGAGGATGTTATTTACATAATATACGTTTATCTAACCAAACTTTGATTATCAAAGTATGGTGTACAACTCTACCCTCATTGGATTTGAACCTTGAACCTCCTATTTGGAGTTCCAAAGTCTTATTGTTAGGCTTACATCACTATGAATAAAATAATTTTTTTTTGCTATTGGTAATGTTGGCAGTTTCGCCATACTGAATTTTCATTGTAAAAATTTTAAGCATTAAAGATAAATGATGCAACTTTTTTGCTTATATTTTGTCTTTGATGTGATAATATAACATTCTTGCTCTCCTCCTTTTACGAATTTTGTTAACATAAATAAATAAGGTTGATTTCATCCTTGGAAATAAAGAGCAAGTGTTGTGCCAGTAAAGAAATGATGTAAATCATGGGCAAAGTATAAAGAGGGAAATGCATAGCAAAAAATGTCTAAGGATCAAAGCAGCAGTGAAAATCATCTAAGGTGTCAGCAAAAATTATTAAGAGTGAAAACACTAGCAATAAAAAGAGTAATTTCAATTTATTTCGCTGGCATAAGTAGTTTAAATTGGAATTAAGATGTTTTTGGAGCAAAAACAAATAAAAAAGATGTAGTCAAAGTCAATTTCACCCCAGATAGAGGGCGAAATTCATTTTTGCCCTTCTTTTGGGTGAATTGCTAATTAAATACGTTTTTGGAGAAAAAATAATGAGTGGACATCGTTGGGTGAAACCTATGTCGGTCAAGGTCAAAACAAGATAAAGAAAGCACCTGGTAAGTTGATTTCACCCCGTTTGGAGCAAAAGTATTAATTTTTCCTATTTTGGAGCGAAGGTGCATAAAAAGAATCCCCATGCATGATTCAAAGTCAAATTCGCTCTGAAATAATCAAGAAATATGATGAAGGCATTTTCCAATGTAATATTTACCATATTGAAGCAAGTTTAATGCTTTTGCCCAGTTTAGGGCGAAAGAGGTGAAAAGCACCTAAGTTGGAGTGAAAGTAACAAAGAAGCATCTTTCTAAGCTAGTTAAAGTCAAAGTCACCCCAACTTGGAGCGAAATTTATTTTCACCCTCCTTTGGGGACAAAATTCCATTTTTGCCCCTAATTCAAGCAAGATAGTATTTTAGGTGAAATTCCTAAGGGAATATGATTTCAAGGTGAAAACAACCGAACGAAGGGCAAAACTCCATGTTTGAGCACAACTCTCAACGAGGTTAGTCATTTTCACCCTCCTTTCATAGCGAAATGCTTTTCACCCCATTGCCCTGACAAAATCAATTTTTGCCTTTTACCCTCTTTGAAGTTCCTTTTGAAGGTGCCATTATTGTAGATCTTTTTTAGGAAGGGCTTGAAATTGATGGAATTTAATTCTTGGGGCAACAAAATTGATATTTCCATAATTCCTGTTGAAGAGTTACCAACGTTAAATGTTGTGCTCCTGATATTTGTATGATCCTATTCATTCCCAAGGCATCGTCCATTAATTTTGCTCCTTTTCAAAATAAATTTAATTTTTGATGGGTCTTCCTGGTGAAGATAAAATTTTGAGGGGCAAGACGATGAAGCGGTAACCTATATTTAATGTTAAAGCTCCTTATTTTCATGTGACATTATTGTATTTTGGTGCACCAACATCTGGAATGATTTCCATTGTCTATTTTTGTTGATTTCCCAAGCGCTTTCCATGAAAGAGGGATCGCTACTTCCTGAAGAATGTTCTAATTCGAGCATTACTACTATCGAGGAGATAATTGCTCTTATTGATCTTTGTCTAGCCAACATTTTATTTTTATGTGTATTTAATTCTAGAGGTAGAATCCTCTATAAATACTAAGCATTTTGATGTAAAAGAGGAGGATAGACACTCTACTAAAAAACACTTTGAGTTCTCTGCATCAATCGAAATATATTTGGCTCTGGTTCCTAAATCAGTGTTGTATGTAATTATTTTCTACTTGTCATTTCTATTAGGTTCATGATCTTTGTTAGATAAAGTTAAATTCTACATCTAAATTTAATTCCTAATAGAGAACTGAATATTAAAATGTTTATTGGAAGTTATCTCTACAAATTATGAATGGTTCATATGCTTTCCTTTCTGTTACATGTTAATTAAAATTTGATTTGAATTTTAGCTGCTAGTTTATCTTCACCTTATGTTTCTGGCTCATAGCCATATTTCCATTTCCTTTATGTAATTTCCCATCTCTTTTTTTTACCCTAAACTTATACCAATTGTTATATTAGTATGGTAATTAGCCCTCTTTGGAGATTTTCTCGAAGGACATCTCTTTCCTTCAGCCTTTCAATGTTGGTTGGGTCTAGGGCACACATATATTATGTACTTAGGAAGATTCATGACCAAAAATTTTTGGCATGTCTGGTGGGACATTAAAAAATTCCACTTTGAGAAGTATTAAGGTTTGATGTTCATCTTTTTACTGTCTGAATAGAACATATGGTGACTCAATTTTACCCATAAGCCTCCAAATGTGAAGTGAGCAAGACCTTTCTTTATGATCAGAAGATTGAAGGCCAAAAATTTTGAAAACCCCATTGAGTTCTTTGAGCTTAACACCCAAGTGTTAGGAGAGCATCCTAGATTAGTCACTCTGACTATTCCATCGATTGCAACATCTTCACAGGTAGCTAGTGTGTTTTATGTTCCTTCGAGTCCCACTAGCATAGCCACTATCTTTCCTCCCCAAGCAAACACTCCAGCCCAAATGGCCCAAAATATGCCACCTCAACCACCTAGATAGTTCCTAGCCTAGAATCACTATGGAGCTTTGAATTTGCAAGTGTAGAACCCAATTTTGCAAGCAGCATTGAAGGCTTTACCTACTTACAATGGTACAGGTAAAACAACGTACGAGCATGTCCAAGATGTGGCTTCTCTAGTGACTATTCATAGCATCACAAATGAAGATGTCATGGTAATATTGTTCATGCTCTCTCTTAGAGGTAAGTTGCTTGACTAGTACTGATCTTTACAACCTGCCACTATTACTATCTAGGACCAGTTGGTTGAATTATTGATCAAAGGGTTCAATGAACAACTGGATCCATTCTCACAGTTACATCAATTTACCACCATTTAGAGGTATCCACAGGAGAAAATTGTTAACTTCAATGTCAGTTTCGCTCGAACTTGACAGAGAGTCCCTAATGGTATTTGATCGACTCCTAAACAAGTCGCATTCTACTACCTCTGGGTATTCAATTCTAATATTAGCATGGTCATACATCAGTCCAACATCAACGTATTTTTAGCCTTGTATTCTACTACACAAAAGGCTAAGGTTGATCTGATTTCTATTGGTAAGTTTCCACCAAAGATTATGATGCCTATTTTTCCTGATCTCCTACATTATCTATACTCCAAAACATCTTCTTAATCCTTGCCAATTTCCCCCATGTATCTGGTCCCTTCATGGAATCTTAGTTCATCTCAAACCATGATGATAGTTTTTGTCCTGCAATTTCCTACTCCATCCATTTCATAGCTACCCGCTTCGGTTCCATTCTTGGCACTACCATCTCCACCTGTATCCCTTCCATTACCAGCTCCTCCAGCACCTTCAAATCTTGATCCCCAAGAAAATTTGCTGAAATATATGTAGTCAATGAAATCAGCCATAAGAGCAATGAGCAATGAGATCACGGTGATTAAGAAGAAGCAGGCTAAAATATATTTCTAGCCTAGAATATTTCAACCTCTAACAATCACTAGGGAGCAACCAACTTCAACTAGTAAGGCACTTGAGATAAATCTGATTGTATTGACGAATGAAGAAACTAGCACATTGGACAAAGCATACTAGTTCTCTACCTGCAATGATCCACATGGTGAAGAAACTTGTATGGTTCACTTGAACTATGTACAAACATTGGTAGATAGTTCTTCCGATAGTCAGATCAACATGATTGCAAAATTTGATTATAATTTCATGGTCCCTTCTAAAGAACAAGTTTTAGTTCTCATGAGAGCTGGAAGAAAGCCAGTCACAGTGGATCCAAGTGAAATGGAGACATTGAAGGTACCCATTGATCCAAAAGTGCAAAATGATAAAAAAAAATACAATCAAAAGTGATTGTTCCAATGCCCAAGCCAGATGCACCTATCCTGTTAAAAGATCTTTTGCCTTTGTGAGCAAAATAAATATTGCAATAAAAGGCTTCAACTTCGCAAGAGAAAGTTGAAATGGAGGAACAGGCCATAGAAAAGCTCAAATTCCCATCCTTGACCAAGTGTTAGAGGATAGAGGGTACACAACAATATCAGAGCAAGTATGAGGCTACCAATGAAGGGAAGGAGTCTAGCGCATCTATGTATGACATTGTTGAAGAGCTGAAGAGGATTCCAACCAAGGTTAGTCTCTATGATGCATTGCAGTTGCTTGGACAAGTCGACTTATTGCAAGAATCGCTAAAGTTTGTGAAAGATAAGGGGAAGAATCTGAATCAAACATTTTTCGCTCAAACGCTAACTACTTCAACTACTGGAAAGAATAGACCACCCCTTTCTACTTGTCTCTTAGGATGGAAGGTTGGATTATGTAAAATTGCATAATTGACTCCGACACTACGACAACTATCATGCCAAAGGTAGTCTGTGACGTTATGGGTATGGAATATACAATAAGCAGCCCTGGTATTTTACAATTATATGGAACCCCTATGAGAACAATATGGATCATCAAATACATTCCCATTGTGTTGCATAAAATACCTTAGATCACTATGATCCAAGAGGTGGTTGTGGTTGATCTAGAGTCGTATTTTAGCATGTACCTCTCAAGGGAGTTAACCACCAAGTTGGGAGGCTATTTGTCTCTGGACTATTCCCATCTGGAAATCCTTGTCAAAGGGAAAATAATCTATATCTATAATGAGAATCCTTCTACTTTTTATATAGAGAATATTGAAGAAGAAGAAAAATCCATGAATTATGTCAACATGATGATTGAAGAATTGGATTTTATGGAAGAAGTTTTGGATGAGCTTTAAACGAAAGATGAGTTTTCAATGCTCGATTTTAATGCCATGATGGAGACTAAAATTGGTTGTTACACCATTACCAAGCCTAAAAAAACTGAAGTGAAGGTGTTTGATTATCAAGATCCTATTCCAGATAAATTATGGAAGTTGTACTTCAATGATGCAAGATGCAAGAATGGTGTAGGAGCAGGGACTGTTCTCATTTCTCCTTCTGGCATATAGAAGACTTATTTATATTGACTGACTTAGAGTTGTACCAATAACACTATCGAGTATGAAGCATTGTTCCTAGGCTTGAAGAAAGTAGAGAAGCTTAGGATTAAACAAATGTAGATCTTCAGAGATTCTAAAGAGATTGTACACCAAGTAATAAACAAATGCATCTCCAAATAGCACTACCTAAAGGCTTACCGCAATAAATTCAGGCACCTTTTTGAAGCTTACACAACATTGAACATCCAAGCAATCTCGAGGGAGCATAACAAGCATATCGATCTCTTGGCATCCCTTGGTATCAATTTTTATCCAACTGAGCATGTGGTGAGAAAACCCAAGATGGTGAGGTTAGTTTACAGGTCTTCAGTTCCTGATAAAAATATCTACTGGCAAGTGTTTGAAAGTGATGAATAGATTTTAAATTTCTTGATAAGGGAATCTAGTACTATGGAAGGAAGAACACTTGATGAGGAATAAAAAGAGGGACTAATCTAGTTGAGGAATAATCACATTCCAAAAGGATTGATTAAGCTCGAGAGCCTCTTTGATCAGAATGATAGAGCAGAAAAGCATAAGATCAAAGTAGACGAGAAGGATTACACTGAAATGTAGTTGGAACCCAAGAATTCAATCAAAGTTGGTACCGATTGCTCTCTAAAAGAACTAGAGCAGATCAAGGAACTATGCCATGAGTTCCTAGACATTGTTGCTTGCAGCTATCAAGATTTGAAAGGCTGCAATAAGGATGTGATCCAGCATATGATTGAGTTGCAGGAAGGATTGAAACCCTTCAGGAAAAAATAGAGGCCAGTCAATCTGAAGATTGAAGCCTTGATGAAAGTTGAGCTACTAAAGATGATGGAATCCAAAATCATTTACCTGATCAAGCATTCTACATGGGTAGCAAATCTGGTCTCTGTGATAAATAAGAATGGAGATATTCGCCTATGCATTGACTTCCAAAATTTGAATCAGACATATCTAAAGGATCATTATCCATTACGTCAAATTAATAAAAAATTTCATGTAGTTGTTATGCTCAGATATTTTCTTAGTTGGATGGTTTCTCTGGCTATAACCAGATTTGGGTCAAGGATGAAGACCAATATAAAATGATGTTCACCATGAAATGGGGAACATTTGCTTATCATTGAATGTTTTTTGGTCTCTCAAACGCTAGAGAAACTTTTCAAAGAGTGATGGATATAGCTTTTGGTGAGTTGTTAAATCACATCATTGTAATTTATCTAGATGACATGATTGTCTTCTCTCACAATAGGGAGGAGCATAGTCTACATTTACAATAAGTGTTCAATAAATGTCGAGAGTTTAAAATATCCATCAATTCGAAGAAGTCCATCTTTGTTGTAAAGGAAGGAAAGCTCCTGGTCCACATCATTTCAGAGAAAGGTTTAGCTATTGACCCAGCTAAAGCTGAGGCTCTACTGAAGCTTCCATTGTCAGCCAATAAGAATCATTTACAATCATTCTTTAGGTAGATAAAATTTGTTCAAAAGTTTGTTGCATATTTCGCCCAAGTGGTAAAACCAATGACTAAGATTTTAAAGAAAAATTTTGAGTTTAAATGGACTGAGCAGAGGAAGCGAGCGTTCAAATTAATTAAAGGAAGAATTGCTCAAGCCCCAGTTCTGGTAAACCCTAACTATTCAAAATATTTTATTTATTATGCCATTGGTGAACATGAAAGTTACGAAGCAGTGCTCATGCAAAAAGGAGACGATGAAGATGAGCATCTAATCACTTTCTTAAGCCAAATTATTCAACCACATGAAGATAAATACAATTTCATTGACAAGCAAGTATATAAGGTAATGAAGTCCTTGAATAAGTTTTGATAATTTGTTTCCCAAAGCAAAACAATAGTTTATGTTGTTCATCTAGATGTCAAAATTTTATCATTCAATGAGAGTTTGGAGATAAAATAGTCAGTTGGTTTTCCAAAATACATGAGTATGATGTTGAAATCTGACCAACCAAACTAGTTCGAGGATGAGCATTATTTCAGGAGCTTGCAAATAGCATTGCCTTCAAATACATGGTTTGCCAAATTGAAGATTCAATACGCAAAAGTAATTTTTCTAATCTCTCTACAATTGATCGTTATTGGACAGAGGACCTTATCAAATATTTTAATTTAGGAAGATTTCCTTCACATCTCAATGCTTCACAGAGAAGGATATTCAGATTACAAGCTCTCACGTATGTGATGTTGCCAACTGGATTGTTCCACAAAAATATTGATGGAGTACTTCTCAAGTGCGTCAAAGAATCAGAGAAGCTAAAAATCCTCGAAGAATTCCATTTTGGATTGTTAGGAGGCCATTATGCAGGGAGACCCATGGCATTGAAGATCATCAAAGCAGGTTATTTATGGCCCACTTTTTTTAAAAATTCTTTCAAAGTCAGTAAGAGTTGTGACAAGTGCCAAAGATATGTCAATAGAAGTAGGAATGAATCATTGCCCCTTCATCCAATTCAAGTAGAAGCACCATTTTAGCAATGGGGCTTAAACTTTATTGGGGTTATTGATTCTAATTCATCCATCGGGTATAAATACATTCTAACTACGACTGACTATTTCACTCAATGAGTCGAAGCAATTTCGACCAAGAAGGCAGACCAGGCAACAATTATCTCTTTTCTTGAAGGATTAATCACTCTTTTTGACATATTGGATGCAATCATTACCAATAATGGAACCCCAATCATTGGTGCCAAGATCAAAAAATTTGTGGGTAAGTACGATATTTATTTAAAGATATCATCAAACTACTATCCGTAGATAAATGGCATGGTCGAATCCACAAACAAGAATTTTCTCAGGATTCTGAAGAGGACTCTAAGAGATAATAAACAAAGTTGGCACTTTCTCTTGAACCAATATTTATGGATCGATCGTATCTTAGTGAAAAATCTATTAAGACGTACCCTTATTCCTTGGTATACGATAAAGAGGTAATCTTGCCCATTCATATTGAATTATTGGTCCTTCAATCATTGCACTTACTTTATGGTGAAGATGATGAATTCAACCCATAACCACAAGGTTGGCTCAAATTTTATAGCTGGAGGAAGAGAGGGAGAAATTGTACAATGCCTTCATGGAACATGCCCAAATGATGAAGTGGTTTAGAAAGAAAGCTTCTAAGAAGACCTTCAAGGTAGGATATCTGGTGTTAAAGTGGAATGAGAACAAGGCTAAGCCTGACAAGCATCACAAGTTCGAAGTGATTTGGGAGGGCCCTTTCTAGATTTCTGGTGTTAATCAAGTTAACTCATTTTATTTGCAATATATGGACGACCGTGTGTTACCGATTCCAGTAAATGGTCTTCATTTGAAGGCCTATCATCATTGAAAATTTCCAAATCAAGTATGTATATATGTACATAATATTTTATGTTATTTTATTTTTAGTCAAGTATTATAAAATATATATATATATATATATATAAATTCATAAAAAAAAAAGTTGTTTTCATTGAAAGAATTCAATTCTACCCCAAGTGAGTGTTTTCACCTTGAAAACACGGCTTTACTATGCAGAAATTGATTTCGCCCCAAAAATGCTTTTAAAAGCCTCATGGTTAATTTCAGGGCAAAAATCATTAAGAGAAAGCAACTCTTCAACAATTAATTTTGGAGGCAAAGTCAAGTTGAATTTTTCAAAAGGCATGGTTTGCTTTTTCATAAGTGCCCCTACTTTTAATTGCTGAAAAGAAAAGACAAAAAAGAAATAAAAGAGGGAAAAAAACAATAAAGAGAAAAGAAAAGGCATAGCAAAAATAAAAGATTTTATTTTCGCCTAAAAAAAGCCTTTCGCCATGTATGTTTTTATTTTCAGGGTGAAATCCCCCTTGACTCCCTCAAAGGACGATTTCAAAGCAAAACTCCAAGAGAAAGAAAAGAAAAAAAAATCACATGCTTTTTCAGTAAAGACTCTCGGTTAGGCTTTCTTTTTTAGCAATAAGCTTTTTTGGGGTGAAATAAAATATATATAAATATTATTTTAAAAGGGGCTACCAAGCATGTAATTTTGCCAAGCAAGCATGGAAGAGTATTTTTGAAGCACCAGTTGAATGAAGTTTCTAGTTGCATGGTTATTTTCACCCCAGTTGACATTTTCAGCAAAACAGGTGTGCCCAAAAAGGTGTTTCTTGATAGCCCGTACTAATTTCGAAGCAGATTTCAGTTAAATGCATGAAATCAAATTAATTTTACCAAAAAAAATTCCAAAAGATGTTTTTGACGTCTTAAAGCAGTGAATTTACTAATTTCGTCCTGAAATGCATACGTGGCATCTATCATTCCCAAAGTTAGTTGTTAAATAGCTGAATTGTACCCTTCAAGTTAAAAAGTGACTAAGCATAAAATTCGAGGAAGATTTCCAATGCAAGGACATTATTGGCAGTTAAAGATATCATGGAAAAGTGTGCCAAGTAAGAGAACCAAGGAGCCATATACATTAAATGAGGTAGTTGGGGGTAAAAATTATAAATTGGGTGAACCAGAAGCTTGCAGATGAAGAAATATCAAGAGCATTTTTTTTTGGAGTATTGCAGGAACGTCATTCAGCTTTGTTGAATTATTGCTTTGTTGCAGAACTGCTAGAATGCTGAAGTAAAACTACCAAAGGACGAAGATGGGGAAGAAAGTTGCTGAAACGAAGAAAATGCAAAAAAAAATAGAGGGAGGCAAGAAAAATAAAGCCAAGCGAAACGAAGATATAGAGCTTGATCTGTATTATGATGTTCTGGCTCAAATTGGTGACAGTGTCATTTCGAACAAGGGCATGGCAAAATTACACCAGGATGTAGAAGAGTGGATTATGTGGCTCAGAAACTGCACACCCACTTAGAGAGAGTGCAGAGTGGAGAAGAAGTGGTGTTCAGATATTCTTCATTTTTAATGTGGTATTTCTTCTTCCACATGCACCATCATTTTTTATTCATAGTTATCCAACAGATTGATGTGGTAAATAGGAAGCTACTAGTTTATTTATGGACTCTGAGTTTGTCCAGAAAGGATTCATATTATAATTTCAACCAAATGTTCTTGGGTCCCACCCTCAAGCTTATTTCTGGCACATGTGAGAGAGTTCCAAGGGCGATGATAGAGGAGGTTGTCACGCAGGAGAAAGGTGATGTTTTCTTGTTGATGCAAGGTATTGTTGTATAAATTTTTGGCTTTATTGGTTAGTTGTTCCTCCCATATTTTGTTGTAGAGCATATTTTTGCATTGGAGGTTGCCCAATAGAACGATTTCATCAACAACATCTACGAGGTGAGTCGAGGGAAATGAACCACATGTACCATACCCTTTGCCCTTGGTGACATTGAAGTAAACTAGGTTGGGAAAAATCAATTGATTACAAAAACCCTCTATGACCTTGGCTTGGTTGAGTTACCCCATAATGGAAATATGACCCTTTGGATCATTTCGTGGCATCAATCAAAGCAAATAGTTTTCATTGCTTCCCCTAGGAATATATTGAGCAATAGAGAAATAATCCATAGGGGCATGATCTCGAATAACACATTGAGCAAATGATGATGTTCCTGACATGGCATGATTTCTACGAGATGAAGGCTAAATATAATTCTAAAGTCCACAAGCACCATATTCCTCCTCCAGGCCTGTTTAGCAAAATGAAGGATCAGTTGCCCTCTTGGTCTAAGGAGAAAATCACCAATTGATGGCTTATGAGGGCCCACCAAGGAAACATTGGGTCAACCTATGGCCCGGCGATGGATGATGCATTTTTAGATGTATATGATGAATATTATGATAGTTACCAGTCGATCTCTTTTGCTAAAATTGTACCTCAAAGCTTTCAAAGATCTAACAACAAAGATATCATGGCTAGAAAATAGCTGCTCACGGCTGAAAAAGCACCACTTGTGGAGGAATAAAAATAGTCATCACCAGAAAAGTAGCTCCAGCATAAGAAAAGAAGTATGTGTTAGGCACTTCCTTTTTTGAAAATCTCCAAGAATCCAAGGACTGGTGCAGTCTCTTCATCTAGTACAAACCTTCCTCCTGCAATTGTAGCTGCATAGGCTGATATTTTAGAGACTGTTCCTTTGGTCTAGGAGGAGCAGCTTGGCTAGAAGATAGATTTCATAAATCTTGAAGAGGAGATTGAGGAGGAGTTGAAAGAATATCAGGTGAAGGAGAATCTAGCATCACAACCACCTTCATCATCGACTCAAATGGTGTCAAAGCCCGAAGGTACATTTTTCCTACCCTCTTCCCTTACTCTTGAGCATTCAGTGACTGTCACACCCCTTTCTGTAGTTATCACTTTCGTTTCACCCCATTTGGTATACCTTCCACTTCCATTTCTCTTCATGTTTATCGATCACTAATCACCAATGCTCCCTCTTCTTCAATTTCCCTTTCTTTCAGTTCTTTTGCATTCACACCCAATCCATTTTTGCTTCCTTCATCCTCCATTCTAGTAGCTTCTACCATAACTATAAGTACACAAGCTCCTCCTCGAGTAAGTATAATTTTAGTCGAACCCCTCACTTCTATTCCCTCAATCATTCCCATTTCTACTTCCTTTCTCAAGCCAAACCCTCAGTAGGTTTGCTTTTTATTTTCTCCATTCCTTGAGTTGCAAGTGCTTCTAGAGTCAAATATGGAGATGGTACCAGAGCATCTTGTTGCAGCAAAAATAAGTTGAACCCGTCAGATTTCCTCATAGTGGTTGAAAAGTCGTAAGCAGAAAGAGGCTCAAGCTCTAGCAAAGCCATTGAAGAAGGTCTCCTTTGACCTCAAAGCTATGGAGTCCCACATTTTACAAATGATTTTCTAGGTCCAAAATCCCCAAGGAGAGATGAATCCAAGTGATTATGCTTATGAAGTTATTACAGAGGACCTAACGAAGATTTATACAACAAAAAAATGGGGAATATTCAGGTGGATATGAGCTCACTTTACCTACACAGTGAGCATTATAAGATATTTTTTGAGGTCGAGGTGAAGATCATTGAGTTAGAAGAAGCCCTGGCCAAAAATAGGGTACATATGGAGATAGCAAAATTAGAGGTAGAGTGTTGGCAGCAGAAAGTGGAAGAATTGGAAAGAAGTTGAGGAGCATTAGAAAGTACGAGAAAAAGCTAAACAGTAGGTGCAAACATCAACTACCCAGCTTGAATCTTTATAGAATCAGCTGGCTAAAAAGGCCACCCAATCAGTGGGGTTCTTCAAGGAGAAAATCAAGGAAGTTGACCACCGTTTAACTAAATACTGTGCAAAGTGGGTAGCAAAGGTGCTTTTAGTTCTACTGTATCTTCAGGAGGCATGAACAATAATAATATTTGATGAGCAAGCATTGTAGTATGTTGAGGAGCAATTAGAACCAAAATTGGACATGGTGCTAAAGATTCAAATATTAGCTATCGTTTCACTCTGATGTAAACCCATGAGTGGGATGGACCGAACCTAGTCTAACACCAAGGTGATGCTACGTATTTATTTTTTTAGATTGGATCTAGCCATAGAGGGTTGTAAGTTACTCGATATGTATGAGAAGGAGCGATCTATTTCACTCATTTACATTGAGACTATAGTTGATGCCAGCTTCGTGAGCTTCATCGATGATCAGGGAGATATCTTGTCAAAGAAAGAGTTTGAGGGAACATGGAAGGATTTCATGGAGGATACCTCTGAAATCGATAGCTAGATGGATCCCATTACAAAGGAGTAGGTATTTCCATTCATGAAAAGGATTACCCGCATTGAGTCTTCCTTGTACAAATTGCACCAGAGGGCCAACCATATCAGCTTAGACCAGGTCTAGACATTGTGCTTCGATGTTAATTCACTCTAATATCCTTCGATGCTCAATGAATATTCTTGGGCTGAGGCGGTTGTAGTATATGAGACTACCAGTGTGAGTCTCACATAGCAAGAAGAACAGGCACAGGCGGATAGAGAGCAGAAGGAGGTTGCCAAAGAGTAAGAAAAATGGGTAAGGACAGAAATAGAACAAAAAGAGGTTGCTGAATCAAATGTGCCACCTAATGCAGCCAGTGGAGGTGAGAGTTGAGCCCAATGGATGAAGGCCTAGGGTTGATTACATATAGATGAATTGAATACCTTGAGAGCCGCCAAAAGTGTTGGCAATTTTGCCACACTAAATTTTTATTGTAAAAATTTCAAGCATGAAAGATAAATGATGCAATTTTTCTTATATTTTGTCTTTGATGTGTTAATATAACATTTTTGCTCTCCTCCTTTTACGAATTTTGTTAAAATAAATAAAGAAGGTTGATTTTGTCCTTGGAAATAAAGATAAATTGTTGTGTCGATAAATAAATGATGTAAATCGTGGGTAAAGTATAAAGAGTGAAATGCATAGAAAAAAACATCTAAGGATTAAAGGAGTAGTGAAAATCGTCTAAGGAATAGGTAAAAATTATTAAGAGTGAAAATGCCAGCAAGAAAAAGAGTAATTTCAATTAATTTTGTTGGCATAAGTAGTTTAAATTGGCATTAAGATGTTTTCGAAGTGAAAACAAATAAAAAATATGTAGTCAAAGTCAATTTCACCCCAGATAGGGGGTAAAATTCATTTTTGCCCTTCTTCTGGGTGAATTGCCAATTAAATACGTTTTCAGATCAAAAATAATGAGTGGATGTCCTTGGGTGAAAACTATGCTGGTCAAGGTCAAAACAAGATAAAGAAAGTGCCTGCCAAGTTGATTTCGCCCAGTTTGGAGCGAAAGTATTAGTTTCACCCAGTTTGGAGCAAAGGTACAAAAAAGCATCCTCATGCATGATTCAAATTCAAATTACTCTGAAATAATCAAGAAAGATGATGAAGGCATTTGCCAAGGTAATATTCACCATATTGTAGCAAGTTTAATGCTTTCGCCCAGTTTAGGGTGAAAGAGGTGAAAAGTGCCTAAGTTGGAGTGAAAGTAACAAAGAAGCATCTTGCTAAGCTAGTAAAATTCAAAGTTGCCCCAACTTGGAGTGAAATTTATTTTTGCCCTCCTTTGGGGGAATAATTACAGTTTTTATTAGGTGAAATTCCTAAGGGAATATGATTTCAAGGTGAAAAAAATTGAACGAAGGATGAAACTCCATGTTTGAGTGCAACTCTCAGTGAGGTTAGTCACTTTCGTTCCCCTTTCACAGTGAAAGGATTTTCACCCCATTGCCGTGGCAGAATCAATTTTTGACTTTTACCCTCTTCGAATTTCCTTTGAAGGTGCCATTGCTGTAGATATTTTTCGAGAAGGGCTTGAAATTAATGGAATTTAATTCTTGGGGTAAAAAAATTGATATTTCTAAAATTCTTGCTGAATATTTGCCAACGTTAAATGATATGCTCCTAATATTTTTATGATCTTGTTCATTCCTAAGGCGTCATCCATTAATTTTGATCCTTTTCAAAAAAAAAAATTCGATGGGTCTTCCTGGCAAAGATAAAATTTTGAGGGGTAAGACGACAAAGCGACAACCTAGATTTAATTTTCAAGCTCCTGATTTTCATGCGATATTGCTGTGTTTTGATGCACTGACATCTGGAACAATTTCCATCGTCCATTTTTGTTGATTTTCCAGGTGCTCTCCATGAAAGAGGGATCACTGCTTCTTGAAGAATGTTTTGATTCGAGCATTGTTGCTGTCGATGAGAGAATTGCTCTTACTGGTCTTTGACTAGCTAGCATTTTTTTTATATATGTATTTAATTCTAGAGGTGGAATCCTCTATAAATACTAAGAATTTTGATGTAAAATAGGAGGATAGACACTTTGCCAAAAAACACTTTAAGTTCTCTACATCAATCAAAAGATATTTGGCTCTAGTTCCTGAATCAGTGTTGTATGTAATTATTTTTTGCTTGTCATTTTTGTTAGGTTCATGATCTTTTTTAGATAAAGTTAAATTCTGCATCTGAATTTAATTCCTAATAGAGAACTGAATGTTGAAATATTTATTGGAAGTTATCTCTACAAATTGTTAATGGTTCCTATGCTTTCCTTTCTATTACATGCTAATTAAAACTTGATTTGAATTTTAGCTGCTAGTTTATCCCCACCTTATGTTTCTGGCTCATAGCCATATTTCCCATTCCTTTATGTCATTTCCCATCTCTTTTTGTTACCCTAATCTTATAACAATTGTTATATTAGTGCGGGAACCAGCCCTCTCTAGAGATTGGCCCAAAGGACATCTCTTTCCTTTGGTCTTTCAATGTTGGCTGGGTCTAGGGTGCACATATGTTATGTACTTAGGCAGATTCATGACCAACAAGTAATAATAAGGTTTTTAAAGGGGCCCTTCCCTTTTACAACTCTTGGAAATCTAAGAATAACAAATGAATCAATCTAGGCACAAAAAATAACTTATCTTCTTACAAATCAAATTCTGCATTTTTTGAACAATACAACCTTTTTTGACCAAAAGTGCAATGACCAAAATAGTAACAATAACCCGCCCTACTACTTTTTCTATATCTACCATATATAATTTTAGTAGAATTGAAACAATTACTATCTTCAAGATTTTTTACCATCTAGTTATCAATTTTTTCCATTTCCTTAGCCTTCTAACAATATAATGCAGCTATATCTTGTGGGAAATTATTAAATTTAGTTTACTTGTTTCAGCACTTCTTTGTTGGCCATTAAGTCAGTTGCACCATTATACTCTCTAAACGTATGAACAATTTGAACAAATTCTAAACTATATAAAATCTAAAAAGCATCCCTAAAGATATGTTCCACACTCCATCTTGGGGTTTTGTGAGAATTTAAACCGTTAATGATAACCTATGAGTCTCCTAAAATTAGTCTTTTAAATTTTGAATTATTTTCAAACCTGTTATCATTGCTTTGGCTTCATCTTGATGATTGGACAAGATATTGTAGAATTTTGCATAACAACAAAGAATTAGTCCTTTACTAACCCTAATTACTCCTCCACAAGCTTTACTCTGATTGCCCTTAGAAGTCCCGTCAAAATTTAACTTAATAAATACTTCAATGTTTATTATCACTAGGTAAATAGCTGAATTAAAATCATCGCAAACCACCCAATGCCAATTCAAAACCCTATGAGACTACCTCAAAAGATACCAAACTCTTCTTCTACCCACTAACAAGTTTGGAGTATAAACATCAGTCATAACCCAAGAAATAATAATATACTTACATGTGAATAAAATAGAAATAAACTTGTCATTAATCTGCAAATATTGTCCCTCTCGCTACTTCGGGTTTCGTAAAGTCCATAAACCCCTAGACGCACCATCAATAGGAACCATTTCCACCTATGACAATTTCCAAATTGAATTCTTCACATTCTGAAAATTGGAATCATCCACTTTAGTCTCCTGTAATAAAATAATATCAACTCTCCTCTCTTTTATTAACTCTCTAATATGTTTATTCAGGGTATTCATACCTCGAATATTCCAAGATAGAAATTTTATTTTGTATCAAATTGAGGAAGTTTTCCTCCTCCCAAAGACAAAATTCTTTGCTTCCTATTAGCTACATCCTTAGCAGTGGCTTTGGTTCTTAGTTCCTAGATATTGGGCCTTCCTCGAGAAACTAAAATTTTCAAATCAACCTTCTTAGATTTCTTTCTACTTCTAGCAAATTTCTTGGATAACTTTTTCCTCCTTTTCCAACTTTGAATCACTAGTAGAAGTTCATTCTCCTCCATCTTCTTCATCCTTTGACCCATTCTGAATAATGTTAATATTTTTATTTTTTTCTCCCATAACCAATCAATGTCACATTTTGTTGAGGAGTGGTTTGTCCTTAAACTCTTATTTCTATGCTAATTTCCTTCAGCCCTATTGGAGAGTGTGGATCTTTCTAAATATTTTCTTCTACATACAAAGAAGAATTACTTTCTTTTTCAATCAAAACCTCAATCATCGGTTTAGTAATACCTCTAGGTTGAATTTCTTGAACAAACTCTTCCCCTCCAACAATGCCATCCCCATCAAGGGTAGCAAGAAACCCAAAGCTATTTGAAGATGGACTCTTACTACTTTCACAAATTTATTTTTGTCCCAGAACTTCTCCTTGCTTAGTTTCTTTTTCCTCCAAACCCTCAAATGTTATCCAGTTCTATTATTCATAACTCTCTCCTTTTTTTTTGGCATGTTTTCCAAATATGCCCTACCCTTTTGTAAAGTTTACACAAGGGAATGGGAGTTTCACATTGAATCTCGTGTTCTCATTCATTATACTTTAAAACTAGCCTAATAGATTTAGGGAATGGTTCAGCCAGATCTACCTATACACAAAAACAGGTCGCTATCATTTTGATCTAGTATTTAGTAACTGAATAAAAAATAATAATTTTTCCAATTGTTTTAGCTATCCTAAGAATAATACTGTCATCCCAAAATTCCATTGGAAGCCCCGGTAGACTCACCCATAAGGGTGTCAATTGAAGAGTGGTTGTGGCTAGATTAAAGCCTTAGCTCCATTTTTGTAAAAATAACCCTCTCCTCCCAAAAAACCATGGGTCCCTCAACAAAAAATTTTTCATATCCTCCAGATTTACAAAGTTAAACAACAAAAAATTATTAGGCAAAGCCACCACTACCTTAAAATTTTCCATTTATCCCGAACCCACTTCCTTATTTATGTAATTTCGGTCTATTGACAAAAAATTTCCGACCAAAGTTTTTTTTTCCTTTCTAAATCACTTTGTCAGCCAAAAATTTTGGGACCTTAAGAGTAAAACCCTTTTCATCCCGATCCAAAGACAAAACAAATCCCTCTTGCGAATTTTGACCTCTCTTCAAAACTTGCGCCCAAGAAGCACCTCCCTTTGACCTTTTTATTGCTGCCAAATTTGGATCTACTGCTCTGGATCCGAAGGGTTAGAATCTCTCCTATCTATATCCTTAAATAATTCTACTACAATAGAACCCTCACCTATCATCTTTCCTGTTCCTATTCCTCCATTAAGCCTAGCATATAGTTCCCATTTTTTATATAATCCATGAATAAAATACTAAATTAATTATAATCAATATCTTAAATTTATATTGTTATATGGATTGAATTATATAAAAATATATAATTATAAAATGGATATCAACTAAACTATTAATTTCATATTAAATTAAGTAGAAGAGTGGAATTTATAACTAAAAAATAAAGTAATTGGAATTATTGGTTATTTTAAAAAAAAAAACATTAAATATTTTATGAGTAATAAACTCATAAATAATATATTAATTATTTTTTAGATTGATTACATAGAGTTGAAATAGACTTCTTCCTTTTTAAATCATGACTATAGTGATATAATAATAACTTGGCAATTATACATGTACCATTTGGTAGAATTTGTACCTGGGTCTTCTCCTCAAAAATTGAGGAATTTAACCGGTTGAACTAATATCAATTGATGATAATATAGTAATTATTTATCTTTAAATAATTTTAACAATAAGATATGTGGATATAAAATGTTCATTAAGTTAGCACCATTTAAAATAATTTTACCTATTAAAATTTAAAATTTCCTTTAAATGTTACTTCACCCACATGTAGTGGAAGATGTTAATAACAACTCCACTTGAATAATGCATATACAATAATAAAATAATGCTTCTTATGAATTATCCATATCATAACTTTTGAATCATCTATCTATCTATATGGGTAGATAGATAGGGTGGACCACATAAAGTAGATTTTAAAAAAATTTGAGAAAAATGAGTTGTACTTGGGTCTCCTACCCTTGAAAAATAACAAATCTCTCCTTTAGAGCTTGAGAGTTTACAAATAGATTCAATCCTCATATCAATTGAGTTTCCATATCTAGATACTTACATATTTTTCATAAAAAGTCTAAATTCCTGATTTTTATTTATGGATCTTCTTTAATTTTCTTTGTAAATACAAATAATCCAAAATTTAGCATCTTTCTTGATATTTTCCTGCAACAACCTTCACAATACCAAAAATACACCTCTACGATCTATGCATTACATCTTAGTAGAGTACTATTTCCAAAACTTTGTTCTATCATAGTCCACTTTACCAAATCTAGATTGCTAATTTTCTTCCTGAATCGTAAGTGCAACCACAAGAATTGTAATAAATAGTTTATATGAAAACATATTAATGTCATAAAATACAATAAATATTACCAATGTAAAAATTTAAAGTAAATCTTAATCATTATTTGATTCAAGTAGTCAACATTTTCTTGTTAAATTCAACTAAACTTACTACTTCCTCTAACCATAGAGAAGAAAATTTAACTTCACAATCCTCTATTAAAACCTCTCTATTGGCTAGCTCATATGCACATTTGTTCCCTTCCCTTTTAAAAAAGAAATAAAATAAGTTATATATTGATATTAAAATTTGCAAAGAATAATCATCCAACAAGCATCTTGGAGGTCACTAGATTGTTGTCCAAAAGGAGGAACACACAACAAAGTAAATTTAAAACCTCCAAAAAGTGCAACAGTATACTAAGGGTGCCAAAGATGCAAAGCTACCATAATAATTGAGAAAACTTGAAACACCAAAAGCTCCAAAATCACACAATGTTCCAAGATTGTTCAGAGGCGATCAAAATCCCTAGGGGTGTTGAAATCTTCAAAGATGACATTTGTTCCATTCCCTTAATGTATGTGTAAACCTAATTTCTTCAAACTTTGTAGCAAGGTCTTGTATTTTGATAATGATATTTTATATGATCTATGGAGCCTTTGCTTTCTTCAAAATTGCATTTATTACTATTAGTGAATTGCCTTCCATCCATACTCTATTCTATTTCATTTGTTTGCATAAAGCTGCCTAAGCTTTAACTTCATTATTTATCTTAAATCCACTATTGAAAGCGTAACGTGATAAAATATTATCCCTATTATTTCTAATTATTCCTACTTATCTTCCTGGTCCTGGATTTCCTTTAGATGCTCCATCAATTTTTAATTTGAACTTCACTTTTGGTGATTTCCATTTTATATTCTTTTCTTCCTGTTTTTCTCTTGTACCTAACATTATAATTCTATTTGATGACTTGACACTATGTATCAAGGCTCTCTACTTCAAGATTAGGGATTGGGTGAGTTGATAGAATTGGTTTATACTCCTTTATGACTAAAAAAATCTTCCTTTTCATTACCTCCAAATTGTTTTCCTTTCCTTTAAATATTCTTCTATTCCTTTCCATCCATATAATCCAAAGTATTGTATCTTTTGATATATCCTAGATTGTCTATAATGCCTCACTTTTAAAAGTACTCTACCATTGCTTTAACCATTCTTCAAATCTACCTTTCACCACCATGCATTTACCAAACATATTAAGAATTCATTTCCATAGTTCCTAAACTATTGAACAGTGTCCCAAGAGATGGTTTTTACTCTCCTCCTTTTTACATAGAACACATTGTGAAGGGCCATGAAAACCCCTTTTCATTAGGTTATCCAAGGATAAAAAATTTCTATGACCTACTAGCCATACAAATATTTTAACTTTTGGAATGCTTAGGCTATCCTAAATATCTCTCCATATTCTTGTGGTATTCCTATTTTGTTGGTGATTTACATTATATTCACTTCTTGTTGTGTATTCTCCAGAGCAATTCAACTCCCAAATCAGCTTATCCTTGGCTTTCCTCGAAATAATCATTGTTGTTATCTTTCTGCTCAACTACCTCCTAGCAACAATGTCCAGTATAGTTTAAAAA
Organism: Wollemia nobilis; assembly: GCA_028583015.1. Taxonomy (NCBI): domain Eukaryota; kingdom Viridiplantae; phylum Streptophyta; class Pinopsida; order Araucariales; family Araucariaceae; genus Wollemia; species Wollemia nobilis. The sequence continues at coordinate 3,388,082 of JAQPPZ010000927.1, forward strand.
ATATATTATTTTCATTTGTGTCTTCCTTCTGGATCCTTTTCATTTGTGTCTTCCTTCCGGATCCTTGTACATAATGTTTTAAACCCTATCACCATATTTATCTTGAAGTAATACAATTCATGGTTTCAAAAATGGATCTATATTGAGTGGTGTATTATCATACCAAGTATCTATTCAAATAGAAAAAAATTCTCAAGTTTCCACCACCCATATTAGACCTTTAATCACTAAATCAATTGATTTTTTTTAACCGTTCCATAGTGAAGAACCATGTGATAGTGAGAATGTAGTAAATATTAAGCTTAGGTCATTGGGCTCAATGTACTTAGAAGAATTCTTGCCCATTATATTTGAGTCTCTTTGTACAATCTCTAAATTACTTTTTCCCTTAGAGCTAATTTTTCATCTGTAATAACTCTTAAATTGAGACTCCCCTAGTTTTATCATCACACACATGCTCCATTTCACAAAAGGAATTTTCCTTTTATCATGTAATCCTAACCACATAATATAGATTAAAAAAAATTCTTTTGACTTTGGCATAATATATAAGGACATAATATGTTAGAATGGCTTGTATGACTGATTTAATTAGTTGCACTCTTCATGCTAACAATAAACATCTACGTTTCCATGCCAGTAGTTTATTTTAAACTTTATTTATAATTGGTTTTCACAATTATATCCTCATTCTTCCCTCAAATAAGTGCATTCCTAGGTATTTTGTTTGTAAATTTACCTCCTTCATTTGAAGTAACCTGCATATCTATACTTTGATTCTAGCTAGTGTTTAGGAAGTAAAGTTTGGATTTTGTACTATGAAATTTTTGCCTTGACACTCTTTCATATTTTTTTAATAAGTTATTCAAACCTCTGGCCTCATTTTTCCCTACCCTCTCGAAAAGGGTTGTATCATCTACAAATTATTGATGGGTAATGTTGTAAATGTTATTAGTAGCCTTAAATCCATTTATTAGCCCTTCTTTGTATGCCTTCTTCAAGTTCCTTCCCAATACCTATGCCATAATAATGAACATATATGGTGATAGAGGATCTTCCTATATAAGACCCCTCTTGGCTTTAAATGATTCTGTTACCAACCCATTCACCAACATTGAATATCATATTGTAAAGACACAAGCTTTAATCCATCTAATCCATTTCTTCCTAAATTTAAACTTTTCTAATACTACAAAAAGAAAATCCCATTTAACCTTGTCATAGGCTTTATTCATATCAAGTTTTACTCTCTTTTCTAAAATTTATTGAAGGCATTACTTCATGAGCTACTATAATATCATCCAAAATTTGTCTCTCTTTCACAAATCCTCCTTGCTCTTTTAAAATAATTTTGTCTAATAGTGGCCTTAATCGATTTGCAATCACTTTGGAGAATATATTATATGCCATATTACATAGGTTTGTGGGCCTAAATGAATCAAACAATTCTACATCCTTATTTTTGGGAATCAAGGTAAGATATGTTGCATTTATTTTATCACATAGAGTATCATTATTTCTTATTTAATCAATTAAATCCATGTCATGTATTTCTGAAAAATGTATTATATATATAATACATCTTTCAGATACATGACATAATTGTTTAAAGATACAAATAAAATGACAAGGAGCTCAACACATCCTTCTTTTTTAGAATCAAGGTAAGATATGTTGCATTTTTTTTATCACATAGAATATCATTAGTTCTTATTTAATCAATTAAATTCATATCATGTATTTTTGATAAACGTGTTATATATATAATTGTTTAAAGATACAAATAAAATGACAAGGAGCTCAACTAGTTAAATACATTAAATTTTAACTTAAAAACCAAAGTTTAAATCCTATCAAAGAACATGTAAAATTATTAATATGTTGTAATACCATGATAACAAGGTAGTCATAATATAATATAAATAAATAAGTGAAGTATAAATAAATAAACACATCCTTTGTGAAGATGTTCTCATGTACGTTAAAAACTACCTTCTACCTTTTTTCTTTTCATGCAAAAGAGACAATCAAGGCATTTTATGCTAGAGCCCATTGGTGGAGTAGAGTATGAGAGAAGGCATTCTATCCTAGATACTGTTAGAGGGGTGAGTGTCATGTCTAGCTATAGGGACTTGGGACTTGTGTACCTGTATTTGTGTGTAGTCCTAGTTTGGGAGAAAGTTCAATTAGTTAGACTTGGGGACTATGTGCTTAGCAAGTGAGCTTGAGTCTTGAGTGGATTTGTCCTTGTTGTGCCTTGACTTGTGTCTTACACATAATATTGTAAAGAGATTTGAGTGGCCTTGTATTGAATTGTAATGTTGGATCATTGGTCCCTATTGATAAATAAAATCAACTTGTTCTTCCAAAGCATGTATCTCTTGTGGTGAATTTGTATGTGCTTTACTTTGCATATGTATGTGATGCTTGTGCTTACCTTTTAACATACTTATGTATTTTATTGTGTGGGTTGTTTTGTTGTGCAGGAACACTAAGACATTATAAGGTATAGTCCATGGCCTTGTCCTATTGGTTTTGTGATGATATCCTCAGGTTATGCAATGAGTTGGTGTCTAATCCCCAATGTAAGTCGTTGTGTGACTGTGTGTCTAACATTTTCTGTACCAGTGTGTTAATTGTTATCAATACATTGTTGAGAAAGTATCTTTGTGTAGTGTCTCCAATGTAGTTTTAATATGTTTTGCAATAAAAACACATGATTTGAAGTAGGTATTCTACAATTAGAGCATTTTTAAGTCTTATGTTTTCCCTAGAACTTTTTGAGTCATTATCAAGTCAATATGGCAGAGAATAAAGTTAGAGGATTTCGCCCTGAGAAGCAGCCTCAAGGGTGAGGTGAGCAATGTGAATAAGTAGAGCAAGGTGGAAGCGGCAATAGGGTCTATCACATAAGCAGATCATGACATATGGATGATTTTGAAGAGAAGGTGGTAGCCAAATACAAAAAGCTTGAGGAGAAGATCCTATCTATGGATGAGGTCATGGAAGAATTGCAACATAGATTAGAGGGAAGTTTGGTGTCATAGGCTAGGTTGTAGGAAGAATACTTATGTTATGTGGCATCAACACTAATACTACAATGATAATGGGTTAGACATTAGTGTCCAACTTCTCTATCATAAATTGCTTCCAGTTGAAGTATTGAATGTGGAAGGGATCTCACATCTAGAAGGATTATTCACAATGATGGAGGTCCAATCCAAAGGGAGAGGATGGATCAAGCCTATATTTTGGATAGCAAAAGATCAAATCATAAGGCAGGAAGGTGAGCAAGCAATCATCGAAGGGATCAAAATTCCCTAGTTAGTCGAAGAGAAAGAGGAGCAATGGAGACAAAAAAAAGAAAAAGTTGGCCCACAACTAAGATGTTGGACTTGTCATAGATCGCACACTCAAAGGGAATTTTCTCAATGACAAAAAGTTTTGACCATTTAATAGGATGAAGTATAGAACAAAGAAGAGGATGATCAAGTGATCAATGTCATTCAAATTCCTAAACCCAATTTGGACAATGATGACAATGGGTTCATAATGGATATGAGTAAGAGGTTGGTGCGGTCAAACGAGCCTTTTTTGCTTGACATCATGAAGAAGTGCCAAGATCACCATAACAAGTTAACCCTTTAATATTTGGGTGAGAGGCTAGTGTGGGCCAATAAGCCTCATGGTTTTGTGAAGTTATGAGAGGGCAACACACCCTCCGTATGAACCACTAGGTCATTTGCTATTACTGGTGGAGTTAGATCCAAGAGTGATTTACTTCACAATCACCAAAGGAGAGGAGTTCAAGGATAAACCAAAATGAGATATGGAGTATTTCATAGGCAAAGCGATGGGACCACTTAGTATGGAGGAGGCTAAGAGCCACCTCTTTATCTTGGGTGTGTCAAAACAAGCCAAAATATGGGCTTAGTAGGTGATACTATGCACATGGTCAGTTGGGTGAGGGCAAAGTGAGTGGTTCCTAGCAAGTACGATTTGGGAGAAACATGGAATGAAGATGAAGTAGAGCGTTGGGTAGGTGAGACGAGGTGAAGAAGGGCTTGATCAAAAGAAATCAAATTGGAGAGCAATGGGGATGGATGTTTAGCCATCGGAGCATGGAAGCCTGAGTAGATGAAAGGTTCCAACCTCAAGGATCTAACTAAGATGAAGGGTGTCCAAAGTATCTAACTACATCTAGAGCCATAGAGGTCTAAAGATAAAGGGGTAGTTGTGTAACAATAAGGAAGAAGAAGCCTCACAAATTAGGTAGAGAAGATAAGAAAAAAACCTATGTATTAAGCAATGTAAAAGTGTGAAGGGATAAGCAGTGGATTTTATCAATGTGTTGTATCAGGTGTTGAAGATAAGTGCAGAAGGTCATGAGTCCTATGTTGAAGGTTGATGTTGAAGGCCATGAAACCTATGGCTCTTAGATAACACAAGAGGACTGAGTGGGTACTTTGTTGGCCAGTTAAAAGGTTCATTGCTCATGTTTAATAGGGAGATATGTAGGAGGGACCTAAGCCTTTGTCCTTAGTTTATGAAGAACAATGATGATGTGTAGAGCTTCAATAGAATTGCCTCCTAATAAAGTATGAAAATATTGTACCAACATTGATGGCATCATCAATTTTAAGTGGAGGAGTCTATGGTAGATATTTCCATCTTAAACACTTACACCAATACTCACTGATTTTCTTATTTTTTTACGAGTAAGTTGTCATTGCCTTGAGTTCTCCCATGTTGAGAGTGAGTGTTAGGATAGATGTGTAAGGTGTGTGAAAGCAACAATTGAGATATTATATCCTAAAACCCACTATTGGGACAAAGTGTGAGAGAAGGCATTTTTTCCTAGAACCCATTGGTAGGGTGAGTGTCATATCAAGTTGTGAGGACTTGGGGCCTGTGTGCCTGCCTTTGTGTGTAGTCCTAGTTTGGAAGAAAGGTAAGTCAGTTAGACTCAAGGCCTATGTGCTTAGTGAGCAAGCTTGAATCTTGGGTGGATTTTTCCTTGTTGTGTTGGTAGGTTGTCTTGATCGTGATGTTATAAAGAGAGTTGGGTGACCTTGTGCCAAGTTTTGATATTGGACCATTGGTCTCTGTTAATGAATAAAATTATCTTGTTCTTCTAAGGCATGTTTTTCTTGTGGTGAATGTGCATATGTGTATTATGCTTCTGCTAATCCCGTAACGCATTTGTGTATTTTGTTGCATGGGTTGTTTTGCTATGCAAGAACACTAAGACACTAGAAGGTGTAGTTCGTGGAATTTGGTAGGATGATTCTCCTTAGGACGACTCGAGTGTGTATAGTGCCACATATTTTTGGCCTTGTTAGGTTGGACCCGAGATAGTTGGTATCATAGCTCAGGTTGTGCAATGAGTTGATGTCAAATCCTCAACATAATTCTTTGTGTGACCATGTGTTGGACGTTGTCCATACCAACATGTTAGTTGTCAATACATGGTCAAGCTAGTATATTTGTGTAGTATCCCCTATATAGGGTGAGTGTTTTTTCAATCAAAGCACACAATATGAAGTAGGTGTTTTGTAATTGAAGGATAGTTAAGTCTTGTATCTACCCTAGAACCTATTGAGTTGTTGTCAAGTCAATATGGTAAGACTACAGCTGGATGATTTTGCCTTGAAGAGCAATCTCGAGGGCAATACAAGCAACATGAACAAGTAGAGAAAGTGGAGATGGCAATAGGAGCCATCACATAAGCAAGTCATGACATGTTGACAAGTTTGAAGAGAAGGTGTCAACAAAAATCAAAGAGCCACTACACCAAAAAAGGGCTTTAATGACAGTTATTGTTAATATTTTATTAGAGTAAAACTATAACTATATGTATTTGGAAAGTAACAAGTTATACAGTTCTATCATCACGAATTGTTTCTAGCTAGTAGATATAACAATATTTTTGTATTCTTTCATCCTCAACATTGGAGGAACGAGAACAAATTAAATTTTCACATTTTTTTTGAAATTAGTGGTTTACTATGGGACATCCCCTATTGGTTTTCAATTGCTCTTTGCTCTTATACAAGATATAAGCATAGTTATAGCACATAAAAAGGAAACACCGAGAGATGGAATTATTATTTTGCTCTTTGGAGTGGGCATTATTTCTAAAACTGCCAAAGCTTGGATTTGTTTTTTCTGCATCCTTTATATGTTTTTTTAGGTGAGACCCTAAGAGGGCAATTTTAAATCGCCTTATTAGGGTCTAAGAGGTCTTAACCCTAAGAGGGTTTTTTAAAACCACCCTCTTAGTCTTAAGATGGCGGTTTACAACCACCCTTGTAGCCCTAAGAGGGTGGTTATGAACTGCCATCTTAGATCCTAAAAGGGTAATTTTTTGAGGGTGAAAATTTAATTTGTTCTCGTTCCTCCAATGCTGAGGATGAAAGAATACAAAAATATTGTTATATCTACTAGCTAGAAACAATTCATGATGATAGAACTGTATAACTTGTTACTTTCCAAATACATATAGTTATAGTTTTACTCTAATAAAATATTAACAAAATACTCTAATATTCAAAAAATACAATTTTACTCTAAGAAAATATTAACAAAATCCTGTAATATTCAAAATATAATAATCTTCGGATCATAAATCAATTCAATACATGTAAATATATCAAAATTCAACAATGAACAATTTACTTTCCAAATACATATAGTTACAGTTTTACTCTAAAAACATATTTGCAAAATACTGTAATATTCACATGATAATAATCTCTGATCATAAATCAATTTAATATATGCAAATATATCAAATTCCAACAATGAACAATAAACATATTGAAAAACTTTATTGAAATTGCTAAAGCAATGCATAAAAGCAAAGTATTTTCTAATAACAATTTTTGTGTTCATAAATCACATCTTAATTTCATATCATATTAGAAACAATTGAAGTTACTTTTCAAATGTGCTCATTTTTTGTAGTGTCACAATATTTATCAGTTTAATAGGTGATATTCAGATTGGATGGCGACTTCTCTTAATACTCAATAATATAGTTACAATACACCTTGCCTCTGAACTACCAGTTTTTCACTCAAACATTGTGTTAACCAAATTATCAAATCACCATCTTAAGTTGGTTGAAATTGTGCAAGAAATAAATAGAAATATGATATAATCATAAACAAAAACAAAGACAAAAATCAAGACCTTTCTAGTTATTTGGTCTGTTGTCAAAACCTAAAATTCTAATCATTCCCTGCATTATCAAAAAATTTATGAAAATAAAAATATCCATTCAATGGTCATATTAATCAAATGAAATATACTGATGACTTACGTTGCTACAAGTGAAACATAAGGAACTAATGGTACAGGTATTGCAACAATATTCAATCATGTCAATTCCTGCTTGATCTTGGATTATTTTGGTAAACCATAGATCTCAACACCAAGGCAAGTGATGTTACTTCAACTTTAAACCAGATAAGCTGCAGTTACATGCTAATGTTCCTTTTTGGACCTGGCCTTGGCTGATTTTGGTGGCTTCAAAACAAATGGTACTAGTGTCCCTACATAGTGGACACTACTATATGAAGCCAATGTCTCATGTAGGCTCAATACCTTGCACACATTGGATAGAGTGAGTTAGAAGTATGGCTGAAAAGAAGTTGCAAACTTTATTGTTAAAGAATAAGACTATGACTCTATCAACCTAGCAACATCCGAGGAACATAAAACTTGGTAGAATTTGACAGTCTTATTCCCAGATAGGGTTAAGTACACAAACTGTAATCTTTTCCATATAAATTTCTAAAACTGAACACTATTGAATCAAGTTAAAGAATATTTAAAAAAAACTACTTATTCACAAAATCCCTTCCAGTTAGTTAAAAATAGGGTCAAATAAATGCATATCCTTTTCCATTTTTCTCGAGAAGATTCAAAAATTGAAGAGTTGATAGACGTCAATCAAAAGAATCCAATAAGCATTTAACTTGATTACCCTAAAACTCAATAGAATGAAGGATTAGGAAAAATATTATTTTTGATAAAAGAGGGAGTTGGTAATAATTTAACCAACATGTTTCTCATCTCAAACAAGGTAGTGAGACAACCATTATAACGACATGTTCTCTTTCTTCATTATAAAACAACATTAGTTAATAAAGGAATTTAAAATGTTGAAGCTTAGCATTACACACAGTTTATTTTGAATAATATATGGAATATTTTCTCTTAGATTATTGGATGAAAACCAAGTTATTATTTATGAACAACAATGATCTATTGCACCTCTTACATGTACAAAAGCAAGAAAGAAAGAAATTAGTTATGATTATATATGTAAATGGAAAATTCTTATTTCAAGTGCAATTCTTATTTATAGATATAGGTGAATGGACAACCTAAGCCCTCCATATAATGGGAAGATGTCTAAACATCCCTACCCACCCCAACCATCAGAGATGAGGTGAGAGGGTATCCTAAGACTTTCGTCAGATACATAAATATCCATCTATGCAAATCAAGTACTACTTCTAAGGACTAGGACTAAGAGTCAAACATGAAACATCAATTTCATAACTAACACTCACTCAACACAATAAACCTTCATTTCAACACATTACAACATGCATGTATGATTAGACTCTTAATCCTATGCCCTAGCAACACTTGCATTCTCTCTCTATTTTTTACCAAATTACCTTCTTGTATCTGACTGGCCAACCTCATGCTCAGGATACCTACTCGCCTCACTCCTAGCTTGGTTGCCCATTATTTGTAAACAATGTCTGATTTAGGCTAGGCAATGAAGGAGCCCACAACATCCTTCATTGTGGCCATCTCATCATTCCTTCTAAACAAGATTGTTTCCTCTTTATGGGTGACATGCACATTGACTTTCCAATAACCTTCACCCAAACGTTGACCATGTACAAGGTCTTCAAGGTCAGTACTGATCACTATGCCTTCGACCACTATGTTATCCTTATGGATCTGAGTCAAGTAGCATTCCCTTCTCTTAGTTTGAGTGATCGGTGTCATTTTTAGTCCCTACATGGAAAATCAACAACCTAGATAAATTCACTGTATAGCGTACAATACAAACTAAGTCAACCATTTTATATTTGAAATAATAGTCGTACCATTGATGACTATGGCCTAGAAGGTATTGAGTAGTTGTGCTTGTGCCTTGATCACCACCACCAATGTTGTGTCCAATTATAGGGGTAGCATGTAGTGATGTTGCCTATGGAATTATATGCAAGGGATCATTACAACTTTAGGGGTGCAACATGTAAACATTTCAAATATGAAATCATGAAAAAATTGACACACCTCTATCTATGAAAGCCATGTCAAAATATCTTCAATATTTTTATCTTTCTCTGCAAGCTTCTCTTCCATTTTTTTTCATTCTCTGCAAGCTTCTCTTCCAACTTTTGCTCTTTCTCTACTATATGCTCTTGCATATGGTGCAACTTATGTATGTAACCCTCACCAACAAATAGAGTAGTTGGTGATACTCCTTTGTCGACACCCTGAACCTGACCTAGTATTTCGGGTCCTAAAACCTTGGCGAGGGCATCATCCTTAATACATTGATTTATGAAGCTCACAGATGATATTTCATCATCCAATTTTTTTTGGCAACATCACATGCATAGTTAACTGGTAACATGTTAAAAAAATAATCAATATAACAATGGTTTGAAGTTCAACGTATTGCTATTTCCAAGGGAATGTCACTTACGATTGTCTTCACAACTTCTGGTGAAACAGGAGCCCCATCCTTCTTTGTATGAGTTGCCATCCACACAGTTGCCCTTGGTAGTGGAGTTTTCGCATTTGGTTGGCTCTTCCTCTACAAGATATATAGTTGGAGAGACATGGGGATAAGTCATACGACAAAACAATAGAGCTATGTTTGTCACATATAATGGATGAGTATGATAGAATACCATTTCATGCTCTAGTCGAGCATATCCTGTTCAACTGCAAGTGTGCATGATGGATTGGTGAGATCTATTTTGTTTATTCCTTTGCCTCACCACCTACAATGCAATGAAGAAACCAATATATAAATTCATTAGGGAGAGCAAGGTTGACAAAATTCACATGAACATAACAATGATATGAACTACCATAGCAGATTGGTTGGTACTTGCCTTAAATTCAGCGTTGCTCCTACCATTCACAAAGGCTTCCCAATATTTTTGTGATACACGAGGTGGGGGATTAGCAATTCTATATTCATCATTATCATACTTATCATAGTGGTTTTTCACAAGTCGATGCTTATGTTCATGCCATTGCTTGTCCATGGTCGCAAAGACCCATTTCTTCATTGTGTCCAAAATGATATATTTTTGCTGCATCAAACCAGTATCTTATTAGATGCAACATTTATATAAGTATTCAAAAATGGACACTATGAACTCCATTGGCTAGAAAGTTACCATAATGAGTGTCCATAACTAGTTTTTAACTTCCACTAGGACTACTCTCCAATCTATATGGGTGATAGGGACAATCTCCCTCACAATCACCCCCAAGTAAGATGCAAACTTAATAGAATTTTTTCCTATGGGCTATCCATTTAGATTGCAAATGATCTCCACCTTATATATGCTACTTGACTCTATTGCACATCTTGTTGGACCTCTCTTTCTATGATATTCAGTGTTTGAAGTGTGTGATGACCTAGCATCAACACCTATAATATCGACACCATCCAAACATCATTATGCCATATAGTATGACAACAATGAGTAACCCAACATCACGAGCAAATTTCTTGTGTGGTCTACATACCTTCTTCATTAGCCAAAGCATTATCAACCTCATTTCAAGTATTCTTGCCATCGGATTCATTTATGTTATGGGTCACCTCCTTATCTTCCTCATTCATGGAACTCCATAGTTGGTATCTTCCACCAATTGCTACAATACACCATAGTCGATGATAAAACCAAGATCAATTCTAATATGCCTAGGTCAACCACTATTGAACAACACTATCAAATTTCAAGTACTTACTAGCATGTGAGGCATCTATCACTGACTCCTAATTTATTGTGATAGCCTCAACTACCCATGGTGTCTTTCTTGGTATTTTTTTGTTCATATTACCTTATGTACTCTCTTTGGACTCTAACTCAATATGAAATATTAACAAATTAGAAGGGATATGTACCAACCTTATGTACTCTCTTTGGACTCTGACTCAATATGAAATATTAGCAAACACTACGTATTCATCAGGAGGAAATAATTACAAATAAACATGTTAAATGACAATAAAAGCAACACCCAGGTTCAATTCCTCAACTTTCAAGGAGATCCAGGTTCGAATCTTGCCAAGCAATACATGCATAATAGCAACCAAGTTGTTGTAATACCACTATGTGGTGATGATGTAATACAGGTGGGGCCCATTTCAATCCCATTTAACCAATTTTAAAATTAAAAAAAAAGTTGCAATGTAGTTGAAAAAATGTTTAGTTTATGTCCAGCTCAGTTACCTAATACTCATTCCCAAAGCTTTCCACCTTTACTAAAGTTGACCAATAAACCAACATTTCTAATCAAATTTTAAACGTTGGTGTTAAAATTCAACAAAATTTGAAATACACAGATTAGATTCATCAAATCTTGTTACAGAGGGTACATCAGTACGAATGCAAAATTACATGGTAGCAACTAGCTCCAAGCCTTGCTTCAGAGAAGGAATTTGTTGCCAACCTTCAATTCCAAAATAGTTTAATGCACTCACATTCCACAAGCATTCTAATAAATAAATGCATCATTTTCAATAGCTACCACTACACAATCATTTCCATAACAATGAAGTAAAATTACAAAGCAAAATAAGAAAAATGAAACAAAGTAACAATTTAGTACTAATAACAATTTAAATTCATACAAAATAAACAATGTAAACCCCTTATGCATAAAATACAATACTGAACATACCTTTTGAATTCATGATCAGTGTGTGTTAAAAAGAGTCAAGAAAACTCCAAAAATAGAGTCAGTAGAAAACTTTAGAAATAGAATCAGACCAGAAATAATAGCTCGAAGAAAAGCTAGGCATTTGTCAAATGAACATTGGATGAATGGTCTAAAACAACAAAAATATTTGAAGAAAATTGGATGGAACAAATATGAAATATTAGAGGCCATGAAAAGAATTCAAAACTATCAGGTTAACTCAGTTCAATCAGAAGAATGGAATGAGGAATCTATTGAATTTGAGTTTCAGATGAGACAAGATTCAAACACTCAAATACCAGATAAAACTAAAACAAAACTATACCTAGAGGAGGTAGCAAGAAAAAGGAGAGAATTTGAACAACAAATTCTAAGACAAAAAGCAAAGAAGTTGCTACAAAACAAAAGGAAGAACCCTTAGCTAAACAAAAACTAGAAGAGTCAGTTGAAAGAAAATAACTAGTTTCAAAACAAAAGAAAGAGCCATGGTTAAATCTATCTCCATTAGCATTAGTTGTTGTTACATCAATGCTTTCAACTACAAAAAGTTTCAGAGCACCACAAATGAAGACTACTTCTTCATCAAACAACACATACATAGTCCAACATGCACACATGGACATAGACATAGATGACACACCTTTAGGGTCATATGTGTCAATCTTTGGAGAAAAAACCAGTAGGCCTGAAGAGATCTATGATAACATTGTTGTGAAAAAGTTTCAATGAAAGTAAGGCCAAATCGATAGATCATGCAAAAGCAAACAACAAAATGTTAAATGTAAAACTTAGACCTTTACTAGAAAGGTTTATTGCAGATCCAAAAGGAGTCATCTCAGAAGAAACCAAAAAACAAGAATTAGAAGAATATGACATAAGAGTCATAGAGTTAGTTGATCTATCATTACCAAGATCAGGAACAAGATCAACTACTAAAAAGAAGCCTTCAAGAATAGAAATGTGTCTTATGCCATTACCATGGAGATGGCCTAACAATGTGTTAGAATATATAGGCCTAAATAAGGAAGAATATGGCAAAGAAAATATTATTCCATTTCTGCCAAGAGAAGAAATAGATGATGAAAAGAAACTCAAAGATATTCCTACAATGCAAAAATAGTTAAATCACTTAAGCCAATACATGAACTATTTAGCAAGGAATTTTGATGGCTTTGAAAGATTGTGCAGAAATGAATTCATGAAAATTGAAAAAGGTATATGTAAATATGTGAATTAAATAAATATTAAATACACCTAAATCCTTTTTATAAAGAGTATGTGGCATAGTTAAAAACTATAAAAAATGGAGATATTGGATAACAATCATGACATATAAACTATTTAAGGTATATACTAGCTTATTTTAAAACCTCATGATCAAGTATTTTTGTGTATGAGGATACCCTAGAATATCTATGGAGGAGTCAAGTTGTGTTACACTTGTTGTATGAGCAAAAGATCTATTCATGAAGTAAGAAAAATAAATTATCTTTATTTTCATGAAGTTTCACAAGTGATAAGAAGAATGGGAATACAAGATATGGAGAAGATATAATAAGAACATATGTTTATCAAGAAAATATTATCACAAATTAAATATAATCGTTAATATGATAAAAAATAAGAAACTCCCAAATTGTTTAATTGATCAATTATTCATATTTCATATTGAAGTGATCTCAAGGCCTAAAATTATAGGTTTGTGTTAGTTGATAGAACATAAATTTCAATAAAAATTAAAGGTGTTTCTTATAAAGTGAAGAAGTTATTATTGCAACATTTTATCCCCATGAGACCCAAGGAATATCAAGTGACCTAGGCTCCTACGAAAATGGGCAGTTCATTGTTAAATCAGCTTCAAAGCTTCTGCTTGATGACGAGTATTTTGTCCTCCAAAAGGACTTAGTTTGGATAAAAAATTTAATTCCAAAAATTGCAGTCTTTTCATGGTTGGTTATCTAAGGAAGAATTCTAACCATTGATAATATGATGCGTAAAGGTATTTGTATCACTAATTGTTGTTATCAGTGTAGGGCTAGTTGGGAGACCATTTATCACATTTTCCTTGAGTGCCCTTTTTCCTTGACTATCCTAAGTGGGGTTTTTCAGGCCTTTAATATTTCATGGGTTAAACCAGCCATTGTACTTGATTTGTTCATCCAGTGGCCTTGCCCCTTTTCAAGTCAAAGACTTAGATACATGTGGAAATTTTGTCTCAATCACTATCTTTGGTAGGTGTGGTTAGAAAGGAACCATAGAGTCTTTAATGAGTCTATCCATGATCATCAAACTATCATTGTTAGGATCCTATCCTTTGCAAACGAGAATGTGAACCTTATTCCTTTTGATAGTTGTAAACCTCATCTGCAGGAGACCACGATTGCTCAATATTTAAGCTTAACCTTGTTAGATGAGTCTACACCTAGGGTAGTCAACCCCAAAGCTAATTTTAAGTGGTCTCCACCTCCTATGGGTTGGTTTAATCTTAATTTTTATGGAGCAGCTAAGGATAATTCTGGAAGAGCAGGCGTTGGTGGCATTGTGCGAGATCATAATGGGAATATGATGCTTGTATTTTCTAAATATTTGGGAATAAGGACAAACAATGAAGCTGAAGCTAGAGCTATGTGGAGAGGCCTTCAAATGAATCAAGACTTAGAAGGTAATTTGATCGTAGAAGGAGACTCTATGCATGTTATAAATCTCCTTAATAATTGGAAAACACCTCCTTGGAGGATTAAAACAATTGTTGAAGAGGCTAGGATCCTTTTCCAAGGAAGACAGACAGAAAAGCCCAACATGTCTTTTGGGAAGCTAACAAAATTGTTGATAAGCTAGCCAATTTGGGTGTCGATGGTGACAGACTTTTCAAATGGGAACACGGTGTCCCGAGTGAAGTAGAGGAGCTTATTCAACAAGAATACCAAGAATGATAGTCAAATTTACCAATAGGGAAGGCATTGTAAGTTCGAAGGCTATGAGTATTCTCGTCTCTTTTTTGAAATGGACTCACAATAAAAATTATCCGAGCTATCAGTCTTTGTGGATGCTGCTTGGAAATACCACAAAGACTAATGGGGATAGTCAAATGTCAGATAACATTGCTCCTAGTCATCTTAGTAATTTGATGTTGGTTGATAATCACAGGGAAGAAAAGAAACAGCAATATAAGACTTTGAACCAAAGTTGCGTGGACCACCAGATAGCCACCACCATAAATCTAGCCATCAGGTTCACTTCTCCAAGGCTATGTGGTACCAAAGCATGGTATATACGGAAGAAAGCAATTACCAAAGAATTATTAAGAGTAACTATCAATACAGACCTTGTAGGAGTTTTTTCAGTACTCTGCTATGTGTGTCTGCAGCTTTTTGTTTCTCCATTGTCTCAAGGAAGGGATCTGTGTCTATTTCTTTTTTGTAATTATGATGCATGTGTGTTTTCTCGAGGTATACCTAAAATGTTGTATGGGAAGTTTCTTTTTGATAACAGGCTATATGCCTTACCGGATGTAATGGCTTTGGTGGCATGTAGATTTTACATATATAGGATCCTTAGTAAGGATATGTTCACCAACAACCCTGGGCTGATTTTTGTAAAAGGTTTTGGGTCAACCTGTAAAACCTGGTATTAATGCTATAGTATCTTATCTACCAAAAAAAAGAAGTTATTATTGCACAAAATAATGCTCAAGAAAATAGAATAAAACTATATTTATATATCCAAGAAGACACCAGCCTTCAAGAGGAGGAGGAAATAAAAACCATATTGAACACTAGTCTAATGCAAGCTCCAATGGTTAAAAACTATAAAAATAGAAATATTAAATAGTTAAAAACTATAAAAATAGAGATATTGGATAACAATCATGATATAAACTATTTAAGGTATATACTAGATTTTTTTAAAACCTCATGATCAAGTATTTTTGTGTATGAGGATACCCTAGAATATCTATGGAGGAGTCAAGTTGTGTTACACTTGTTGTATGAGCAAAAGATCTATTCATGAAGTAAGAAAAATAAATGATATTTATTTTCATGGAGTTTGACAAGTGATAATAAGAATGGGAATAAAAGATATGGAGAAGATATAATAAGAACATATGTTTGTCAAGAAAATATTATCACAAATTAAAGATAATAGTTAATATGATAAAAATAAGAAACTCCCAAAATGTTTAATTGATCAATTATTCGTATTTCATATTGTAGTGATCTCAAGGCCTAAAATTATAGGTTTGTATTAGTTGATAGAACATAAATTTCAATCAAAAATAAAGATGTTTCTTATAAAGTGAAGAAGTTATTATTGCACAAAATAATGCTCAAGAAATAGAATAAAACTATATTTATATATCCAAGAAGACACCAACCTTCAAGAGGTGGAGGAAATAAAAACCATATTGAACACTAGTCTAATGCAAGCTCCAATGAAGTCAATAATAAATAGATATGTAAATATATGAATTAAATAAATATTAAATACACCTGGCATTTTTATTTTATCATATTCGGTGTAGATGATAAGATCATAATATCTAGTGTTCTTGGAATCTTCATCCACATAATTAATATCAAAAGAATATTTATGATTCAAGCATGTATACAAAGAATTTTATATCCGAATGTTAATATAATCTATTTAAATAGAGATAATTTTTTAAATATAACTTAACATGAGTACATTATAAATACAATAGGGATGAAATATGTTCAGTTCACTTTAAGTATATGAACAATAAGTTCTATTAGTATAATGAGTTTGTATGATCTTAAATCCTTTTTATAAAGAGTATGTGGCATCATCAAAACTATAAAACTAGAGATATTGGATAACAATCATGATATATAAGCTATTCAAGGTACATACTGGCTTATTTTAAAACCTGATCATAACCTAACATGACTATGGAGACAATTTGTATTACACTTGTTATATAAGTTGAAGATCTATTCATGGAGTTTCACAAGTAATAATAAGAATGGGGATACAAAATATGGAAAAGGTATAAAAAGAACATATGTATATCAAGAAAATATTATCCCAAATTAAAGATGTGTTAAGATGTGCTAGGTGGCCAAAGTAAAAGAAGGACAACTAACAAAAGTATGATAAGGACAAACCCAACTCAAGTTCCCTACATTGTGATGGACAAACCCATAATAAGGTAGACCATGATAATTCAATCCGGCTCTATTGTAATTAATGAACTTTAAAAAAAGTCAAACTTCATAGTTTTGCACAACTCTTCTTTATTATCTAAAGAAGCAAATGAAATAATACATTTTTGATGGGCAATATTGTATTTTTGTAGTCCCAAAGGTTCTTATTTAAAGAAGCAAATGAGATCATATATTTTGATGGGCAATATTGTATGTTTGTAGTCCCATAGGTTGTTTAGCCTTGAGGGACATAAAAGCATTCCAATATATTTTGTTGGTAAGGAGCAAGTAAGATTACATTTTGATTGGTAATATTGTATCTTTGTAGTCTCATTGGTTGTTTGGCATTTGTTGATGTTAAAAGCCTTTTTATTTTACTTTTTAATAATTACATAGGATTGAAATGGTCTTATGTAACATCTGTAAATTTTCCAACCAAACTCGAGAGAGATTTTTTTTTTACATTCAATATAAAAACACCTATCCTCACCATACATAAGTTCATCTATGTAGGTTAAGCATACTACGAGATAGGTCACATCTCTCACTACTATTTCTACTAGTCAAAACCCATGAGCATAGTCGTTATATTGCACAAGGATTAAACATATAAAAACCATTCACATGCTTTACATTATGAATTTATAACCATATTCATCTTTCATAAAATAGAACAATACATCCATAGCAAGCTATCTTAAGAAACCATGATATAAAGACATGAATGAGCAATAATCACCACACATGAGACACAAGATATATACTAGGAACCCTCACAGGGAATAAACCCACTCTCCAAAAGTATCAATTTCTTTTCATTATATTTAATTGCCTCAAGTACAATTGTATAAAGGGAATCCATAATCCCTTATGACACATCCATCATCATACGAGCATAGGAACCTTTGTTTTCCTATGTTCTCAAATACATGAATAGGTCCATTAATCCATGTCACGTAGTCTTGAGAAAACCTCATAAATCCCTTGGATGAACTTCGTGTTCATCCTTCGAAGAATGTTTTTTTTTCCTCGATCCAAGCTCAAGGAAATGCCTTCTCCTTAAATCTAAAGTAGCCGCACTTCAATATAACAATGCTCAAAACAACTTATTAGAGAGGACCCCATAGTCCTCCCAATGAATTTCCTATGTAAGCATATTATAAAGGAGAGAACCTTCTCCCTCTTAAGCAAGTATTAATCATTCACGATACCACTTAGCATAATTTATACTACCAACAATAATTAATCACAATGTACTATACTATCCACTAATTCATTTCTAGTTCCAAGAGATACATTCTCCTACTAATGAATTTCTTCCAAGCACTAATTTTATCCATTAACATATTTTAACCATCCAATCAAGTAGCAACCAGTCCCCTAATGCTCCTTCCTTTTTCATTCACTTAAGCATAGATGAGTCCTTTATTCTAACCTTTTTCCAAACTAATATAACTCATCTAATCTATCCTTCATTCAACATAGATGAATCAATAATCTATTCTTTCCAATCACATATAACTCTTAAGATCTATCCTTTTCAAAACCTAGATAAGTCATTTGATCTTATCTACCCTATTAGTAGATATAGATTATTCATTCAATCTATTCCACATAAACTTTCCTACCACCAGTATCAACACTAAATGTATTAGTCCTTCAATTCATTAAGGTAAATTGATTCCATAAGATGTTCTATAAACCTATCAATTTTCCCAAATTGATCCCTGAATGTATTCTTCCTTTCCACAAAAGCTATTCAATTCCTATCAATTAGAAATAGATCAAACACAATAATGATCTATTCAGTTAGATCTTAAATTGAATTTCATTTAGTCTAGAGATTAATTCCTTTCTAATCTCCCTTAGACTAAATACTTAATAAAACCAATTTCATTCTAAACTAAAATGAAATACATTTAATCTAAAGATTAATTCATTTTTTAACCAAAATGAATTACCCTTAATCTATCGATTAAATATTTTAATCTACCTCAGATTTAAATAAATAAATAAAGATAACCTCATTTTAAACCAAAACGGATACATTTAATCTATGGATCAAATCCTTTAAATCTACCTCAAATTAAATAAAAATATATAAATTCATTTAAAATCCAAAATGAATTACATTTCATCTATAGATTAAATCCTTTAAATTTATCTCAATTTAAGTAAATAAATATAAATTCATTTTAAAACCAAAATGAATTACATTTAGTCTATCTCAAATAAAATAAATAAATAAATATAAATTCATTTTAAACACAAAATGAATTACTTTTAATCTACAGTTAAATCCTTTAAATCCGTCTCAATTTAAGTAAATAAATATAAATTCATTTTAAAACCAAAATGAATTACATTTAATCTACAGATTAAATCTATCTCAAATAAAATAAATAAATAAATATAAATTCATTTTAAACCCATAATGAATTACATTTAGATTTAAATCTACCTCAATTTAAGTAAATAATGAATTACATTTAATCTACATATTAAATCTTGTAAATCTATCTCAAATAAAATAAATAAATAAATATAAATTCATTTTAAACCCAAAATGAATTACATTTAATCTACAGATTAAATATTTTAAATCTACCTCAATTTAAGAAAAAATATATAATTCATTTTAAAACCAAAATGAATTACATTCAATCTATAGATTAAATCTATAAAATAAATAAATAAATGTAAATTTATTTTAAACTCAAAATGAATTACATTTAATCTGTAGATTAAATCCTTTAAATCTACCTCAAATTAAATAAATAAATATAAATTTATTTTAAACCCAAAATGAATTACATTGTATCTACAGATTAAATCCTCTAAATCTATCTCAAATAAAATAAATAAATAAATATAAATTCATTTTAAACCCAAAATGAATTACATTAAATTGTGTAAATCTATCTCAATTTAAGTAAATATATATAAATTCATTTTAAATCCAAAATGAATTACATTTAATCTATATATTAAATTCTGTAAATCTATCTCAAATAAAATAAATAAATAAAAATTCATTTTAAGCCCAAAATGAATTACATTTAATCTACAATTAAATCGATAAAAAATAGTGAGGGGGAGAGGATGAGCGACGGGAAAGGAGAGAAGATGGGCGAGCGAGTGGAGGATGGTAGCAGAGCGAAAGCAGACGAGAGGAGGGAGGTTGGATGAACGGGAAAGGTTTTGGGGGGGACCAGCTCTGACAACAACGAAGGATCCGGTCCTGATGCGACGAGTGCTCAAACCGATGGGATGGGCAGTAGCGGGAAGGATCCCCCTGACAAGGAAGGCCCCCATTA
The DNA here is from genome assembly GCA_028583015.1 of Wollemia nobilis. Classification (NCBI taxonomy): domain Eukaryota; kingdom Viridiplantae; phylum Streptophyta; class Pinopsida; order Araucariales; family Araucariaceae; genus Wollemia; species Wollemia nobilis. The sequence goes on from JAQPPZ010000927.1 coordinate 3,408,546, forward strand.
GACCCGTAAGGGATCCTATACCCAAGTTCTAGGTTCAAGCGTCCTACCACATTCCACCCAGGAGCTCCATCCCTTAGGGGAGGATCTGGTCATTCCCGAAGACTTTATGGAAAGCTATATGGATATGGAGAAGTTCACGTTGATTAGGAAGTTCTTGGGGGGACGCTCGAATATGGACACTATCCGTAGATGGGCTTCCTCCAAATGGAAAACCAGTGGCAACATGGATATTGTGGCCCTATCCCGAGGTTTCTTTGCTATTCGGCTTAACAACCAGACAGAATTTTGCAACATCTTGACTAGAGAGTCGTGGTTCCTAGGGCACAAGAGCCTCTTTCTCAAGAAATGTAGGGAGGAATTTAATCCTAAGACCCAAAACATAAATGTCGCTCCACTGTGAGTGATACTTCCAAACCTCCCCTTTAAATGTTGGCATGAGAATGTAATTAGAGGGATTGCTCGATCCATTGGGGAGTTAGTGGCTTTTGATTCCTCCACCAAGGTTAGGTCCAGGATGGTACATGCTCGGTTTTGTGTTACTGCTAGCTTAGAAGCTAGCAGTAACCATGCTCGGTTTTGTGTTACTGCTAGCTTAGAAGCTAAGCTCCCTACTTTCATCAACCTTTACAGAGGAAAAACCCTAATCAAAAGACAACCTATTGAGTACGAAAATAAACCTGCCTTTTGCACTCATTGTCGTACTCAGGGGCATCTCCAACCCTAATGCCCAAATATGAGGACTCAAAAGCAACAGGAAGAAGAGGCTAAGAGAGGAAACCAGTGAAACTAGGGCCTTGGGGCCAGCAACAAAAAGTCTCAGCCATAACTCATTTTGCACAACCCTACCCACTGATCCTATGACCAAGCCAAGACTCCTCAAAGCGAAGCTGAAGTTGAACAGAGGGAGGATCATCTCCAACCCTCTATAGATCGTGTTGAACCATTGAACCTGATAACAATCTTGATCAGGAATACGCGCATGCAGAAGCTCCCTCACCAAGTTAGAACCAGCAAGAGGCTCCTTCAAAACCCTCATCGCAAGGCAGTCTTCAAGCAAAGGGCTCAGTTTCCCAGGTACAATTTTTCCTCGAACCTAGTGTTTCATAATCCTTCATGGAAGAATATCTAAAAAGTAATAGGAAATCCCAACCTCGATGGGATAAAGGTGAAGATGGGCCTTCCCTATCGAGGCGGATCAGCCCTAGGAACACCAAAAGAAAAAAGTAGGCTATTGACTACGGTAGTGAACGGAAGAGAGGAAGACCCTCTGGTAATGACCAGTGAAACAAAGAAATGATGGAGGATGTGGTAAATGGGACTCAACTAACGTTGTTCTCAAATGATTTTGACACATAGAATGATGAAAAACAAGGCACGAAACCCCCTTCCAGTTGGTGAAGGGAGGCAAGAAAAATCCTAAATTATTGAAATGAAGGTCATCTCATGGAACATGAGAGGCCTAAACAGTGCAGCCAAGCAGAGGATGGTTGTTGAACTCAGAAAAAGGATGAACCCTTCTATTTTCATTCTCCATGAAACCAAAAATGATGAGTGCTCATCAAGGAATGTTGTCAAAGTCATTTGGAGCAAAGGGGAAACCCTATTTAGCCCTGCTCAAGGCACATCGGGAGGGCTCATGTGCCTATGGGATCTAACCCTAGTGGAAGGGAAGCTTTTGTCTTCCTCAAATAGAATCCTCAACATTATTTTTCACTCAAAGACCAGCAATCATTCATGGATCATGTCCAACATTTATGCCCCTAACTCTCCTGTAGAGTGAGCTGAGATATGGGAAACCATTACTCAGATGAGAAGCAACTTTAGGACTATACCTTGGATCCTCATTGGATATTTCAACTGCCCCTTGCACCCATCAGAGAAGAAACGAGGTTTTGACTTGTGCAGCAGAAGTATGGAGGACTTTAGAAACTTTGTCAACAATAACGAGCTCATGGACATTAAGCTCAAGGGGTCCTCCTTCACTTGGAGCAACAGGAGGGTGGGCAATGGGCTTATCCAGGTTAAGCTATATAGATTCTTCATCTCTCAAGAAGCCATTCCTTTCCTATGTGATGCAACCCTGCTCACCTTTCCTAGAATCAGGTCAGAGCACAACCCCATCATCCTCGAATCCAGGAAAGCTCCCTCTTTCAAAACTCCTTTTAGGTTTGAGTCCATGTGGATTTAGCATAAGGATTTTAAAGGGCAAGTTTCTTCTTGGTGGAAACAGAAGGTTGGAGGATTAGCCTCGATGCAGTTGGCCCAAAATATCAAGATAGTTAAGGAAAATCTCAAAATCTGGAACAAAGAGGTTTTTGGAAATATTTTTGAATGCAAAAAATCCATCTCAAAAAGGCTGCAAGAGATAGAAAAGAGAATGGAAAATAGGGACCACAACGCAACCACCAAAAACAAAGAGAATAGCCTCCTAGTAGACTATCATAACATCCTAGCCAGGGAAGAGACCTTTTGGAGGCAGAAAACCAAGAACTTATGGCTAAAGGAGGGTGACTCCAATACCAGTTTCTTTCATGCTTCGACCATGCGGCATAGAGGATCCAATAAAATTAGAGAGATCATTCGCAGTGATGGATCCTTGACCAAGTATTTAGTGGAGATAAGAGCTAAAGTAGTGGCTTTCTTTCAGGATTTACTGGAAGCTCTTCCTAAAAGTGACCAGTAGGCCCAGGTCAAGCTCCTGGCTAACATCCCATGCAGAGTCACCTAGGAGGCTAATCAAAAGCTCATGGAATCTTTCTCCTTGAATGAGATTAAGGAAGCCCTTTTCTCCATGCAACCTGATAAGGCCCCGGGTCTTGATGGTTTTCCCCCTTGCTTTTTTCAAATAGTATGGGACATCATTGGAGAGGACGTCTGTGCTGCCATAAGGGAAATCCAGTTTTCTAGAACTATTCACCATGGACTAAATTCCACTTTCCTGACTTTGATTTCAAAATTATCTGCTTGTAGAACCTTTTCTGACTTCAGGCCCATAAGCCTTTGTAATGTTGTCTACAAAGTTCTAACCAAGACCATGGTCAATAGGTTAAAGCCCATCCTCCCCCTCCTCATTGACCCATGCCAGGGCAGTTTGATGAAAGGCAAGAACATATTGGATGGGGTCATCATGATTTATGAGATCATCTACTCTGCTTCTATGGCTAAGAAGGTAGCCTTTTTCCTCAAACTCGAAATGAACAAGGCTTTTGATAGAGTTGATAGAAGCTTCCTCTGTGCAGTCCTTTCCAAGTTTGGATTTCACCCTCTTTGGATTGACCTTGTTCAAAGCTGCATCTCCACCCCTTGCTTCTTTGTGTTGGTCAATGGTTACCTTGTCAGGTTCTTCCAAAGTACTAGAGGGCTTCGCCAAGGAGATCCCCTATTGCCCATCCTTTTTATTATCTTGGTAGAAGTACTAGGTAGAGCACTTAAGGAGGTGCTTCGGAGGAATAAGGTGACTGGCATTATTCCTACCTTTGGGATTGAAGAAATCACTCATCAGTGGTTCATGGATGACACTCTGTTGTCTACTTATGCCTCAATAGCCCAGGCTAGATACATTAAAAGGATCATGTTCCTCTATGAGCGTGCTGCAGGTTAGAAAGTGAATTTCATCAAAAGTAAGATTTTCTTCCTCAACACCTCGGTAAGACGGTAGAACCAGTTAGCCACGATCCTCGGGTGCTCCATTGACTCCCTTCCTACCACATACCTTGGTCTTCCCATTTTCTGTGGTTGGGCCAAGGAGAGTTTGTGGAATATGGTCTTAGAGCGCATCCATAAAAAATTAGCTACCTGGAAAGGTAAGTTTCTTTTCCAAGCAGGTAAAGCCAGCCTTACCAAGGCATGCCTTCAGGGGATCCCAACCTATTTTATATCAGTGTTCAGGCTCCCAGCTTCAGCCCTTTGCAAGATCAAGCAGATCCAAAGGACATTTCTATGGTGAGGAAATGAGGACAAGGGCATAATTTCCCTAGTAGCTTGGGAAAAGGTTTGCAAAAGCAAGGACCAGGGGGGACTAGGCCTGAGGAGAATGGGCTTGATGAACCTTGCTTTGGTGGCCAAACATGCCTGGAGGATCATCTCCAATGATTCAGTTGAGTGGGTCATAATAGTAAAAAATAAATACCTCTCCAACCTTTCTATCCTCGATGAAGACATTCCCATGGGTGGATCAGCTTTCTGGAAGGTTGTCATCCAGTCGCGGCACTTGGTTGCGGATGGAACTAGATGGATCTTGGGCTATGGATAGAAGATAAATTTTTGGAAGGATAGGTGGCTTGAGGAGGATCCTCTGTGTCAGCGTATCAAGTTGGGTCACCTCAGATCCGTGGTGGACCCCAACTGTGATTAGAAGGTGGTCGATTTCATTGTTTGGAGGAATGGATACCCACATTGGTCGATTAACAAAGTGTATGGGTGTGACAAGGAGTTTTATGTGCTATCCTCTCTCCTAAAGGGGGTCACCATACCTTCCTGAAGGAGAGTTGATCACAAGATTTGGAGAGGGATAGATAGTGGCACCTTCTCGATCAAGTCAGTTTACAATATTCTATGTAGCGGACCAAGGGTGGAGTTTCCTTGCAACCTGATTTGGCAAAAATACTTGATCCCCAAGGTAAATTTCTTCTCTTGGATCACTTTTCAGAATAAAGACCTCACTATTGATAACCTCCATAAAAGGGGCTTTGCTTTCCCAAATAGGTGTTACATGTGCATGTCAGCCTATGAGTCTTTTGACCACCTTTTCTGCACTGCTCTTTCACAAATTTCATCATTGGAGTCATCCTTTCCACTTTTTATATTTAGTGGAGTCCTCCCAAGATAATTAAGGAAGCCTTATTTCAATGGCCCAGTCCTTTTCGAAACTCAAAACTTTGTTTCTTGTTGAATGCATGTTTTCACTATTTCATTTGACAGATCTAGTTGGAGCGAAATGGTAGGGTGTTTAGAAACTCCCCCAGAGACCCTCCCTCTATTGCCCATAAAGCCTTGGCATTTTCCATTGATAAATCCAAGATCCTCTCTAGCCCAATCCCAAAGTTTAGCCTCGAGGAGGAAATTTTCATGACTCTGAAGCTTGATGGGGATCCTGGCCTAGCGGACCCGGCTCTATCCAAAAAAAATACTAGGTGGATCAGGCCCCCCATGGTTGGATAAAGCTAAACTTTGATGGAGCGGCCAGAGGCTACCTAGGTCCAGCAGCAATAGGTGGTGTCATCAGAGATCATAATGAGAAGCTCATCCTCACTTACTGCAAAAATCTAGGGATCCAATCAAATCACGTTGCAAAAGCCAAAGGGGTCATGAGGGGTCTCGAACTCATCTCGAAGGATCCCCGTCCTCTGCTGGTTGAAGGGGATTCGATGAACATTACCAACTAGTTGCTTGACTCCAAGACCCCATCTTAGAAGGTGTTCAACATCATTTTTGAGCCAAGGAACCTCCTTCTTCAACATTCCTCAGCCCAGAATCGGCATACTTTCAATGAGGGCAATGGTCTAGCATACCACATGGCAAAAAAAGGTTTTTTTTTCCATGTGTCTCGTCATATGGCATTAGAGCTTCCCGACAAACGTGGTGAGAGCCGCAAACCAAGACAATTTTCATGGAACCACCTAGGAGGAGGTCGACGGTGATCCTCGATGGCTTTTCTTCTACCATGCCACCTGTCTCCTCATCATCTTGGCGCATTTCCAAAGCGAAGGTTGGTAAGATTGGTAATTTTGATCGAGACCCAAAGTGGTTTTAAACTATGTCTACCTCCCGTTTGTGATAATCTTGTATGTAGCCCTATTGGCATCTGTTTCTATATTTTGGTAAGTTTCAAGCAAGGTTTTTGTGCTGCTCTAGCCCATGAGGCTTTCTGTATATGCCAGGGTTATGGCCTACGATGTTATAAGGTTTTGGGATCCTCTCAAAAAACCCTCTAAGTAATACAAAATCCAGCTTACCAAAAAAAAATCTACAATTAAATCCATTAAATCTAACTCAAATTAAATAAATAAATATAAATTCATTTTAAACCCAAAATGAATTACATTTAATCTACATATTAAATCCTGTAAATCTATCTCAAATAAAATAAATAAATAAATATAAATTCATTTTAAACCCAAAATGAATTACATTTAATCTACAGATTAAATCCTTTAAATTTGTCTCAAATAAAATAAATAAATAAATATAAATTCATTTTAAACCAAAATGAATTACATGTCTCAAATAAAAATATAAATTCATTTTTAGCCCAAAATGAATTACATTTAATCTATAGATTAAATCATTTAAATATGTCTTAAATAAAATAAATAAAAATAAATTCATTTTAAACCCAAAATGAATTATATTTAATCTACAAATGCAATGCAACTCTATATGCAAGACATTTATTTAATACTTAAGCAACCAACCGTCAATCAAACAGAAACTTAGCCAATTAAACTCCATTTTACACTCACATGCTACTGCAGTTCCATTTGCATGTAATTTTCAGCAAGCAGTCCCAGTCAAGAACCCAAAGCTTAAACAATCAAGCTCGTTAAAAAGGATATTTTTTATTTTTATTTCAAGGAGAACTTATCTGCAATAAAAAGAACCAGTGAGTTTTTCAAGCATTTCCATTCATTATTTAATCACATCACTTAGCTATAACAAGTTCTAGATTTACCTGAAAGTGTAATTCGTCTCAAGTAGTCGGCTCCTCTTCCAAAGAAAGCATAGCAATCCTCCTATTACAGCATTCCAACCCATAGAACAACCTCTACTTCTTTGATTTTTTCCATGAAGTACCAAATCTAGGATCGTGCAACCTCTTAACCACTTATCCACATTCCTTCTTTATTGTGCAAGATGGTCACTATATTATAGACGACGTAGGTTTATAAGTTCTACTACAATTGTCCCGATATCATTGCCATAATTTTAAATATAAACCATTTTAAATTGCTAACACCAGAGCATGTTTTCTTGGGAAATAATAGCAGCTCAACTAATCTAACACACACATGACCCACAAATTCCAATCAAGCATGCATCATTTCCCTCTAATTCTAAATAAATAAATATAAATTCATTTTAAACCCAAAATAAATTATATTTAATCTACACATTAAATCCTTTAAATATGTCTTAAATTAATAAATACAATGAGGTATTTTTAATCTTCAGATTAAATCCTTTAAATTTATCTTAAATATAAATTCATTTTAAACCTAAAATAAATTATATTTAATTCTTCAGATTAAATCCTTTAAATCTATCTTAAATAAAATAAATAAATAAATAGAAATTTCCTTTGGTGAATTGGAGCAAGTTGTGTGATGATAAAACTAAGGGAGGTCTCGGTTTAAGAGCTATTACAGATGCAAACTTAGCTCTTAGGGAAAAACTTGTCTGGAGATTGTACAAAGAGAGTCAAAGACAATGGAAGAACTCTTCTAAGTATTCTCTCTTCTAAATGGTTCTGCTCTTTGGAATGGTTTAAAAACCTATTGATCTTATGATTAAAGGTTTAAAATGGGTGGTGGGAAAAGGAGAAAAAAAATCTATTTGGATGGATACTTGGTGTGATAAAAAACCACTCAATTTAGATCCAGTTTTGAAATCTTGGATGAGATTGCTTCAAGGTAAATACAATGATAGGGTTTCAAACATTTGTACAAGGATCGAGAAGGGAGATACAAATGGAAAGAAGATTTTTTTTACAAGTATACAAGACATTGATGCTAGGAGGAAATTGAGTAGAAAGATAACAACTGTGATTATTTCGAGAGGTGCTAAGGATAAATTGATTTGGGAGTTGAATAGCTCGGGAGAATACACAACAAGAAGTGGATATAATGTTCAACACCAACATAATAATAATATCACTAGAATATGGAGAGATATTTGGGAAAGCCCAATAATTTCTAAAGTCAAAATGTTTGTTTGGCTAGTAGGTCATAGAAGAATTTTATCCTGGGATAACCTTACAAAAAGGGGTTTTCATGGCCCCTCTCAGTGTGTTTTCTGTAATAAGGAGGAGGAGAGTATTGACCATCGCTTGGGACATTGCTCAATAATCTAGAATCTATGGCAATGGATTCTTAATATATTTGGTAAAGATGAATAGCCAAATTAAAAATTGGTTAAAGCAATGGCAGAGCACTTATAAAAGTGAGGTTTTATAGACAATATGGGATATATCAAAAGATACAATAGTTTGGACTATATGGCTAGAAAGGAATAGAAGAATATTTAAAGAAAAGGAAAACAATTTAGAGGTAATGAAAAAGAAGATATGTTTAGCCATAGAGGAGTCTAAACCAACCCTATCAACTCACCCAATTCCTAATTTGGAAGCAGAGAGTCTTGATAGATGGATTCAAGTTATTAAATGGAATTATGATGTTGGGTACAAGAGAACCAAAAATAAGGTAAAGAATATAAAGTGGAAAGAACTAGATGTGGAGTGGGTTAAATTGAATTTTGATAGAGCATCTAAAAGAAATCCAAGACTAGTAAGAGGAGCAATACCTAGAAATAATAGAGGAGAGATTTTATCTCATTATGCTTTCAATAGTGGATTTAAGACAAATAATGAAGTTGAAGCTTGGGTAGCTTTAGAAGGGTTAAAAATATGTAAACAAATGAAATGGAATAGAGTATGGATGAAAGATGATTCTCTCGTAGTAATAAATACAATTTTGAGGAAAGCAAAGGCTTCATGGAACATATAAGAGATAATTGTGGAAATTCAAGATCTTGCTAAATATTTTGAAGAAATCAGGTTTACACATATATTAAGGGAAGGAAACAAATGTTTAGATAAGCTAGCCAATAGAGGGGTTTTTATTGAGGATCGTGAAGTTAAATTATCCTTTCTATGGTTAGAGGAAGTAGAAAGTTTAGTTGAAGATGACAAAAAATGTTGATTGCCTAAATCAATTAATGATTAAGATTTACTTTAATGTTTTTCATTGATAATATCTTTTTTTTGTAACAATAATGTGTTTTCATTTAGATTATTTATTATAATTTTTGTGGTTGCACTTGTGTTTCAGGAAGGAAACTAGCAATCCGGATTTGGTAAAGCAGACTATGATAGTGCGATGTTTTGGAAATAATACTCTACTAAGATGCAAGGCATAGATAGTAGAGGTGAAATTTTGGCATTGTGAAGGCTGCTATAGGAAAATTTCAAGAAAGATGCTAAATTTTGGAGTAATTGTATTCATACAGAGATTTGAAAAGATCCAGAAAATGAAAACCAAAAATTCAAACATTTAATGTAAAATGATGCGGGTTTCTAGCTATAGCATCTCAATTGAGATGAGAAGTGTATCTATTTGTAAACTCTCAAGATCTAAAGAAGAGAGATGTAATTTGTCAAGGGTGGGGGACCCGAGTACAACCCCTTATTATCAAGTAAAATAAATAAATAAATAATAATTTCATTTTAAACCCAAAATGAATTATATTTAATTCTTTAGATTAAATCCTTTAAATCTGTCTTAAATAAAATAAATAAATATAAATTCATTTTAAACCCAAAATGAATTTAAATCACCATATGCATAGGTTTACTAAGGTAGGTTCATGACATCTTACCTCTATTACCTCAGGAGAATGTTACAGTATTTTGGCAACTATACATATATTGCCTACCAAGTTTTGATCCTACTCTCCTTGTTAAAAGTTGGGTATAAATTAACCATTAAGATAATGTTGTTTCGTAAAATATTAAGACTTAAGATGGGCTTGGAACCATAAGTCCTAGCTCAAATACCATGAGTTTTTTTTTTTTTTGTTCTACCAACATGATTCAAAGTTCCATTAAATGATGCATTTCAAATTCAAAGGCAACTTAACCAACAGACACAAAAAAAATTGTATTAATGTTGATACATGACCAAAATAGGTCAATAGAACTCAAAAATACAACCTAAAAATAGAAGGGGTGCACATTCAACATTCAAGTACATCATCGCTCAATTTATGCAAACACATGCAATGGATATATATTCATTGAGTATATATACAAAACCACGTATTCCTAAAATTAAACTAACAAGGAAAAAGAAAACCCTAAATTTTGAACACAATTTCTATCTGCATCCCCAAATTCTAAATGAGGGAAATTGTATTAATGCTAAAGCATGATCAAAATAGGTCAATAGAACTCAAAAATATAGCCTAAAAATAGAAGGGGTGCACATTCAACATTCAAGTACACCATCACTCAATTTATGCAAACACATGCAATGGATATATTCATTGAGTATATATACAAAACCACGTATTCCTAAAACCAAACTAATAAGGAAAAAGAAAACCCTAAATTTTGAACATAATTTCCCTCTACATCCCCAAACTCTAAAGGAGGGAAATTGTATTAATGCTGACACATGACCAAAATAGGTCAATAGTACTCAAAAATACAACCTAAAAATAGACGAGGTGCACATTCAACATTCAAGTACACCGTCACTCAATTTATGCAAACACATGATACAAAACCATATATTCCTAAAACCAAGTTGACAAGGAAAACAAATCCTAAATTTTGGTCACAATTTCCCTATGCATCCCCAAACTCTAAAGGAGAGAAATTGTATTAATGTTACGCATGACCAAAATAGGTCAATAGAACTCAAAAATATATCCTAAAAATAGAAGGGATGCACATGCAACATTCAAGTACACCGTCACTCAATTTATGCAAACACATACAATGGATATATATTCATTGAGTATATATACAAAACCATGTATTCCTAAAACCAAACTGACAAGGAAAAAGAAAACCCTAAATTTTGAACACAATTTCCCTCTACATCCAAAGCATGAGTAGTGCTTACCACTTAAAAGCTTGAGCTCTCTATCCAACCCTAGCTTGAGCTCTTTGTACAGCCTCCATCTAAGCAAACGTCCTAGCTCGAGCTCTCTATCTAGCCTCCGTCTGACTGAACATCCTAGCTTGATCTCTCTATCCAGTCTTCGTCTTAGCGAACCTCCTAGCTCGATCTCCCTGTCCAACCTTCGTCTACTTGGATTCGCTCTTGAAATAAAATGCTCATATCGCTTTTCCCATGGTCTTTATATTTTTTCGTTGAGACCTTAAGAGGGTGATTATAGAAAACCCTCTTAGGGTTTCCTAAACCTCCCTCTAAGGGCTAAGAGGGTGATTTATAACCGTCCTCTTAGGTCACCCTAAGACGGCGATAGCCCTCTTAGGGTTACCTAAACTACCCTCTTAGCCCTAAGAAGGTGGTTTCTAATCACCCTTTTAGGGTAACCTTAAGAGGATAGTTATAAACCACCCTCTTAGCTCTACGAGGGTGGTTATCCTAAGAGGGTGGTTATAAACCTCCCTCTTAGGATCTATTAGGGTGGTTTTTTACCATCATAAAAAATTGCCTTATTTTAAACACCGTTAAAGCCTTTTTTGGTGTAGTTAGGTCAAGGAGAAGATCCCATCAATGAATGAGGTCATGGCATAACTACAACACATATTGGAGGGAATTTTGGTGTCACAAGCTAGGATGTATAGAGAAGTGGTCTTGTGTTGAGCAACAACAACAATAGCATTGGGTTAGACATTAGCGTCCAACTCCCTTATCATAAAATTCTCCTAGCTAAAGTATTGTATGTGCCAGGGGCTTCACATCTAGAGGGATTATCCATAGTGACAAAGGTCTAATCCAAAGGGAGAGGATGGATCGAGTCAGTCTTCTAGAAAGCCAAAGAGTAGATTGTAAGGTAGGAAGGGGAGTAGGTAGTCATTGGAGGGGTCAAAGTCCCCTAGTTAGTTGAAGAAAAAGTAGAGCAATGGGGACAATAAAAATGGAAAAGTTTACTTGTGGCTGATATTCTAGACTTGTCATAGACTACACACTTAGAAGGAGTGTCATAACAATTTCTTCTTCTAGCTTGCTACAATGATCTATTTTCATGGTTATTTGCACTTCCAGATCTTCGAAGATTTTATTGGATTCTTCTATCTGTACTTTCAAACTGGTTATGATTTCATTTGCATCCACAAGCTTTCTTGAAAGTTTCTTATTCTTTTTCTTTTCTATCTCCCACTCTTCAAGTGCAGAGATCAACTCACCTTCTAGATCTACTTCAGCTTCAGGGTTTTCACCACATACTTCAGAGATCACTCCTTCCTTTTCTAATTTTGCTTCTTCAAATGCCATGAAAAGAGCTTCACCTTTTTCCTCTTCAAACTCTTCTCTGGAGCTATCTTCTGATGAATTGACATTCTTGGAGATGAAACTTCTCTTCTTGGAGTTGCCTTTTCTAAAGTTCACTTTCTTCCAGTCACTTCTTTCATGGTGCGATCCTTCATCATTTTTGTTCTGCTCTTTAAGTGGATATTTAGTTGCAAAATGCCCGACGCCTCCACAGTGAAAGCATTTAAATGGTAGCTTCCCTTTGTATTTTCCTTTTCCCTTTTTTAGCTTTCTAACAAATTTTGCTTCCATTTCATCTGATATCCCTTCTTCCTAGAACTCTTGTTTAGTGTTTTTATTTTTAAGGGCTTTAAAAGATGCTTCTTTGTCTGTGGTTTTAGATCTTTCTATCCTCATCTCATATGCAGTTAAGGAACCATACATCTCATCTATACTGAAATAATTTAAATTTTTAGCTTCTTCTATTCTTTGAGACTTTGGAATCAAACTTTTGAGGAAGAGATCTTAGTACCTTTTTCACGACGACGAGTCTCCAATATCCTCGTCGAGTCCTCCGATCGCATTAATGATTCCATTGACTCTCGGCATATATGCCTCAATGTTTTCATCATCGTTCATTTTCAATGCTTCGAACTGAGCTCGATGTGTCTGTAACTTGGCCTCCTTGATCTTATTGTCTCCTTCATGAATACTCCTCAGTTTATCCCATATCTCTTTTGTTGTATTACAGTTCATGATCTTCACTAGTTCACTGTCTGCTAATCCACACATGAGAGCATTTTTTGCTTTTGAATTATTTTCAAATAGTTTCTTTTCGTCAGCCTCTTTTGGAGGAGTGATGAGAATTGTGTATCCACTAACTACTGAATCCCAGATGTCATAACCCAAAGCATAGAGATATGTCTGCATCCTGATTCTCTAGAATGCGTAATTAGATCCATCAAACAATGGTGCTTTGTTTGATAAGAAACCTTCACCACCTGCCATTGTGTTACTTCTAAGATCACCCTAGCCGATTAAGCTTGTATAGGAACTTGGCTCTGATACCAATTGTTAGTCTTACAATGACACTGAGAGGGGGGTGAATCAGTGTAGCTCTTTTAAGCTTGAATTTACAGCTCTTAAAATAGAAGCAATTAAAACTTATAACAAGATACAACAAGAATAATAGAAGAGCATCACACAACACAAGATTTAACGAGGTTCACCAATGTGGCTACTCCTCAAGAATGACTGCTTGGACTACCATCCAAATCCAGCCTTTGCAAAGTAACAACTTTACAATCACTTTACCAGCACCCACTGGAAGGAGCACCAACCCCTTATTTATCTGCACCAACAAAAAGGAGCACCAACCCCTGATTTACCAACACCTACTGGAAGGAGCACCAACCCCTGATGCCAGGCTGCAACCTGGACTTGAATTATGAATCTAGAAGATTAACAGAATGATACCTCACTTTTACAAGATCCCGGCAAGACTGCTTCACCTTAGCGATCTCTGCGCACTCTGCTCTCTCTACGAAATTACTTCGCACAATCTGCTGCATCACAGTCGAACGATCATCTTCTCCCTTTTGTGCACTCTGCTTCCTTTGCAAATTTTGCACTTAGCACGATTCGATACGACTTGCACTCTACGCTCTACGACCGAACTTCACACACATCGACAACGCTTGAAACTTCTCCAAACAGCCCTCCTTTTATAACAATATTTTCAAGATGAAAACTCTAATCTCAGTCAGTTGTAAACCCTACTCTTAGTCGACTGCAAACCCTAGTCTTCGTCGACTGCAAACCCTAATCTTCGTCAGCTTACATCGGTCTTCGTCGGCTTCAACTGCCCCTGTAACTCTTCTGTTGTTGTTGTCGTGAAAACACATGTCGCGATATCACGACACTTTTGCCTCCGTACGCTTACTCTTAGCTTTGGCCTGCGAGAATACAACATGTAGCGATATCGTGACACTTTTTCTCTGTACGCTTTCTCTTAGCTTTGGCCCACGAGAATACATGTAGCGATATCGTGACACTTTTTCTCTCTCTTCTTTCTCTTAGCTTTGGCCCATGAGAATACAACATGTAGCGATATCGTGACACTTTTTCTCTCTCCTACTTTCTCTTGGCTTTGGACCCGAAAAATAACATGTCCGATATCGCGACACTTTTTCTCTCTCCTCTTTCTCTTGGATCCAATACATGTGCGATATCGTGACACTTTTCTTTCTCTCCTTCCTACTTTCTTAGTCATAAAAATGCGACATGTCGCGATATCGCGACACTTTTCCTCTTTGCCTTCAGTAAATCGACACTTTATCTTTCTCTTCCTTCTGCCTTCGAGTCGTGAAAATGCGACATGTCCGATATCGTGACACTTTCTCTCCTTAGCTCTTCCTTCTGGCTTTCGAGTCGAGAAAATGCGACATGTCACGATATCGCGACACTTTTTCTCCTTAGCGCTTTCTCTTGCCTTCGGGTCGCGAAAACGTGACATGTCGTGATATCGCGACACTTTTTCTCCTTAGCACTTTTTCTTGCCTTCGGGTCGTGAAAACCTGACATGTCGCGATATCGCGACACTTTTTCTTTCGGACTCTCTCTCTTGCAATATGTCGTGAAATCGTGACACTTTTTCTTCCGTACAATCTCTCTTGCAATATGTCGCGAAATCGTGACACTTTTTCTTCACACTCTTCCTTGCAATATGTCGCGAAATCGTGACACTTTTTCATCCGTACAACCTTCCTTGCAATATGTCGCGAAATCATGACACTTTTTCGTACTTACCTTCTCTTGCAATATGTCACGAAATCATGACACTTTTTCTACTTGCCTTTTTCTCTTCCAACATGTCGCAAAATCATGACACTTTTTCTACTTGCCTTTTTCTCTTCCAACATGTCACGAAATCGTGACACTTTTTCTACTTGCCTTTTTCTCTTTCAACATGTCACGAAATCGTGACAGTTTTTCTTGCTTGCGCTTTCTCTTCGAACATGTCGCGAAATCGTGACAGTTTTTCTTTCTTCTCAACATGTCGTGATATCATGACAGTTTTTCTTTCTTCTTCTCTCTCTTCCAACATGTCGCGAAATCGTGACAATTTTTCTTTCTTCTCAACATGTCGCGATATCGTGACAGTTTTTCTTTCTTCTCTCTCTCTTCCAACATGTCGTGAAATCGTGACAGTTTTTCTTTCTTCTTCTCTCTTCCAACATGTCGTGAAATCGTGACAGTTTTTCTTTCTTCTTCTCTCTCTTCCAACATGTCATGAAATCGTGACAGTTTTTCTTACCTGCTGAATATGTCGCGATATCGCGACACTTTTCTTACTTGTCTTTTTCTTTGATCTTTTGCAAGTGGTCCACTTCGGTCTTCTTGGAAAATCACTGTACATACTTTGAGTAACCTTTGAACTCCTGTCTTCTGCATCTGACTAGCTTTTGAACTTCCTGTCCATTGCATCAACAGATCTATTTGACTGTGTTGACAACAATGACAATACTGTTGTTGCACCTTGCTCAACAATCTCCCCCTTTGGAATTGTTGGCAACACATGTGCAATTTCCTGTAACTCTTCTCCCCCTTTGACAATAATACCAAAGGGCTACTGCAGACTCCCCCCGAGTCCATGCACAACATTCTCAGGCACAATTTATTACACTTAGCAAAAATCATGAACATGAGCAAAAAGATAATCAAATACTTAAATGCTCCCCACGAGAATGTGATCTCTGTAGCTAGTCAATTCTTGGGAAGTGTGACCACTCCCAATTTATTGCGAAGGTACTCAAAAATTTCCTTGGGCAATGGTTTTGTGAAGATATCTGCTACTTGCTCTGTAGTTGGAACAAAATCCAACTTAACCTCACCTTCCGCAACTTTGTCCTTCAAAAAATGATACCTGATAGCAATGTGTTTTGTGCGTGAATGCATCACCGGATTCTTGGAGATGTTAATGGCACTGGTGTTATCACACTTAACTGATATTGGCTCACTGAAGCTAATACCAAGATCTTTCAGGGTTTGTTTCATCCACAATACCTGCATACAACATGTTGTTGCTGCAATATATTCTGCCTCTGTTGTCGATAGAGAAACTGACTCTTGTTTCTTACTGTGCCATGCGACCAATCTGTCTCCAAGATAGAATGCACCTCCACTGGTACTCTTTCTGTCATCTACACATCCTGCCCAATCTGCATCTGAATACGAAATAAGGGTGAAGTCTTTACCTTTCGGATACCATAACCCATACTCCATAGTACCTTTGAGGTACCGAAGAATCCTCTTCATTGTTGTCACATGAGTCTCCTTGGGATTAGCCTAAAATCGTGCTACCATGCATACTGCCTACAAAATATCTGGTCTGGTGGCTGTCAGATACAATAAGCTTCCAATCATAGATCTGTACATGGTTTGATCAACAGTTGGAGATTTGTCATCCTTGCTCAACTTGCAACCTGTTGTCATGGGAGTGCTAACTGGCTTACAATCCTCCATTGTGAACTTCTTTAACATCTCTTTCACATATTTAACTTGAGAAATAAATATGCCCTTCTTATTTTGATTAACTTGCAACCCGAGGAAATACGAAAGTTCACCAATCATTGACATTTCAAATTCTTTCTGCATCTTATTTGCCAAATCTTTACATGACTCATCTTTCTCTGTTGCCAAATATGATATCATCTACGTATACAACAAGAACAATAAGATGCCCATTTTCTGTTTTGACATACAAATTACTATCCACCATACCTTTCTTAAACCTTTGTTGAGTGAGATAGTTGTCTAGCCTTGCATACCATGCTCGGGGTGCCTATTTTAAACCATATAATGCTTTCTTCAATTTGCACACCAAGTTGGGATCATCACCAAGTTGGAAACCATCTGGTTGTTCAATATAAACCTCTTCTTCAAGTTTCCCATTCAAAAACGCTGATTTTACATCCATTTGATAAACCTTGAAATTCTTGTAGATTGCTAAAGCCAGAAACATTCTAATTGCCTCTAGTCTAGCTACTGGTGCAAACGTTTCCTCAAAGTCAATGCCTTCAACTTGAGCATAACCCTTGCATACCAATCTTGCTTTGTTTTTGACTACCTGTCCATCTTCATTCAATTTGTTTCGAAAAATCCATTTGGTCCCGATTATATTTTTGTTTGCAGGTCTAGGTACTAACTCCCAAGTTTTGTTTTTCTCAATCTGATCTAATTCTTCATTTATTGCCTTCATCCAGCTCTCATATTTGCTTGCATCAACAACATTTTTGGGCTCAATGCTGGATAGCAGAGAGTAGTTACTTACTACTCTTCTTCTTGTCTGAACACCAACTTTAGGATCTCCAATTATTTGCTCTCTAGGATGATTTTTCTTCCAGCTGCCTGTTTTGAATTTCTTATTTTCTTCCACTTCGAATCATCATCTGAGTCAATTTTCTGTATCTTTTCAATTTCGTTTTCCTCATCTCTTTCAATAACCTCTTCATAAATTGGGTAGTTCGTTTCATAGCTAATTGCTCGTTCTCTACCTTCATCAAATTTAACATCGACACTGTCCACAATTTTCTTTAGCTTCTTATTGTAGCATTTGTAAGCTTTGCTTTTTGATGAATAACCAACAAAAATACCTTCATCCGCTCTATCTTCAAACTTACCAAGATTATCTTCGGTTCTTTTGATGTAGCACTTGCTGCCAAACACTTTGAGGTATTTTGTTGTTGCCCTTTTTCCGAACCATAACTCATAAGGAGTTTTGCTTTCATGTGTTCTCAGCATGTACCTGTTTTGGATATACACCGCAGTATGGACTGCTTCTTTCCAAAATCTGTCTGCTAGACTACTTTCAACCAACATAGTTCGTGCCATTTCCTGCACTGTCCTGTTCTTTCTTTCTACCACTCCATTTTGTTGAGGTGTCCTGGCTGCTGAGAACTGTCTCCTAATACCGTATTTTTCACAGTATTCTACAAACTCCTCTGAAATGAATTCTCCTCCTCTATCTGATCTTAAACATTTGATCCTCTTTCCTGTTTCATTCTCAACTCTGGTTTTTGAAAATCTTGAACATATCAAAAGCTTCGATTTATGCTTCAAGAAGAATATCCATGTCATTCGGAATAGTCATCAATGCATAACATAAAATATTTGTCACCATTTATGCTTTGTGTTCTCATAGGTCCACATAAATCAGTGTGTATTAGTTCCAGAGGTTTGCTTGTGTAGTATTCTTTAGTTTTGAATGTGACTCTAGTTTGCTTCCCCTTTTGGCATGAAGCACAAATGTTGTTTGTAGGTTTGCTGATGGTGGGAATATCTCTTACAACCCTTTTTGAGGTGATTTTTACTAGATTATCAAAACTGATATGACCAAGTCTCTTGTGCCACAACCAATTTTCTTCTTCTTGTCCAATAAAACAAGCTCCTTTTGAAGTCTCTGAGAGCGTGTACAGGTTGCCAGATGTCCTTAATCCAGTTGCTATCAATTTTCCACTGTTTGTTTTTCGACTTCACAACCCTGCTTCATAAAAACTACTTCATGACCTTTATCACAAATCGACTTACGCTTAATAAGTTATGTTTCAACCCATCTACAAACAGGACTTCTTCTGACTTAATTTTTCCGTCACTAATTTTGACAGAGCCTTTGCCAACTATCTTAGCTCCATCATTGTTTCCAAACTTTACTGAACCACCTTCATATTTTTGCAACTTCTCAAACTTCTGTTTGTCACCTGTCATATGACTGGAGCATCCACTATCAAGTATCCATGGTACATATTTATTCTGTGCTCTAAATGTTGTTTGTACTATTAAGGATTCCTTTTCTTCCTTAAGTCGCTCCTTTTCTTTCCACTCCGTTTTGATAGTAGAATTGAGCTCTTGTTTAGCCTTTCCCTTATCAATAGCTTGTGCTTGTTTTTTGGAAGTTTTCTATTTTGTCTCATCCTGTTTGGTTGAATTTTTCTTCCCTAAAATTGATTTGAAGCAAATGTACTTCTACAGTTTCTTGCAATGTGCCCAAAATTGTGACAGTTATAACATTCTACTGTATAATTCATCAAAGGAGAGAAAGCATTTCTACTTGGTGAAATTCCTTGGTCTTACAATATATTTGCAGTCTGAGATTTTATGTCCATAGCCATTGCATTTAAAACAGAAACCAGAAAAGGGATAATTGAACCTGGGTGATGGTCTTTGCCATGTTGTCGTAGGAGCCCTAGGTCTTCTTCTTCTTTGATGAGTGACATTGGTGAATCCATCATTGTCAATTTTCCTTTCGTGCCTGGCATTATTGCTTTCTGTTGCATGAGATGTTTTTCCTTGATCAACTTGTTTCTTATCTTCATTCTTTATGGATTCTACATTTTTGGCCTTTGATCCATTAGATGATTCTCCTTCGATGAAACCCAGACCAAATTTGATGCCTGCAGGCCTTTGGTCATTTATGATCTTATCCAGCTTCATAGAACTTTCTTCACGTTTGTGATAGCAACTGATTTTCTTATTCCTCTCTTCTAGCTGCATTCTTAACCCAACAATCTCTTCTTCTAGCTTGTTGCAATGATCTATTTTCATGGTTATTTGCACTTCCAGATCTTCGAAGATTTTATTGGATTCTTCTATCTGTACTTTCAAACTGGTTATGATTTCATTTGCATCCGCAAGCTTTCTTGAAAGTTTCTTATTCTTTTTCTTTTCTATCTCCCACTCTTCAAGTGCAGAGATCAACTCACCTTCTAGATCTACTTCAGCTTCAGGGTTTTCACCACATACTTTAGAGATCACTCCTTCTTCCTTTTCTGATTTTGCTTCTTCAAATGCCATGAAAAGAGCTTCACCTTTTTCCTCTTTAGACTCTTCTCCGGAGCTGTCTTTTGATGAACTGACATTCTTGGAGATGAAACTTCTCTTCTTGAAGTTGCCTTTTCTGAAGTTCGTTTTCTTCCAGTCACTTCTTTCATGGTGCGATCCTTCATCATTTTTGTTCTGCTCTTTAAGTGGACATTTAGTTGCAAAATGCCCGATGCCTCCATAGTTGAAACATTTAAATGGTAGCTTCCCTCTGTATTTTCCTTTTCCCTTTTTTAGCTTTCTAACAAAGTTTGCTTCCATTTCATCAGATGTCCCTTCTTCCTCGGACTCTTGTTTAGTGTTTTTATTTTTAAGGGCTTTAAAAGCCGCTTCTCTGTCTGTGGGTTTAGATCTTCCTATCCTCATCTCATATGCGGTTAAAGAACCATACATCTCATCTATACTAAAATAATTTAGATTTTTAGCTTCTTCTATTGCTTGAGACTTTGGAATCAAACCTTTGAGGAAGAGATCTTAGTACCTTTTTCACGACGGTAGAGTCTCCAATATCCTCGCCGAGTCCTCTGATCGCATTAATGATTCCATTGACTCTCAAGCATATATGCCTCAATGTTTTCATCATCATTCATTTTCAATGCTTCGAACTGAGCTCGATGTGTCTGTAACTTGGCCTCCTTGATCTTATCGTCTCCTTCATGAATACTCCTTAGTTTGTCCCATATCTCTTTTGTCGTATTACAGTTCATGATCTTCACTAGTTCACTGTCTGCTAATCCGCACATGAGAGCATTTTTTGCTTTTGAGTTGTTTTCAAATAGTTTCTTTTCGTCGGCCTCTTTTGGAGGAGTGATGGGAATTGTGTATCCACTAACTACTGAATCCCAGATGTCGTAACCCAAAGCACAGAGATATGTCTGCATCCTGATTCTCCAGAACGCGTAATTAGATCCATCAAACAATGGTGCTTTGTTTGATGAGAAACCTTCACCACCTGCCATTGTGTTACTTCCAAGATCACCCTAGCCGATTAAGCTTGTATAGGAACTTGGCTCTGATACCAATTGTTAGTCTTACAATGACACTGAGAGGGGGGGGTGAATCAGTGTAGCTCTTTTAAGCTTGAATTTATAACTCTTAAAATAGAAGCAATTAAAACTTATAACAAGATACAACAAGAATAATAGAAGAGCATCACACAACACAAGATTTAACGAGGTTCACCAATGTGGCTACTCCTCAAGAATGACTGCTTGGACTACCATCCAAATCCAGCCTTTGCAAAGTAACAACTTTACAATCACTTTACCAACACCCACTAGAAGGAGCACCAACCCCTTATTTATCTACACCAACAGAAAGGAGCACCAACCCCTGATTTACCAGCACCTACTAGAAGGAGCACCAACCCCTGATGCCAGGCTACAACCTAGACTTGAATTATGAATCTAGAAGATTAACAGAATGATACCTCACTTTTACAAGATCCCAGCAAGACTACTTCACCTTAGCGATCTCTATGCACTCTGCTCTCTCTACGAAATTACTTTGCATAATCTGCTTCATCACAGTCGAACGATCGTCTTCTCCCTTTTGCGCACTCTACTTCCTTTGTGAATTTTGCACTTAGCATGATTCGATACGACTTGCACTCTACGCTCTATGACCGAACTTCACACACATCGACCAACAACGCTTGAAATCTCCAAATAGCCCTCCTTTTATAACAATATTTTCAAGATGAAAACTCTAATCTCAGTCAACTGTAAACCCTACTCTTAGTCGACTACAAACCCTAGTCTTCATCGGCTACAAACCCTAATCTTCATTGGCTTACATCGGTCTTCGTCGGCTTCAACTGCCCTTGTAACTCTTCTATTGTTGTTGCCGTGAAAACACATGTCACGATATCACGACACTTTTGCCTCCGTACGCTTACTCTTAGCTTTGGCCCACGAGAATACAACATGTAGCGATATCGTGACACTTTTTCTCTGTACGCTTTCTCTTAGCTTTGGCCCATGAGAATACAACATGTAGCGATATCGTGACACTTTTTCTCTCTCCGCTTTCTCTTAGCTTTGGCCCACGAAAATACAACATGTCACGATATCGTGACACTATTTTCTCTCTCCTCTTTCTCTTTGCTTTGGCCCACGAAAATACAACATGTCGCGATATCGTGACACTTTTTCTCTCTCCTCTTTCTCCTTGTATCGGATCGCGAAAATGCGACATGTCCCGATATCGCGACACTTTTTTTTCTCTGCTTTCTTCGAGTCACGAAAATGCGACATGTCGCGATATCATGACACTTTTCCTCCTTAGCGCTTCCTACACTTGCCTTCAAGTCACGAAAATGTGACATGTCGCGATATCATGACACTTTTTCTCTTAGCTCTTCCTTCCTGCCTTTCGAGTCGCGAAAATGTGACATGTCATGATATCGTGACACTTTTTCTCCTTCTCTTCCTTCCTGCCTTCGAGTCATGAAAATGTGACATGTCGTGATATCGTGACACTTTTTCTCCTTAGCGCTTTCTCTTGCCTTCAGGTCGCGAAATCACGACATGTCGCGATATCGTGACACTTTTTCTACTTGCCTTTTCCTCTTTCAACATGTCGCGAAATCGTGACACTTTTTCTACTTGCCTTTCTCTTCGAACATGTCGTGAAATCGTGACAGTTTTTCTTTCTTCTCAACATGTCACGAAATCGTGACAATTTTTCTTTCTTCTTCTCTCTCTTCCAACATGTCACGAAATCGCGACAGTTTTTCTTTCTTCTCAACATGTCGCGAAATCGTGACGGTTTTTCTTTCTTCTTTCTCTTCCAACATGTCACGAAATCGTGACACTTTTTCTTTCTTCTTCTCTCTCTTCCAACATGTCGCGAAATCGTGACAGTTTTTCTTTCTTCTTCTCTCTCTTCCAACATGTCGCGAAATCGTGACAATTTTTCTTTCTTCTTCTCTCTCTTCCAACATGTCGCGAAATCGTGACAATTTTTCTTGCCTGCTAAATATGTCGCGATATCGCGACACTTTTCTTACTTGTCTTTTTCTTTGATCTTTTGCAAGTGGTCCACTTCGGTCTTCTTGGAAAATCACTGTACATACTCTGAGTAACCTTTGAACTCCTGTCTTCTGCATCTGACTAGCTTTTGAACTTCCTGTCCACTGCATCAACAGATCTATCTGACTGTGTTGACAACAATGATAATACTGTTGCTGCACCTTGCTCAACACCTTTTAGGGTAACCCTAAGAGGACAATTATAAACCGCCCTCTTAGCTCTACGAGGGTGGTTATCCTAAGAGGGTGGTTATAAACCTCCCTCTTAGGATCTATTAGGGTTTTTTTTTACCATCATAAAAAATTGCCTTATTTTAGACACCGTTAAAGCCTTTTTTGGTGTAATTAGGTCAAGGAGAAGATCCCATCAATGAATGAGGTTATGGCATAACTACAACACATATTGGAGGGAAGTTTGGTGTCACAAGCTAGGATGTATATAGAAGTGGTCTTGTGTTGAGCAACAACAACAATAGCATTGGGTTAGACATTAGCATCCAACTCCCTTACCATAAAATTCTCCTAGCTAAAGTATTGTATGTGCCAGGGGCTTCACATCTAGAGGGATTATCCATAGTGACAAAGGTCTAATCCAAAGGGAGAGGATGGATCGAGTCAGTATTCTAGAAATCCAAAGAGTAGATTGTAAGGTAGGAAGGGGAGTAGGTAGTCATTGGAGGGGTCAAAGTCCCCTAGTTAGTTGAAGAAAAAGAAGAGCAATGGGAACAACAAAAATGGAAAAGTTTACTTGTGGCTGATATTCTAGACTTGTCATAGACTACACACTTAGAAGGAGTGTCATCAGAGACAAAAGGTTTTGATTGTTCAATAGGAAGAAGGGTTGAAAAAAGAAGAGGATAAGCAAGTGATTCATGTTATTTGGAGTCCTGAAATCAATCTAGAGGATGATGATGATGGGTTCATAATGGACATGAGTAAGAGGTTGGTATGAGCAGACGAGCCATGTCTATTTGATGTCATGAATGAGAAGCGCCAAGATTGCCAAAACAAGTTAACCTTTTAAGATATGGGTGAGAGGCTAGTGTGGGCTAATGAGCTTGACATATTTGCAAACATATGAGAGGGCAACACACCCTTTGTGTGAGCTACTAGGCCATTTGATATTGTTGGTGGAGTTGGGTCCAAGAGTGATCTACTTCATGGTCATCGAAGGAGGAGAGTTCGAGGATAAACCAAAATGAGGGATGGAGTTACACCACAAGCAAATTTATGGGACCACTTGGTGTTGAGGAGGCTAAGAACCACCTCTTTCCCTCTGGTGTATTGAAATAAGATAGAAGGTGGACCTAGAAAGTGAGAGCATGCACATGGTTGGCTAAGCGAGTGGTAAAGTGAATGGTTCCTAGCAAGTGTGAGCTAGCAGCAAGATGGAATGAAGATGAAGCAGAGTGTTAGGAAGATGAGATGAGGTGAAGAAGGACTTAACCAAAAGTAATCAATCTGGAGAGTAGTGGCGATGGACGTTTAACCACTAGAGCATGAAAGCTTGAGTAGATAAAAGGTATTATCCTTAAGGATCTAGTTAAGATGAGGGTTCCCAAAGGATCTAGCTACATCCAAAGTCATAGAGGTTTGAGAACAAAGGGGTATCCGCATGATGACAAGGAAGAAGGGGTCTCAAAAATTAGGTAGGGAAGATGGGTTTAAAACCTACGTATCGAGTAGCATGGAAGTGTGAAGGGATGAGCAACAGGGTGTGTGGGGATTCTATCCTTGTATTGCATCAGGTGTTGAAGGTAGTTGTAGAAGGTCATGAGTCCTAAATTGTGTTAGCTTTTGATGGGAGGTAGTACAACCACAAGATGAAGGATAACTAATATGAGATAACTATAAAACTAATGTCACAATAATATGCAAGAAAATAAAGAGATGAACATCTGCAAATAACTCATAAATATACCATTAATGGGAATGACAAAAATAGTACAATTATATATAATGGACATGAACACTCCATGAAAGTATATGAAAGAACTACATTGTACCATACTACACACTATATCTACTACACACTATATACTTACAATATCACTCTCCCTCTCTACTACTATACCTATGAGATCTTTCTATATAAATATAGATTGCTTGGCCTTTACTCTACCTAGGACTCACGTACATGTGGACTACATGCACATTTACAACTTGCACATTGACGCTTGTGTGTTTATTATAATACTTGAAGCAACTAAATAAATTTATTATGAAGTAAAATCCTACTCTAGATATCCAAGGTGGTACATTTACATGACCCAAATGATGTAATATACTCTAACACCCCCCTGTATTACATTATTTGGGTATTGAAGACTTTATCTTTAGATGTTATTTAGCTTGATCTAGTCCTTTGTATTATCTTCAATTCATATTGCACTGTATGCCTCCTTGATTTGGTTCCTCTTATTCTTCTTCTTCTTATTTGTTCTCATATTTGGAGTCAGTACTTTCATGGGTGGACGTACTATCACCTGATTCTTGCAAGAGTCTCTTCTTTTTGCCTTTATCCTTTTTATAATTTTCTAGGTCTTGTATAGAAGTTTCTAAACATACACTTAGAGCATCATGATAAAATTTTGAGTTAGTAGAACTTGAAGTACCAATACTGCATGAGGATTAAAATATCTTTGCTAGGGATGATTCATCCATTTCTATTTTTAGTTTAAGTAATTCTATCAATCCTCTCTATTCTACATTTTCATCCTTATAACATTTGAATGTAAGTAGTTCCATATATAATATGCTTCCATATTCTAAAGGAATTTGAATGTCACTCTTTCCATTATCAATTGCTTCAGTGATTCGAGCATGTAGATAATGTTCTATGGTTTCAAAGTTGTCTTTTAAAGCTTCACTATGAATCCTTTTTGAAGTAAGGTCTAAGTCTCCTTCAGACTTTATAAGTAAATTTTTTATTCTAATTTTTATGACACTTGCTCTTTCCTTTCTAATAGTGTTGTTCATATCATTGTTCATTGTATTCCTTGAGGTAGACATCTCTCTTAGTTTTAGCTTTTTCTATTTTAAGAACACTTTTGTTAGATCCTTTGTAGTAGACTACCTTATGACTCCCTAGTTTAGAGTATGTAAACCAATTTGATAAAACTTTTCTAAACTTAGGTTTTGTAGGATTCCTTATGTCTCCCTAGTGATTAGAGTAAGCTATAAGCTTAATAAAGTGCTTAGTAAATAATAGTTCACTTTTGAGTTGATTTTGTAATGTTTTATAAGTAACAATAATCAACTTCTATTTCACCTTATCTCTCCTAATGAACTATGCACTTAATTTGAAGTTCTCTATGGTTGGATTTCTTTTGTCCCTTTAGTATGAATATGAGACAAGTGTAAGTATATAATTCCAACTCCTTTAAGTAAATGAAGAACTTCCTTTTATATCCCTCAATGTCCAATAGTTTAATATTTCTAAATTCCAATAAACTATTTTGATGTAGTATACCTTATAACTCCCTAATTTGGAATATTAGAAAATAATAATATTTGTAATAGTAGAATTTTAACTTTCCAAGTAGAAACCCTTATATCTCCTATGGTACTTAATTTCAAATATTAAACTATTTAAATATATAAACCTCCTTTAAATTTTCTTTCAAATGTATGGTTGATTTTGCTATTATTTCCAAAGTAAATAATAGAAGAGTTTCAACCTTATACTATACTCATTATAACTCCTACTTAGTTATTTGCAAATATCTGGCAATTTATAATATCTTCAACTTTTACTAAAATTTTCCTCTTACTTCTAAGGATGATAATAATCAATTTCCAATACCTTATAGCTCCTATTTTAGAGGAAAATATGCTTGTAGTGTATTACCTCCTTTCTAAATACATTGAACAAGCTAATTAGGTGATGATGATGATTATAAATTTGGTGCTGAATTCAATGCACTTCCTCTACCTTGAATGGTGCTGGTCTATGATAGGTTTTACTTTCGCTTGAGATGCCTGCTTTGCTATTCTTCACTCGGTATTCTTTCCTCGAGTGACACTTATGAAATTGAGCATTTAATGCTCTTCTCCAATGTAGGTTTATGATAGTCTTTGACTCCAAATAAAGCTTACCTCTTCTTCCTTGACTTGGCTTGAATACATTCTCCACTTCAATGCTAATTTCTAAATGTGCTTCCTTCCTTGAGTGCTCCTTTTAATGGTGGCTACAATAGTGCTAACTCCTTGAAGAATGTGACAAGTGGCATGAACGTTAAGATTTCTTTCTTCCTTCCTTGAGTAATGCTTTCCCTTTGACAAATGCTTCTCCACATGGTGTAGGATTATAATCTTCTTGGTGAGCATTGAACATATTTATGCCTTAGGACAATGATGGAAGATGTTTCATGAAATGAGCACCTTTCTTGAGCGTTAGATATGAGAGGGTAAAGATGCCCTTTGTGCCAAGTGGCACTATTTTCTCTTCAAAAATGTGAATTGCATGCACACTCTCTCTTCAATGTACCAAATATGAACATTAAACCCTTCTTATTGCTTATTCATTCCAACCATTTTCTAGCTAGCTTCACTTCTTGGACAACAAGTGATTTCCTTCTTGCAAGCTATTTTGTTGAGGATGATGGTTGGCTCCAACTATGACAATCCAAGGGTGTTTGAGAGGAGGTTCTATGGATCTCGAGTGGCAGAATGTAGTGCTTCCACTTGGCTGGAGTATTGGGTATTGAACCTTCTATTCTTCCTTTGTATTTTGCTTGCTATACGTTGTCCTTTCTTTTACCTTCTACATAAATGATGATAGCTCCTTTAGATAGATGATCCAAGCTATCTTCTACATGTATTCCTGTAGGTATTGATGACTCATTTACATAGGTATTCTTATGTTATCTTCTATGTATATACCTTGCAATATGATGACCTGTAGATGTAGACTTCTTGCGCTTTGGTGGCTCCCTTACGTAGGTCTTTTTGTTGCAGGTGGATGCTCTAGTAGACGTTGGTTAAGATGCTGAAAGTGGTGTCTTTAGACACCCAAAAATCCTAGCTTTGTGAGCCCTCTATTTTGTTAGAATTTTTCTCCTCAAACTTCTATGATATGACCTCTTGGAGACTATACCTTGCTACCTATAATAGTGTCTTTAGGGAACTTTTATTCTATCCTGATAATGTTGTTTTTTGAAGTACAAATATGGTGCCAATGTAATGCAAGACTTTGCAATATATTAGAGTTAGAAGCTAAAATTTAAACCGAGTTTAAATGTCTCCTATTGAAGCTCTCCTAGCTTCTTAGATATGGTGGTTCTCTACTCTAATCTCTGAGAACAAGATGTAATGTATTTGTTATCCTTTTGCTTAGACAATACTAACCTCTAACTTGGATAATATTAACACCAATGAATCCAAGATTTTAACAATGCAACTAATATGCTAATAAAGGTTTTAATTCTGCACTAATGTTCACTTTTAAAAAACTTTAGTGAACTTTGAATAATAAGTATAGTGCAATGATAATCTCCCTTATAACTCCTATAAATGAACCCTTCAAAGTAACTCGAAATATGCACTAATTTTTACTGTACTCTAAAAGTACTTAGTGCATCTAAAGAACAACTAGTATAGTGCAATATTAATCTTACCTTATTACTCCTTAAAATATGCACTTAGTAATTTCTCCTTGTAGAGAACTATAATCTCTTAATGTAGTCTTCTTTTGCTATAACTAGATAATAGGAAGATGATATTTTCTTTTTATCAAAATATATCCAACTCTTATTTAATGTGCAGATAATAACTCTAAAATAAAATTCCTTTTGCACTCCTTTTGAAGACTATAATGCAACCTTCTCTTTTTGCAACTTCTAAAGAATTAAAATGGTGCTTAATGGAACTGGATAATAACCCAAATTAAAGTTCAACTAATGAACCTATTTGCACCCAAGTTGCTTACCTTAATGATCTCTATAGATGAAGGATTGCTAGGTGATTAGATTCACCTTATTGCTACCTTTAACTAGATGAACCTGCAACTATTCTTGGCTGTCCTAAACAACTCCTTAACTCACCAATTCACAACTTAGTAACTCCTCTATCTTGTTGCCCTTTAATATGTAGTAGGTGACTTCTATTAGCCTTTAGGATGAACTCTGTAACTCCTAAATTTTTGTAGCTAGTAATGGTGTCTTAATTGCTACCCTTTCATCAATTTTTGCATTGAAATGTTGTTCTTGAAACTCATAAATTTGGTAGGAAGTTCCTCCAAATTGTAGCTGAGTTTTCCTTCAAGGACCCTTTCAGTATTTTGTTGTAGATTCAGCAAACCCCTATCTCCGTATGAGCCTTCTAGCCTCCAAAGGTAATATTCACACCTTTTTGGTTTGGTAGTAATGTCTGGCTCTTTTCTCCTTATCAAATTTTGGCTTTGATCCTGATATCCTTCTCAAGAATCTGAATGTCTTGAGGTCTTCAGTATTCTCCTTCAAAATTTGGTACTCCTTATCAAATTCTTCTCCTTTTGGGCTTGTTGTCGGATGGCAATAATTATCCCAAATTTTGCTCTGTCAGTAACTCCTCCTTTCTGGTAGATTTCTCTAATGAGTTCTCCTAGGAACTCCTTTAATGGCCTTCTTCGAATTCTAAAAATAAGGCTCTCCAAACCTTCTCCTTGTTTCTCCTTGAGACCTCACCAAGGTCTTCAATCTCATAGCTTCTCTGGTCTTCCAAATGAGACCTTTCCTTCAACCTTCTACTAAGGAAGTATTGGTAATGAGATATTCTTATTTGATCTCTAAAAATTTCTACTACTAGAATTAGGTACAAGACCTTCCTAGTCCTTCTCTTCTACAATTTGTAAGATTTAATGGAGATCACCAACCTCCAATATTCCAAAACTGGAAGTTTTATATCTGGACCTTCTAAGGGTCTCTTAATCTTCTTTTGGCTGATTTCTTCAATCTGTTGTTTACACTCTTTGATGAAGATCACCAACCTCAAATATTCTTATTGAATCTTCTCTAGAGTCTCTTGAGTCAGTAGTAAGGCTACTATAGCCTTTTCTTCTTTTGCACTCTTGTAGATTTGCAATATTTAGTAATGAGACCCCTCCTCAGGTCTCTAAAATATTTGGTCTTCTACTTGTTGTTGCAAGTGCTGGAATTATTCTTATGAAGATATTCTTCCTAGCTCTATATAGGAAGCTTCCCAACTTTTTGAATCTCCTTTTCCTACAACAAGATGTTAGAAATTGAAATGGTGGAAATTGTAAAATCTAGATATGATGACTCTTCACTAGTTTATTTTTCAATATAGTGGGATGAACGTTGAGTCCTAGTCTTCACAAGTTTTTTTGTAACTTTGTGGGAAGACTCTAGCCAAATGTAATCTCAAAAATTTTGTAAATGAGATTTTTATATTTCTCTCAATCTCACTTGTGGCTCTCCCTATTTCCTATCTAATCTACCATGTGCTCTGATACCATTGTTAGCTTTTTATGGGAGGTAGTACAACCACAATATGAAGGATAACTAATATGAGATAACTATAAAACTAATGGCACAATAATATGTAGGAAAATAAAGAAATGAACATCTACAAATAACTCAAAAATATACCATTAATGGGAATGATGAAAATAGTACAATGCTATATAATGGAGGACATTAACACTCCATGAAAGTATATGAAAGAACTACATTGTACCATACTACACACTATATCTACTACACAATGTATACTTACTATATCATTATCCCTTTCTCTAATACTACACCTATAAGACCTTTATATAGAAATATAGATTGCTTGGCCTTGAATCTACCTAGGACTCATGTACATGTGGAATACATGCACATTTACAACTTGCACATTGACACTTGTGCATTTATCATAATACTTGAAACAACTAACCTTAATCTGAAGTAAACTCCTACTCTAGATATGTACCAAAGGTGGTACATTTACATGACCCAAATGATGTAATATACTCTAACACGTTGAAGGCTATCGTTGAAAGGTCATGAGACCTATAACGCTTTGACAACATAAGAGGATCGAGTGGGCACTTTGTTAGTCGACTGAAAGGTTCATTGCTCATGTTTGACAAGGAGATGTGCAAGAGAGGCCCAAGCCTTAGTCATTGGTTTGTAGAGTGTAATGATGATGTGTGGAGCTTTAAGAGGACCACCTCCTGACAAGGTATGATGAGATTGTACCAATGTCGAGGATGTCATCGATTTTAAGTGGGAGAGTCTATGGTGGATGTTTTTGTCTCAAACATCAACACCAACACTCACCAACTTTCTTGTTGTTTTGTGAGCAAGTTGTTATTGCCTTGAGTTCTCCCATGCTTAGAGTGAGTGCCAGGGTAGACAAGCAATGTGTGTGAAAGCCACAATTGAGGCATTTTGTCCTAAAGCCTATTGGTGGGGTAAAGTGTGAGAAAAGATATTTTGTCCTGGAGCCCATTGGTAGGGCAAGTGTCGTCAAGTTGTGAGAACCTGGGGCCTGTGTACCTCCCTTTGTGTGTAGTCCTAGTTTGGAAGAGTTATCAGTTAACTAGACTTGGGACCTACATGCTTAGTGAGCGAGCTTAAGTCTTGGGTGAATTTGTCCTTGTTGTGTTGACAAGTTATGTCTTGTCCACGACATTATAAAGGGAGTTAGGTTACCTTATATTGAGTTGTAATATTGGACCATTTGTCCTTGTTGATGAATAAAAGTTTCTTGTTCTCCCAAAGCGTGTCTCTCTAGTGGTGAATGTACATATATGTGTGATGCTCATACTAACCCCCTAACCTACTTGTGTATTCGTTATGTGAGTTGTTTTGTTGTGTATGAATACTAAAACACTAGAAGGTGTAGACCATTGCATTTGGCTAGTCGGTTCTCCTTAAGACAACTCAACAAGCATGCACGATATCGGACGGTTCTAACCTTGTCAGGCAACCTCATAACAAACCATGTTAAAATAATAAATTTAGTACACTCCCTATAAACAAATAAAAAGTTCAAGTCCCCTTAACACCTTAGATATATCTTTCTTCATCCTCGCGGTGATCCGTGATAGTCTGAATATCTCATCCCACTGGCAAATATTGGATTTGAAAGTTCAACGCACAGCCTAACGCATACAAATGCATCATCTGGCCAAATGTCATTCAAGTGTTAAAATCCTTTCTCAATTCTAGACTATCTTTTAAATGTTGTTATTTAAAATTAATTAGTGAATTCCAGGTTTTAGTGGAATGACAATGAAACATTTACCTTTCCAAAATTAGAGATTTAGACTTGCAGACACTCAAAAATACTCTTTAATTTCATGTTCCATAAATCATAATAATTAATTTATTGATATGCCTTCACATCACTTACATATCGTCTTGAGTACGCAAACGTAGAAGGTTACTCAAAGCTAACGCACAAGATGTCAAATCTTTTTGGTAATTCAGATTCAAAACATCACGAAATATATAAAATTTTAATTTAAACTGTTACTAAATATATAAAATCTAAGTTCACAACAAAAATATATATAAATATTAAAAAAAGCTAAATGCCATATATATCACTATACCACTCTTTGAATTTATTTTTTCTTTCACATGGAAATGCCATATATACACATTATCATGTATACATCACTATATCATAAAAGTAAATTCTTATTTGACATTTTTGATTGTGTAAATTTTTTTTATAAACTTTAATTGTTAAGTAAAAAAAAATTAATAAAAAAATTCATCAACTTTATATTACTAGCAACAAACCTTTCACTTTCCAATACTGTACCGCATTTCTTTGCTAAGTGTGGATGCACATGATTCCATGATGTCAAACAC
The DNA here is from genome assembly GCA_028583015.1 of Wollemia nobilis. Lineage (NCBI taxonomy): Eukaryota > Viridiplantae > Streptophyta > Pinopsida > Araucariales > Araucariaceae > Wollemia > Wollemia nobilis. Next base: position 3,441,428 of record JAQPPZ010000927.1, read on the forward strand.
TAAATTTTTTGAAGTTAACATAAGGATGCCCACAAATTATCTTTCTATTTTTCTTCTTTGTCTTTTATGCTTACCTTGAAGAACGGGGCACAAGAATGATGTGACGTGGCTAACTTCCAAATTTGTATTGTTCACGTGAGTGAGAACTATTATTTGCCATGTCTACGTTATCTTAAAAAATTAAATTAATATTAGCTATATTTGTACCTTCAAATCTAAAAATAATGTTGTTAATGTACACATCGTCTATTTTCTTAAACAACTATCAATTGACAAAGCACATCAAATTTGCTTAACCTTTCAACCAAGTTCATGTGCATTCACATCCTATAGAAGATGAATCAAGACATAATTTGAGTAGATCAACTTGATTAAAGGGGCTTGAGTACAAATTAACAATGGCATATCCACAAAATATTCCAAAAGTCAGGTAACTTTTTAATATAAACATAAAAAAAATTACAAAAGTTTTTATCTAGATAATGTATTGGTATAATATTTAATTTAGATAGAAATCCAAATTCGGATGGATCCGTTGTCTTCCAACTCTTAAAAATATTTCATGGTTGAAGTTTGTGTTTTTTAAAATCAAAATTAAGCATGTGACTTAAGTAATTATCACTCTTAAAAAAATTATACTAAGAAACCTAATTTTTAAAACAATCTTAGTGTTTGGCCTTATCAATAATCATTGCACATACCTTAGAATATCAATGCTTGCACATGGGCGGCCAGAAATTTTCTCTCGTGTCAAACATCAAGGAATAAAGTAAGGTTGGGAAGAGTTGATTTTTTAAATGTATATTCAAAGCATGTTGAGGAAAGCACCAAACAATCTTGTAGATTGTACAAGATGTTTTTGTCAACCCGTGAGTTTAGGGTATCCAATAACCTAACCCCGGTAGCTTTTCCATGAATATTAACCAATGTCAACCAAACTACTTTTTCTCATCCCAACATTTTAATCACGTGCCAATTTAGGGGCATGTGGCATTGATACCTTCTAAACTAAAATAATTAAATCATATATCAACATAAGTTTGATAAGGATAGAGTAGTGGTTGGAGTCGGTTGATTTTGTCTAGTTTAGAGGGGTAAGGTTTATAGTGGCAAACAGTCAATAATGTTATTTAATTTCTCCTATGTATTAAAAAATATTGAATTTATACTTAAACTTCCTAGTGGTTTGGGTTTTGAATTTTCTTTATGAAATCCACGTTCAAACAACCACAAGGTGTGTAAGAATTAGCTTATTAAAATAAAATGATTTTAATGATTAGTACATGAATGCATAGAAATGAAATGATTTTAATTATTAGTACATGAATGCATAGAAATGAAATGATTTTAATTATGAGATTAAATCTAAAGTTTTAAACTTTAGATTTTTTTATTGAAGTTTGAATTTTTTTTTAATTTTTTCATTTGTAACCTCCTTTACATAGCATATCCGCAACATGTAAAGGGAGAGATTCGAACCTAGGGCCTCTCAATTTCAACTGGGACTAGAGAGTTTTAACTACCCACTTGCTCTCCAACTCCTCTACATGAAGTTTGAAGTTTAAAAAAGTATTTAATAAAGTGAATATTTTTATATCATTGTCTTTGTGTTTTTTTTTTAAGGGGAGTTGGTTACATCCACACTATTTTTAGTAAGGGTTTAAACTACATGGGCTGCTCTCAAGTCTTTACCATCTGTCATTGTTGATTGGCATGCGGTGACCATTGATCGTTTGGAATTTGTACCATCATCATAGGTTTGGCGTGCACCTAAGATTTGTACCATCATCATAGGTTTGGCGTGCACTTAATGTTTGCACCATCATGTTTGGTGTGCATCCAAAAGATTTAGATTATACTACATGCCCTCAAAGTTTGAACCTAATGCTTGGTCAGATAAACAACTATCAATCCACCTAACCCTTGAAGACTGTTTTTTATTGTTAATTTTGATAAAAAAAAAAATTGTTTTTTAATTTATTTATAATTAAAAATAATAATTATTAATAGTATCATATGCAATTACTTTTAAATTGTGGTTATATATAATCACATACAATTCTAAATTTTACTTTTAAAGGCTTTTTATATACAATCATATAAAGTCTTTTTTTTATTATTATTTTTCAATAAATTTACACAAGTTTTTTTTATAAGGAATTAAGTCCTTAGATTTGAACCTTAAACCTTTATAAAAAATCAAAATTCTTACCATTGCAATAATCTTACCACTTAAATTTTTATTATTTTTAATTATAAAAAACAAACAAAATATAAAAATAATAATAGTGTACAATATTTGATTTTGCAAAGGTTTGGGTGAGATTGATGGTCACCTGGTGAGTGATATTTATGTTGACTAAATGGGAACTGAGTAATGACAAAATGCACATGCCTAAGTAATTTCAGGGTGGTCCAAAACTACACGGGGTTTTATGAACTCCTTCCCCATCACAATCTTGACAAGGATCAAACCACCCAACTAGTGCTAGATTATTTCAATGGGCTTCACTTTCTTTCATGCATGGTCATGATCTTTAAAATTGATAGGTTAAAAAAAAGAAAAGACTGTCAAGCCACACAGCTAGTCCTAGATTATTTTAGTGGCCTCCACTCTCTTTCATGTATGGTCTTTAAAATTGATAGGTAACACATGCAATTGGACATCAATGAAATCTTTATAATGGCATGTTCTTGGACATTATTAGTTATATTATTTATTTTTATGGGAATATTTTAATGGTAAAGATATTGGGTTTTTATGATGGAGAATCAATTTTGATTTAGGAGAAGGTGACTTTTGATATTTTTTTAATTGTATACTTTTATTGTTATTATATATATTTTTGTTTTATGAGAGGGTGGTCCTGATATGCTTTTAGATGTAGATGTATGTTTTGGTTGTATATCATTTATCCTTATCGGATATGGTAATGGTAAAGGTATTGGGTTCTTCTAATGGAAACCTAATTTCAATTTATGGGAGGTTAGTCCTTGATATGCTTCCAACTATATGTTTCGGTTGTTATGGTAAAGGTATTGGGTTCTTCTAACATAGACCCAATTTCAATTTATGGGAGGGTGACCCCTGATATGCTTCCAACTGTATGTTCATGTTGTTATGGGAGGGTGGCTCCTGATATGCTTCTAGATGATATGAGGGACCACCCTCTCATAAAACAAAAAATATATAATAACAATAAAATTATAGATGTAGATGTATGTTTTGGTTGTATATCATTTATCCTTAATGGTAAAGGTATTGGGTTTTTCTAATGGTGACCTAATTTCAATTTATGGCAGGGTGGTCCTTTATATGCTTTCAATTGTATGTATGTTTTTGTTGTTATGGTAAAGGTATTGGATTTTTCTAAAGAAGATCCAATTTCAATTTATGGGAGGGTGGTTCCTGATATGCTTCTAGATACATGTTTTAGTTATTATTATATGTTTAAAAAAATTATTATTTAATAGAGGTTCAATTTATTTATTTTTTATGATCACTTGAAAAAGACAAATGTTCTTTTTATCTTTCAAGGTTTGTTATATATTATAAAAAGTATTATAAAGCATCAAGACAAAATAATGTTGAGGGTTCGGCATCCCCATCCCACCATGACCCCTCGTAGGGGGAGAGTTGAGCTTATCAATAGGGGAAGAAAAGCCAAATCCCAAACCATTGTGTTGTCCTATGACACTTTAAGTTGATTTTAAACAATCTTAAATTTATTAAGATTTATTATTTGAAATTTGAAGTGTATAGGAAGAGGTTGTATTTTACAGGGTTTTAATTATATATGGTAATAAAAGATTGAATTTACATCAACATAATCAAGGTTTGATGGTTTAATTAGTTGAACTTTAAAGAAAATTTTAACGTTTTAATTTTTTATTATAATATAAATTTCAAATAAGTTTTAAAAGAAAGTCTGGTTATTAAATTTATAATATTTTACTAAAGTTAATTATTACTAGATTTTTACTCTCTTATTAAATTATAAAATTAAATTAAATAATTGAAAAAAATTACAAACATCTTTATACTAAAATTTATTATTAAATCACAAAATTTAAATAAGTTGTAATTTTAAATATTTTATTAAAATTTATTATTAAATTATAAAATTTAACAAAATTATTTAAAAAAGAATCACAACATCTTTGTTGTAAATAAAGATTAAAAAAGTAATCACAATTTTATTTTTCTTATTAGAAAATGTTAAGTAGTTTTTAATGTCCAAAACAACCATAGTCCATACGAGACAACCCTTTTATGTTAATTATCCAATACATGTTTATTTGTTCACATTTTAGTTATAAAAAATGGTATACAATATTGTGGATTAAAACCTTAAACCTCTTATTACCTTTAAGATGTTATTTATCCAGTCATATTTTAGTTACCAAAATGGTATACAACGTTGTGGATTAGAACCTTAAACCTTCTATTACCATTAAGCCCACTTAAGTTGTACACCATAATATTAAAAACAGAATATTAACTAGTAAATTGAACTCAAACTTAAAAATATTTCAAATTTTAATTTAAGATATTCTTTTAACTAAAACAATTTTCAAGTATCCAAAAATTAATAAATATACTAACAAACAGTAAAACTAATTAAATTTTACCATTCATAAATACTTTTTAATATTACATTTAAGTTAAATATTAATTTAAATACTTTAATAATTAAATAAACTTAGATTTTGTTTAAAAGTTAATATAATTACATTATAAGCATATAATTTCTATAATATATTAAATAAATTATTTTAATAATTATAAAGTGATATTTTTAAGATTTTGAGTAGAATTTTAAACATCAAACTCAGATTAAATATTGATATATATTTTAAAAAGTGACACTTTCTAGATTTTGTGTTGAATTTTAAATATCAACTTCCATCTAAATCTCTCCTAATCTAAAATTATAATATTTCCAAGATTTGAAGTTGAATTTTAGGTTATCAAACTCTCCTAGTCAAGAATCAAACAACTCCTCCTGGATGAATTTTCCCTGAATTATCCCTGAAATTCATGAAAGGTGCCCTTGCCATCAGTCATAAACCCTTCGTTGAATTTCAAGCCTCCATCCTCTAGAGTAGACAATAGATGCCACAGCTCGTGGTCCAGCCAACTTGTGGGCCCACCATTGAATAGAGATGGACAAACATGTTGCCTTCAAGGCTTCCCAACTAAAAGCAATTCCATCTTCATTTCCCTCGTGTGAATGCAAACCCAAAGCTGGGCGTGTTAGGTGTGCACGACGTGGGGTCACGGATCCCTAACTTTCCATCAATAAAAAATTATTTAAATTTAAATATTTTTAATAAAAAATTAAAGACATAGATTAAAGGAATAAGTTTATAATGTTTATTCATGAATTGTTTTAATATAATATTATAAGTAATCAGGATTTAGTTAACTTTGCATTATCCTATATTAATATTATTGACATATTTTTATAATAAAATTTTGTTCCACATTAATACCTTTCCTTTCCTCTAAATACTTACAAACTAATTGATTTAATAAAATTTTGTTCCACATTAATACTTTCCTTTACTCTAAATACGTAAAAACTAGTTGATTTCAATTTTTACCACTTTATAAAATATTAAAAAGACTTATTTTTATTACTCTACCAAAATTTTAGAGTCTTATTAATATAGATATAACAACACTTCAAAAATTGAAGGCAAAATAAATGTAATGGATGTAACACTTTAAAAGTTTAAGGCAAAGTTAAATCTAATGAATAAAAACAAAAGCACATGGAGGTGGGATAAGCCCCGGCGGCTGCCCCGGACGCCAATGAATTCATCGAAATCGAATTAATACGCGGCGAGGGTTCCGCCGCGGACTTCTGCCGGCGCGGCGGGGAATCTCCGGCCTTGGTTTCACGCGCTTTGGGGGCCGTCATATGACCACCAGCTTGTGACTCGCGGTTTCGGTCAATCGCTGCAGTCAGAGGCTTTTTTTTTTTTTTTTCGTCATGGCTTTCCGTCGCTTACATGCCAAAGTCTTTCACTCCACTCGTCGTCGTCTTCTTCTACTTAGGGTCTGACCGAACAGGGGACCGATTTTCTCTGCAAAAAGGACGCAGCAGCCATTGTCAGGCGCATAAGCGTGCACCCAATTCAGCCGCCTGGCTGGATAACACCGCGGAATAGCGGGCCATCATTTTACCTTTCCTTCCCCAAAATTTATTTCTGTCTTCCCGGCGCTGCAACAGAGCTTGCTGTTGCTGCTGCGTTTGCAGGGCTTCTGTGTTTTGTGTCTGTGAACACGGAAACTGAGGGGAATCGAGGGGAGCATTGGGCGGGTGAGTGAGTTACGGGGGATTTCAGAGTGTCTGTAATTTGACGGGCTTATACATGTCGATCTATGCTTACTGTGTGGCGGGTTTCTCGTGCAGGGACTTGGTTGCGGCAGCTTTGATGACGAGGAAGGGATTTTAGAAGATTTGGGTGTTGGAGAAGTCATGTGGTTCTTTTAAGGCTGTTAGAGGAAGAGAATTGGGTTTTTTTTTTGGCAAGGTAAGCTTTGGAAATCTGGTTGCTTGATGGTGTTTAGGTTAGTGTTTTGGTTTGGTTTGGGAGAATTGGGTGTTTTATATGGTCATGTAATGGTATGTCCTTATAGAAGTAAATGCAAAACATATAGGCTTACAAATATAACTGAGCAATTTCGGTCTTATTGGTGGTTTCGATATAGTGTGGTTTGTACTGATAGAAGTAAATGCAAAACATATAGTCCTACAAGTATGACTGAACAATCTGAGTCTTAACGGCGGTTTGGTTTAGATTCGTTTTGGAGAATTGGGTCTTTTTGAGGAGATAGGGTGGAAAAAATTGAGTGCTTGGTGGTGTTTTGATTTACTATAAAGGGAGTTTGGGTTTCTTGATAAGGTAAGGTGGGAAAATCTGTGTACTTAATGGGGTCTTGACTTGGATTTTGGTTTGGTTTTAGAGAATTTGGTGGTTTTTTGGGAATGGAATGGTGTGTCCTGATAGAAATATATCCAAAACATATAGGCCTACACGTATAACTGAACAATCTGGGTCTTAGAGGTGGTTTGGTTTGGAGAATTATGTCTTTTTGAGGAGGTAAGGTGGAAAAATTTGAGTGTTTGGTGGTGTTTTGAATTAGTTTTTAGAGAAGTTGGGTTTCCTAGCAATGTAAGGTGGGAAATTTTGGGTGCTTAATGGGGGTTTGGATTTGGATTTTGGCTTGATTTCAGTTTTTCTTTTGTGCGTCTTTCTTCTCAATCAGTGTTGGGATTTGGAAAGGGATGGAATTTGGTTTGTTTGACAAAGTGTGGTGTCCTTGATCATGTTAAGAGTTGGACTCACATATAACTGGTATAGATATGCATCTGGGATTTGGTGTCTTCTCATTTTATGCTCTGTAAGGCAAGAGTTTTTGGTCATTTTAATTTTGGGTATTCATATTCCTTCCCAACGAATCCACTGATGGCAGAGGTGTAGAATTGGATTTCCTTAAAAAGGTATCGCGTTGAATTTGGGTCGGTAATCATCTTTGGATTTAGATTCTTGTTTAGCGTTACCCCTTATTATTTTTTACTAATACCCCTCGCTTGGTTTTGGTTTTGGTTTTCTTGTCTATCAATTCTCCGAGTGGCAAAATATGTCTGTTACGGTATTTATTTTTATTTTTGTTTAAATTTCCCTTCTGGGTTTTGATCTTCTTCTCAATCGATGCTTTGAGTAGCAAGATCATTATTGGAAATTATTCTTTGTATATATTTTTCTTATGGATTTTGATTTTCTTATTAAAGTAGTGCTTTGAGTGGCAGGATATTTTTACTGAATTTTATTTTATTTAAAAAAAGTTCTTCTGGGTTTTGATTTTCTTCCCAGTTGATGCTCTGAATGACATTTTTTTGGTAACTTATTTATTTATTTTCTGATTTTAAGTTGGATTTCTTTAAAATGGGTAGAGAATGTTCTTTGTTTTTGGCAAAGTGGTGTACAGATGAATTCTAAAATCCTGTAATCTGTTTTGTGCTTTTGTACAGCCTGAGTGGGCCTCGGTAGGGACTTGGATACAAAGTTCGAATCCTGAGGTGTAGGGTATGTAAACCCTATAGGCGGATAGCACAATACCAGTGTTTTCCCACACGCATAGTGGACCCCAGGAGTACAGGATGGTCTGACATGCTTAATGGGGCCATTGACCTTAAAAGTTACTTTAGTTAAATTGGAAGGAATTTGTAGTAATTGTGTATTTTTTTTTTGGTTTTCCCTCTTTCTGTAGAAGGGTGCTGATTTTCCATTAAACTTCAAAGTACCAGTTGTATAATGTGGTTCTGAGAAGAATTTGGTTATGTCTATTTATTTTTGTCAAAACAAGTACTTGATTTTCTTTCTAGGATATATTTATTTATTCAAGTTTAACTGGGTTGCTTTTTCTTGTCTCAATTCTTGATGGGGCTACATATTTACTTTTGATTTTTTTAAAATTTATGTGGGGTATTTGTTGATTTTTCGTGGGCAGTCAAATATATGGGAAAGGTAAATACTGGTGATGTTTGTTTTTCTCTGTGAAGCTGGACAGTAAAGCTAATTTTTTATGGGTTCCACAGGAAACAAAGTCTTGACTTCATGGAGATGCTTTGTTATAGAAAGCCAATTTTGAATTTTCTTTTCCCATTTACAGTCTGTTTCCTTCCCAATTTGAGCCATATCTGCCAATTTTCATACATTTATTTGATAGGTAAGGTTAATAGGATTCCCTAGTAATACATCTAGTCAGATCTGTTAAAGGATACAATATACACAAGAAATTTGTCTGTTCTGCTATACGCAATAACTATTTTCTATTGCGATTTGAGGTAAAATATTATGTCTTACTTTGTGGATCACGAGCTCTTTAGATTTAGCATAATGTTTATACTTGTAAACTCCTTTTGTTTGGTTGGAAGACTGAAAGCCAATGGTATATACCACATGAGGTTTACAATTTGTTGAAAATTTGAAATGGTCCTTTACCAAACACTTAGTGGGTCCTTTAAAATCATCTCTCTCTCTCTCTCTCTGAATAACTCTTCAAGCTTTCCTTGTGCCAAATCTTTTCTTTTCTGGGTGGAAAAGCCTTTGAGGAATGCTTTGGCCTTTTCTTTCGGATAATGGTAGATTCCTTGACTTGTTGCTAAACATCTGGCAAGTAAATCCATGGATGAATGGGTGTGATCAACGTGTAGTATCAAAGCTGGGCCTCAGTATGGTTGATTTCCATCATTAAATTGAAACTTATGTCTAGGTATGGTCAGTGTGTAAGCTAGAGTGCTGTAGTGATACTAAATGAGTTTTTGATGTTTGTCTAATCAACAGTGTTGGATGTGTGCTCTGGACTATTTCACACACACAGCTTGTTGGGATCTGACTGTTTTTCAGCAGTACTCCTCCTGTTTTGACAGACATAAAAGTAAGTAACATCTATACCTGGATTTTTTAATTCATTCTAAGAACTTTAATGGAGAATTGGCAGTTTTGCTTTTAAATGCTTACTGATTAAAAACAAAATTTATATTTGTTCATTGACAGGAACTATAAATTGTCCAATGCTTTGATGATTATAGATCTGTGTTTGACTGACATGGTCATGCCAAGGATGGAAATGTTTTCAAGTGGATGCTTTTGTTGATGAAAGTAGTTCTTCCACCTTGGTTGTCCGAGACAGAAATTTTTCCTATAAAATTGTTTCATATTGCCAGGATAAGGGATTTTTGTTGGCTTTTGTTAGTTGTCCTAAAGATTTTAAAGGTAGCCAGATAAGATTGAACTCATGGGGGTTTATGAAGAAATGGGTTTTTCAGGAAATTTGGACTTTCTTCCTCTTCCTCCAGAAGGAGATTCTATATGTGAGAATGTTTGTGAAAATGCATGTGAAAATGAAGGTGAGGTTATGCATGATGAAGACCTCAGTGAAGATGAGATTGATGTGGATGAGCTTGAGAAGCGTATGTGGAAGGATCGCATCAGGCTTAGGCGCATCAAAGAACAACACAAGGGAAAAGATCAAAGTGACACAGCAAAACAGAGACAGTCTCAAGAACAAGCTAGAAGGAAGAAGATGTCCCGGGCACAGGATGGAATTCTGAAGTACATGCTGAAAATGATGGAGGTTTGCAAAGCACAAGGTTTTGTATACGGGATCATTCCTGAGAAAGGAAAGCCTGTGAGTGGAGCCTCTGATAATCTTAGAGCATGGTGGAAGGAGAAGGTGAGATTTGACAGGAATGGCCCTGCTGCAATTGCTAAATATCAAGCAGAACATGCAATACCTGGTGCAAATGAGGAGAATATGATTGTGGCACCCACTCCTCATACTCTCCAAGAGCTTCAAGATACTACTTTGGGTTCCCTCCTTTCTGCTCTTATGCAGCACTGTGATCCTCCTCAACGGAGGTTTCCCTTGGAAAAAGGCATTTCTCCTCCTTGGTGGCCAACTAGTAATGAGGATTGGTGGCCACAGGTGGGTTTGCCAAAAGGGCAGGGGCCTCCACCTTATAAAAAGCCTCATGATCTGAAGAAGGCTTGGAAGGTAGGAGTTTTGACTGCTGTTATCAAGCACATGTCTCCTGATATAGCAAAGATTCGCAAGCTTGTTAGGCAGTCAAAGTGTTTGCAGGATAAGATGACAGCTAAAGAGAGTGCAACCTGGCTTGCGGTAGTTAACCAAGAGGAGGCATTGGCCCGCCAGCAGAACCCAAATGCTTGTCCCCATGCTAGTGTTTCATTGAATGCTGGGGCTCTGGCATTCAGCAGCAGCAGTGAGTATGATGTTGAAGGCTTTGAGGATGATCCTAATTCCATCTCTCCAAATGACAGTGTGCAGGATCGCAAGCCACATGACTTTGATCTCTTCAATTCTGAGGTACAGGAATGCAAACCACTTGACTTTGAGCACTTGAATGCAAGCATTTCAAAGGAGAGAGTTCCATCATCTCTCCAGATTGGAGATAATGTGGATATGGTTCGAAAGAGGAAATTGCCTCTGGAACCTCCAATGGAAGATCAGAAGGTTTATACATGTCCATATGAACAGTGCCCATATCACGAGCGTCAATTTTTTTTGGATCAGAGTTCAAGGAATACCCATCAGTCTAGTTGTGCTTACAGGACAGATTTTCAAGGCATGGCATATCAGAGATCAGAACCTCAAGACAATAACTCTTTATTCTGTATGCCAATGGGGCAATCTAACCAGCTGCAAGTTCAAGGAAAGGGAAGTAACTTTCCAACTAGGATGGATGGACAGGCAGCACCAAATGCTAATGTGAACCTTAGTTCCATTAGTACCACAGGTTTACCAATTCCAGCTAATAGTCAGCAGCCCATCAATGAGCTTCTGGCCTTGTACGATAGTGGCCTGCATCAGAACAAGACATCAACTCTTGGAAGCCTGCCTGTTTTGAACAATTCCAACCAACTGGAAGTGAACATGCACCACCCTCCTCAGGGGAGGGAAATTTTGAGAATTGCCACTGATGAGAACTTTTTTGGACAAGGGGTTTTGCCTGGAAACAGTGGTGGTGATGCCAGTCTAAACATGCAGCAATTACTGAGGGAAGGCTTAAACCTTGATCAAAGCAGAGTTTTTGATCAAGCTTTTGTGCATCAACCCCCGGAAATAAATGGAGATTTCAAATTTGGCTCTCCATATAATATTACTATTGACTATGCAGATTCAGTGGTAAGAGGCCCAGAAGCAGTCTCGAAATATGATCATTCAATCTGGTATTTTGGAGCATGATAACAGTTGAGGTATCACAGACTGGTATTTTGGAGCATAATAAGGGTTCAGTTACTAGAATTGGGTATTCATCATGACAGTTTTCAACCTATGCTCTACAAGACTTATAATTTTATTACAGTTCCTCTTAGTATTTGAGTATGAAAGAAAAATGCACCTGCGGTTTTGTATATTATAAGGTTGTTTTGCATTCGATTGAATGGAGCAGTTAAGTTATTGTGTCTCCTCCAGAACAGCACAATTTCCTGTACATCTTTAAGTTTTCAGTTCTCAAAACAGATGATGTGGCTTCTATTAAGTATTTTACTGATGGAGTAACATATAAATATATTCTGTACTTTTAGACAGTGCTGTCCACAAGTTGTCTTTGTCAAAGATATATTCAGCATTAGCTGGCATCCTTATCTTTATTGTTTGAAGATGCAGTGTCAATATTCAGTACATATTAACAACTGCTATCTCATTAATGAAAGAACACTGCCCTTTAAATAATTGGATATTTTTCTATGTCACAGAACTTTCATGGCAAGCTTTTCATTCAATATACTTAGATAACTATATGGATGTTATCTTTGACAGTCCTATAGCCAAAGCCCTTCCTTCACTCGCCTGAAGAAAGAATGAAATTGTAATATGTGTTGGCTCCATGTCTGATAGAATTTTGTTTGTATCTTGAATTGACTTGAATTTACTTGAGTTGGAGGTAGGAGAGACAACCTTTGTTACGAGTGTCAAATGTGCCAGATTTCCATCACTACTGTTAAACGAATATGATTTTGTCAAATGTAGCCACTAGTTCCTTATTTGACCCGTTATATAACTTGCAACTATTTGAATGCTTACTGTTTTCCATGGGAGCTCATGATAGGTTGTACACCTTTAAGAGGAGGAATTTGTTTTATGAGCATAAAACATTAGTAGAATGTTAAAGCTATGCATTGCATGGATATGGCTCTACTGTGACAAAAAATGAGTGTAGGACTAAGAAAATAGGTTCTGTGATTGTTGCATATCTTGTGGTAAATGCTGAATCAAGCTCTTGCTTTTAGAAGATTTGCTCAAATGGTTTTGGGTCAAGGCAATAGTGCTTGCTGAATATGGGTGCAGGGACAGGACCTTCTACTGTGCTACTCCTGGTAATTTGGAATTGGAGGATGAGGTTGTGTTTTAGCAAACAGTATTAATAACAATTGATAGATTTGATGAGACGATGGTGATGATATTTAATGCCTTTAAGGTCAAATTCGTGTACAACAGGCAATAATCACTTTTGGAGAACATGCAGAAGAACAATAATAATAAAGAAGTGAGATGTGTAAGTTTTGTCTTTTGTACATTAATTTCTTTGATTTCCTGTCTAGGTCTTTTCTCGACTCTTCTTCCATATAGCTCAAATATGCTGTGATATTCTTTCTTTTAAGGAAAACAAATCACTGTCTTAGAGATTCATTACACATCAATTACTAATGTACAGTTAATGCACATACCAGTTGCATAATTAGTATACAACTCATGCTGAAATCATGTAAAATTGTGAAAATACCCAGAATTAGAATATAATAATTGTATCATACACAAAGTTAGGACAAACAATGAGAACTTTTTTTAAACAAAAGTTGAAGAGGCATATAACTGGATAAAAAATTCTTTTCTTTATGTTTCCTCTTAATATCTTTAGGCAATCATTTGGATTTTACAGGCAATACTTGTAATTCAAGTAACAGTAGCATGTGGTTTTAGATTTGCTATTTGTTACAATTGTTTAAGGGGACAAAGGTCTTGTTCATGCGCGACTAATGCATATTGTTGGGCTTCTATTTTCCAAATATACCCCTGGCCATACTGATATAAAGTTACGCAGTATGATCATGATTTAGTTCCAGCTCTGCATGAGTATACACTAATTCTGAGTTCATTAATAAAAGGTATCTGTCAAGATGCTTTATAGGCGACTCTAGTCATGTGTGCTCATAAGATAGCCAGCCTTATGTATAATAAGCCAGCTCAAAAGGAGTAGTGTTCAGCATGTACAGCTCGGAGATGTGAAGGAATTTGATCTCTTAACTTGGCACTTGAAACATCTTATTGTGAATCATAGTCTTAACCATATCGTGACTTTAATGTCAAGTTAAAATTCACATTCACCACACTTGTGCAAGATGGTAAACACTCCTGAAACAAAGATAATCTGGCAAGGCAGTTCACCATATGGAGCAGTGAGTATTGACTCCAAGAACATGGGAGTGTCTCCCTAGTCTCTGGACTAATTTGCGCTTGTTTGCATTTTAAGCCACCCTTCGAGAGTAGTTATGGAATATCAAAGAATGTGTTCAGGTAGTTATGGAATACCAAAGAATGTTTTTAGGAAAACGTTCTTCACTAGCAGGTAAAGTGAAGCACAAAAGACCAACCACAAAAGGGCTCTGGCTATATTGTTGCATGGTTGGCCTACACAAGACAGTCATGGTTCATTCCAACTGCATAAGATTAAATCAAGGCTGTGCCAACTTTTCTCAAGTATAACCACGTCCTATAAACGTTTTGGGTGTTGGATAGGTTGTTCATGCTTAATAGAAGGTTGGTTCCCTGTATTCTCCCATAAGCTTTTTTCGCTATTTTCCTTTTCTGTTGGTGTTGGGTTTGCGAGTTTGGATAGAATTTTCCCGATTGTTTAGTTTAGGTGGTTCTTCATGTTCATAAAACTTGCGGTGTGCAATCTTAAAGGCAGAGCTATAGCTTTTGATGTATTGCTAAGTTTGCAAGTCCATTCTTATCGGTGGAGCCATAGCTTTTTGCTAAGTTTGCAAAGTCCGTTCTTATGATTTTATGGTTCTGCATCTTTATGGCTTTTTGTCATGCCTTGAGAGCTTAGATTTTTGTAGGGTTTGAATCGCAACGAGTTGCTTGTAGGATCTAGTCTAGACAATCAACATGGCAATGGCCATGAAACATGATAAATTTGTAGAACCAATCAATATTGGCTCAAAAGATAGTTCATAAGCAACTATTCAAACATTTTCAACCTTTACTATTCAAACTGTTCCAATTTTGAGTAATGATTGTGTTTAATTGAAGTGGGTATTGTGAAGACCTTAGTATTCCAAATAAAAAGTCTAAGCTTCAAAAGTCTATATACATTGATCGAGTTGGCTGGTATGGTAAGTTTTTGGCTTTTTTTTTAATTTAAATTCAAGCCTTTGAGATAATCTTGGTAGTTTTAAAGTTAAAAATTCGAATAACCTTGACAGTTGACATTACACTCTTCATTTATCTGCACGTGCGTGTAACATCTTATTGTCACATTTATTTAATGGGTGCCACCGAATCCCACTAAGGTAAATTGACACGTGATTAAGGCCCGATTGTCATCATTTATTAAATGTGTGCCACCGAATCCCACTAAGGTAAATTGACACGTGATTAACAAGCTGAATACAAAAAGCTGGATCGGGTGGTTTACTTAAACCTCGCGAGAAAGCAGTAGGGACAGGTAACACTGAGCCGCTAATTCAAAAGTTGATGCAACGGCTTTAGCAAGTATCACAACATCATTCTTTACTGCTTTAATTGCTTGGAAGCTTCTAACGGTTCAGAATGTACATTGAAAAGTTACACACTTACCAAAACTTTACCTTTTTTTAAGGTAATTTGACACGAGGGAAAATTTTGCGAGGTAATTCTCTAGTGCATGATGCCCATGTGCAGGCATTGATATTGTAATGGCTGTAAGCATTTATTTATTTTCCTGGTGAAGAAAATTGCATTCAGATTGTAATAAGATGATGGCAGAAGGGAGAGAAATGTTTGTTTATCATATATTTTACATTTCATTTGTACCTATAGTTGAAGACTTTGCATTTGATTTCGTAGAGTTTCTCCGGGTCCTTATTATAAACATTATAAATATTTTTATTATTTATATATAAATTTATTATTATTATTTTTAAATAAGTTATATTAAATTAAAATTAATTTTCATTTTTATGAAGGATTTAGGTTCCTTTATATTGAGTGGGGTTTGAAACTTAGACTTTTCAAAGAGAGGCCAAATCCCTTATCATTGTAGTAAGCTTGCAACTTCCAAGACCCTTATCATTGTAGTAAGCTTGCAACTTTCAATAAGTTTACACGGGTTAGAAAATATTAATATTTAGTGATTTATTTTTTATAATATTTAATTGTAATAGTGATTATTATTATTTTAAAAAATATAAAAATAAAATTATATTATAAATTAATGTTAATTTAAATTAATATTTTGTTTTAATTTTTATTAATTGATGACTTTTTTTTTTTTGAATAGATTAAAAAATTGAGGGCATATGCGGGCCATCCTTCCCATTAATTGAACTTGGTTCTGCCTTAAGAAAACCTAATGTTTTTTTTGCCATTGTGTGTCCCTATCTGACTTAAGTTTGGATGGAGCTATAAATTGAAATATAAGTTGAAATCTGATAATAGAATTCAATAAATAAATAAGTAGAAATGTTTGTTGGATATAAAATTTGATATCAAATTTAAATGGGTAATCTTTAGAGGCTTGTATTGCTTGTGTGACAATCTTTGGAAGTTTTATATTGTTTGTGTAGAATTGACTAATATCATTTAAAAACAAAAATACTAAACATAGATTTCTAGTAGATTAATTTTTGAATATTTACATATACTCAAATAAGGGTTTAAAAATTGAGGTGGTTACCTATGAAAAATATTCTCTTTAGAGTATGAACTTCTACCTTAATATATCTTTAACTTAAGATAAGATGAGATAAGGAATAAAACCTTAGCCCCACTTTAAAATGTTATAAAAAATAAATAAGGAAAAAAGCCATATCTAAATATAATAAAAATTTAGTAAATGATATTAGTTCAACAACGTATATTCTTCAACTTTTAAAGAGGAGAACCAAGTGTTATATATATATATATATATATATATAATAAGAATAAAAGACATCTAAATATGAAATTAAAATATAATAACACTTTATTAAATAACATTAGTTAAATTGATGAGTGAGTGCCAGCCTGAGCACAGAGTGCAGCGAGTGCGATCCAGGAGTGAGTGCAGCAACGGGTGCGAGTTAGGAGTGAGTGCAGCAGCGAGTGCAAGTCGGGAGTGCGAGCAATAGAGAGAGTCATAAGCAAGTGCGAGTGTGAGCAGGAGGGAGTGCATTAGCAAGTGCAAGTGCGAGCCGAGAGTAAGTTTGATCTAAGAGGGAGTGCAATCCAAGATTCAATCTTGGCAGAAGAACAACATGTTCATCTGGAGTACATCAATGTGTCAAACCCTTACTACAAATGCTTGGAACATTGTTTTTAAAAAAATTTTGAAGCAAAGGAATGTCAAGAAAAAGAAGAGACAAGGGCTATTGCAAGCCAAAAGGGAGTGCAAGCTAGGAGCAAGTGTGAGGCATGAGAGAGTGCAAGCTAGGAGCGAGTGCAATCCGAGAGGGAAGGTGAGCCAAGAGGGAGTGCAAGCCAAGAGCAAGCCCCATTAGCTAGTATGGAAGGAAAGTCATATTTGAAAGCCCTAATAGGAAGTCAGGATGCCCTAGTTAGAAGTATGGAGGCCCAAGTTGGAGATAAGTCAGGCAGCAAATGTTACACCAGAAGTGAGTATTAAGGATGAGATGATTGAGCATGATATAATGGTTCTCAAAAGTGGAGGGTTAATATGTAAGTTCCATAGATCATGGGCAAGGCTTTTGGAGATTCAAAATTGGATCAAGTGGAAGTGGGGATTAAATTCAAATTACTCTGTGACTTTTCTTCCAAAAGATTTTTTTCCCAATTTAAAAATTAGGGATAAAATAATGGTTGGTGGCCCATGGTTTAGGGGAAGATATGCACTTTATTTGAGACCATGAAATGAAAAATTTTCTATTGAGACAAAAACTATTAAGAAGCTTCTAGTATGGGTTAGGCTTTTTGGACTTCCATATCAACTTATAAATAAGGATGTTCTGAAGAATATTGGAAATACCCTAGGGGAATTCATCAAGGAAGGACTAACTACTAAAGAGCGAAAGCATGCTATATATACTCAAATATGTGTTGCTATGGATATTTCAAAACCTTTACCACAATTCATTAAGATAAAATTTGAATAAGAGAATGGGATCAACATTTAGATTATGAAAATATCGCATTTCATTGTCAAAATTGTTAGGAGATTAACTATTAAGGAGCTAAAGCATGCTATATATACTCAAATATGTGTTGCTATGGATATTTCAAAACCTTTGCCACAATTCATTAAGATAAAATTTGAATCAAGAGAATGAGATCAACAAGTAGATTATGAAAATATTGCATTTCGTTACCACAATTGTTATGAGATTAACTACTAAGGAGCGAAAGCATGCTATACATACTCAAATATGTGTTGCTATGGATATTTCAAAACCTTGCCACAATTCATTAAGATAAAATCTGAATCAAGAGAATGGGATCAACATGTATATTATAAAAATATCACATTTCTTTGCCACAATTGTTATGAGATTGGACACATGGCAAGAGTTTGCAAAGTGAAAGCTATGAAGAAAGAGAAAATTTTAGCCATGAGATAAACTTCAAGATGAAGCAAGGAAATCATACAAGATCAAATCAAGGATATTCCACTCCGAAAGAAGAGGCAAATAAAACCTATTTACAATATCATTTGACAAGTTCAAAAGGAATTAAAGGTGCAAAAGAAGATGTGGAGAGAAATCCTAAAACAAAGACAACAAAGATCAAGTTTATTCCAGGTAAATCATCTTCATTTTCCTCAAGTAGTATATAATCCTCTCCAAATAATAAGAGTGAAAGGGATGATGTTATCCCTTGTACTTCAAGGTTTCAAGAGCATCATAATAAAGAAATAAGGATGGAGGAAACTCATAACAATTTAGGTTTTTTAGAGCATAATAAGAAGGTAATTGCTATAAAAGAGCATTCTTGCACTTTAGGGTTTCTATGGCAACATAAAGAAGATTGTGCTTTTGAAGTTATTCCTTGCACTTCAGAACTTTCAAAACAAGGCAAACACAAAGATGATAAATCTTGCTATGAGTAGTGTGAGAAGATTGAAGAGATTGATGAAGATGAAAGTATTGTTGGGAATGAAAAAGAGAAGAAGATCCAAGAAGCAGAAACAAAAAGAAAAAGAAAACTAAAAGGATATTGATAAGAGAAAACAAAAGCAAATATCACAAGTGCTAACAAGAAGTGGGGCTAAACCCACAAATAAAAAAATAACAATGAAAATAATATCTTGGAATATTAAGGGAATGAATAATAACCCTAAAAAAAGTATTAAGAAATTATGAGGTTGTTATAGACAAGATATTTATAGATATAGAAGCTAGGTAACAAATATTTTAGCCATTCAAGGTGTTGAATTTAATCTTGATAGAATTTAAATTTCAAAAGGCATTTGTGAAAACTTAAAAAAATGGAGAATATCTTTTGATAGAAAGACAAATAAAAAATATCTTTAATAGAAAGACAAAGTTGAATATGCTTTAATTAACTTGTTAAAAATGTAATAAAAATAATGTAATATTTTATTTTGTAATAAAAATAACTCCCAATAAAAACCATCTATAATTAATATATATATATATATATATATATATATATATATAATTTTAAAATTTAATTAAAAATATGTATTTTACATTTGATAAAATATAGCAGACTACTTGCCACCAACTACGCCAATAAATAACTTAACAATCATATTTAAACTTAACAGTATTTCAAATAACACTTTATTAGAATTTGAAGTTAAGCGGTTGCACAACTAAAGTCAACCAAAAATCTAAAAGAAATCTTATGTCTTCTCGTACATACACATATTTTACTTTATGTCTTAACCTCTTCTCATAAAGAGGCATATTCCTTTTAAATACGGAACATATTTTAATAAAACCGTAGTTAATTTCATCCGCCATCATTGTCTCTTCATTCTTTAAATCTTATCTTGTGAAGACTAAGGTTTTGATTAAATTTTGTTTGATATGCTTTGTCAAAAGATTTATTGTCCTTCACTTAACACCCAACATCACATGTCTGTTAATTTCATCCTCATCTCTAAGTTTTGTTTTATATTCTGTGTCAATTGATTGCTTCCTAACAAATTGCCCATCCATATCTTGGTCTACATATAGTTGTCAGTCATGTGACCAAGAGTGAGATGTGGCCCGCTTAGTTACGTCACCTCGTCCAAATTTTCCGAGAGTTTGTTTGAAGGAAAACATTTCAGCCTAACTTCACATCATAAAATCTTCTTGGATAAGCACGCCACATTGGATACATTCAAAGCTTAAACTTTAAAATATTATATCTTTAAAGGTTAAACTATTTAACAGTTTTAAGTTTTAAAATTACCTTATGTGTGGATTAAGATTTTAAAATTACATTGATATAAGCATGATAAACATATGTGAAAGAAGTTTTATATTATCCCAAACCACCTTTAAATATGATAAAATAATTAAGTTTTATATTATCCCAAACCACCTTTAAATATGATAAAATAATTTATCTCATTTAAATTTAGATGATTATTATTTTTATTGATAGTAGAAGGGTTTTAAAAGGGTTCCCAAACCTATTACAAGTAGGATTTTTAAAGGCACCCTCAAATCTTAGATCTAATAATAAGACATCAAGAAATATGGAGCTGGATTTCACAAATCAAACCTCCTAGCATATAAGCCATATATTTTTATCAAGCAAATACAAGAGATTGTCCCATGGTCAAACCATTGAGTGCTCTGAATCTAAAGCAACGGAGAAAAACAACAAAATAATGAAAATGCTACCGGTTAAAAATAAATTTACAAATAAAAACTACCCAAACCGAAGCATTTGTCGCCTAACATGAAAGGAGAATAGAGGAATCCTGTCATCACAATCAACAAATCTATCCAACAAAGCACATAACAGGAGAACCCCTCATGAGAATAATTGATTTAAGAAAACAACACTAGAAATACCGGCCAACAAAATCCACAACATAAAAACCATCTAGGAGATTTGCACAAGAAATTCCATGAAACCCACAAATCCCACTGGAGCCAACCAAAAAAGTTTCAAGAACAATCACTCTCAGGTACAAGAAAAAGGAGAGCAACATTCCACTGAGAGTGAGAAGGGTAATATCTCAAAAAAATAAGCCTTAGAACCTTGGGATCAAACACACCACCACTGCTGGAACTGGAGAAAGAGACCTGTTGTGACTGATCCACAACACACCCCAAAATTGGGGACCCCCTTTTTTTGCACGCTTTCCAAGAAGATTGCAGTGGCCCAGATGTTAAAAGAGCAAAGAAAAGCAAAAATGAAAAAATGTCGCGATATCGCGACATGTTGCTCCGTCGCGGCCAAAATGAAAAAACGTCGCGATATCGCGACATGTCACATTTTCGCGGTTCAAAATAGCAAAAGTACAACCGAATGAAAAGTGTCGCGATATCGCGACATGTCGCGTTTGCAGCCCAGACAAGCGAAGTACAGTGGAACAAAAAAGTGTCACGATTTCGTGACATGTCGCGTTTTCGCGGCTAAGAGCAACAGAATGCAGCACAAAGTGAAAAATGTCGCGATATCGCGACATGTCATAAAATCACGGTCAAAGCAAGCAGGAAGAAGTGTTGACCAAAAATTGTCGTGATATCGCGACGTGTCGTGAAATCGCGGGTCAAAGAGGAGAGAGAAGACAAAATAAAAAAATGTCGTGATATCGTGACATGTCACAAAATCATGGTCAAACCAGTCAAACAAGGCAAGGCACTAAAGTTGTCGCGATATCGTGACATGTCATGTTTTCGCGATCTGAAGACGAGATGAAGGGCAAACAGAAAAAACGTCGTGATATCGTGACATGTCGGAGTTTCGCGACCTGGAGCAACCAAAGTGAACATAGAGGAAAAGTGTCGCGATATCGCGACATGTTGGATTTTCGTGACCAAAGGCAGGAAGATAGAGCTAAAGAGAAAAACGTCACGATTTTGCGACAGATTGCTAAAGAGAAACGTCACGATTTCGTACAAGACGAGATGGTACAAATGAAAAGTGTCACGATTTCGTGACATGTCGCGTTTTCATGGCTAAGTACAACAAAACATGGCCCGAAGGAGAAAATCATGATTTCGACAGGTTGCATCCACGCAGCCCGAAGGAGAAAAACGTCACGATATCATGACATGTCTCATTTTCACGGTGCTTGAAGACGAATAAAGCTACGGGTATAAAAACGTCATGATATCGTGACATGTCTTGTTTTCGCGATACAGGTGGAAGAACAAAGCTGCAGATAGAAAATGTCACGATATCGTGACATGCTATTTTTGTCATGATTCATGGCGGGCCATTACAGAACATACAGGGGCAGCATTGAACACATGGCATAAAGGTGTAAGAATCATGGGAAGCATTACAGTTCATAGAGAAGATCAAACGTTTCGACGTAGAGCAGAAAGTCAAAAATGACGAAGAGGCGGGGAAGATGAAACGAAGCGATCTGGGAGATGAAGCGAAGCGTCACAGGGCGAAACAGAGAGCATTGCCAAAAATTTTAAAAGTAGAAGCACAGATTGGTACAAAGGTCAAAAACCGTTACGAGCAGAGTTGCAGAGCCGAAGGTGATAAGCCATTCTGGGCCTGCTTTTGGAGTGTTTTTCTTCCCCTTTTTCTAGTTTTGAGAAAACTAGATATTTTTGTCATTGTAAATTGATAAATTCTTAATACAGAAAATTCAGAGAGTTGCATCTCATTGACAAGAAAGGAGTCATTTTCTGCATGCAAGATTTAATGTTTATTTTCCCCTTTCAGATTTCTAGGCTTATAGGTGAAGTTTAATGCAAGTTCTCTTGGTTGCTTCATGCGAATGTCTAAATCTGAAAATCACAGTTAAAACCCTAGAAACCAGCACCTAACTTATCTGGATTGTGCGAGTTTTTGCAGGTTCAATAGGTTAGGTTGTATGTAGAAAACCTCATTATCTTCGGTTTTGTCAAAATAGGATTGCATCCCCTGAATGTATTTTAGTTTCATTTTTCTTTACATTTTATTTTTATCTTCTCTGCACTTTTATTTCCGAAAGTTTAACTTTTATTTTAATTTACGGTCATTAAAATAAACAACTTGAAAATATACCGAAATCTGAAAATAAAATAATTTCATCGCTAAGATCAAATCACATTGAGTTCATTCTGATCAAACGAACAATCATTAAAGCTTCAAAATAAAATAAACCACCGTGCCCCTTGTTTACAGTTACTTGCAACCACTAAGGTATTCCGAGCATTTAAATTGAACAATATTATTTATACAAAATGCTAACATAGCGGAGACCTTGGAGAAGTTATTTATTTAATTTCTTTGCAAGAGGGGATTTGGAACTCAAATCCTATCGGAGAGTGTGTTTTCACAATCGGGTGAAAATACCACTCAACAGATTGGCGCTAGAAGGAGGGCATGAATGGGTTTATTTCAGAGTGATTTAAATGCTATAGGGATTTAAATTTTGAATATTTCATGCCCTATTGATTATATAGCCCTCTTTTAACAATACAACCTTGTAGTGTTAAAAGGAGGACATGAATTGCTATGCATTGTTCTAACGCTTTTTGATTGTTCATACAGGAATAATGTGTTTTGACTTGATTTAAAAAAAAAAAATCTCTTGACTAACGAGGTTGTCTCCATGCAATTACTTTCATTTGATTTTAATGGATACATCTCTTGGTTGGTGCTAACATGATTATTCATACGTTACATGTTTGATATTTGCTAGTCATTTCAAGGTTTCCTTCTTTCATGACTAACAAATTGGTTTTGAAATTATTCTTTGGGTTTCATTAATGGCTACAAGCTCGAGGAACGTGGTATGGGATACATGCTAATCCGTTGAACATTAGTGGAGATTTTCATGATTTACCCAAGAACGTAGAAAAACATTTGCCCAAGTTTAAACACAATGGTCCAACATTAGCCGAGGAACATATTCAAGCCTATGTGGATATCCTAGTTAGATGGAATGTCGAACATGAGGATGTGGCATGTAGAATGTTTCCTGGAACCCTAGATGAGGTGGCATATGATTGGTACATCAATTTACCCACTTGGTTCTATTACATCTTGGACTCAATTGAAAGATGAGTTTATCAATCAATTTAGGTTACTCATTGATCCTCTCACGATATATCAACAATTTACTTCTTGCAAAAGAGAACCTAATGAGCCAGTGAGAAGTTTCAACATGAGGTTTCGAAAGCTTTATGCGAGATTAATTTCTCCCTATACTATTGAGGAAAGTGGTGCTCTTCAAATATACTTTCGAGCATTGGACCCATTGTTTGCCATATTTGTTAGGATGAATCCCTTGGTTACTGATCTTGCATCGGCCTACACAGAAGCTATGATTGTAGATCAACAATTGAGGCCACAAGGTTATGGAATGGAGCAATCAACTATGGTAGGACAACTAGGGGCTTGCAATCAAACCTCGATGGTAAATCAAGCGTGGGCACAACAAAATTTGATATCAAATGTTTTTCCCTACAATCAACTTTATCCTACCATACCAACTTATGCTCCCACATGTGCTTATACAAGTACTTCCATCCATCCAACTATGCCTCAATTAGAGAATCATTTGGTCACTCATGGAACTATTGCAACAAATGTTCAAGCATTGTCCGTGGATATCAATCCAACTAATCCTACTACTTCTACCACTCAACCCAAAGAGTTCGTATCGGAAGTAAAAGAGCAAAAGAAAGTGGTTAAGAAGGTATGTAGGCATGTTCCACCACAAAAACGAACGCATCAATGTATGCATCCAAATTATCCGAGGAAGAAAATTCATAATGCCGATCTTAATGATGTTTCATGTTATGCTTCTTCAAGTGATACAAGAGATTTTGAGATGACTCACGTTGAAGTAAATACCTATTCGAAAAGTCTTGAAGAGCATGAAGTTTTTGGAGAAGAAATTCTATGGATGGGTAACAAGAAGTTGGAATCAAATGATCACCATCTTGTTTTGGAAAAGAAATATCCAGAATCATTACCCGAAAAGGAGGATTTGGATGAACAAACTTATGTGGATATGATTTGGTCAGATGTACTTGGAAAGGATTGGAGCAACTATATGACACGGAATTCAAAAATTGATCCCATTATAGAAGATCCTAAGCCATCACAAGTGGTTGAAAATGAATTTGAAAGAAAATCAACAAATGAAGTTGAAGACATAATCGAATTTCACCACTTGTTCTCGAAGGACACTTTGGATGATGTTCTCGAAAGTGATGACCAAGAGGATCCACACCTTCCAAATTGTGATAAAATTGAATCATGGGTTACAAATTTGGATTATGATAGCTTTACCAATTTGAATTCAAGAGATAACCCACTTTTGGAAATAACTGAACCATCTAAGGAAGGTGAAGATGAATGGGATGAGAAACATGTTGATGAATCAGAATATGAAGAAGTACTTGAGCGTCACAACTTGAACTTGGAGGATGATTACTATGATTCGTGGAAGAAATGGGAAGAATATTATCAATCTGAATCTTCTAACAAACTTATTGCGTCAAACAATATGCAGGATAACTCAATTGCTTCCTCGCATGAGGATACTATGAATCCTGTACAATTTGAGAAAGTTTTGGAAGAGGAATTTGAATCTCATCAAATTTTGGAGCATGATAAGGATTCTACGACCATGAACCAAGAAAGAGAGTCACTTGCTTTAGATCCCTTTGAAGGAAAAGAAATCAAAAATCTTGATCCACGTACTTGCGCTACGACGATTATGCCATTTCAGAAAGAGAAAATTACAAAACCTGAACCATTTGGGTTTGATATCACTGATGATCCAATTGAAAATCTCACGTTACCCAAGACAACCCAAGTGACTGATCACGAAAAGGCGTTAGATAGACAAGACTTATGGTTTGAAAGGGATGGACATATTTTCAATTGGGTACCTAAGTTTGGTGCCTTTGATAAACAGGTCATTGAGAAAGAACAAGTGTTGCGTGATGATGAAGGTCATGAGAGAAAAAAAGAATTTTCAAATCCTTTTTAGGTAAGGTCAAATGAAAGCATGCCAAAGGTAAAATCTCATCTTTTTGGTTTCACCATGCAAGATTCGAATGGAGGTTTGCCTAATGAATGGTTTGATTCAAATATCATTAATGTTATGGCTTTATTGAAGGAAAATGAATTAGCTTTGAAATATTTAGAAATAGGCTTTTGCTTACAAAATTTCATTTTGAATAAAGAAAGCCTAGTTCTAAATCATGAATGGGATTATGAAAGAATTGAAAATCAATCATTGTCTAATCAATTTGAAAATTTGAATCTCACCTATGAGAATACTAATGGAACTAAATCAAATTGGTGGGGTGAGAGAGGAAAGTTGAAGTGGGTTGCATTGTTTGGTCTAGTCTTGTTTTTGTTGGATTCCCACAACATTTGGCATGCGTATCACGTTATATTTTTGTTGAAGTGTTCTAATCATGTTTGGGATCCGGGAAAGTGATAGTCCAAGCTTTGCATCATCTTGTATTATATTGTACATTTGTATATAGGTTTTGATTTTTGGTTTTGGTTTGTGTTTTCAAATTTTCATTTTTGGATTGCATTTTGGTTTTGGATTGAATAAGTTTTGATTTAAAGTTATGTGTTGGTCCTATGGACATGTTTGGTTTGTTTAAAAAAAAAAAAAAATTGAGATGTCAACTTATGCCTAAAATCAGGAGAATATGAAACATTGGAATTGTATTGTAGAAAGCTCCACAAGTAACGCAAACACATTAAATAATATCGTTTGAAACTTGTGATGCATGAAGTTGTCAGTTTTACAAATTATGGCAACATAGGTGGTATACTCCATCCACAATTCAGAAAAGCAATGCATTCATATTACATTCCATTTTGCATATATATTCCATCTTAGTTGCATATCCATTTCCAATACAATCATTGAAAAATGTCAAATCCTCTTAGGGTTATTCTATAACATAAAAATAATAATAATAAATAATAAAAAAAATCCTAAGGTTGGGAACTGATGCCCGAACTATCTTGAACCAAGCACGTTCTATTCATATTAAAGAGGATCTTGAGCAAAATGATCAAAACCAGACTTGGAAGAAAAGGTGAGGCGAAAGGAGTATTTCGTGTCTGTCCTATCATGCAACATAATCCTTGAAACAATGGTTTTTACCACTCCCATAAAAGCTTAAAGCCTAAAACCAGAGTAGTAAGGATAGGGTTAAATCCTCATCGAACTTAGGTTGAGGATCCAACTCCCCAAAGCTTCGATTTGACCTACATGGAGTAGTAAGGATAGGGCATAATTCTCATCTCGCTTAGGTTGAGAATCCGATTCCCCAAAGCTTCCATTTTTCCCATTTCATCATAAAGCTTGGATTGGAAGGATCGTACTACATGTCCTCTGCAAAGGATGGGTAGTCATCCCAAAGGTCCAAGAAATAAAAGTAAAACTAATTTTTCCCATTTCATCTCAATATTGGATTGGAAGGATCGTACTACATGTCCCTAGCAAGGATGGGTAGTCATCCCAAAGGTCCAAGAAATAAAATTAACTAATATTTCCCATTTTATCTTAATATTGGATTGGAAGGATCGTACTACATGTCCCTAGCAAGGATGGGTAGTCATCCCAAAGGTCCAAGAAATAAAAGAAAAAGAATGAATGAAGCCAAATTATGGATTATGGGGTTAAGTATGCTCATGCGTGGCAGCATGTCTTGTTTAAAGCAAGACCACTGACTGCTCAAACGGATAGACTAGCTTGACAATTTCATCCATAACTGGTTAAATCATTTTGCTCAAAGTGAGGTAATGAATTCCATATCAGAGTAGTAAGGATAGGGTTAAATTCCCATCTCGTTTAGGTTGGGAATCCGATTCCCCAAAGCTCTGATTTCACTTTCACTTGCACATGGGTTCAAGATAGTAGTGACTCATAACCAACTTTGGGATCTAATAAAGCAATTCATTATATATATAGTTGATCCTAAGAGGGTTTGATAATTTTAAATGTTTGTGTATGATACTAGAAAGCTTAAAGCAGATTGCTACATCTCTAAGCATATTTATCAGGATGCATAAATCATTCACAATCTCACATATGCATTCATGTAAAACTGACAATGGAATGTTGATCAATTTCAAACGATAGAAAATGGAGCACATTGCACACACCGAGCTGATACTTAATGATTCTAATGTTTCATGTATTTCTGATCTATCGACATTTGTTTTATCTCTTATGTGTTGACGCCTGTATCTAAGCTTGTATATTTCCAGGTTAGGTTCTCACCGAAATGCTCAGGAGCATTTCCCAGCAGAGTCGCCATTTGTTGTGGCTGATCCACAACACACCCCAAAATTGGGGACCCCCTTTTTTTGCATGCTTTCCAAGAAGATTGCAGTGGCCTAGATGTTAAAAGAGCAAAGAAAAGCAAAAATGAAAAAACGTCGCGATATCGCGACATGTTGCTTCGTCGCGGCCAAAATGAAAAACGTCACGATATCGCGACATGTCACGTTTTCACAAATAGCAAAAGTACAGCCAAATGAAAAGTGTCGCGATATCGTGACATGTCACTTTCACGGCCGACAAGCGAAGTACATGGAACGAAAAAGTGTCACGATATCATGACATGTCGCATTTTCTGGCTAAGAGCAACAATGAGACAAAGTGAAAAATGTCGCGATATCACGACATGTCATAAAATCATGGTCAAAGCAAAGAGGAAGAAGTGTTGACCAAAAATTGTCGCGATATCGCGACATGTCGTGAAATCGCGGTTCAAAGAGGAGAGAGAAGACAAAATAAAAAATGTCGCGATATCGCGACATGTCACAAAATCACGGTCAAACCAGTCAAATAGGGCAAGGCACTAAAGTTGTCGCGATATCGCGACATGTCATGTTTTCATGATCCGAAGACGAGATGAAGGGCAAAAAAAAACGTCGTGATATCGCGACATGTCAGAGTTTCGCGACCTGGAGCACCCAAAGTGAACATAGAGGAAAAGTGTCGCGATATCGCGACATGTTGGATTTTCACGACCAAAGGTAGGAAGATAGAGCTAAAAAGAAAAACGTCACGATTTCATGAAAAAGTGTCACGATTTCACAAAGCAGCGAGATGGTACAGAATGAAAAAGTGTCACGATTTCGTGACATGTCACGTTTTCGCGGCTAAGTACAACAAAACACAGCGAAGGAGAAAACATCACGATTTCACGATAGGTTGCATCCACGCCGAAGGAGAAAAACGTCACGATATCGCGACATGTCTCATTTTTGCGATGCTTGAAGACGAATAAAGCTACGGGTATAAAAATGTCACGATATCGTGACATGTCTTGTTTTCACGATACAAGTGGAAGAACAAAGCTGCAGATAGAAAATGTCACGATATCGCGACATGCTATTTTTGTCACGATTCACGACGGGCCGTTAGAACATACAGGGGCAGCACTGAACACATGGCATAAAGGTGTAAGAATCATGGGAAGCGTTACAGTTCACAGAGAAGATCAAACGTTTCGACGTAGAGCAGAAAGTCAAAAATGACGAAGAGGCGGGGAAGATGAAACGAAGCGATCTGGGAGATGAAGCGAAGCGTCACAGGGCAAAACAGAGAGCATTGCCAAAAAGTTTAAAAGCAGAAGCACAGATTGGTACAGGGGTCGGAAACCGCTACGGGCAGAGTTGCAGAGCTGAAGGTGATAAGCCATTTGGGCCTGCTTTGGAGTGTTTTTCTTCCCCTTTTTTTGGTTTTGAGAAAACTAGATATTTCTGTCATTGTAAATTGATAAATTTTTAATACAAAAATTCAGAGAGTTGCATCTCATTGACAAGAAAGAAGGAGTTATTTTCTGCATGCAAGATTTAATGTTTATTTTCCCCTTTCAGATTTCTAGGCTTATAGGTGAAGTTTAATGCAAGTTCTCTTGGTTGCTTCATGCGAATGTCTAAATCTGAAAATCATAGTTAAAACCCTAGAAACCAAGCACCTAGCTTATCTGGATTGTGCGAGTTTTTGCAGGTTCAATAGGTTAGGTTGTATGTAGAAAACCTCATTATCTTCGGTTTTGTCAAAATAGGATTGCATCCCCTGAATGTATTTTAGTTTCATTTTTCTTTACATTTTATTTTTATCTTCTCTGCACTTTTATTTCCAGAAAGTTTAACTTTTATTTTAATTTACAGTCATTAAAATAAACAACTTGAAAATATACCGAAATCTGAAAATAAAATAATTTCATCGCTAAGATCAAATCACATTGAGTTCATTCTGATCAAACGAACAATCATTAAAGCTTCAAAATAAAATAAACCATCGTGCCCCTTGTTTACAGTTACTTGCAACCACTAAGGTATTCCGAGCATTTAAATTAAACACTTTACTTATACAAAATGCTAACATAGCGGAGACCTTGGAGAAATTATTTATTTAATTTCTTTGCAAGAGGGGATTTGGAACTCAAATCCTATCGGAGAGTGTGTTTTCACAATCGGGTGAAAATACCACTCAACAAGACCTATATAGACCACTGAAGCTAGGAAACCCACCAGAGACATGGGGCCAAAAGTCGAAAACCACCACAACATAACAACCCACTTTCACCCCAATTAGTTTGGGTCGGTATTTGACCCTGTCTCCTCGGAATAGCCAAATACAACAAGAAATTATCGAACCCAGAAGAAAGCGACACAAACCAGCCACGAACCCACTATTGGTAGAGAACCCTAGCAACAAAGCCATCCAAACACCATCTAACCAGAGCAGCCAAGCCATCAGAGCTGAAGCCAACCAAGGAAACACCATCAAATTTTTGCATTCAAACACCATACCAAGCTCACCCCAACGGGTTTGGGTTAGTAGATGACACTTTCCTCTTCCTAGAAAGCCATAAAAAACATGAAACTACCGAACCCAGAAGAAATTTTGCACAATGCAACCAAGTCCCCGAAACTAGCAAACAACCCAAGAAACGCAACCACCCAACACACCCACCAACCAGAGCGAAAGCCAACCAAAGGGTAAACATCCAAAATTTTCCACTACATTATAATGGTCCAAGATCACGCCTATAGGTTTGGGTCAACATTCGGCCCTCTACCTTAGATAAGAGTGATAATGCCAAAACCCATAAGAGAGCAAATCATACTAAAAAGACCCCTAGTAAACAAAACACCCTGATCACGAACCACAACAAAGAAACTAAGCATGACTAGCAACCAGATCCAGAATAGGAGAAAGGAGACCTCCCGCTCAAAGGGTTTCAAAGCGTCAAAGCCAGAGGAAACCCAACCCTTATAAATTAAATTTAGATGATAACTATGTAATTTTAAGTTATATGTTTTTAAAGAACTTAACTTGACATCTCAACATTCATTACAATTGTGTTTCATTTTTTCTTTAGTTTATTATAAATGCTATTAAATAAATAAATATTATTTTTATAGTTTTATGTTTTTACGTAGAATAAATTATTTAAAAAAAAAACTTTTGATATGTTAATATTATAATTATTTGAATTATTTATTTTTTAATTATTATAAACTTTAAACCAAGTTAAAATCAAATTTAATTTTTTAAATAAATAAAAAAATTAATTTCATATTTTTAAATTTAATTTTTTAAATAAATTATTTATATACAACATATTGAAATGATTTTTTTTATTTTTATAATTTATAGATGCGTTAGATCAACTAATTACAAATTGTTCAAGAATTTTGTGCCCGAGTTACATGAACATTGACATTATATTCATGAGAAAAATACATGTTAGGATTTTTAGGTGAACTATAACTTATCAAAACTATCTATGATTTTGTAAAAAACATATACTGGTTTTTTATTTATTTTTAATATATAAGAGAATTGATAACACTATTAGGTAATGTTATTATAAACCCTAATCTACTAGTTAAACTAAGTCATACTTGCTTTTTATTTATTTATTTATTTTTAATACATAGGAGAATTGATAACACCATTAAGTACTACCACTATAAACCCTAACTTCTTGGGTTAAACTAAATCAACAAGACCCCAATCTTCAGAAGCATAGACAACCAATCAACAAACACTTTGCTACTACAATCTGCCTATCTTTATCTGAATACGTTGTGGTTTAAACCTTAAGCGTCTCTAAAAAAAAGTTAATTCTATTTTCCTCCTTATATGTTAAATAAATTTTATTGATGTCATTAGTTATATACTAGCAAAATTTAGTTATCATGAATGTCTTTCGGAACTTATTTGTAAGCTTGAGAGTATGAACACTTAAATTAAATTTCTTAAATTACATAAATGCCCTCTTTTTTGAACTATCCTAATTTTGTGCTATGACTAAGTTAGACCAAAAGTAAATTTACTTTAGGGTATTTATTAAGAAAGTTTGTTGTAGAGGGTGTCTCAAACTTTAATAAACTATTGTTGCTTAATTAAAATATAATTTATTTAATTTGGTTGTTTATGTAAAAATTCATGAGAAAGTAATATTAAAGGAGTTCATATATTCGTAAAAAAATATTTTTAAAAACTATTATATTGCCAAACATTTTTATTTTATAATATTATAATTGTTTTTGGTTGGATAGTAAGGGGTTGTACTAAGGTCTCCCACCCTTAACAAATTACAACTCTCTTCTTTAGAGTTTGAGAGTTTACAAATAGATACACTTATCATCTCAATTGAGATGCTATAGCTAGAAACCTACATCATTTTACATAAAATGTTTGAATTCTTGATTTTTATTTTTTGGATCTTTTCAATTTTTTGTATGAATACAAATATTCTAGAATTCAGCATCCTTCTTAACATTTTTCTATAGTAGCCTTCACAATACCAAAACTTCAACTCTACTATTTATGCATTACATCTTAGTAGAGTAATATTTCCAAAATATCGCATTATCATAATTTGTTTTACTAAATCTGGATTGCACTATAATTATTTTTTGCTGGATAATAAGGGGTTGTACTAAGGTCTCCCACCCTTAACAAATTACAACCCTCTTCTTTAGAGCTTGAGAGTTTACAAATAGATACACTTGTCATATCAATTGAGATGCTGTAGCTAGAAACCATCATTTCACATAAAATGTCTGAATTCTTGATTTTCATTTTTTAAATCTTTTCAATTTTTTGTATGAATACAAATATTTTAGAATTCAACATCCTTCTTAACATTTTTTTATAGCAACCTTCACAATACCAAAACTTCACCTTTACTATCTATGCATTGCATCTTAGTAGAGTAATATTTTTAAAACATCGCACTATCATAGTCTCGCTTTACCAAATCTCAATTGCTAGTTTATTTCCTAAAAGACAAGTGCAACCACAAAAATTATAATAAATAGTTTATTTGAAAACATATTAATGTTGTAAAATAAAGCGGATATTACCAATGGAAAACATTAAAGTAAATCTTAATCATTATTTTATTTAGACAGTCAACATTTTATTTTTAGCTTCAACTAAACTTACTACTTCCTCTAACCATAGAAAGGAGAATTTAACTTCATGATCCTCAATTAAAACCCCTCTATTAGCTAGCCTATTTGCACATTTGTTTCCTTCCCTTAATGTATGTGTAAACCTAATTTCTTCAAACTCTTTAGCAAGATCTTGAATTTCCATAATTATCTCTTGTATGTTCCATGGAGCCTTTACTTTCCTCAAAATTGTATTTATTACTACAAGAGAATCACCTTCTTTGTGTGTATATTTTTAACCCTTCTAAAGCTGCTAAGCTTCAACTTCATTATTTGTATTAAATTCTCTATTGAAAATGTAATGAGATAAAATATCTCCTCTATTATTTCTAATTATTCCTCCTCCTCTTGTTGGTCTTGGATTTCCTTTATATGCTCCATCAAAATCTCTCCTCTATTATTTCTAAGTAGAAGGGACTGCCCTCATCGCATGAACCCAAGGATATCCAAGAAGCAGATTAAAATATGCAGGGCAAGACACCACAGAGAACAAGGTATCTAAGATCTCAGGTTCAACCCTAAGGGGGAGGGATATAACGCCATAAACCTCTTGGAACTCATTTTTGAGAGCTTCGATGATAATATCAGATTTAGTTAGATCTTCCTCTTTTAATCCAAACTTTTGGAAAAATTGATAGGTGCATAAATTAAGAGAAGAACCATTGTCAATCAAGATTCTCTTGACAAAAGTTTTTCCAATGAATGTGTAATGTAGAGGGAGGAATCCCCTCATAAGTTTGAGGAAGGCATATCATCATCTAAAAATGTGATATGATGTATCCCAAAAGAACTTACAACATTAGCTATAACACTAGGATAAATGTCTTGAGGAACATAATGTTGTCTTAGGAGCTTCAACAAGGCTTCCCTATGAATAGAAGTTTGCAAAAGCTCTAAGAGAGAGATCTTGGTTGAGGTACTAGCTAATTATTGTTGAATGTTGAAGGAGACTTTAGGTTGAGGTTTCAACACTAAAGGTGGGTTTTCTAATCTCATGCTCCTTTTTTTGGTATTCTTCAAAACTAGGGTAGGTTTTGAAGGTGGGTTGGATGAAGAATTCGTATCTTGCTGAAAATATTGAGTTGGTTGAGCTTGAGCCTGTTGCCTTGTAGTTATTGCTATCATATAAACCATATTATTATAGGGAGATGACACATTACAATATGACACTTGATTAGTTGCCTGTTGACCATGCTTAGGGAGGGGATATTGGAATATTCCCATGTCTTGATTTGTTGTGGGTGCTTGTTGTGTAGGAGGTTGATTGTTTGTTTGAGGATTAGTTCAAGAACCTTCCATAATAAGGGTACCTTCGTTAATTTGGTCCTAAATCACATGTTTCAACCTCTTACAAGAGTCTGTCAGACACCCTTCCACTCTATGGTACTCACAATGTTGATCAAGCTTATATCAATCAATAGTGGTATCAGGTTGCCTTATGGGAGGTAACTCAATCATATTAGCTTTCAAAAGTTGTTGTAGGACCACATTCATAGGTGTGTTGTGTCTTGTAAAATTTCTTGGTAGGGATTTTTGAGGTTGGCGAAGCACCATATTTTGTAGGGTGTTAACAATACCATTAACAGACCTACTATCCGTTATCCCATCACCAACTACATGTTTGTTC
Source organism: Wollemia nobilis (assembly GCA_028583015.1). NCBI lineage: Eukaryota > Viridiplantae > Streptophyta > Pinopsida > Araucariales > Araucariaceae > Wollemia > Wollemia nobilis. Next base: position 3,476,407 of record JAQPPZ010000927.1, read on the forward strand.
TTATACCAATTTTTAATGGTCCTATATTCTTTTACTTTAAGCTGACATTTTCTAATAAGGGCTTGCTCTATCTTCTTGCTAGATCTATTGCTTAGTTGAAAGATGTGATAGTTTTTTCCAATTTATAAGAGATTTATTATTGTAAATTTTCAATGAATATCTCAAGCATATCTTGAGGAGGTAAGGTATATCTCAAGTGTCCAACTAGACTCCTCCAACAAGACAAATTATGAAAAACTTTCATATTTACTTTGTTTTAACATATAGACATCTTTCATAGTCACATTCTTTTCAACATAAGCACTGAATTGTTGAACAAACATTTCAGTTGTCTCTTCAAAGTTCCTCAAAGAATTAGTAGGCAATTGATAATACCACTCTAATGCTATACCACCAAGGCTTTTAAGGAATGTCTTTAGCAACAACATGTCATCATATATGATGTCATGACATGTTCTAAACATTCTTAAATGCTCAATTGGATCTTTCGTTCCCTTGTAGATAGGCAAAACCAACATCAAAAAATGCTTAGGGTAGGGCCTAGAGGCAACAATAGGGTCTAAGGGTTGACTACACATTTATCTATAGTTGTATGTGAAACTAGGTGGTTGAATTATGTCCACTCTCAAAACCAATTGTTTTACCACATTTGTTAAACTTTGCACCTCTGGATTGTTGTTGCGCAATGCCCTTAGGTTCCCTGTGGGAGGGGTATAGGTAGGCTATTTAAAGGGAAATTGGCCTACGTTGGAGGCATTGACACTATTATGGTGTATATTATGATATGGGATATCTTGTTGTGGGTGATAACTAAAAATTGGTGGAACATAAGCATAAATGTTAATATTAGTCAAATGAGGAGGAAATTGAACATAATTTTTAGATGTGCTACTAGTTGGAGGAACTTGTGGAATTATTCCAACATTGGTGGTCACAGTAGTAGCATATGTTGGGTTATGAACAAGATTACCATGATGTGAAGATTCAAACAAGGGATTGTTATGAACATTCCTAGGAGAGATGGTAGGAGGAGGAGGTACCTCACCTCTTTCTAGTTGGGCTTCCTCATCCATAAATTTAATCAAAGTCTCCTTATGGAATTTTATGAAATCCCAAATATAGTCAACTGTTGTAATTGTGAACCTACATCAGGCTCCTCATAGGAATCATAGTTAGTACCAGTTTCCACATGTTCTTGATCTTCTGCATCAAGATTAGGATTCTCCCTATCAACCTGATCATCTTCTTGAGGAATTTGATCAAATTCCAAATGTCTTTGCTAACTCCTAAGGAATGGATCCATTAAGAGAGATGAAATGATAGAGGAGAAAACTAAAGAAATACACACAAGAAGATTCTTAAGATGTTTTAAAATGTTTTCTGATCTAAACAAACAGAATTAATGGTCTTATTTAAGTATTAAAAAAAAGCAAAGAAAGAGGCTTCTTATCTTGGCCACTAAGATGTGTATTCATGTAGGGTTCAACAAAAATGTAGAGGGGGAAAACTACACACCGCGTATGATTCTCAGTTGGATCCATTGGGAGCCGAGGTGACCATGGTGGCTGTTATATTTTCTACACTCAGGGAAACAAAATGATGGGTTTACCAGAAATGATTTTAGGAGTCGCTCCAAGTCTGGGGTGGAAATGTTTAATATGTAAATTAAGCAATAACCTATGTTTCATCTTTCTATGCTAAACTACAAAAATGAAAGAACAATGCAAAACACACATGTAAGAAGACAATGTCTAATCCTATTGTTATTCTTTGATTCAATGATATCTAACCCTAAGGTGCAAGAAATGAAATATTTTTATTTGAGAAAGGGCACAAGTAAAATGCACAAACAAGACTAAACCCTAAATGCACACTTATTCTTTTCAATGCCTAGAAAGCAATCAAATATTTTTCCTTTATATTTATAACCTAGGTGTGAATAAGGATGGATAAATTGCAGATAACACACAACCTAGAAGTTTTACCAAGGGTAATTATTTGATTCGGCATTTGATTTGAGCTTTGTCTTACGTCTAGAATATCCCACAACTTTAGATCTGTAAAATAGTTTCACAAAAACTCTAGAAAATATGGTTAGCCTTTGGGGTCCTGCTTAAGCCACTATAATATTGAGCTTAGAGGTGTAGTAGTCAAGCCCCCTTGGTCCTTTTAGTTAATCGTTCATAATAAAATGAGCTTCAACCTTTGGAATAAACACAGTAAAATATGCAAGCATGAAACAGTGAATGAAGTGCAAACAAAATAAATACAAAGCTTGAACAAGAATGCAATTTTGAAAATTAGGGTTTAGGGACAAATAGTTGCTCCCAATCTAAACTGATATGAAATGCAAAAGAAATAAAATGATAACAACAAAAAACAAGCATAAATAAAGCCAAAATATAATACAAAGGGCACCTAAAGCAAAACCTTAGGATTTTGGGGTAGTCACCCCAAAACCTAGCTGGACTAAATCCATGCTCTGTAGGATATCTCAAGCATGGATTTGATAATAGGGTAAAAAATGGACGCAAAATGTCCAATAGGCGAAAGCAAGACTTTTGGTGAATTCGTGCCCTATAGCAAACAAGACGTGGATTTGCATAAAAGGGTTTAAAACCCTAAAATAGAGATAAAAACAAATGCAAACAAAACAACAATGCAATAATGAAATTAATGAACACAAAGAAACAACCTGACGATCGTTTGGATGGAGCAAGAGCAGAAGTCCTCTCCTCCTCCAGGAAGACAAACCATTGTCAAGGTCTCCTCCAATTGTAGATCATAAGGAACACACCAATATCAAAAAACCAAAGCACCAAGAGCACCAAAAGATAATAGAAATCCAATTTCGTATGAACTTTCTTAGATCGCTAGCTTGTAATCTCAAGAACAAAAAAATAACTTTTGCTTTTTAGAATCAGGTAACTTCTCTAGAACTGGGGTGGAAAAAGAGGATCCAATCCCTTTATTTATAAAGGTCTTGGAGGGCTAAAAGGCAAGAAAAATGAAAACTTAACCTTGATTAGGTCGATGCCTAAAAAGGGTCAACTTAAAATTTAGGTTTTTGAAGAAAAATTCTAAATTTACCAAATTTGTGCCTTGTAAATTATCGGGTGTGAATTCGATCAAGGTTAATAAAAACAAGGTAAAACACAAGAAAAAGGGGCCAAACTTGCTCCTACCAAGTTTGAGAACCTTTCAAAGGAAAACCCAAGAAAAAATGACTCATCTGGGTGGGTCAATTTTTCGTGTCTACACCTCCTCCATGACCTCTTCCAAATTGACCTCCTCCACGCCCACGTCCTACTCCACCTCTTCCACTTTTTGAGGACTCATTTTCCTCTTAAAGTAAATTGGGACTATTGCTGCCCTTTTCAACCCTTGTCTTTATTGAAAAGGCCTGCTCTGAAACTTCAACAAATTAATCCAATTTACTTTCATGGAACATTAGTGAACAAATCAAATCATCCAACCTCAAAACTAATAAATCTCTACTTTCTTCAATTGCAGTAACTATAAAATTCCACTTCATAGGTAAAGATCTTAATACCTTCTCATAAATTACTTGATTTGTAATATCTTCTCCATGGATGTGAAGTTGTTTAACATTATTCTGCACTCAAACATGAAAATATCTTTCATTTGCAAAGTTTCAAATTCTCTCCTTCAATTTTGTAACTGGACTAACTTCACCTTTCTTGTGCCTTGGTAAGATATCTCCAATGTGTCCCATGCCTTCTTGGCACTTGTAACTGAAGCAACTTTTGTAAAGATACTATCATCCACCACACTTTGAATCAAATACCTTACTAATACATCTTTCTTCTTTTCTTCCCTCTTGTTGGTTCATTCTTGTGTTGTCAATGCATTCCAATCTTGTGGCTCCACATAGCCATCTTGCACAATATCCCAAACTTATTTATAAACCATTAAAGTCTGCATTTTTATTGCCCAATAATCATTTCATTCCCTATTGAACAGAGGAACTTCCATAAGATTATTGCTTGTTGCCATCTTTTCCAACCTCTTTCCTAGGCTCTGATACCAATTGTTGAAAATAGAGCTTGCAAAACAAAGCACCACAAAGCAGAGCACCAAACAAAACAACAACAATTTACAAAAAAAATATACCTCAATTGCACACTGCTAACAAAATTGAAGAGAAATGATAATTTTCATGATTTTACATTCGTAGAAGATTCATACATTGGTTGACGCTTATTTAATAGAAGCAAAAAATAGTTATAAGCAATTTTTATAATGAACACCTAACTCATTTATCATTTAGCATATCCAAATCAACTTACCAATCCTTAAGCATTACAAATAAAACAATTACTTAACAATAGTGTTCAACATGTATTTTTTAGCTCAAAAATATGAAGGAATTTGATTTGTCAACTTGACACTTGGAATATCTTATTGTAAATCATAGTCTTTAACAATATCTTAAGCATGTCATGAATTTATTGTGAAGTTCAAAACCACATTCAAATCTTAAAAAAAATAAAATTGTGTATAAAACTTACACATCTATATATTAATCGAGTTGACCCGTGGTAAGTTTTTAGCTTTTATAAAAAAAATAAAATAAATAAATTTAAACATTCGTGGAAGTTTATAATCTTGATTTGAAGATATTTAAATTCAAATTCGGTGATAAAAATTGTCTCACACCTCCTAAAGACGAAAACAAATGTTAATTTATAAAGGATGTTTATAATGCTTTAGTGTTTAATTTGTGTACTTGAATTATCAAGTTTTAGTGAAGTAACAAATAACATTTTTATTATAAAAAAGTTAAAAGATTTAATTTTTATTTATTTATTTATATTCTAGCATTGTTGTTAAAGATTTGTAATCAAAATTTCAATGTTAATGAAAAACATTTCCTATACAGATGTCAAAATTTCAGTCGTTTTAATATCTAATAGTGTTAGTGTAGAGAAGTTAAAAATTCGAATAACTTTTACAGTTGACAATACACTCTTCATCGTATCTGTATGTGCGTGTAACATCTTATTGTCATCTTTTATTTCATGGGTGCCACCGAATCCCACTAAGGTGAATCGACACGTGATTAACAAGCTGAATACAAAAAGCTGGATCGGATGGTTTACCTTGAAGCTCGGGAGAAAGCATTAGGAACACTAACACCGAGAATTCAATAAATAACACTTTATTAGAATTTAAAGTTAAGCCGTTGCACAAGTCAACCAAAAATCTAAAAGAAATCTTCATCTCTTCTCATGCGTACAAATATTTTACTTTATTTTATTTTATGTCTTAATGTCTTCTCCGTTGCACAAGTCAACCAAAAATCTAAAAGAAATCTTCATCTCTTCTCATGCGCACAAATATTTTACTTTATTTTATTTTATGTCTTAATGTCTTCTCATAAACAGTATATTCTTTTTTTAATAAATATTTTACTTTATTTTATTTTATGTCTTAATGTCTTCTCATAAACAGTATATTCTTTTTTAATACGGAACATACTTTAATAAGCCGTAGTTAATTTCATCGGCTACTATTGTCTCTTCATTTATTCTTTAACTTTTATCTCCAGTGTCTCTTCATTCATTCTTTAAAGCTTATCTTATTAAGACTAAGGTTTTGATTAAATTTTGTTTGATATGCTTTGTCAAAAGATTTCTTGTCCTTCACTTGACACCCAACATCACATGTCTGTTAATTTCACCTTCATCTCTAAGTTTTGTTTTTTATATTCTTTGTCAATTGATTGCTTCCTAACAAAAATGCCCATCTATATCTTGGTCTACAAATAGTTGTCAGTCATGTGACCAACAGTAAGATGGGGCCCGCTTAGTTAAGCCACATCATCCTTATTTTCCGAAGATTTGTTTGAGAAAAACATTTCAATCCATGTGCCATTTACATTATTGATGAGATTCGAGTTTAACCCCACCGATTTATATAAAAAATATTGATTTAAAAGAAAACCATTTTAGCCTAACTATATCTTGGACAAGCATGTCAGAGTGAAACATTCAATGTCTAAAAGATTATATCTTACTTAAGCTTAAACTATTGGATAAGCATGTCAGAGTGAAACATTCAATGTCTAAAAGATTATATCTTACTTAAGCTTAAACTATTTAACTATTATAAGTTCGAATTTTAACATGTGTGAAAAAGTTTTATATTATCTCAAATCACCTAAAATAATTTATCTTAATTATGTAATTTTAAGTTATATATTTAAAAAAAACTAGTTTGATATTGATAACTCGACAGTCATATTTTTTTTCCCTTGTTTAGTTTGTTTTAAATGTTTAGCTTTGATATATTTTATTTAAACTAGAGGTAGTTGTAAAAGTTAAGGGTTTAATTTTTTTTTATATTTATAATATTTGATAATGTTTTTATAGTTTTATGTTTTTATGTAGAATAATATTTAAACTTAAAAAATAATAATATGGTAATATTATAATTATTTGAACTATTATTATTTTTAAATATATTTATAAGTAATTTGTTTTAATTACGATCATTTTAAATGTGATTAAAGTTTTTTTTTTTATATATTAGAGGAATGAGTAGCTTGTTACACTTTTTCACCACTTCTTTGTAGGTTCAAATTCTATTCCTTATTGCCACTATAACCTCCATTTGTGTTGAGTAAACTCTTTAACGTAGTTGGCAACACTAGAGCGACACGCCTTTTGATACTACAAAGTTTTGAGATTTGAACCAGAATTACAAACCTCGAACGAGGCACTTTACCAACCAATGAAACCCTTAAACATAATATGAATATAAACTTTAAACCAAGATAAAATAAAATTTAATTCCAACATATTGAGCTGATTCTCTACTTTTCTTTACTCTATAGATGTGCTAGATCTACTGATTACAAATTGTTCAAGAAAGTTGTGCCTCACTTACATGAATATTGACATTATGTTCTTGAGAAAAACACATGCTAGGCAATGTAATTTACCAAAACTACCTATGATTTTGTAAAAAACATATACCTGTTCTTCATTTTTTAATACATGGGAAAATTGATAACACCATTACAATCATTCAACAAACACTCGAACATTACCATTCAACCTATCCCTATATGAGTACGATGGATTTTAAACCTTAGACCTTCCCAAAGAGAGGCCAAAGTCCTAACCTGCTCTTCATATCTTGAAAACAACTAATTTATTCTAGGCATGCCTAACGTGGATAATGAAATTTTATAGTTAATTATATTTTCCTCCTTATCTGTTAAATAAATTTGATTGATGTTATTGTTTATATACCAAAAAAAATTAGTTTTCATGAATGTCTCTGGGGACTTATTTGTAAGCTTGAGAGTATGAGCAATCAAAATTACATAAGTGCTCTTCTCTTTGAACCATCTTAATTTTGTGTTAAGGCTAAGTTAGACCAAATGTAAATTTACTTTAGGATATTTATTAAGAAAGTTTGTTGTATAAGCTGCAAGCTTACTACAGTGGTAAGGGCTTTGGCCTCTCTTTGAGAGGTTTAAGGTTCAAACCCCACTTAGTATGAGGGGACCGGTACCTTTCATAAAAACATGTATAAACTCATTAAAAAAGAAAAAAACTATTACTAACAAAAAATAAAAGTTTGTTGTAGAGGGTGTCTTAAACTCTAATAAATTATTGTTGCTTAATTAACAAATAATTTATTTAGTTTGGTTGTTTATGTAAACATTCATGAGAGTAATAATGAATGAGTCCATATATTTATAAAAAATTATTTTTTAAAACTATTAGATTGCAAAACATTTTTATTTTATATTATTATAATTTTTTTTGTTGGAAGGGGTTGTACTCGGGTTTCCCACCCTTGAAAAATTACAACTCTCTTCTTTAGAGCTTGAGAGTTTACAAATAAATACACTTCTCATCTCAATTGAGATGCTATAGCTAGAAACCTACATCATTTTACATATAATGTTTGAATTCTTGATTTTTATTTTATCGATCTTTTCAATTTCTTGTATGAATACAAATATTCTAGAATTTAGCATTCTTATTGATGTTTTTCTGTAGCAGCCTTCATAATACCAAATCTTCACCTCTAGTATCTATGCATTGCATCTTAGTAGAATAATATTTTCAAAATATTGCATTATTATAGTTCACTTTACCAAATCTGGATTGCTAGTTTCTTTCCTGAAACACAAGTGCAACCACAAAAATTATAATAAATAGTTTATATGAAAACATATTAATGTTATAAATAAAGCAAATGTTACCCATGGAAAACATTAAAGTAAATCTTAATCATTATTTGATTTAGGCAGTCAACATTTTCTTGTTAGCTAAACTTACTACTTCCTCTAACCATGGAAAGGAAAATTTAACTTTACAATCCTCAATAAAAACCCCTCTATTGTGTAGCCTATTTGCACATTCGTTTCCTTCCCTTAATGTATGTTCAAACCTAATTTCTTCAAACTCTTAAGCAAGATCTTGAATTTCCACAATTATCTCTTGTATGTTCCATGGAGCATTTGCTTTCCTCAAAATTGCATTTATTACTATGAGAGAATCACCTTCCATTCATACTTTGTTCCATTTCATTTGTTTGCATATTTTTAACCCTTCTAAAGTGATGATGTGCATGTTCCAATAGTCCTATGTGCATTGCCACCAACATTTAGCATTTTGGTAACAAATCTAAATGTGACGAATCAGAGTCTCACTTTTGAGACTTGAAAACTGAATTTGGTCTAGTTCACGCTTCAAGCATAAAGACCACCCACTACAATTATTGGGTGCATCTGGTGCTTGTATCTCGTGTGGAGTGTATACTTTAGGATATCCATGGAATGTTGTACAAGATTCCGTAGACTATCTTCTGTAATTTTTTCAAGGTCGACTCCTTGTTTAGATGTGATCTTGGTGCACCTTTCCTAATCTAGCGTAGTTTACCAATTCCTGTCTAGAAAAAGGGATGAGAGACAAGCAATAAATAAAGTAATAAAACTAACTAGCTTGGCCTATGGGGGGTGATGCACCAAGACTTATAAGTGTCCTCTTTGTATTGATGGGATGAATGAACACATTTTTCAATCATGTTAGTGAAACTAAACACAATTCCATAATGACATACTTATTTCTCATAAAACTTGTGCTGGGAACAAGACATATATTAGTCATAGCTCCACTTAAAAATTTACACACAAAAAAAACAAGATAAAAAACAAATACTCACAACTATTTTATATATATGTTAAACACAACCAAATACATATACCAAAATAAAAAGGCTCAAAGGGCTTGTACATGAATTGAATCAGGGCTAGAGTCCAGATCAATACACAAGAGAAAATGATAGAAAAAATATATTTTGAGCTAGATACTAGGTACAAAAATATATCATTCTTCCTCATTAACTAAGATACAAAATCAACAATTTATACATCCTAATTTAAAATTTAAAATTCAAAATTCCTCCAAAATTGTCTTGAGTGGGAACACCTATCTTCTTTGGTTGCCAAGTTCAAGGTAATGTTCTACATTCATTCCTATCAAATCTGATGTTGATTTGGGGTCTAATCACCATAAATATTTAACAAGTAGAGTGGTGCCCCTCAGAGATAACATTATGGGCCTATTATCCTCATGGAAACTTGAGTTAAGGTGACATCAAGCTTTGCTTGCTGGGGAAGTCTCGTTGATCTTGTGACAGATTGGATCCCATCCTCACATTTGCCTTGACTATCAAGTCATTTCGTCCAACCTTCCATTGAATCATATTGGTGCTTGGGTCAACTAATCCTTTATCGAGTTATTAGTGATCAGGTTATTACATGTCGTGCAACTTATGACAGACCACCACCCTTTTTGTTTTGTATAATATTCCAAACTTCTTTATTAACCACTAGTGTCTACACTTTTATTTCCCAATAATCATAGTGTTCCCCATTGAATGGAGGAACTACCATAACATTATTGCTTGTTGTCATCTCTTCCAACCTCTTTCCACCTAAGCTCAGATACCAATTGTTGAAAATAGGGCTTGCAAAACAAATGACCACAAAACAGAGCACCAAACAAAACAACAATTTAAAGAAAAAATATTCCTCAATTGGACCCTGGTAACAAAATTGAAGAGGAAGGATTTTTTTCTTGAAATTGCATTCGAAGAAGATTCACACATTGCTTAGCACTTATCTAATAGAAGCAAAAAATAATTATAAGCAATTTTTATAATGAACACCTAACTCATCCATTATTTAGCTTATCCAAATTGACCTGCTTATCCTTGAGCATTATAAATAAAATGATTACTTAGCATGAGTAGTCTTCACCACTACCATGTATTTTTTTAGCTTAGAGATGTGAAGGAATTTGATCTGTCAACTTAACACTTGGAACATCTTTTTGTGAATCGTAGTCTTAAACAATGTCTTAAGCATATCATGAATTTATTGTGAAGTTCAAAGCCACATTCACCACACTTGTGCAATATGGTAAATACTGCTAAAACAAAGATAATTTGGCAAGGCAGTTTCACCATATGGAGCAATGAATATTGACTCCAAGAACATGGGGGTGTGTCTCCTTGGTCTTTGGACTAATTTGCACTTGTTTGCATTTTAAGCTACCCTTCGAGAGTGGTTATGAAATACCAAAGAATGTGTTTAGAAAAATATTCTTCACTAACAGGTGAAGTGAAGCATAAGAGACCCACTCCAAAGGGCTCTGGCTATACTGTTACATGGTTGGTCTACACAATATAGTCATGGTTCATTCTAACTGCATAATATTAAATCAAGGTTGTGACAACTTTTCTCAAGCATAACCACATGTTCTACAAACGTTTTGGGTGTTGGATAGGTCGTCCATGCTTAATATAAGGTTTGTTCCCTATATACTCCCATAAGTTGTTTTTCTTTTTCCTTTTCTTTTGGTGTTGGGTTTGCAAATTTGGATAGCATTTTCTCAATTGTTTGATATAGTTTAGTTTAGGTGGTTCTTCAAGTTCATAAAACTTGCAGTATGCAATCTTATAGTTTGAGATATAGCTTTTGAAGTATTGCTAAGTTTGCAAGTCCATTCTTATGTTAATATGATTTTACATTTTTATGGCTTTTGAGATATAGCTTTTGAAGTATTGCTAAGTTTGCAAGTCCATTCTTATATTAATATGATTTTACATTTTTATGGCTTTTTGCTATGCCTTGAGATCTCATATTCTTGTAGGATTTGAACCTTAATAAATTACTTGTAGAATGTAGTCTAGACAATCAACTCCTATGATAATGGCCATGACCATGTGACATGATAAATTTGTAAAACCAATTAATATTAACTAAGAATTTAGTTCGCAAGCAAATATTCAAACTGTTCCAATATTGAGAAATATTTAGGTGTATTCGAACATTTCCAAATTTACTATTCAAACTATTCCAATATTGAGAAATATTTATTTGTATTCGAAGTGGGTCTTGACTCTGAAAACCTTTGGTATTTCAAATAAAAAGTCTAAGTTTCAATTCTTAAAAAATGGTGTATAAAACTTATAAGTTAAGAAAAAAAAAGTGGTGTATAAAACTTATAAGTCTATATATTCGCCGAGTTGGCTGACATGATAAGATTTTGGATTTTATAAAAAAAAAAAAAAAAAAATATTAAAATTTTTAAATTCAAGCATTTGAAATAATCTTAGGAGTTTTTAATCTTAAGTTTAAGATATTCAAATTTAAATTTAGAGTTTTTATGAGAAATTTTAATTGGTGTTTCATTATGATGACTTGAGTATGTTGTTAGTGCTTCATGACTTGAATTCAAATTATGGGAAAGGAAGCCCCTTGTTACTATGTCCCTAGGAAGTGTGGCTCTAGTTATGTCACCTGTTATTAAAAAAAATCAAACTCTCGTACAACAAAGTCTCAAAGCTCAACCCCTTAAGATCAAAATAAAATTTAATTTATAAAGGGTGTTTATAATGCTTTAGTTTTTAATTTAGTCTTGCTAGAATGATAAGTGGATTCTTAATGCCAAGAAGTTAAAGGTTTGAGTTTTTTGATTATTCGGAATAAGTTAAAGGTTTGAGTTTGAATAGTTAATAAGGTGGCTTAGTTATGGCTTCCATCCCTTGTGAGGTCCTTATGAGGTTGGGAACAACTGCCCAAAATATTTGGAATGATTGGAAACGGTTTGATGATCATGTAATATCTTCCATTACTTCTAGTTGGTTATACAATTTTTTTTATGTCCTCCTTCTTTAGACTCTAATCTCAATGTCAAGTAGCAAGTAAATTTTACCAATCCCCAATGGCAGTTTCTTGCTACTAAAATTTGGAAAACTCCTATTGAATCAAAAACTCAACTTCTTGGATGGAGGATTTTACATCAAAAACTTGGATGGCGGATTTTGCATCAAAAACTTCCAACTGCTGAAATTTTGGCTGCGATTATACATATTCCCCCTCAATGCAATTTTTGTAATGCTTTAGAAACTCTTATTCACTTGTTTTGGTTTTTTAGCATGGCTAAGCATTTTTGGGATGTCTTCTACTCTTTTCTTTTTCCCTCTTTCACTAGATCTTGGAAGCTTGCTTTGCTTGGTTTTTCTTAGCTGGAACAGTACCCCAAACTTTGGGATGTTTGTAGACTCATCCTTCTCAAACACATTTGGAAGTACATATGCAAAAAGGTGTTTACTGGATCTACTCCTCCATGGGATATAGTTTTAGCAGACATGACCTTTGATATTTTTTTACATGTGGGACACATTTATTCCCAAGTCTATGGACCTTCCAACACACCTCGATATGTTATTGACATACTTCAACTTTCTCATATGATTCAAGATCTTTAGAAGGTCTAGCAGGAAATTAAGAAAAAGGCAATTAACAATGATGAGCAGGTTCATGTTTTGATTACTTCTTTTTCTTCTTTGAAGACTTCAGAAGATATCACAAAAGACATGCCCAAAATTTTTCTTATAACAAACTCTCCCATGGATGAAGGCTAATATCTGGTGTAATACATCAAGATATAGCTATAGTATTTTTGTTGATATTAGTTTCTATTCTTATGTATATTCAGTTATGGAGTATACTTTACTTCTGATCCACCTCAAGATGTTATTGACATACTTCAACTTTCTCATATGATTTAAGATCTTTAGAAGGTCCATCAGAAAATTAAGAAGAAGACAATTAACAATGATGAACAGGTTCACGTTTTGATTACTTATTTTTCTTCTTTGAAAACTTCAAAAGATATCACAAAAGACATGCTTAAAATTTTTCTTATAACAAACTCTCTCACTTATGAATGCTGATATCTGGTGTAATTCAGCAAGATATAGCTATAGTCTTTTTGTTGATATTAGTTCCTATTCTTATGTATATTTAGTTATGGATGCTTTACTTGTAATCCACCTCATTTTATTTTTTAGTTGTGGACAATGCTAACACCAAAATATTATAATGTTCCCATTAATGAATTAATATAATTTTTTTTTCTAAAAAAAAAAAAATAAGTTTGAGTTTTGTTTATTACTCAATTGTTTGTATTTTTTTAGAGTAATACTTCTTATATACATCCACCATAGGGATTGAACCTGGGTCACATCACCAATAATGTGTTGTAAAATACACATTATAAATATGCCAAAATTCAAAGTTATTGATAATATAAATATGCCAAAATTCAAAGTTATTGATAATATTTAATAGTGTTAGTGTAGAGAAGTAACAATTGGAATAACCTTGACAGTTGACAATACACTCTTCATCATATTTGTAATATCTTATGGGCCCAATTGTCATCATTTATTCAATGGATGCCACCGAATCCCACTAAAGTAAATGGAAACGTGATAAACAAGCTGAAAACAAAAAGCTGGATCGGGTGGTTTACCTTAAAGCTCTCGATAAAGCAGTAGGGACAGGTAACACTGAGCCGCTAATTCAAAAGTTGATGCAACGGCTTTTGCAAGTGTCACAACATCATTCTTTACTGCTTTAATTGCTTGGAAGCTTCTAAAGGTTGAGAATATACATTTAAAAGTTACACACTTACCCAAACTTTAAACTTTATTTTATTTTATTTTTTTAAAAGGTAATTTGACACGGGGTAAAATTTTGCGAGGTAATGGTGTAGTGTAGGATGCCCATGTGCAGGCATTGATATTTTATTGGCTGTAAGCATTTATTTATTTATTTATTTTTTAAGAAGAAAAGTGCATAGCCATTGATATTTTATTGGCTGTAAGCATTTATTTATTTATTTATTTTTTAAGAAGAAAAGTGCATCGATATTATAAAGAGATGATGGCAAAGTTGTTTGTGATTTTTTAATGACAGCGCCAAAGTGGGATTTTATTTTATTTTAGAAATATGGGGGGCAAGAAATGTTAGTTTATTATATATTTTAGTGTTTTTTTTACCTAGGTGAAGAAGAATTTGCATTTGATTTCATTGGGTTAATTATAATTTTTTTCCTTATTTTTATAAGATGTTTTAAAGTGGAATAAAATAAGAATTTTAAATTTTAAATAATAATTGTGATAAATTTTTATTATACTTACTTTTAATTAATTAATGTATAAATTTTTTAATTTTTATTATATTTAATTGTAATAACTGTTAATTATTATTTTAAAAAATACTATAAATTTATATTAATTTAAATTAATATTTTATTTTAATATTGGTGAGTTAAATTTGGATGGAGCTAAGACGGAGTTAAATAAATAAGTGGAAATGTTTGTTGGACATATCAAAAGCCAATCTTTGGGAGGCTTGTATTGCTTGTGTTATTAGAATTTAAAGTTAAAGATAAGCCATCGCATAACTAAAGTCAACCAAAAATCTAAAAGAAATCTTCGTCTTTGTATAGATAAAAATATTTTATTTTATTTTATGGGTAAATGTCTTCTCATAAACAAGGTACATATATTTTTAATACTAAACATATTTTAATTTAATTTCATCCGCACCATTGTCTCTTCGTTCATTCATTCCTTAAATCTTATCTTGTAAGGACTAAGGTTTTGATTAAATTTTGTTTGATATGCTTTTGATTAAATTTTGTTTTATATGCTTTGTCAAAAGATTTATTGTCCTTCACTTAACACCCAACATCACATGTCTGTTAATTTCATCCTCATCTCTAAGTTTTTGTTTTTATATGCTTTGTCAATTGATTGCTTCGTAATCTATATCTTAGTGTACTGTATAAGAAGAGAAATCCTTGTCAGTCATGTGACCAAGCGTGAGTTATGGGCTCATTAGTTACGTCACATCATTCT
This sequence comes from Wollemia nobilis, assembly GCA_028583015.1. Classification (NCBI taxonomy): domain Eukaryota; kingdom Viridiplantae; phylum Streptophyta; class Pinopsida; order Araucariales; family Araucariaceae; genus Wollemia; species Wollemia nobilis. Next base: position 3,491,671 of record JAQPPZ010000927.1, read on the forward strand.
TCTTGCGATAAGCATGTGAAAGGGAGGATACATTCGAAAGATATTTTAGCCTAATCTCCGCATCATAAAATCATCTTGATAAGCATGTGAAAGAGAGGATACATTTTTAGTTTTTTATTTAATGTATGCGATACAATTAAAACTTTAATTTTTTTTTTTTTTTAAATATAATTTTTTTTGGAAAACGTTCACAGATTACATCAACAACTATCTTCAAGGGGTTTGAACACAAGATCATTTAAGAAACAACCATCATCTTAGTCACTAGGGCAACTGTGGCATTAAAATATAAGTTTTTGATATGCATTATGTGTGGATTAAGATTTTAAAATTACATTGATAGAAGTATATGCTATTTTTTTTTTTAAATTATTTAAATTTATTTTATTTTATTTAAATTTAGATGATAATTATGTAAGCTAAAGTTATATATATATTTTTAAGAATTTAATAATGAGATCTCAACATTTTTAGTCATTTTGTTTAGCTTATTTTAAACATTTGGTTTTGATATAATATATTTAAAGTGTAGATAGTTAATTCTAAAAAAATCAAGGGTTTAAGTTGTTTGATGTTTATAATGTTTTTTATGGTTTTATGTAAAATAATAATATTAAAAAATATAATATTTTTTATATGTTGATATTGTAATTGTTTGAATTATTAAGTTTATTTTTTAAAAATATATTTACAATTAAAATTTTGAATTATGAATACTTTAAATATGCTTATAAACTTTAAATCAAGCTAAAATCAAATTTAATTCTAACATATTGAAGTGATTCTCTACTCTTTTTTTTTTTAACTAGATCAACTAATTACAAATTGTTCACATGAATATTGACATTATGTTCATGAAAAAAACACATGCTAACATTTTAAGTTCGCATTATAACTTACCAAATCTGGTTGTGATTTTGTAAAAAACATATATACCTATTCTTCATTTTTTGATAGAATTAAAAAACAATAACTGGTTGATTTTAGTCATTCCTAAAGTGAATAATGAAATTTTATAGTTAATTCTATTTCCTTGTAAAATAAATTTGATTAATATTATTAGTTATAAAATTTATTCTTCATTATTGTTTTTGGGGACTTATTTGTAAGCTTGGACACTCAAATTTCTTAAATTACATAAGTGATCTCTTTGAACCATCATAATTTTGTGTTATGGCTAAGTTAGACCAATAGTAATTTTACTTTAGGGTATTTACTTAGACAGTTTGTTGTAGAGGGTGTCTCAAACCCTAATACATTATTGTTGTATAATAAATTTTTTATTTAATCTAGTTGTGTATGTAACAATTTATGAGAGTATTTTTGAAGAGTCTAAATATGTGTAAAATTTTATTTTTTTAAACCATTAGATTGCAGATCATTTTTATTTTAAAATATTATAATAAATAATATATATATAATATTTTATATAAAGTTATATTGGGACTATTTTAATTAAAATAATAAAACTTTTTAGGTTAATTAAATTAGTTTTTTTTGGATGCGATGGCGATCGAAAAATCGGGCGACATCTTAGGTGAGAAGCAGGCTTCAGTAGACACTCGGGTGGTAAGCGACGCACAAACACGAGGCAAGCACACCTTCCACTCGGCGACGAACCTTGACGGGGACACTCCACCCCCTGTGGGTGACATTGCACACAATGGAACTACCAAGGGAAAAGAACCCCCTGGCAAACAAGACCATGGCGAGAAAGTTCACGACCAACCATCCTACGTAGAGCTCCTGCAGAGAAAATGCAGACATTCCACGGCCGATTCGAGCGGCTTCGTCGCGTAGGGGTATGATGTACTGTGCCCTAAACAACTCATGGAAGGCTATGCGACACGAGATTCCTTTTCCCTTGTGGGAAAATTTATCGGAGGGCGCCCGGATATGGACTCAATCCGGCGTTGGGCGACATCAAAATGGAAAACCCTAGGGAGTCTGGAACTCTCTGCAATGTCCAGGGGGTTTTTCATGATCCAACTAAACACAAAGGAGGATGCAGAACGCATTTTATCTGAAGGTCCGTGGTTCTTCAGAAGATGAAGCCTGTTCCTAAGGAAATGGGAGCCAAACTTTGACCCAGAGACATAGAGCATAAACTTTGCTCCCATCTGGGTCCGGCTCCCTAATCTCCCTGCACATTTCTTTTATGAGAATGCATTGCAAGGTCTAGCTCGAGCACTTGGGGAGCTTGTGGCTATAGACCCAGCCACCCATGCACCAGGACTCGCCTAACTCAGGTGCACATCTGTGTCAATGTGAATCTCGAATCACAACTCCCAGATCACCTCAACCTGATCTATGGGGATTACAGGTGAAGACAACCACTGGTGTACGAAAACAAGCCCACCTTCTATTTGGAGTGCCAGTCCCAAGGGCACCTTCCTTCCTAGTGCCCGTAGCACAAAAACCCTAACACCAATCACCAAAATACAGTGCGTTTGGACCAAGCTGAGAGACAGAAGAACATCACCAAAGTGGGACAGAGGACGAACATCATGAGTAGGCAACCAAGCCAACCATCGCAAGTCGGAGTGATACAACAGGCAAGTAACATGGTCTCTATCTCTAATAAATTTAGTTTACTTAATGAATCTGGCACCACTGAGGAGATTGAGGATGGAGAAATCCCTGCTAAGTCCCCCTTATCCCTAACCCTGCATCCCTCCTTCGGTGAATCCCAGCCTCACCCAGGAAAGTCCCTGTCCCCCTCCCCCTCTGCGTCAGTCACCACCCTCTTCTAGCACCGCTAGGCAGAGTTCTCCCTCAAAGGCCCCATGTTCGCCTAACCCCATACCCCAATCGCCCCTCCCTGTTGGGCCTATTTTCCCCACCTCCCTGGCTAACACAAACGTCACCAACTCCGATGGCGAGGAGTCGATCCATGAATCCCCAGAATCTTGGAGTCCCAAGCAAACCCGAAGCTTCAGGAAATCCCAGATGGATGTAGGTGGAGATAGAAATAAGGGTAGGCCTTTCGATGTCGATCGAAGAAACCGAGACACTACCGAGGACATAGCCAACGAAACCCAGAAAACCCTATTCCAAGAAATTGAAAACACCATCAAGGACGAAAATTGAAGACCCAAAACCCCCACGCATCAAGGCAAAGGGGGCAAAAAACCCTCCAAAATTTCTAAATGAAAGTCCTCTCCTGGAATGCGAGAGGGCTAAATGGGGCAGCTAAGCAAAGGTTGGTTGCTGCCATGAGGAAAGATGTTAATCCCACAATATTCCTTATTCAGGAAACCAAATTAGATGATCAGTGGTCACCAAGGGTCGCTAAAATCATCTAGAAAAATTGTGACTTCGTTTTCACCCCGACTATCGGTTCCTCAGGTGGGCTCCTGTGTCTCTGGAACCCAGCTAAAGTCGAAGGCAGATTCATCTCTGGTCAAGACAGATTGTCCAACATTCTCTTCCATGACCTCAGCTCCCAGACCTCATGGATTATGACTAACGTCTATGCCCCCAACACTTCTCAGGGCAGAATGGTCTTGTGGAACACCATTACTCAGATGAGGTAAGCTTTTGGCAATATCCCATGGATCCTGGCAGGGGACTTCAATTCTCCCCTGCATTTTTCTGATAAAAGAGGAGGGAATACCATCACTCACAGATCAACAAATGATTTAAGGCAGTTCATAGATTCCAATGCTCTTATGGATGTCCATTTGCAGGGATCCCATTTCACCTGGAGTAACAAAATAAGGGGAAACAATCTCATCCAAGAGCGTCTCGACCATTTCTTATTGTCCCAAGAAGCCCTCCCCCTTTTTGGAGATGCCTCTCTCCAGGCCCTCCCAAAGATAGGGTCTGATCATAGTCTGCTCCTGTTTGAAATAGCTAGCAGACCCTAGTTTAAGACTCCGTTCAGATTTGAGTCAATGTGGACTCAACACCCTGACCTCAAAAGTTAGATCGTTGAGTGGTGGAAAAGAAGATTCCCTGGGACAACCACCAATCAAGTAACGCAAAAACTCTGGCTGATCAAAGAAAACCTGAAAGTTTGGAATAGGGAGACCTTCGGGAATATTTTTGAAACCAAGCGGGATATCAAAACCAGGCTTGATCAGATTGAAGACAAATTCCAGAAAGGGTAGGGGGATGACACGCTTCGAAAAGAAGAGAGGGTTTTACTATCTGACTACCATAACACCTTGCGCAAAGAAGAAATATTCTGGCACCAAAAATCAAGACAACTTTGGCTCAGGGAAGGAGATTCAAACTCCAAGTTTTTCCACATCTCTACTCTCAGGCACAGGGGAGCCAACAAAATTAAAAGCCTCACTAGACAGGACGGGTCTCTCACCACTGACATTCACCAAATCAAGGATGAAGCTGTCAGCCACTTTGAAGATCTCCTCGCCCCCTCCCCCTCCACCCTGGCCATGGAATCCCTCCTCAAAAACATCCCCAGAACCATTTTTGAAGCTACTAACGAGTTCCTCCTCAGCCCCCTATCCCACAAGGAAATCCACCAAGCCCTATTTTCTATGAATCCGGATAAAGCCCCTGGGGCCCGATGGCTTCCCCCTAGATTCTTCCAAACTTACTGGGACATTGTGGGCCCTGATCTTTGCCAAGCTATCACCGAAATGCAAACCTCCAGTGTCATTCCCAGAGATGTCAATTCTACCTTCCTTGCCCTGATCCCAAAGGGGGAAAATTCCCAGTCCCTTTCTGATTACCATCCCATAAGCCTGTGCAATGTCATCTACAAAATTCTATCCAAAGCCCTTGCCAACAGACTCACTGAGATTCTCCCCACCATCATCGATCCTTGCCAAGGCAACACTGTTAAGGGGTGGAACATCCTTGATGGTGTCATAACCATCCACGAGCTGATCCATTCTACGCACAATTCCAACTCCTCTGCCTTCTTCCTCAAGCTTGATATGAACAAAGCCTTTGACAGAGTCAACAGGATTTCCTGACCAAAATCCTCCTCAAGTACGATTTCCATGATTCTTGGGTAAATCTGATTTCCAACTAATTTTCCTCTTCTTGGTTCTCTGTCCTGGTCAACGGGTCAACCGTCGGTTACTTCCCCAGCACCAGGGGTCTAAGGCAAGGAGATCCCCTCTCCCCCATTCTATTTATCATCTTGGCTAAGAGTCTGGGAAGAGCCATCAAAAGTGCTTGTTCTAGAAAGCTGATTTTTGGTATCAAGGTAGCCTCTGGACTCTCTCCCTCTACTCATCAACAGTTTGTGGATGATACCCTATTGGCTACCAAAGCTTCAGTCTCCGAAGCCAAAGTTATCAAGGCCATCCTCAACCTCTATGAGGAGGCTGCTGGCCAGAAGATCAACCTCATCAAGAGTAAGCTCTACTTCATCAACACCCCCATCAAAAGGTAGAGCATGATTGCGAGAATTCTGGGCTGCACCATAGCTGATTTTCCCACAACCTATCTGGGACTCCCAATGTTCAAAGGAAGGCCGCTCAAGGCTATGTGGGATAATGTCACATAAAATATCCACAAGAAGCTGGCAGGGTGGAAAGGGGCCCTCCTGTCCCAAGCTGGTAAAGCAACTCTGGTTAAATCTATCCTTCAAAGCATTCCAACATATTTTCTATCGGTTTTCAAAATCCTTGCATCGGTGGGAGATGCTATTGAAAAAGTTTAGAAATATTTCCTATGGGTCGGGAATGATTCTCAGAGAAAATTCCACCTGGTAGCCTGGGATAAGGTCTGCACTCCTAAAGATAGAGGGGGACTGGGTTTTCATCGTATAAGCATCACAAATAAGGCCCTCCTAGCCAAACAAGCATGGAAGGTGATTACCAACGCCAATCTGGAGTGGGTGTCCATCATCAAAAGAAAGTATCTACAACACCAAGCATTTTTGGATATGGAGACCCCCCATTTTGGTTCCCACTTCTGGAAATCCATAGCTCACACCAAGCAGTTGCTGCAACAAGGATCATGGTGGCAGCTGGGAAATGGTAAGCACATTGACTTCTGGAAGGATACCTAGGCCAGACCAAATCCCCTCATTAATGATCCTGATGTGGCCGCTATCAAGCATCTCACAGATAAGAAATTTGGTCCCAAAGTTATTGATTTCATCACCTCAGACCAGGGAATCCGAAAGTGGAAATAGGTTCAGTTCAGAATCAAGAATGACACCATTAGCAAGGCCATAACAACCCTTCAGGACATCTTTCGGGTGAACTTCATCCCGTAGTCTCAGAGAAAATATGTACGCTGCTGGAAGGGATCCAACGATGGACTATTCACCGTTAAATCTACCTCCCAGATGATGGAAAACCATCCCATGACTCCCAAAAATAAGGACAACCAGGCCTTAGCCAGGAGCATCTGGCTCAAACACCTGATCCCGAAGGTGGCCCACTTCTGCTGGCTAGCTACCCATAACAGAATCTTGACTATGGATAATTTGATCCAAAGGGGAGTCATCGTTCCCAACAGGTGTCACCTCTGCACCCAAGCTTGGGAGTCCACTCAACACATTCTTCTGGAATACCCCTTCGCTTGGGATATTTTCTCCTACGTGATCAACAGATTCTAGGTAAGTTGGGTATGGCCCATGTCTATCACAGGCCTATTCACCCAGTGGCCCAGGGTCTTTAAAAATTCAAGACTTAGCTTTCTGTGGAATTCCTTGCTTCATCACGTGATTTGGAAAATTTGGTTGGAATGCAATAATCACATTTTCAATGAGAACCCCAGAAGCTCGGATGTTGTTGCCATCAGAGCCCTGTCCTTCGCCATTGAAAATAGTAGCCTCATCCCTTGCATCGAGGTTCCAAAATTTGGACTTGAATCCTACCTCTTCACTTCGCTTGGGATCCCCTCAGACTGCATCAAAGTCCACAATTCCCCCAACCCCAGGGACAATGCCAAATGGATCCCTCCTCCCCTGGGATGGCTCAAAGCTAACTTCGATGGAGCCTCCAAAGGTAACCCAGGCAGTGCAGGGGTGGGAGGTGTCATCAGAGATCACAATGGCAGTATCATCAAGGCTTTCGCAGAAAATTTGGGGACCCAAACTAACAATTATGCAGAGGCCAGAGCATTGTGGAGAAGCATTGAGGTGAGCAAAGCCCTCTCCAAACCTATCATATTTGAAGGGGATTCAACTGTTATAGTGGGCCACATTTTCAATAAGAGCTTAGGTGGAAGAAACATCCAGACCATTATCCAGGAGTGCCAAGCCGCCCTCAACCACTTTCCCCTCTACAAGATCAATCACGTGTTCAGGGAAGCAAATAAGGTCGCTGACATTTTAGCTAACAAAGCTGTCAACCAAGCCACTCTGTCTGTCTGGGAAGAAGACTTCCCCAAGGATGTAACCACCACAACCAACCAGGATGTGGAGCAAAGTATCGATAGATAGCTCTAGCCACCATAACGGTATTCTTTCAATACCAAAGGTGTTCCTTTTCAACACCACTTCTCCTCGAAAGTTGACCAAAAAAGGTGGTTCTTACCACCAAGAGGATGCTTCATCAACTCCAAGGGTGTTTCATTTCAACACCATCAACCTTTGGAACTCTGCTACTCCCATCATTCTCAGGCGTGATGTCAGTACGGTCTTCCATGCAGATGTTTCGGTTCGTATCGACCACCCGTGTATCCCATGTTGGCCTTCGACTTCGAATACCAGCAAATCGTGTTGCATCATTTTTACCTCCAGTTCACTTGTCACCCACTCCGCTCTCTCCCCCTATCTTCTCCAGTCGAGCTCTGTCATCACGAGCCATGCTTCTACCATGGTTTTCGCTCCCACCCCCTTTTTTTGGATTACCTTACCGGTGATCCGGGATGACCGCCTTTATCGCCTCACTCTGCCCCTTTATCTCCACCTTGCCTTCGCAAATATTTCCTTACCTAAGAGTGTCAAAGGTGACTTTAGTTCCCTTCTTGCCAACCTTGCTCCACCTGGTTTGATTACCACCATGGCCCTCTACGAGCCTGCTAACCTGGAGATTGAGCCTGGGACTGCAACACTGTTAGACGCTAAACGCTTCATCAATTTCTTCAAGCTGTTCTCTAGGATAGAGGAGGATGTCACCAGAGATTTCATCGAGACATGGAATCAGGGGGAGGTGAAGGTTCGAGGTCTCTGCTTTGAGGTAAGCATGCATTCTATTGCCCAGGTCTCTGGTATTCCTCCTGATGGTAGAACAGTGTGCAGAGATAGGCATAATTTTAAGGAGGAAACAGATCAGTTTCCTGATAAGGGAAAAAATCTAATTTGGGATAAGAAAAGGGTGGTTCGCTCTTCCTTGCCTCGGTCGTGGGACTCTGCCATTGTCCCTGTTATGCAGTATGTGACTATTGATGACCCCAATAAACCCCTCCGAGCTTATAATCTTGCCTTTGTTAACCATCTTCATGACGTTCGACCCATCAACGTCCCTGACTTCCTCCTGCGTTCCATTATCATCACCATCAACAACTTTAGGGAGAGTAAATCCTTGAAACCCCCTCATCACCAGGGGCTCTTTCTGGTGCTTTACAAGCATGCCCTAGCCCACCAAGTCTCTAGGGATTTCTCCTCTCGGTCTCCGTCCCCCGCTAACTCCTCCACCTTTGCCCATGCTAATGCGTCCAACCATCCCCCGTCCCCCAAGCCCACCAGTTCCTCCCCCTCGCAGAATCCCACCAATCCCCCTTCCCCGGTGCCCTCCGCCCCCCATGACCTTGGCAAGAAACCTGCGTCCCCTGGTACCACTCCTGCTAAAGACGCCCCCACCGGCAAGCGCCCGAGGTTCAAGCAGAAGTCAGTTCAGCCCCCCCAGAAAAGAAGGAAGTCCAACAGGCTCAAGACCCCAAACCTGAGTGATCAACGATTGTCTCCAAAAATTATCAGTGATGAATATGAGGACATCACCACCAACGCAGAGGATAAGCTTCGCTTAGTGGCCCTCAACCGTGTCAGTGAAGTTGTAGGCCACCTGCAGACTATTGTTAACATTTATAGGGAAGGAGGTGCCCTCCTCAACAATGCCATCCAGGAGCTCAAGGAGCTCCTTGCTATGCTCAAGACACTTTTATCCCCTGATCACAAGTCCAATGCAAAGGAGGAAAATATCGTGGAGTCCCAGTAGCCTGGGAAGTTGGTTGTTAGGCAGTAAGACTGCCTATTTTTGTACTAGGTTGGTGAAGTTTGTTTTTGTTTGTTTTGATTTGTGCTCATCCTGGTTGAAAGGGGTAGAATCCCTGTTGTTTTTTGTACTACTGCCACAGTTGGGCACTGTTGTATCTACCTACGTCTATTGTAATAGGGGCAGGACCCTTTAACCCGTGTAGTAATAAAATCATTTTACCTAAAAAAAAAAAAAAAATTAGTTTTTTTTAAATCTTTTTTATTCAAGATATTTTTTATCTTCCTCAAGCAATTATGCTTCTATAGTTAATTCCATATCATATTTTATTAAGATATAAAAATCTTACTCATTTGGTCACCTTCTAAAATTTAATTTAGCGACGATTATCAACTACTTCCAAAAATAATGGATGGTTTTATTTTTATCTAATTCCCACATCTATTTTTCTTGATAATACTTATAAAAATTTGTGAATCCCCCTTATTTAAAATACATTTCCATCATTTTCAATAATATTTCTGATCCATTAAGAAGCACCCTAGTCTTTGCATAGTTGTTAGTTAAAGTTTATACAATTTTGAATAAGAGGAGAACTTTACTTTCATTATTTTGAAAAACTCCACCACCAATAGCTTTTTCTAGATATCCTTAAGATTTTCCATCAAGAGGTCAACATCTCTTTTTTCCACTTAAGACATTTCATGATGAGCACCACGTCTATAAGCATTATGCAAGACAAATAACAATATGATTCCAAACTTGGACGTGCTTTTGATATTTGTTTCTTAAAATTAGAGTAGTCCTTTCAAGCCATAAATTCCAACGAATAATTGATAATACCAATATATTCTCATAGGAGATAGGAATAAGTAAATGCACATTTCTAGATCTATGATATCCGTTTCTCTACAAACTCTCACCAATAAGAATCTCACTTTGGACTTCCTATTAGAGAGGGAAATATTTGGAAGTAGAAAATTTTGATTGCTCAATATTTTTATATCTCAATTTGACTGAGTATCCACCATCTTTTGATAGATTTCAAATAAACTCATTCTTATGTGTAAGAATAGGCAAATAAGACTCTTGAAGCATCCTTTGAAGCTCATGAGCTTTCTACTTGAGGTCTTCTCTTTCAACCAGGTTGTTAATTGAAATCCATAATTTGAAAGAGTTTCTCACATTAATATAATTTTTTACCTTTGAACTTTTGAAAATTAAACATATCATAACCAACGATGTTGTGAATAGTACATATTCACTTTATGGTTATGGAGGTTATGAGAAGTTGGAAAGTAGTTATAAATCCCAACCTCATACCTTCTTGATTTCATATATATATATATATATATATTTCACAACAATGCAAACATATTTTGTATTTCTAACATTTGGTATCAGAATATGTTGATATTAAAATGAAGCTTTGACTTGTGAAGGTGATCCAGTTATCGATGAGTAGGAGATACCTCTCGAAGTTTACAAAAGCTTGTCGCTACTAAAGAAACAAAAAAGGAGTAGATGCAAGTTTGAGCAAGAAGAAGACGTTATCGTTTAGATTTTTTTTTTCTTTTTTATTCTTGCTAGTATTTGTAGGTGTTGCAAGCATTTATTTCATCTTAAATGAGTTATAGAATTATATAAGAAAAATTTAGTGCATCAAAAGAGTTGTCACAAAATCGATTACTACCATATAAAAAAATGAAAAAAACATGCTACTATCTGATGAAAGAAACTTGTCATCTAAACAAAAGAATGAGCGGTTTGGATTATTGCATTAGAGTTTAAACATATTGAAAATCATCCACTTCATATCTTGATGCTCTAGTTCGTGTCACAGATGAACAATAATAGAGTGAGATAAAAATTATATTAATAGTTCATTTGAATTTATCGTCTAAAAGAGATGTCTAATTATGTTGTTTAGAGCTATTATCATCTAAAATTACCATTTGGAGCTAATATCGTTAAGAGTTACTACTGTCTAGATTTGTCGTTTGAAGTTGTCTTCTAGACTTTCATCTATAGTTATCTTTTGGAGCTACTACCGTCAAGAGTTCTTGTCGTCTAGTGTTGTTATTGTCTATAGCTACTGTCATCTAGAGCTATTTTTCAGAGTACTTATTTGAAGTTATTGTCTATAGCTACTACCACATGAAGCTACCATATAAAGCTATCGTCTAGAGCTACCTTATAGAACTACTACCATCTATAGCTACTACTATCTAAAGCTACCATCTAGAGCTACTGTAAATTAAGAGTATTTTCTAAAGTGAAGTTGGACTCTATTATCCATTGGATCAGGCCATCTAGAAATAAGGTCATCTAAGGATGCACGAGGGTTGTATATTGTGAAGTTATCATCTAATCAATGCATGGGCCATTTGAAAGTTAACTTTCACTGAAGTGTTGTTGGTTGAAGGGATGGCCTACTAATTTAAAAAAATAAAAAATTAAACACCTATTACCTATAGTTTGGAGGATAGTGTTGATTTACTCCATGCAAATAATAGGTAATTTTGAAAATTTGAAAGGCGACACAAATATATTTAAATAAATAAATAAATAAAATCCCACCTGCTTTGTGGGAGGGAAATTTGAAACCTTCATTTTTTTTTTATTGTTATTGAATGCAATTATTAATATGGTGATTTAACATTATTTTATTACCCTAGAACATTGACAAAATATTCCAAGAATGCTCATTGAAGATTCAAGTTGGAGGGAAAAAAAATCAAACCCCTGCGCCTTATTTTTTACCTAGTGAGACGTTGTTTTCTTATAGTTAGAGGTATTGATCGTTGTATGATATATGATTATATATACTAAATGAGAATCTATTTTTGATTTTGTTTTAGTGAACTCATTTTTTTGTAGATTTGTAAAGACTTGTCATGGTTATTAATGATCCAAAGATGCTTTTTCTTTGCAGTTACTAAAAGGTGACAACTATTTTGCATGGAAGATAAAGTTGAAAATTCACCTAGAATTTAAAGACTTATGGGGAGTGGTATTTGGCATTGTATAAATACATACCACTAACCTAGATGAACAAATAAATTTTGATAAAGTTGATTAGAAATCCAGATTGATCATAATATTTGGCATGACTGGTGAGATCTAATCATATATTTATGATGTTGTAACCATGAAGGATGAGTGGGATAAACTTAGGATGGTGTTCAAGCCCAAGAATTGAAACCAAATTCTACACCTACAAATCCAATTATATTGCTTGAAGATAAAGAGCGGTGGAAAGCTAGAAGGCTTTCTATGATGGATGACTAAGTTATGAGCCTCACTACAAGAGTTAAACGAAACTATTAGTGATGGTGTTCTTGTTCCAATATTGCTACATGTACTACCATCAATGTTTAACATTTTGATAATAACTCTAAACATGATAAATCAGAGTATCACTTTTGAGACTTTTAGGAATTTGTTTCAATAGGAGAATTTGAAAGACAAATACTAAAGATAAATGTGCTTTGCTCACACATATGAAATACAAGAAGCTAATGTAGTCAAAGAAAGGTGTTGGACCCCCCAAAAAGTAGTAGAACCAACAAAAAATCAAAGGATAAAAGCAAAATAATATTAAGGAAAAAGAAACATCACATGTTTGATTTATGGGAAACTAGGACACATCCTTTAGGAGTACTGGTATAACACATTCTCATAAGGATCATCTAAGAATCAACTAAATAATTCATTAGGAGTTAAGTAGAAGAATTCTCATTAGCAAAGGAAGAATGCATCTCAATTCCAACATGGAAATATAACTAAGAATGCTAATTCTAATGTAGAAGGACAAGACTATGTCTATTTAGTTCAATCTCTTGATGTTTTTTTAAAATCAAACCTAGTTTGGTATATTGATTTAGGAGCTATTAGAAAAATGACAAACTAGAAAGAATGGCTCATGATATTTGACCATTCATATTACCCATAGGTATGTAACACTTGGTAATAAGTTGATATATAACATTGCTGGAATCAATGATGTTCGATTGTATCTTGGAGAGAATACTTATCATCGGACTCAAGTTTTTTACATGTCTGACCTCATGAAGAACTTGTTTTCTATGAATCTATTACTTGATCATAATTTACATGTTTAATTTTTGAAAATAGGTATAAAGAAACTCTATGTCATTCAAGAGAAATCTAGAGGTTCAATGATCATTGCTCATGTTACTAGCATAGGCAAGATGTTTCAACTTATGATTGTAATCCAAGACAATCAAGCATTGGCAACAAAGGCAAATGAAATTGCCTCACTATGGCACAAGAGCAGAAGTTGAAGTCCTCTCCTCTAATAAGATAAACCGTTGTCAAGATCTCCTCCATTTGTAGATCATAAGGAACAAAAAAATAGCAGAAAACCAAAGCACCAAGAGCACCAAAAGATAAGAGAACTCCAATTTCTTATGAACTTTCTCAGATTGTTAGCTTGTAATCTCAACAAAAAAAATGACATTCTATTTTTGGAATCGGTTAACTTCTCCAGAACTGGGATGGAAAAAGGGGATCCGATCCCTTTATTTTTAAAGGTCTTAGAGGGCTAAAATACGAGAAAAATGAAAATTTAACTTTGATTAGGTCGACGCCCAAAAATGGTTGACTTAAAATTTAGGTTTTTCAAGAAAAACCCTAAATTTACCGAAATTTTGCCTCGTAAATTACTGGATGTGGATTTGATCAAGGTCAATAAAAACAAGGTAAAAACACAAGAAAAAGGGGCTAAACTTGCTTCTAGCAATTTGATAATATTTCAAAGGAAAACCCAAGGAAAAATGACTCATCTGAGTGGGTCAATGTTTTGTGTCTACACCTCCTCCATGACCTCTTCCAAATCGATCTCCTCCACGCCCATGTCCTCTTCCACCTTTCCCACTTTTTGAGGACTCATTTTCTCTTCGAGTAAATTGGAACTATTGCTACCCTTTTCAACCCTTGTCTTTATTGAAAAATCATGCTCTAAAACTTCAACAAATTAATCCAATTTACTTTCATGGGACATTAGTGAACAAATCAAATCATCCAACCTTAAAACTGATAAATCTCTACTTTCTTCAATTACAATAACTATTAAATTCCACTTCATAGGTAAAGATCTTAATACCTTCCAACCTCTTTCAACCTAGGCTTTGATATTAATTGTTGAAAATAGAGCTTGCAAAACAAAGCACCACAAAATAGACCATCAAACAAAACAACAATTTACAGAAAAAATAAATCTCAATTGCAGGTTGGTAACAAAATTGAAAAGGAAAGATTATTTGCATGAAATTGCATTCGAAGAAGATTCATACATTGACTGATGCTTATTTAATAGAAGCAAAAAATAATTATACGCAATTTTTATAATGAGCACCTAACTCATTTTTTATTTAGCTTATCAAAATAAACCTATCTATCTTTAAGCATTACAAATAAAACAATTACTTAACATTAATGTTCAACATGTATTTTTTAGCTCGAAAATATGAAGGAATTTGATTTGTCAACTTGGAACATCTTATTGTAATCATAGTATTAAATAATATCTTAAGCATGCCATGAAACTATTGTCAAGTTCAAAGTCAAATTCAAATTTTAAAGAATATAAGTTTATACTTCTTCCAAGTCTATATGTTGATCGAGCTAACTCGTATAATAAGTTTTTAATTTTTATTAAAAAAAAAACAAATAAAAATTAAAAATTTTAAATTCAAACATTTGAATAATCTTGGGAGTTTATAATGTTGAGTTTTAGATATTTAAATTCAAATTCGGTGATAAAAAAAATCTCAAAGCTCCTGCCTTACAGACCAAAACAAACTTTAATTTATAAAGGGTGTTTATAATGTTTTAGTGTTTAATTTGCTTATATGGATTATAAGCGAGACTTTTAAGGTTTTGTTTAATTTGTGTATATGGATTATAAGTGAGACTTTTATTATGAAGAAGTTAAGGGTTTAAGAATAAGTGTTAATTTATAAAAGGTGTTTATAAAGTTTTAGTGTTTAATTTGTGTATATGGATTATAAGTGAGATTTTTACTATGAAGAAGTTAAGGGTTTAAGTTTTTTTTTTATATTCAACAGTTTTGTAAAAGATTTGTTATAAAGATATCACAATTTCAATGTTAATGATTATTCTTTGATACGAGGTAAAATTTTGCGAGGTAACGATGTAGTGTAGGATGGCCATGTGCAGGTTTGTGGAAAACATCCAAAAAAGAATGTCACTTTTGGGTAAGACCCAAGGAGGCAGGGGTATCTATTTTGCCAAAAACCTTGAGGACTCGCACCTGGTCTACCACTTTTAACACACGCAAAGAGCATGCCTGAAACAACACATAACAGAAAAAAACAAACACACAAAAAACTAAAACAAATAAAACATTGATATTTTAATGGTTGTAAGCATTTATTTATTTTCACATTTATTTATTTTCACATTTATTTATTTTCTTTGTGAAGAAAATTGGGTTGAGGTTGTAATAAAATGATGATTTAGAAAGAGATGGTTATTTAATGAGAGCGTCAAAGTGGGATTTTATTTTATTTTTGTAATATGGAGGGAGAGAAATGTTTGTTTATTATTCATGTATCATTTAACAAGATTTGAACCTTGGTCTTCTTTCTTCTTGAATGTTGAGAAATCTAACCAGAATATATTCTTTTAACTTTTAACTTTTAAAGAGGAGAACCAAGTGGTGAGCAATATATATGTATAATTATCGTAAAAAATAAATAAGAAGAAAAAAATATCAAAATATGATATTAAAATATATTAAAACTTTATCTAATAACATTAATTAAATTAATTACATTCCTTAACTTTAATACCAAAGAAATATTTATCTAAAATTATTGTAATACCATTAATGGATTGTTTCAATCCCATAACTAATTAAGAAATATATAATAATTTTTCTTTTTGGGTTACATAGATGAATTGGTTACAATCACAATTTTTAGTAACTATAAGAACAGATGGCAGGGTTCAAACTATCAGCGAAGACTTCCAACACACCCATCATCTTGTTAATGGTAACCCGACGTGACATGGGACCGTCGGATGCACAGGGTTCGCATCTTCATCAGTTTGGTTCAACACCACCGGACAAGTAGGAAACAAATCGCCGTCATCAATCAAGTGTAATACGTAGAGGAATTAGATCGGGCTATTGGCTATGCATGAGCACGCCCGTAGGATTGGAACCTAGGTCTCCTCCCTGTAAGCGCCCAACTTATCATTCCACCTAGACCTAGGAACTTATAAATTTTTAAATTTTAATTAAAAAACATTAAAATTTAAAACTAGAGATAACATTAACAATAAAACCTTGTAAATCCTATAAAAATTAATAAAAATAAATAAATTGTAAATTTAATGTAGCGATCAGACCTTTGGCTTTTTAAAAAAAAAAATTAAGTTCAAATCCCGCTCAACATGAAGAAATCATTAACCCTCCGTAAAAAAATATATAAACTTATTTAAAAAAAATTAAATATAATAAATTTTAATTAAAACATATATTTAGATTAGTAAAATCTAAACTGCTTGCCACCAACTACACTAATAAATAACTTAACAATCATAGTTTAACTTTATAGTATTTCGAATAACACTTTATTAGAATTTAAAGTTAAGCCGTTGCACAAGTCAACCAAAAATCTAAAAGAAATCTTCGTCTCTTCTCATACATACAAATATTTTATTTTATTTTATGGCTTAATGTCTTCTCATAAACAGTATATTCTTTTTTAATACGGAACATACTTTAATAAGCCGTAGTTAATTTTATACTCCACCATTGTCTCTTCATCCATTCTTTATTTCTTATCTTATAAAGACTAGGGTTTTGATTAAATTTTGTTTGATATGCTTTGTCAATTGATTTCTTGTCCTTTACTTAAGGACCAACTTCACATGTCTGTTAATTTCATCCTCATCTCTAAGTTTTGTTTTTATATTCTTTGTCAATTGATTGCTTCCTAACAAAATGCCCATTGGGCTACAAATGCTTGTCAGTCATGTGACCAAGAGTGAGATGTGGCTCGCTTAGTTAAGCCACATCATCCTTATTTTCCAAGGGTTTGTTTGAAAAAAACATTTTATCCACATGTGGTTTATAGTATCCGAGTTTAATTTCATAACTGATGTATATAGAAAATATTGATTTAAAAAAAAACCATTTCAGCCTAACTTTATCTTGGATAAAATAAAGTCAGAGTGGATACCATTTCAGCCTAACTATATCTTGGATAAAATAAAGTCAGAGTGGATGTTTAAAATATTATATCTAAACTATTTAACTGTTATAATTTCTTAATATCCATTATGTCTTGATTAAGATTTAAAAATTACATGAAGAAGTTTTATATTATCTAAATCACCTTTAAATTTAATAAAATATTTTAAATTTAGATGATAATTATGTAACTTTAAGTTATATGTTTTTAAAGAAGTACCTTGATACCTTGATAATAATACCTCAACATTCATTATAGTCATATTTTCTTCTCTTGTTTATGTTAAATGTTTGGTTTTGATATATTATATTTAAACTCGGAATAGTTTTAAAGAATTCAAGGGTTTAAGTTTTCTTTGATAGTTGATAATATTTGATAATATTTTTTTAGTATAAGTTTTGTTTTTATGTAGAATAATATTTAAACTAAATAAAAACTTTTAATATATTAATATTATAATTTTTTTTGCTTGATAAAAAGGGGTTGTACTCGAGTCCCTCACCCTTAACAAATTACATCTCCTAGGATAAAATTCTTCCATGACCTATTAGCCAAACAAACATTTTGACTTTAAGAATGCTTGGGCTATCCCAAATATCTCTCTAAATTCTAGTGATATTATTATTATGTTGGATATTAATATTATAATTGTTTGAACTATTATTATTATTTTTAGATATATTTATACTTAATTTTTTAATTTCGATCATTTTAAATATGATTATAATTTTTTTAGCGTATACTAAAGGAATCGGTAGCTCATTACACTTTTTCATCACCTCTTCATAGGTCCGAATCCTACTTCTTGTTGTCATTACAACCTCCAATTGTGTTGGTTAAACTTTTTAATTTAGCTGGCAACGTTAGCGCGACATGCCCTCATACTACGAGGTCCTGAAATTTGAATCGGAGTTACACACACCAAACGAGGTACTTTACCAATCGATCAAACCCTCAGATATAATATGATTATAAAATTTAAACCAAGATAAAATAAAATTTAATTCCAACACATTGAGGCAATTCTCTACTTTTCTTTACTCTAGATGTGCTGGATCTACTAATTACAAATTGTTCAAGAACGTTGTACTTCACTTACATGAATATTGACATTATATTCTATTGGCATCTTTGCCACATTCAATTTTTTTGTAAAATTTTGTTTAAGTTCTAAAGAAAATGCTTTTTCTTCTTCGAAACTCATTGTAAAAGTTTATGCTCCCCTCTCTCTTTTGTAATAATTGTCTAAGTTTTCATTTCATCCAAGTCAAAGAATGAAAAAATATCATTTCCACTCAGCATGCAAGTAAATTTTCTACTTCATATTTTATCATGTTGATGCTGCGAAGACCAGGTTTTGCCAAGCCTTCGTAGCAAGAGTTCTTTCACGCAAAAAATATGTTCAAAAATCCTTGCGATAGGTGCATGGATGAAAACATTGAGGCTGTGAGAAAAAAAATACACATGAACACACTAGGTGAGGCATTTCGCGCCCACACTCCAACAAAGGCCCCTTTGTGGTCGTAAAGAATAATTTCAGGCAGGAGGTGCTTCGAAAAGCCCTTTTGGGCTTGCAATGAAGCAAAACTTACGTGGGGCCCAATCTCTTTTGCACCCGTTATGAAGTGAAAATCCTTCTTGCTACAAGTAGGGGCAGAAAGACAAATATAGTCTTTTAATTGTTCAAATTTGTGCACTGGCCCACCACGCCACCCTGGCAAAAAAGCATGGTCAAATTCAATGCATTCAACGTGGTACCAATGGATTCACTCCAACAAAAAGCTATTTCAAGGATTTCCTCCCACGAAATCCCCTTTTGGACTACTTTTTAAGCGCAACGCTCGTAGGACCCACAATTCTAAATTTACATTTCACTCAAAAGAGGTGGTGAGACTCTCTTTCGCACCTACTTTGGGCGAAACTCCCCTTTCGCCTCTCCCTTCAGCGAAACCACCTCGAAACTCTTTTCAATAATGAAATTGAATTTAGAGGGTGTGCTTTCATCTGTTTAATGGTGGTGGGTGTGAAGGTGATCAAAATTTAATGCCCAAGGATTTAGGATTCAATCTTTGCCATTGAGACAGTGTCGGCAAGCAGGGAGATATCGTCAAAGGTAAATCTTACCAATTGCATTGATGATATACTATGTTTCCAGCAATAGATTCAAATGTTGCCATACTTCATAACTCTTGAAGTGCTACCAAATAAAATCCTTCCTACCATGACGATGAATTATGGTTGAGCATTAATGTTATAGAAGCAAAACCCTCTATAAAAACTAGCAAATTCAATGTTTTAAGGATGGACATTTGCTTGAAAGCTTTGTGAACTCAAGCTCTACTATGAATGCAAGGAATTCTTGGCTCTAATTCTAATCCACTTCTATGTGCAGATTTTTTATCATTTATTTTTGTTAAATTCATTTCATTATCGAAAAGTTTAAATTCTATTCCTAGATTTAGTTGTCGGTAAAGGATGAATGTTGGAATATCCTTGGAAACTGCATGTTTAAGGAATTTTGATTTTGATTTCTGTTTTGTTCTTCGTGTAAAATATTGTTGGTTTGAGGTGAAATTTGTTGATCTTGATATTGTTCATCATCCCTTCTCAATGGGGTTACAACCCTTTCTCCATTCCTTTCAGTTATTTCCCATTCCTTTCTTGCTCTCTAAATATGCAAACCAAAAGTAGTTAGTAAGGGAACCAACCCTCTTAGGAGATTGGCACAAGAGACATTTCTTCCTTTTGGCCTTTAAATGTTGGTCGGGGCTAGGGCGCATAGATGAAACATTATATACCTAAGGCGGATTCTTAAACAACAGTTTTTGGCACACTCGGTGGGACTCAAATGTTCCACCTCCAAGAGTATTAAGATTTGATGTTCATATTTTTGTTGGTTAAATTAGAACATCTGGCGACTTAGTTGAACTCATAAGCCTTTGAATATTGAATTTGCTTAAAAGCCCCCCCTCATGATCACAAGATCAAAGGCTAGAAATCCAGAAGATACAATTGAGTTCTTTGAGCTTAACATCAACGCTCTGGGAGAACATCCTAGAGTAGTTCCCATGACTATCCCATTAATTGGGATATCCTTTCAAGTAGCTAGTATATTTTCACAAATTCCAAATCCTTCCAGAACTATAGCTAGCTTGCCCCCTCAACCAAGCACTCCAGTCCAGATGGCACAAAATCTGCCCAGGCAGTTTCCAGCTTGGAATCATTTAGGACCACTGAATCTACAAGCTCAGAACTAGATCCCAATTGTAGCATTAAAGACTTTGTCCACTTATGACGATACTATAAACACAACTTATGAGCACGTTTAAGATGTGGCTTCTCTAGCCACTATTCATAGCATCACATATTAAGATGTTATGGTGAGATTGTTAGTACTCTCACTCAAAGGAAAACTCCTCTATTGGTACTGATCCTTGGCACTTATTACCATCGCCACGTGGGACAAGTTGATCGAGAAGCTGATAAAAGGATTTAATGAGCAAGCACACCCCTTTTCATTATTACATTATTTCACCACTATTTAGTAATACCCATAGGAGAAGATAGTTGATTTTAATGTCAGGTTCACCTGAACCTGGTAGAGAGTTACTGACGATCTTCGGCCCACCCCAGAGTAAGCGATATTTTATTACCTGAGAGATTTCCATTTTGACATCAGCATGAGCATCTGGTATGCTAATATCAACACATTTCCAACCTTGTATGCCTAGGCACAGAAGACCGAGACCGAATTTGTTGCTATTGGTAAGTTACCTCAAAAAATGA
Organism: Wollemia nobilis; assembly: GCA_028583015.1. Taxonomy (NCBI): domain Eukaryota; kingdom Viridiplantae; phylum Streptophyta; class Pinopsida; order Araucariales; family Araucariaceae; genus Wollemia; species Wollemia nobilis. The sequence goes on from JAQPPZ010000927.1 coordinate 3,512,795, forward strand.
CTATGCCATTTTTTTTGGATTTACCCCAACATCTATACCCCAATGCATCCTCTTAGTCATCGCCTACATCCTCGATGTATCCTATTCCATCATGTAATCTGAGTTCTTCTCAGAACCAAACGTTACCCTTCTCATAGTTATTCGCACCTACTGTTCCCCAAATTCTAGCTCCTATCCCATATCCGATATTGTTTGCACTGTTGGAACCATTACCATTACCCGTACCTTCAACACTTGCAAATTCAGACCAGGTCAAATAAATACATGATATGCGATCGACAATGAGGGCAATGGTGAATGAGATCACCGTCCTAAAAATGAGGGAGTCTTATCGGAGCTTCCAGCTAAGGAGATTTTCCCCTCCTCCTTCGATTACCAGAGAACAAGCTGCTTCTGCTAGTAGAGCTCTCAAAATAAATGCATCCGTGTTAAATAATGAAGAAGCTGGTCTATTTGATAGAGCTTATTGGTGCTTCACCTGAAATAACCTACATGGTAAGGGTCTCTACATGGTCCATTTGAACTATGTGCAGACCCTGGCAGACAATGTACCTGGTGGATAAGTGAACATGATCAGAGAGGTAGACCGCAACTTTATGATCCCCCCTATCGAACAAGTTTTCATTCTTATGAGAGCAGGTAAAAAATCCATTGAAATTGATATGGTAAAAATGGAACCACTAAAAGTACTTGCTAGCTCTAATATGACAAGCGAGAAGATGCTACCACCAGTAAAAGAGCCTGCTCAAGTATCGAAATTGGAGGGACCTGTCTTGTTGAAGGAGCTCTTACCTTCGAGAGCTAGGGGGAGAGTTCCTCAACCACAGGCTTTGGCCTCCCAGTTCCAAATCGAGACAAGAGACCAAAAAAAAGAAAGGCTCAGGTACCCCTCGTTGACCAAGCATAAGAGGGTAGAAGCAACATAATAGTATCATACTAGATACAAGACTACGAAGGAGGGAGGTGAGTCTGATGCAGGGGCATACATTATCATTGAATAACTGAAGAAAAATCTAGCTAAGGTAAGCCTCTTTGATGCACTTCAGCTACCCAAGCAAGTGGATCTATTACAAGAATCATTGAAGTCTACTAAAGGTAAGGAAAATCCGACTCAGACTATCTTGACTCAGACATTAACTACCTCAACCACTGAGAAGAATAGGCCGCCACCATTCTATCTGTCCCTTCGGATGGAGGGATAGGTTGTGCACAATTGTATGATTGACTCTGGCAATGTAACTATTGTGATGCCCAAGACTGATTATAATATTATGGGCATGGAGTACACGAGGAGTAGTCCTGGAGTGTTCCAACTGGATGGGACTCTAGTGAAGACAGTAGGGATGATCAATGATATTTTGATCGTATTGTATAAGATACCGCAAATCATCGTGATACAAGAAGTTGTTGTGGTTGATTTAGATTCGTATTTCAGTATGTACCTATCAAGGGAATTCATCGCCAAAATAAGGGGCTATTTATCCCTAGATTATTCACATCTAGAAATTTCCTTCAAGGGAAAGAGGATTAAGATTTTTAATGAAAACCCTCTACCTTTCATATCGAAAGGATCCAAGATGCGAAGAAGCAAGTGGACTCAATTAATCTAATTGAGGAGATTGAGGAAGTTGAGGAAGTAAAAGAAGTAGAACTTTTGGAAGAAGCCTTGTATGAGCTTCGTATATAAGATAAATTTCCCATGCATGATTTAAATGCCACGATCAAAACAAAAATAGGATGCTAGTCAATCACTAGGCTCGAAAAGGCTAAAGTATCAAGTGATGAAGACCCTATTTTTAATCAACTGTGGAAGCTCTTCTTTGATGGTATAAGAGTGGCACTGGATCATGGGTTGTCCTTATCTCTCCTTCAGGAAAGCATAACACCTATTTTTATAGACTTACTTGGAGCTACACTAATAATGTAGTTGAATATGAAGCCCTGTGCCTAGGGATGAGGAATATGGAGAAGCTAAGAATAAAATAGTTATAGATCTATAGAGATTTAGAGCTAATCTGTAATCAAATTACCAATCAATGCATTTCAAAAAACATTACCTGAAATCCTATTGTAACAAAGTGTGGGACCTGTTTGAGTCCTTCACAAAATTGAACGTCCAATCAATTTCATGAGAGTGGAACAAGCATATCGACCTCTTAGCATTCGTTGGTGCCAGATTTTCTCTGATTGATAATATGATGTAAAAACCTAAAATGGCGAGGTTAGTTTACAGGCCTTCAATACCTAACAAAAATATCCATGGGAAAGTTTTGGATAACAATGAGCAAATCTTCACCTTCCTGATCAACGAAGCCAACACCATTGAGAAGAGAACCTTGGATGCAAAATAGCATAGGGGATTGATTCAACTAAAAAATAATCACATCCCAAAGGGGTTGATCACACTCGAAAGTCTATTCGATAAAAATGATAGGTCAGTGATGTTAGGACATTCCTAACATACTTCATTAGTATATTTTATTATTTATTATATTACAAAGGGGTCACACCCTTTCACACTCACAACTCTTTACATAGGTATATTAGCCCAATGAGGCTATCACAATATAATCATCAACAAATATACATTTTAAATATATAAGGTGTTTCCATATTACTTTTTTAACAATGATTATTTTCAATTCAGTATATTTCTAGTGGTAGCTTAACATCTGGTATCAGAGCCTCCAGTTCATGCAAACTGTTGTCATATAATACCATCTTCCACTTTAAACATCGATTCGTCACCATAGTTACCTCACCACGCTCATATTCCACAGTAATATCGTAATACACTCAAAATCACTCACCACCATTGTCATCATCATCGTCCTCTTCATCGTGGTTCATAAAAACCTTCATAATATTCTCTACAATACAAAGGAAATACACAATCTATAACAACAAATTCATATAGGAAGCAAACTAGTCCAAGCGATCCTAGTTGATAAAATGACCTCGAATTGTAGAAAGCCAATCAAAAATTCTTTCTATGGTGTTTTCGACAAAACTTACAGGAAAACCGACAAAATATTATAAAAAATAAAACATAATATAAAGTTTTAAAAAAAATTCGACGACAGAAATATTTTTCGGTCCGATCGTCCATCGTCAAGTCATCGAAAGGGAGTAAACATTTTAGGGATATAATCCCACATTCAAGAAGTAGTGCGACAAACACAACTAAAAAGGAGGTAAGCACGTAGTTTAATGTGTGACTTCGGTCACGCTACAATTTGGAGACCTCTCGCACATGAGCTGCCACCTGTCCCCACTTTGTGCTTTTGTCTCTCATCGCCTGTCTCCACTTCGTGTCGTGCCTTGCTTACTCTATCATGCCCTGCCTCGTGCTTCGTGTCATGCCTTACCATACCCCGTCTCACCTCATGTTTAGTGTTGTGCCTTATCATGCCCCACCTCGTGCTTCGTACCATGCCTTATCGCTCCTCTGTTCTGTTCCATATCACCTTGTGCTTCGTGTCACGCCTTGCCACTCCCCTGCTCTGTGCCATGTCATGCCTTACCGTTCTCTCCGTCGTGTTACTGTCAATTATTAGCAGCTGAATATAGTGAAATAAAACTATACAGGGCAGTAGCCCAACCAAATTTTTATAAAAAAATTGCTATTGAAACATCCAAAAACTAACTAAAAGTTGAAATAAAAAATTGAACACAATTTTTGAAAAGTGAAAAACTGTAAGCAACTTTTTGCAAAAGTTGTTCACAACTTCCAAATTTTTGGCAGTAATTTGGCAATAAGCTCTCCAAAAAAATCAACTGACATGGCAGAAGGAAGACGGTCACTAGATATGGATAAACTTCTCCAAGAAATTCGAGAGAACGCCGCTAAGACATAGGAAATCCAGGAAATAGTACTCGCATTAAACTTAAAACTAGACTCTGTCAGTCAGAATATGGCACTAGTGCAAACGAATCAAACTAACGGAGGATCGCCACCCCGAACACCATTGGGAGGGCCACAAACATCCATCCTACCCAGGACTACCAAGTTAGATTTTCCAAAATTTGAAGGCGGTGATCCTACAAACTGGATTTATCGGGCAGAGCAATATTTCTCGTTGAATCAAATTCCTGAAAGACAAAAAGTGCATATTGCATCCTTTCACTTAGAGAATGAAGCCATCCAATGGTACCAATGGTTCGAAAAAACCAACGGCACTCCTACTTGGTTCACCTTTACACAAAATCTATTAGTACGGTTTGGACCTAGCGCTTTTGAAAATTTCACAGGAGCTCTCACCAAATTGTGCCAAACCACTTCAGTAAGGGAATATCAAGCTGAATTTGAAAGATTGGCAAATCGAACAACCGGGCTAGATGCTTCATTCTTTCAAGATTGTTTCATCAGTGGATTAAAAGAAGAAATCCGGATAGAGGTACAAATGTATAATCCCACAACCATGATGCAGACCATAGGGTTGGCGAAACTAGCTGAGGACAAAATCAAGGCACAACGCCGATTGGGAAAACCACCCATGGGGAAATCATCAAACACTTACACTAACCCCAAAACTATGCAAAATGGAAGGGTACAAAACTCCTACACAACCCCCAAACTTAACCCAACCCTACCAATTAAACGTCTTAGTTTCGAGGAAATGAAGGAACGACAAGCTAAAGGTCTTTGCTACCACTGCGATGAGAAATTTGACCGAAATCATAAATGCGCCTCACGAAAGTTGTATATTCTGGATGCTACGGACTGTGGCAATTCAACCGAAGAAGAAACCGAGATAGAAGTGGAGGTAGTATCCGACACACCTGAAAGTGATGATGAAAATACACCTAAAGTTTCCTTCAACGCCCTTGCTGGATTTTCTGCTCCACAAACGATGAGGGTAAAAGGGTATTTTAAGAAACAAAACCTTACTGTGCTCCTAGACTCCGGTAGCACGCACAATTTTATCGATCCAAAGGTGGCTAAGCAAGCTAATTGTTTTATATATCCTTGCAATAATTTTGAAGTGATGATTGGAAATAGAGGAAAAATTGCATGTAAAGGTAAATGCAGAAATATAAAACTAACTATGGGGGATTATAACATGAAAGGAGACATGTATGTACTACCTCTAGGAGGTTGTGACATCGTACTAGGAGTACAATGGCTATGAACATTGGGCATAGTTCAATGGGAATTTGACGAATTATGGATGAAGTTCACAGAGAAGAACCAAACTTATACTATCAAGGGCTTAAAATCTGGACCCTCACAAATCATAAGTTCTCATAGAATGGAGAAAATTATCCATAAAGGAAGCAAAGGAATGGTAGCCCAATTGTTCTCAATCCAACCCACTCACGAAGAACAGGAGGCGCCAGAGCTACAAAATATTTTAGAACACCATAAAGAAGTATTCAATGAACCAAAAGGACTACCTCCACAACGAAGTCACGATCACACTATTCCACTACTTCCAGGGCATCAACCCCCTAATATTAGGCCCTATCGTTATCCATATCTTCAAAAGACCGAGATAGAGAAATTAGTACAAGAGCTTCTTAAGGCAGGGGTCATTAGACCTAGCAGAAGCCCTTACTCCTCTCCAATTATATTAGTAAGGAAGAAGGATGGGTCATGGCGCTTATGTGTCGATTTTAGAGCACTTAACAAAATGACCATCAAGGATAAATTTCCTATTCCGGTCATAGACGAACTACTAGATGAACTACATGGGGCTGCCTATTTTTCCAAATTAGACTTACGATCGGGCTACCACCAAATTAGAGTTAACGAGAAGGATATTCCAAAGACAGCCTTTCGCACTCATGAAGGGCACTATGAATTCTTGGTGATGCCATTTGGCCTTACCAATGCTCCTTCCACTTTTCAAAGTCTAATGAACAAGGTATTTCACCCTTTCCTTCGTAAATTTATCTTAGTTTTCTTTGATGACATTTTGATTTACAACAAAACATGGGAAGATCATTTGAACCATATTAGCCAAGCATTAAGAATCTTGAAGGAAAATCAACTTTATGCGAAAAGATCAAAGTGTTCCTTTGGAAAACAAGAAATCGAATACTTAGGACACATTGTCTCTAAGGAAGGAGTTAAGGTAGATCCTCGCAAAATTGAGGATGTGAAAAGTTGGCCTATTCCAAAAACCTTAAAAAGTCTACGAGGGTTTCTTGGGCTAACAGGATATTATCGAAAATTTGTCAAAAATTATGGTAAAATCGCAGCTCCTCTAACAACATTACTTAAGAAAAATGCCTTCAAGTGGTCATCTCAAGCGGATGAAGCTTTTATTACATTGAAAAATGCAATGTGTACCACTCCTGTCCTAGCTATGCCCAACTTTTCTAAACCATTCATCATTGAAAGTGATGCCTCGGGGGTAGGAATAGGAGCCGTACTCATGCAAGATGAAAGGCCTCTAGCTTTTACAAGCAAGGCATTTTCTAAAAAGAATCTAGCCCGTTCTACCTATGAAAAAGAAATGTTGGCTATTGTTCACGCTATTCAACATTGGAGACCTTACCTTATTGGACAACATTTCATTATACGCACTGATCATCATAGCCTAAAATACTTCTTGGAACAACGTACTAATACCCCGAAACAACAAAAGTGGGTTACTAAACTACTTGGCTATGATTACGAAATTACATACAAAAAGGGAAAGGACAACATGGCGGCCGATGCACTCTCTAGAAAATTTGAAGACATGCCTCAATTCCATGCTCTTTCCTCCCTTATTCCTAAATGGTTAGATGAGGTGCATGAAGAATGGATTAATGATCCTACTACCCACGCAATAATTCAACAACTCCAACATAATCCTAATAGCAAACCTCCATACACTTGGATGGATAATATATTAAGGTACAAAGGAAGGATGGTCCTCTCCCCTAATTCCTCTTATCGTGAAAAACTTCTCCACGAATTACATACCTCACCCTCTACAGGACACTCAGGGTTCTTAAAGACATATAAAAGAGTAACTAGATCTTTTTATTGGGTGGGTATGAAAAACTACATCAAAAAATTTGTAAAAGAATGTGAGACTTGCCAAAGACACAAAGGGGAGACAATTGCTACTCCGGGATTACTTCAACCTCTTCCTATACCAACCAAAACGTGGGCAGATATTTCTATGGATTTTATTGAAGGACTACCAAAATCAGGCGGAAAAACAACAATTTTTGTAGTAGTAGATCGTTTATCCAAATATGCCCATTTTTGTCCTGTGGCTCACCCTTACACCGCTAGTACTATAGCCCACCTTTTCCTTGATAACATATTTAAATTACATGGTATGCCCTCAACGATTGTTAGTGATCGTGACCCAACTTTCACTAGCACTTTTTGGAAGGAATTGTTCAAATTACAAGGTACTCAACTTCGTATGAGCTCCGCTTACCATCCTCAAACCGATGGCCAGACTAAAGTTGTTAATAAATGCTTAGAAACTTACCTTCGTTGTTTCGTTTCTACTCAACCGCTCCATTGGGTAAAATGGCTTCCGTTAGCAGAATGGTGGTATAACACTTCATACCATACATCCATCAAAATGACTCCTTATGAAGCATTATATGGCCAAACACCGCCATCACTCACTTCTTATATTCCAGGGAGTACAAAGGTACAAGCGGTGGAGACGAAACTCTCTACTCGAGATGACATTCTGCGGATCCTAAAAGAGAACTTACACATCGCCCAAAATCGCATGAAGCAACAAGCCGATCAACATAGGAGCGAGCATAGTTTTCAAGAGGGTGATAAGGTTTTCCTACGCCTCCAACCATACCGTCAATCATCTCTCAAACAAAAAGGCTCTCAGAAGTTAGCACCCAAATTTTATGGACCTTATAAGGTTCTCCAACGTATTGGGGCCATTGCTTACAAACTTGAGTTACCACCATCTTCCAAAATTCATCCCGTATTTCATGTATCTTGCCTTAAGCCAGTAGTTGGAGCACATATCACTATCCAAACTAACCTTCCAGAATTTATAGACGATGGAGTACTTTTGGTTGAACCCGAAGCTATCTTAGATCGCCGATCTCGTCACCTTCATAATCGAGATATCACGGAAGTCTTGATCCACTGGAAAGGTCTACCCTTAGAAGACGCTACTTGGGAGACTCTCCACCATATCCAACAACAATTTCCAACATTCCAGCTTTGAGGTCAAAGCTTTTCTAAGAGGGGTGGCATGTTAGGATCTATTCCTAACATACTTAATTAGTATATTTTATTATTTATTATATTACAAAGGGGTCACACCCTTTCACACTCACAACTCTTTACATAGGTATATTATCCCAATGAGGCTATCAAAATATAATCGTCAGCGAATATACATTTTAAATATATAAGGTGTTTCCATCTTACTTTTTTTAATAGTGATTCTTTTCAATTCAATATATTTCCAGTGGTAGCTTAACAAGTGACCCATAAGATCAAAGTAGACGAGAGATAGTATAAAAACTTGGAGCTAGAACCCAGGAAAGTGATCAAGGTTGGTGCCGATTGCACCCCTGAAGAGCTCGAGCAAATCAGGACTTTGTGAAAGGAATATTCAGATATCTTTGCCTGGTGCTACCAAGATTTTAAGGGATATGATAAAAGCATTATACAACACACAATAGAGTTGTAGGAAGGGGTCAAACCATTCCGATATAAATAGAGGCCCATCAACCTGAAGATCGAGGCACTAATGAAGGCCCAGCTCTTGAAGATGCTCGAAGAAAAAATCATATACCCAATTAAGCATTCTTCTTGGGTGGCCAATTTGGTCCCTATACGAAAGAAAAATGGAGACATCCACTTGTATGTTGACTTTCGACACTTGAACCAAGCATCACTAAAAGACCATTACCCGCTACCTCAAATCGATCATATTCTTCATGTAGTGGCAGGAGCATACCTGTTTTATATCCTTGATAGTTTATCTGGATGTAACCAAATTCAGGTGAAAGACAAAGACCAATACAAAATGGTGTTCACCACTAAAAAAAGCACGTTCGCTTATCAATGGATACCATTTGGTCTCTCAAATGCTGGAGCCACCTTCCAAAGAGCCATGGACCAGGCGTTTGGTGAGTTTTTGAACCGCGTCATTATTATCTACTTGGACGACATGACCATCTTATCACATAAGATGGAAGAACATGGTTTGCATTTGTGATAGGTGTTTGAAAATACCGAGAGTTTGGGATATCCATTAACCTGAAGAAATCCATATTAATGGTAAAATAGGGTAAACTTCTAGGCAATGTAATTTTAGAAAAGGAGATAGTTGTTGATACTAACAAGGCTAAAGGCCTTCTCAAGATTCCACTACCAGTGAATAAGAAAGGTCTGCAATCATTTTTTGGGTAAATAAATTTCGTTAAAAAGTTCATATCTGACTTCACCCAACTAGTCAAGCCAATGACCAAACTCCTAAAAAAGAATTCCAAATTCAAATGGATGAAGAAGAGGAAGTAATCATTTGAGGAAATCAAGGCATGGATCACTCAAGCTCTAGTTTTGGTAAATCCAAATTACTCCAAGGATTTTATCCTTTACGTAGTTGGAGAACCAAAGAGCTATGTGGCAGTCCTCACGCAGAAATGTGAATATGGGGATGAGCGGCCAATAGCGTTTCTTAGCCAAGTAATCCAACCACATTAGGAGAGGTACAATTTCAATGAAAGGCAAGTACATGCAGTTGTGAGTTCAATGAAAAAGTTTAGACATTTTGTTTCCCAAAGCAGGACAATAGTGTATGTTATGCATCTAGATGTCAAAAATTTTATTATTCAGGGAGAAATGGGAGCCAAAAGAGCTGGCTAGGTCTCTAATATCAAGGAATTTGACATTGAAGTTAGACCTACCAAGCTGATCTGTGGTCGAGCATTGTACCAAGAACTTTCCAGGAGCACCGCCTCTAAAGTAATAACATACCAGTGGGAAGACCTAGTGCTGGAAAGTAGCCTTGTGAATCAGTATGTAAATGACAAGGACTGGACAAAGGACCTTGTCGAATACTTTAATATCGAAAGGTACTGTTCTCACCTCAATGCTTCATAGAGGAGAAGGTTTAGGCTTCAAGCCTATAGTTATGTGTTCTTGTCAAATGGTTTGTTTCACAGGAACATTGATGGGGTTCTCTTGAGGTGTGTCAGGGGGACAGAGAAACAAAGTATCCTCGATGAATTCCATTTTGGAATGTCAGGAGGACATTTATTAGGAAGGCCTATGGACTTAAAAATCATTAAAGTGGGCTATTATTGGCCCACCATTTTTGTCGATGCCTTCGAAGTCAACCAAAAGTGTGACAAGTATCAAAGATATGTCGATCGGAGCATAAACGCTTCTTTACCCTTGCACCCAATTCAAGTTGAAGCTTTGTTCCAACTATGGGGCTTAGATTTCACTGGGGTAATAGATCCTAACTCTTCTGTAGGGTATAATAATATTCTAACAGCTACAGATTACTTTACCCGATGGGCGGAAGTAGTGCCAACTAAGCAAGCTAACTAGGAGGTGGTTATTACCTTCTTGGAGGGATTGATAACTCACTTTGGAATACCAGACACAATTGTGACAGATAATGGCACACCATTCACTAGTGCCAGAATCTAAAAATTCTCAAGTAAGTACAAAATTTACTTAAAAACTTCATCTAACTATTGCCCGCAGGGGAACGGTTTGACGAAGTCCATGAACAAGAACTTACTGAGGATCTTGAAGAGAACCTTCGAAGGTAACAAGCGGAGCTGGAACCTGCTCCTGGATCAAGCCCTATGGACTGACTGCATCTCAATTAAAAAATCAATCAAGACATCATCGTATTATTTGGTGTACGGGAAAGAGGTCGTTCTGCCTACGCACATTGAGTTGCCCGCATTGCAATCTATCTGGTTGCTCGATGATGAAAATGGGGATTTTGATCCCATGAGAGCCAAATTGGCTCAATTGCTACAATTAGAAGAAGGAAGAGAAAAATGTTATGAAGCTTTTGTGAAGCATATGGAGACCACAAAAAAATGGTTTAGCAAAAGGACCTCTGATCATACCTTCTAGGTTGCTGACTTGGTATTGAAATGGAATGAGAGAAAATCTAAACAAGGGAACCATGAAAAGTTTGATGTATTCTAGGAGGGTCCATTTCAGATATTCGATGTTAATCAGGTAAACTATTTCATCTTACAATATTTGGAGGGTTTCACTCTCCCTATACCAATCAATGGCCTTCATCTTAAGGCATATTACCATTGAGAAGTAGTAGGAAAAGTTCCTCAATTGTGTACATATTCGATTTCCTTATATATGTATGTATATATCTTTTACCTCGAAGAATAAGTGTCTTCATTTCCTTTCCCTTTACGCAACTCAGTTGGGCGACATCGACTAAACTTCTTACGAAGGTACGGAGTTGAGTTGGCAGGAAAATGCAGCAGGAAAGAATTAGACTAGCCTTTCAAATATTTTTAGTTGTTTGTTTTCTAACATCATAAGGAAAAAGAGTGGTTTCAGGCACTAAAACCGACAAAAAATATTTTCACTCTCCTCTTGAGCGAAAGGGGGTTTTTTGCTTCTTTAAGTGCGCCACCTGGCAAAGTAAGTTCAACAAATTAAAGACACCATGTCATGCAAAAAAAGAGGCAAGTTGCCCTCCATCTAAAATTCATTTCTGCATATCAAAGATAAATGAATATGGTTTCGCTCTACCATGGGAGTGAAACTATGTTTTGACATCCTAAGAAGTGAAAACCACGGCTAAAGTGGGGAGCCACCACAAGATATTTTTGGCTCCCAAAGGTTTCGAAATGAAGTTTCACTCACATTTTTCAGTGAAAGCCCTCGTAGTCAAATTCAAGCGCATGTTCTCTTACCCATGCAAATGTTTGAAAAAGATAAATCTTGCATTGAGTACCACGTTTCAGAAAAGAAAGGAGGAATCACTTTCTTAAAAAAAGCCATTTTTTTGTAGCTTGTGTTTTAAGCACTTAAATTATTTTTTGACGTCAAAGATTGGTCAAAGATCATTTCAGACGCTCTGTTGAGCGAAAAGCACTTTTGCTCCCCTTTTAAGCGAGATGCAAGTCAGGGCCACCAAAAATTCCTTAAAGTTATTTTTTTTGCGCAAATACCACGTGGCAAGGATTTAAAAGGAATGTTTTTATTCCAAAATAAGAGTATCATGGGTGCCTCTCCTGGTTAATGAGAGTTTGCATGCTTTTTTTGCTAAGCTTATTTTTTCGAGCGTCTTGCACTTCTAAAATAAATTTTCACTTATGCGAGTGAAGTTAGTTGTCATTTCGAGTAGAAGGTGAAATCGGGCCCGCGAGTTAAAAGCACCATGTGGCAAAAAGGAAGAGTTGAAGCTTCTTTACCTCAGAAAGATTTTTGTGCATGGAAAATTAAAAGTTATCTACTTTTTCAAACATCTGAAATTAAGGAAAGTTATTTTTCAGCACTTGGATAAGCAAAAAGGAATTTTCACCTTGTTTTAAAGTGAAATGTAGTCTAAAGGGAAAAAAACTTCTATCTTATTTTTCTTTCAAGAAAGATGCCCAATATAGAAGACCATGCTCAAGGTAAACGCGCCTTGCTTACACCACGTTGGCATGGTTGCTTTTCTTTTAGCATAAGTTTCTCTCTTCAAGCATAAAGCAAAGCAACGCACAACACTTCTAAAAGAGGAAAGTGTTTTGGTGTTTTAATCAAGCAAAAGGGGCTTTTTGGAAAACCAAGTAAGCGCAAGGGGATTTCACTCTCGCAATAATTCAAACACACATCCCAAGACAAAAGAGCAAATACATAGCCCGAGGATGATAGTTAAAGCAAGAACGTGCATCTTGAAAAACGTAAAGTGGTGAGTCATGAGTTACAAGGAAGATTGCGATGCATATCATTATCTATCATTGGAGGAAGCGATCCACCATGCATGAGAGAAAATAGGAGGTCTCTGATATCATGCACGATATCCACATGCATTTATTCCTCCTATGAGCAATTAAGGTGGTAGATATGATTGCTCATCTATAAGAAGGCCTTCCCGCAATCGAAACGACATAAAGAATTTTTTTAGAGGACTTGGCTACTATGCAAAAAATTATGAGTGCGAAGCGCGTCGAAGGAATTGTTGGTGAAGCGCTGTGTGGGAGGTTCTAAGGGAGTTTCTGTTCTATCCATGAATGAACACCTAAGTTATTTTGTTGATTAAAAAGAAAGGCCATCTAATATGGGTAAGAAGAGCACCGAATCCAAGAAGGAGAAGACTCATAAAAATCTAGCCACATCAAATCAAGGAGAAGGTGCGAAGAGCCAGAAGAAGAAAGCATATAAAAAGCAAGTGGTGCTGGCACCGCATAATGACAAACTCAATAAAATGAGATATTGCATGCTTACAAACAAAGATATAGAGATGTTGCGCCAGATCGTCAATGCCATGCTCAAAAAGGTTTTTACCCAAAGTAAGTATACTACAACCTAGTTTTCTTACCTGTACTCGTACTTATGCACGCTAGTACATACATATCCAAAATTGGTGTATGGAGTGACTCAATTTTATGACCCTCATACCAGAACAGTCAGGAGTGCCAAGGGAGATAAGTTGTTTCAAATTTCTATCGAAAGCATCAGAGAGGCCTTTGCATGTGATCAGTAGCCTCCAACGGACTTCACTATCATAAGAATAAACATAATTGAGCAAAATGATAGATATAAGTCTACAACATTGATGCGACAGTTTATGGAGAAAATATTGTTGAAGAAACCAACGTTTGAGGAGTTGCTCGAGATACCCAGACCCTTGAGACAGTTTAAGTACCCTGATATGTACTCCATGTTGGCATGGATTATGGGTCTTTCCATGGATACGACGATCTACAACTGGTAGGTTTCTCTCGTAGAGTGCATTTAAGATGGTAAATTTTACTCCCCTGCTGTTATGAGACCATAAACGTAGCCCATTTTCTTCGATTGGACGTAATGGGTGATGCGAAAAATCCACTTACAATTGAGCGATGTGTAGAGCGATAAATATATTTCGTTTAGGCACTACTCTTTTCTTTCTTGGTAAATTTTCTACCATATGCGAGACCGTTTCACTTTCATCACCAAGAATCAAATGAATGAGAAGGAAAAAGCGCTATCGGTCTACTAATGGATTCAAGTCTTGTCAAAAAGAGAGTCTTATTATAACTTCAACATAATGTTTATGGGCCCTACACTCGAGCTTCTTTATGGTATCTGTGCCCGAGTACCAAAAGAGATGAGGAATGAAGTAGTGGAGAAAATGAAAGGTGATGTATTTCAAATTACATAGGGCCTTATTATCTGGATGCATGGGTTTACTGGAAAACCTTTTATTCTCCCTTACTACACCATGAAGTACCTCTTTTCCCTGGAGATCGCTATGCAATGTGATTTCATCAATGACACATATGGGTATGGAAAGAGGAAGTTGCATACATGTCCCATGTCATTCAAGTTCGGCCACATTGAGGTAATGTTTACTGGTCAAAATCGGTTTATTGTTGTGACATTGTATGACTACGAGCTAGTTGAGATTCCCCAGCATTGAAGGTATGACCTGCTGGACATTTTTAGACCAATTATTGATGCAAAAAGCTTCCATTATTACCCTTGTCCGGACATTGTAGCTTAGAAAAATAACCCTATTGAACATGATTTGGAATGGCACATGGAGGAAATGATGGCGCTTCCCCATTGACATGATTTCTACACATTGGAAGTTGAGTATGACCCTACGCACAACCCAAAGCATATCCCTCCCAATAAAATATTAAAAAGAAAGAAAGACAAATTACCCAATTGGTCTGATGAGAAGATTGCAAATTGGTGGATCATGAGGGTCTATAATACGAAGCCATCATCTAAATACCCAATGGTGTGAGAGAAAAATTTCTCGTTAATTTATGATGCCAACATCGACACGTACCAGCCTATTTATTTTGCTATTATTGTCTTTTGGGGTACTTTGAGCCCTGGTCGAATAGAGGATGTGACATTAGAAAGGGACCAACTGAATGTAGGAGATCCACCTATCAAAGAGAAAGGTGAACAACTACTCTCGAAGGAGCAAGGCATCCCAATGAAGAGTAGTGCTAGCACAATGCTCTCACATTTTTATGTCACTAAAAAGCCTAGGATTGATACATAAAGACTCCCCAGTACGAACCCTTTTGCAACACTATCAACCCGCAAAGGTGAATGTTCCTGAAGTACCTATTTTGGAGCAACATGAGAAACCAAACCAAGAGATAGAGTTGATTAATATTGAGATAGAAGCTTCAGATGAAAGAGAAGGAAATGTGAGCTCAATCATGCAATAATTTACCTCTGTGGCGGTGGTTTGAGGAGGAAGGGCAGAGTCGACGGTGGGTAGGTGTCGTAGGGCATTATGTCGATGCCTTCGCTTGCCTTGCTCCAGGGGAGGTGTTTTGGTGCCCATACTGAGACTGTCCAACCTAGCTTGAGGCTAGAGAGTGGCTCTGATGGGTGCAAAGGGGGAGATGGCTGATTGGGCGGCATGGGACCAAGCAGGAGTACTTCCCGTATGTTCGAGTGATGCGATAGTTTGGGGTGCACCAGGGGTTTCCTGGTGAGCCCTTGATCTATCGACATTGGGGCGACGAGAGGACTCTGGCCTGGCCGATCATCGAGCCACTTGGTGAGGAGTCGGATGCAGTGATCAATGTCCCTGACATGGACAACGTCGGGGCGACCACTGAGTATGACCAATGGTGGACGTTGCGGAAATGGTGGGGTGAGGGGCCTCTAGGTGGTCCAGAGGTGGCAACAGCAAGTGGTGAGGGTGCAGAGGCATCGAGAGAGGGTTGGGGGGCTCCGCTCAAGGATGCGGACATGGTGGAGGTTGACAGCTTTGGGGGGATGATTTTGGGATTCTAGAGTAGCCGGACATGTAGGACGTCCCGGAGTAGTGGGTGCCGGAGCAGCCCATCGTCCCGGATATGTCGATGCCTCAAGCAGTCCCAGAGGGTGTGGAGGCGAGGCATCGCGTTGAGATAGCATGAATGGAGGATCTACTTCAGAGATGGGACGAGGAGCTTGGGGATGCTCTGCAGGAGAGGGATCTCCTACGGACTTAGTTAGCAGAGCGGGAGAATGCATTGGCTACGTACCATCGGTGGGATGGGGACACAGATGCTTCACGGGAGAGGGATCTCCTACGAACTTAGTTGGCACAACATGATGATGTAGTGGCTACGTACCATCGATGGGAGGCGGATTGGTTTCGACATTGGATGGAGTTGGAGGTAGAGATTATCCGCCTTGGTGGGCGATTACCTGAGCTCCCTAGAGGTGGATCTTCGCGTCGAACGAGAGACAATGATACTGAGCAGTCAACATCTTCTCATCGTAGGCGGCTAGATGAGGGGGGCGCTAGTGGGCGTGATGCGGGGGCTAGCAACAGCCACCCTGAGAGGTCCCATAGGACCCACACCATGGGGGTAGTTCCCATCGCACCGATCCTGCGTGATCATGGTGGCCGACGCCCTAGGCTTGGGGGTTTTTGAGTTTTTGATGTGATTTGCGAGGTTAGAGGACCGACTTATTGTAGCCTATGGGCATTTTGATGATATATATACATGACGTTCTTTTTGGTTATACACTTGTCGTGATTTATTTTTTCTATTTATGCACATTTATTTATGATGATGTATGCATGTGTTATTATGAATGCGATGTTTCTAATGATATGATGTATGCATATGGAATGAATGAAATGATTTGTTGGTAACTTGTCGATGGCACCATAGACTGTACAGGAGTTACTGGCTTTCTGTATGATGTGATTGCTTTGTGGAATGACATTGCATGTGATAATTTTGTTTTGGTATTTTTCATATTTTTTGATGGTGATGTAAGTAATGAAATGTACCAGTTATTTTAAAATGTAGTTAAGGTTTTCTGAGATTCAGATGTTTTAACTAACTAGCCAAGACTGTACATTTATCTCGCAAGATTTTTGAACAAGGTATAAATCAGACTTGAGTTTGACCAAGTTATTTCACATCCCTGTGTGTGCAATTGAGTTCGTTTATGTGGTATTTGTCAAGATACCGCTAGTGCCAGATAGGCTGTCAACCAAACTTGTACTGAGGATCACCTAATTAGCTCCACTAACTCCGTTGTTGTATTTAGTAAGATTAATCTACGGGACAATCTAAGGTACCATAAGCTAGCTCATCCACATGCAAACATTGGTCTGCTCACATGCAAAGTTAATGTGATAGACATATCGTCATGCATTTAGGATACCACCATTGTCAGGTAGGCTGTCCACCAAACCCGTAATGAGGATCACCTAGATGGTTTTTTGAATGCTGAGAATTCCAAGGATTCAAGCTCAAGCGTCTTTTGGTTGCTCAACTTGTTGGGATACTTGCTCTCATACATAGTGATGAAAATCACTATTTATTTTTCTTTTTGTTTTTCTTTTTGAGCAAGGACTTTGAATAGTGGTGATAACCACTGTTATTTGATTTTGCATTTTAGGTTTCAAAGTTGAGCTCGTAGGTTTTTGGCTTATGAATGGCCTTGATCCTTTTGGCCTTGGGGATGACTACCCATCCTGTTCAGGGACGTGTAGTACGAATCCTTACGAACTTTGGGGACCAAAGGGGATTAGGGATAGTATTATGTAAGGGCATTGATCTTTTAGGCCTTGGGGATGACTACCCATCCTTGTCAGGGGTGTGTAGTACGAATCCTTATGACTTTGGGGACCAAAGGTGATTGGAGATGTTTGTGATGATGGATTTTTGGGATTTTTCTTTTGAATGGCATTGATCCTTTTAGGCCTTGGGGACGACTACCCATCCTTGTCAGGGGCGTGTAGTATGAATCCTTACGACTTTGGGGACCAAAGGTGTTTTGGGGATATGATGGATAGTGGTAAAAACCACTGTTGATTATGGGGGATGGATGTGGAAGAGCTTGTCCTTTTGTCAATTCTTAGCATTCTTGAACCATTCGCACAGGGGGATGAACAGGCTAACCTTTCACCTATGGTACCCTAGACTGCTTTGTAAGTTTCTCTGGCGTTCACACAACTTGGGAATTATTTTATGTGTTTTAACTTGTGTAGGGATGTTACGTAACGAGGCGTGATCCAAGTAAAACTCTACCTTTGTAAAATCTATCTGACTTTGTACGGTTTTTGGCTAGAAATCTAAAGACAACTGAATGACGAAAACCCTAAATACATTAGGAGACAACTGACTATGTTAAAAATGTGGATGGTGTTATTCTGGATGTATGTGTTTATAAAATGGATTAAATGTGGAAAATGATGGAATTGCCTAGCAATTACAGTCTATGGTGTTTGTGACATGTATGACCAACAAATATGCAATGTATGGATGCGATGCCTAATGCAGTTTATTTTTTTGTGTTTTGATTTTTTAAGAGTATGCATGGAAGTGAGATGCAGCTTTTTTGTGATTTTTGATTATCTTTTGTTTTTGTTTGATTTTTGATTATTTTATTGTTTTGTTTGTTTTTGAATATTTGTTTTTGACCAAGCGGTTATGGGAGCCCTTGGAGCTTTTGGTTTGACCAAAGGGTTTATGGATACCTTTGGGGCATTTTTAGGTTGACCAAGCGATTGTGGGAATCCTTGGAGCATTTTTGGTTTGACCAAAGGGATTATTGATACCTTTGGGGCATTTTTAGGTTGACCAAGCGATTGTAAGAATCCTTGGAGCTTTTTAGGTTTGACCAAGCGATTGTAAGAATCCTTGGAGCTTTTTGGGTTTGACCAAGCGATTGTAAGAATCCTTGGAGCTTTTTGGGTTTGACCAAGCGATTGTGAGAATCCTTGGAGCTTTTTAGGTTTGACCAAGCGATTGTGAGAATCCTTGGAGCTTTTTGGGTTTGACCAAGCGATTGTAAGAATCCTTGGAGCTTTTGGGGTGGGCTATGGCTCTCTAAATGTGGAATGGCCTCAAATGACTGATGTTCAAGGGTTCGAGTTCCTTGATTCCTTCAAGAGAGGCGAGCCGGTATGTTCCAGGTCCTATTTTACTATCAATTACATAGGGACCTAACCAGTTTGCCATGAATTTGTCCCTTAGATGGGGTGGCAAGTTAGAATTTTGTTGGTTCTCTTTTAAGACCAAGTCACCAACCTAAAAGTCCCTCAGGTGAACTTTCATGTTGTATGCTTTCTTAAGTCGCTCTTGATAGATACGTAAATGCTCGAGAGCATTGACGTGTCGTTCGTCGAGCAACGTAAGTTGATCTAACCGGGCCTGCCATGTAGTGTCATCATCGATGAACTCTTGCATTGATATGCATAGGGAAGGTATTTCCAACTCGAGAGGCATGACTGCCTCGGAGCCATACACCAACAAAAATGGAGTTGCCCCAGTGGGCGTCCGAATGCTAGTGCGATAATCCCATAGGGCAAGCGGGATTTGAATGTGCCAATCCTTGTGACTATCTATGACCATATTTTTGAGGATTGCAACTAGCATTTTGTTTGATGCCTCTGCTTGCCCATTTGCCTATGGATAATAGGGTGTTGAAAAACTATGCTGAATTTTGTACTTTGTTGTCAAAGCATGCACATATTTATTCTTGAATGACGTCCCATTATCCGAGATGATCTTGGATGGAATACCAAAATGACATATGATGTTATGTAAAATAAACTCCACAATGCGGGTTCCAGTCGTAGAGGTAAGCGGAATTGCTTCCACCCACTTGGTGAAGTACTTTGTGGCCATTATGATGAACGTGTGATGACCCAACGACGCAAGGGAGATCTTTTCGATTAGATCTAAGCCCCACTACGAAAATGGCCAAGCCGATTGGATCGGTTGCAAGGCCTGAGAAGGTACGTGTGTCAAATTGGCATGGTGTTGACACTTCACGCACTTCTTTACATATGCGCAACAATCTCACTCTAAATATGGCCAATAATAGCCCATGCAGAGAATGTGCTTTGTGATGGCCATACCATTGAAGTGGCCACCGCATGTACCATCGTGCGCTTGGGTGATCGCCCAAGTGGACTCCTGCTGGTCCAAGCAACGGAGGAGGATTCCTTCATAGCTCCGATGATACAAAATGTCTCCTAGCAAGACATGTTTTGCCGCTTTCTATTTAAATGATCTTTTCGCGACGTGTGTCAATCCAAGTGGGAGGTTACCTAACTTGAGGTAATCCCTTATGGGTGTGTACCAATCCTACTGATCAGAAACCTTGATGGTATGAACGACCAATCCCTCTTGTAGTTCATCCCTAGCAAAAGCTGAGCGGGAAAGAACTTGTAAGAATAGCGTTGTGTTGCTATTAAGAGGGGTCGGGGAGAACAAGGACCCCTAGTCGGCATGATTCAGACAATCACGGATTCGAGAGAACTTATCCTAAGATGGTTCAATCTGGATCAGGTGGATTCCTGGCAGTTAGGTCAGAGCTTGCACGCTCCATCATGGATTGCGATAATGTTTTGACTTGAATGGTTGTCATTTCACCAGAAGGGTCTTGCGGGATTAGTGACCCCAAGGAGGCCATAGTATCCGCAAAATGATTCGATGATCGAGGGAGTGCCTCAATGTCGTACCATTCAAGATTTGCCAAGAATTTGTCCACAAGGGCTTTGTAGGCCTGTAGAACTGGGCATTTACATTGGAATACCCCTTTTACTTGGTTGACAATTAATAGCGAATCACCAAAGATGTTCAAGCATTTGATGTTCATGGTGATTGTTGTTTGAAGACCTATGAGCAAGGCTTCATATTCTGCATTGTTGTTGGTGCATGAGAAATCTAATTTAAATGATAGAGGCATTGGAGCCCCTTGTGGTGTGAAGAATACAATTCCCGTGCCACCCCCTTGCTCACATTTAGAACCATCAAAGAATAGGGTCATGTCGGCCTGTGACTCAAGCTCATTAGAATCTGGCGATTCTGAAACATGGAAGACCCCATCATCAGGTAGCTCTATGGTCAGAGGCTGATCGTCTTCAAGAGGAGCCTCTGCTAGTTGATCGGCGATGACTTGACCTTTGATGGACTTCTGTCCAATGAATTCGATGTCAAACTCCGTCAACAACATGATCCATTTTGTCGTGTGGCTACTATGATAAGTATGACTCATCATGTACCGCAATGGATTCTCCTTAGACACAACATACGTCGTATTGCTCAACATGTAGTGGCATAGATTTTTGGTAGCAAACACCACTGCCAAGCATAGCTTCTCGACGTATGCATAGTTAAGTTCATAACTGACCAAGGTGCGGCTAAGATAGTAAGTAGCCTATTCTTTGTGTAGTTCATTTTTTTGGGATAGCATGGCACCCAGTGCCACCTCAGTAGCTGAGATGTATAAGTAGAATGACACTCCTGGTCTAGGTGGTGCCAATACTGGCGATGAAGCCAAGTATTGTTTGATGTCATCGAAGGCTGATTGGCACTCGTCATCCCAGTGAAATGCTACCCCCTTGTGCAATAATTTATTCATGGGTCGACACTTGTCAGATAGCTGTGCTATGAAGCGCTTGATTGACGTGACCTTTCCCTATAGGCTTCTGAGCTACTTGATGGTGGTTGGGGGAAGCATTTCAAGGATTACCTTGACTTTGTTTGGATCTACCTCGATTCCTCATTTTGAGACTATGAAACCCAAGAGTTTTCCAGATGTGACGCCAAATACGCACTTCTTGGGGTTTAGTCTGACTTTATGTTCAATGAGGTGATCGAGGATCTTGCTTAAGTCATCGAGATGATCTGGGCACAAAAGAGATTTGGCCAACAAATCATCCATGTAATCTTCCAAAGTTTTATGCATGTGATCATGGAAGATGTATGTCATGGCACGTTGGTAGGTGGCGCCAACATTTTTAAGGCCAAAGGGCATGACCTTATAACAAAATGTCCCCCAAGGCATTGTGAACGCCATTTTTAGTTGGTCCTCGAGATTGATACGAATCTGATTGTATCCCGAGAAACCATCCATGAGGGAAAGCATTTCGTGGCCCACTGTAGCATCTACCAATGCATCGATGCTAGGCAAGGGGAAATCATCCTTAGGACTCGCTTTGTTTAGATCTCGAAAATCGATGCATATGTGAATCCTCCCATCGGGATTTTTGATGGGCACCATGTTAGACAACCATGGTGGGTAATCCATGCAGATGACAAACTGTGCATCCAACAACTTTTGTAGCTCATCTTTGACCATTAAGGCTACTATTGGGTGCATCTTACGTAGTTTTTTCTTAATTGGCTTGACTGTCGGATCAAGCGTTAGATTATGCATGACTAGCTATGGGTCTAGCCCCGACATGTCTTTGTAGGACCATGCAAAAACCTCCTTCTTCACTTTGAGAAGGGCAATGTAGTCGGCTTGCTCTTCGGGGGATAGACTTACCCCCAACTTGATGATTTGCAAATTCATTGGATCAGAGCCGATGTCTACGTCAGTCATCTCTTCAACTGACATGTGGGACCCGTCCTCCAACTGGTGTGGAGTTGGGATCAAGTGGATATCATTTGCTGAATTTAGATCTACGTTCGGAACGTCGGGTTCCTCTTCAAGCATGGAAGACATCCTGAGTCTATCCTAGGGGGAAATGGAACATCCCACCACAAGGCCAGTACTCCGATGGGGATGGTGGTGTGTCGACGCATGATCCTAGTCTATAGCATCTAAGTCTAGATGCAATGACCATGTTGGGTCATCTGGGTTATGGATGGGGGTGGTTAAGTCAATGGAGATCATGTTGATGAAATGATTTTGGTCTCCATTACCGTGGGTGTGGTGACTCGGACATCCTAGGTGATCTTTGTGCTTCGGATCTGGCTCTGTGGGTACTGGCACAAATGGATCGGCCCTATGTGCGGATATAAGGACAGGGTCTACCCTTGGCACTGATGGCTCTATAGGGTCTCTGGGCGGAAGGCGCTCTCTGTATGTCTGAAGTGGTGGGTGCAGTAATTGGTCCAACTACGCCTGGTTGAGGTGCCACCTATGCCTTGGCCCCATGTGTAGCTGTTCAAACATGTCGTCAATGTCCATGGGGTATTGTTGTTGTCACATATGATTGAGATATGCCATCTCAGTCTCATCTTCATAATCGCTATCAGAGATCCATAGGCCTTCGTTGGCTCCAATAGCTATTTGCGACATGTGAGGCTCGTCTTGCTTGAGCAAATTAATGTGGTCCCATCGAGGTTTGTTCCGCTCTCTACGGGGGGACCTGATTCTCTTGAGGTGGCACTTGCTCGATTGGAGCATCCAAAGGGAACATTGTCATGAAGCTCTCCTGATAATCATCTATGGGGGTCACTTGTGAATGATTGCTATTAGATTCGAAAGGGTCCCAAGGTGCTACCTCATACTCTGACTCGTCTTCTGAAGACCCTTCTTGGCCTTGTCTATATCCCTCTTGTAGGTGAGTCCTCGAACTTTCTCCTTTCTCGATCGAAGGGAAAGGGTTGTTAAGGTCAACAAGGTTGGTTGTTAGCAATGGGAGATAATCCCCCAATGTATATGTTGTGTTAGGATTGGCATATGGATCTAATGCCAACCCATCCTTGTTGCCTATCCCTAGGCCTTGCATGTTCTCTACCAAGATGTCAAGGGGCGGGGGTGGTTGAACCCTACTCCTGACTTGTCGTATGGCATTTGATATCTTGGTTGGCAAAGAACGTGCACTCCTTGCTCATACCGCCCAACCCATATCCATGCCAATTACATTGGCAAAGATATCTCAAAGCGAAGTCTGGGTTGGACAAATAGTTGACGTCCTCAAGCAAAGGGCTCTTCATCTTCTTCTTCTTGCATGTAAGGTTCAATGCCATTATCGAGGCCCCCATAAACAAAGTTTGTCTGATTTGGTGGGTAGCCTAGAGGAACCATAGTGCCGATGGGGAGGCGAGGTCTCCCCATGTCCTGCATGGACTCAAGTGCGGGTGTTGCTACAATATTCCGCACTAGATACTCCCCTAGGCCCGTATTGGCCATCTCAATGGTGATCATTGGTGGTGGAGGGGGAGGGAATGGGAGTTCTTCCTGGGTCCACTCCATGTAGGGTGAACTAGGCATCTCAACTTCCATTCGGCTAGGCATCTCTTCGATAGAGATGGTTGAGACTAGTGGCGGTGCCTCTTCTAGGGGTTTCTTCCCCTTGTCCTTTGGTGTGGCCACCGTAGGTGGCATTGTTGGTGAAGGACCAGATGATGAAGATGGACCCGATTGGTGATTTGATGGACTTAACAATGGGGATGCATGCGAAATCGGACCCTGTTTAGATGGATTCAACTAAAAATCCAAATGTGTTGATGGAAGGGTCGATTGCGACATTAGTTGCATCGTATTGCAATACTTGAAGGGCTCTAAGTCTGTCGGGACTACATGCACCTACCCTTTGAATGTGTACTTTAGGCATTGATGAGCTATCGAAGGGACACACTTCATGTCCCTGATCCAAGGCCGGCCCAACAAGATATTATAGGCCATCTCACCTTCCAAGATGTGGCACAACGTAGGAATAGTCTTTTGTCCCACTTGGATGGGCAGGACAATTGTGCCAACCATCGAGCATATCGCATCATTGAATGCTCGAAGAGTATAGGTGGAGGCCACGATGTGAGATGCTGACAACTTGAGGTGTTTCAATGTCGTTGTTGTAATTATATTACTGGACGAGCCAGTGTCCACCAACACCCTCTTATACGAAATCCCGTTGACCCACGCAATGACGTGTAGGGGTGGATCCGCCATATCACCAGTCATCGATTTCAGTTCATCTTCTCTAAAGGTGATGACTGGTTCTGTACATTGTTTTACATGTCCCACAAAGTTGTTGAAATAGTTTGCTTCATGGGGCTGCAACTCGATGGCTTTTAATATCTCCATTAGAGCCTCCCGATGGGGTGATGATTGTTGAATGAGCTCGTAAATGGAGAGCCTAGCCGACGTGGTCCTTAAACTTTGGGTAAGTCTAGTCCAAATCATGGCCATTGGTCTAGGTGGGGGAGGTTGTGTAGGGTGTTGTTGAGGTTGTGACGTTGATGGAACCTCTCCTGTGGCCGTCGCGGGGGCAGCTCCTGGGTACCTCTTGTTCCTAGTCACTATGCTTATCATCCCTACATACCCCTGCATGGGGCAGTTCTATGTCACCTCATTGACTTGAAGGGTTTTTGCCTACGCATCATGGGCAGGCAGGGGGTCTTTGAAGACTCCCATCTGTTGGTTGTTTGGCACTATGGGGTTGTCCACCGCCAGCGTCTTGTTGTCTATTAGGTCTTGCACGAAGCTCTTGAACTTCCAACATGCGTAAAGGTCATGTCCTTTCTACCTATGAAATCTATAGTACAAGTCTTCCCTATAGCCCTTAGGTTTTGGCGCGTTGGGGTCTATGGGTCGACTTTCTGGCAGGTGTATCAAGTTTTCCATGGACAAATGGTCAAACAAGGAGTCTTTGGACTCTATGAAGGGTGTGAACTATCGCCTAGGGTGACGCTACTGATTTTGCTCTTGCCGATGATTCTCCTTCTCATAGCTGTCAAGAGGAACTGCTTGATAGTTAGCCTATGAGGGTTGTGTTGCTTGTGCAGGCTTCGGCATGTTTATAGCAACCTGATTGACCGCAGTGGGTTTCGGTTGCGTGGTCCCTATTTTGGTATTTTTAGGCCACTCTTTCTTCCTTGGCTTGGCAATCTCGCCATCCTGTATCTTGATCTCCTCAATGATTCTGGCTTGCGCCAGGGCTTCCTCAAGAGTGGCATATTGCTGTAGCTGCAATAGCATGGAGATCGACCTTAAACAACTCTTTGAGAACATTTGGGTCAGGTCGGCCATGGGAGGGAGGTAGGGCAGCTTTGAAAGCAACGTCCTCCATCGATTTCCATAGGCCGCCATGGTTTCTTCCTCATACTTCTTGAGGCTAGCTAGGTCGCTTAGTGATGCCTTCTTCTTGGTGTTGAAGGTGAAGCATTCGAGGAACGCGTCCACTAGCTGATCCAAGTTACTGATGCTATGTTTTGGCAACTGAGTGAACCAATCCGAGGTAGGGCCTGTGAACATGGTTATAAATGTTCTTAGCAACAAAGCATCATTGTCCTGAATGCCAAAGCATTGGCTCAGGAATCTAGTCACGTGCTCTTGGGCATCCTCCTCCCCTCTAAAGAGTGCCAACTGGGGTAGTTTAAAGTGTTCAGGGTATGGGGGTGCTGGCACTGACGGATGCATAGGGTGACTGCGGAGCTGGCGTAAAGTGGGATTTTGGGGCCCAGAAGTCTTGGTCTCCATAGACTCTAAGCGCTCTAGCAACGCTTTATATGCATCGAAGGATTTGATCTCTTCCTCCTTGGTTTGTTCCCGTTGTGGGTTGCGGGGAACTTGAGGCCTATGGAGGGGTAGCCGGACAACATCCCCCTTGCCTTGGTAGGGCATTTCAGCCCACTCTTCTTCTTGCTCATACTCCTCATAGGCTTCTTGAGGAGTTCCTGGGTGAGACCTATAAACATGGGTGGGTGCCCGTGGAGGGTGCCCATCGTTGTTTCTGGGAGTGGCCTCCCGCTCAGGTCTAGGAGGTCTTGGAGGCAATATTTGATAAGGTCACGGAGACCTGTCTCGCACCAAGGGGTTGTGCCTCTCATACAATTCTATCTTATGTGCACGAGGGGTTGGGACCCTCTCAAGCATAGTGTTCTAGAGCAATTCATCTGTCTGACGCCGAATGCGCTCTTTGCTAAGGTGGTACAGATGCTCTAACTATTGTTGGTCTTGCCTGAGCTGCGTGATTTGCGCTTGGCGGGCGACATGTTTGGCAAATGCCAAGTCAATTTGTTCTGTCATCTTGTGTTTAGGAAGCCTAGATGCCTCTCCTACATGTCTATCTCGGTCGTGGTGATCCGAGATCTCTATGGGTCACTTTCCCCTATCGAGGTTAGCGGTATTCACCCGAGGCTCTGGCCTCAGTGGGTGATCCTGATACATAGCAGGTGCGGAGGCGCATTGCTCCCATGCTGTGTATTGCTCTTGAGGAATGTAGTGGTCTTCCTCATGCTCCCTTTCGTATGTGTGAAAGGGGTGAGAAAAATTGGCTTACCCTGTCTGAAGAGCCTTGTGCTCTGGATTTGGCCTATTGTTTTTGATAGTAATAAGGGGTAAAGGAGGGATGACGTAATCATGTGGCCCCTCCTTATGGACCCTATGTTGCTCTAGCACTTCATCGCATGGTGGCCACTCATAACGAGCGTCTAAGGGAGCCCTCCCATCTATGTTGAGTGCCACATGTATGGCCTCCTCCTGAAAGGGTCTATGTTGAGTGGGAGTGCCCCTCAAAGGGGTGCCTCTATAGTCCCATTTTGTAATGGCATGATGTGGACTATCTTGTGGGTCAGGCCGCCAAGGCGGTATGACCAAGTCCTCGGGACTATATCGGAGGTGACTTGTCCCCCTTTGTACACTTTCTGCAGCTTCTGCCCGTGATTGGGCTCGGCTACGGGTGTACACCATGGTGATGTTTTTCTAAAGATGTGTATGTTTTTATCTTCTTTACGATTTTTTATGCTACACTAAACAAAAGGAAACACACAATCAAAGCAATGATTATCTTGTTTATGGATTAAAAGTGTGCCCTAAATCTGGTTCAGTGTGTTTTGATGTTTGTTTTGAAAACCTTGTAAAGAAATTTTTGTTGTATATGCAATATGAGGGCTCTTATATCTCCCAAAATGGTCACCCCTTCAATATACCACTGCCAGGCCATTATACCGAACCTCTCTATATACCCACCCTTACGTGAGGGAGACTATTGGTACGTGAGAGCAGAATAGTACATGGAACATAGGCGGTACGAAAGGGGAATCACTCTGTTTTGACACCTACCATAGAAGACTTATCCTCATGCGTTGGGAATCACCCCAGCTACACTTGGTCAGCTTTCATCAGGATTTATGTCTAGCAATAGTCGCGATCGGGGTTATGTATGCAAGATTCAAGCCAAGGTGGTGATGAAATCCACCGTTGGTCTTGATCAAGTGTTGGGGTTTTACGACCAACGCCTTGATGTTTAGATTACCACGTGGTGTGTGGGGTTATTTTTATTTGCGAAAAGAAAGAAAAACATGCAGTAAAACTCTCCTATGCAAGCAAAGAAACAAGAAATGACAGAGACAAAAAACAAAAAATGACAGAGGATGCTCAGAACCCCTACCTCTTCTCTGCCCAAATCGGATGCCTCTGAGTTTCTGCTCTGAAACTGCACAAAGAGCTATTCGTCCCTAGGTGAGATGAATAACAGATCTGTATTCATCACAGGGTGAGACGAATTCCTATTCATCCCTGGGTGGCATGAATTCTAGCTCTGTATTCGTTCCAGGCTGGAACGAGAAGCAGTCCAGTGCTTGAAATATTGGTACCTGCAAGCAAAAAAACAACTTTTGATCAAAATTTTGATCTCAAAATCAAGGGACAGTGGTCCCACCATGATCGCCACTGAAAGCACGAGGATACGGAAACAAAACGGAAATGCCAAGTGCGATGTATGCAAAAGAAAAACGTAACACTAAGTCCTACGAACTGAAATGCATGAAAGGAGAGAAACATAAGCGAATTGAAACAAGATAGAAAGCAAATGTCAAGTACAAACCTTTTTTTATTAATTTGCTTCAAAATCGGGTTACAATACGTCTCCTCCCTTTTTGGGGGCTAGGAGCGTTAAGTAGGGCTCTATTACACGACGGATTGGTACACTTCCGTGTGCCCACATGTAAAGTGTGCGAGCCAAATGTCACCGTCGCTTGTGTGAACGTGTCTTTGATTCCTTTCTGCTCCTCCGGTGTCGAGATCCAAGAAGCCACTACAAAAGGAACAGTCCAGAAATATTGCACAAATTTCTAATCGCTCCGGGGTGGGACGATTAGGACTGTCATAAGCTGTCCGAAAGCCACCTCCCAAATGTCTGGTCTAGAGGCCTCCAAAATACCTGCAAAGTTGGGGTTAGGTAAAACGGGGAATTTTGGGATGACCCAGATGGTCGGATTTGGCTAATTCGGCCTCTATTGCCCTGTATCTGATGACGCTCCCTGTATGTTAGCGAAAGCGAGAAATGATAAAATCATAGCCAAAACTTGTCAGAATCACATGAAATTTAAATGATAGCATATGTAAGTGACCTAGAATCAAATGCAAAAGAAAAATCAAGGAAATATACCACAAATTTCTAATCGCTCTAGGGTGGGGCAATTAGAACTACAACAGTGCGGGGGGCACCCGGGGGCAGGACGCCCATCGTTTGGGACTTGGTTTTGGCACCAATCCACTTGGGATGGGTCCAAAACATCTTATGGGGTTGTTTCGGAAAATTTGGTGGGGTATTGTGGCCAAATGTTTGGGTTTGGGTCCGGATTGCGCTTCCAATAATCACCCAATAACCTCCCTTCCAAAAGAGAGATCAAGGATGTAAAAGCACAATGAGGGTGAGGGTTTGATTCGGTAGCACTTCGTTGCTCCAAATGCTCCTCCTCTATCTTTTTTTGGGGTGAGAAGACTCACCAATTTATAGACCTAGGGTCTCTCTCTTTGAATGCGCATGCGAGGGCGCCACTTGACTTGCTTGTCCTATTTTGGGATAAAATATTATTCCCTGATTTAGAGTCTCTTTGCATGAGGCCTCCATAATCAAGGCATGCATGACTGAAGTCTCTCTCTCTGATTTGAAGTCGTTCCTCACAATTGCATGCCCTGAAGGTGTAGTTAAGTGGCGGACCTATCGAGGTTTGACTTTTTTCCAATCAAACCTGCTAATCGCCCCACCCTGGGATGAATGTTGCTAATCGTCCCAGGGTGGGACGAATACCAATTTGTAATCATCCTGGGGTGGGACGAGTAGGGAGAAAAGTGCTAAAAAGGTGCCAAATTGACCTCTGACCTTCCAAACTGCCGTGGGAGTGGTTAGGACCACTGTTTAACCTCTGGGGGCTGCCCTAGGGGCTATGTATGTCAATTCGATCAGTGCTTGTCATCACATAATTGGATTGGTGCTGTTTTGGTGTCTACAGAAGGAAATGATGGTGCTTCCCCCTTGATATGATTTCTACACATTGGAAGTCGAGTATGACTGTACGCACAACCCAGAGCATATCCCTCCCAATAAAACATTACAAAAAATGAAAGACAAATTACCCAATTGGTCTGATGAGAAGATTGCAAATTGGTGGATCATGAGGGTCTATAATACGAAGCCATCATCTAAATACCCAATGGTGTTAGACAAAAATTTCTCGTTAATTTATGATGCCGACACGTACCAGCCTATTTATTTTGCTATTATTTTCTTTTGGGGTACTTTGAGCCCTGGTCGAACAGAGGATGTGATATCAGAAAGGGACCAACTGACTGTAGGAGATCCACCTATCAAAGAGAAAGGTGAATAGCTACTCTCGAAGGAGCAAGGCATCCCAATGAAGAGTAGTGCTAGCACAATGCTGTCACATTTTTATGTCACTAAAAAACCTAGGATTGATGCATAAAGGCTCCCCAGTATGAACCCTTTTGCAACACTATCAACCGCAAAGGTGAATGTTCCTGAAGTACCTGTTTTGGAGCACCATGAGAAACCAAACCAAGAGATACAGTTGATCAATATTGAGATAGAAGCTTCATATTAAAGAGAAGAAAATGTGAGCTCAATCATGCGATAATTTACCTCTTTGGCATTGATGGTATCTGAATCCTTAGGTATGCATTCTATGATCCCTTCCCTTGCAATTGAGTGGTTGGTGCCCGTTTCATCAAATATTGAAACCCCTATTGCTAGTCTACCCCCATTTGGTGTTCTTGTGTCTTCCACTTTGTATCCAACCTCCCAGTTGTTGGTTATCTAGTTCCTGCCTTTGTCCCCTCTAATTCCTTGATATTCAACTCTTTTGCATCTGTCACCAATGCATTTACATTTCTTGGAACCTCTGCTAGATCCTCTTCTTTCATCGCTATATCTACTACCATTTCGGCCCCGTCAACCTCCATCACAATGACAATATCTGTTGATATTCCACTACCTAGTTCTACGCCCTTAATCACTACTATCAAAACCCTAGCATCTCCTAAAGTAATCATAGTTGCCACCTCGTCAACTTCTATCCCATACATCGAAATCCAGCCTCAACGTGCTCTTTTACCCTAAGAGAAATTTTTTAGAGTTCAAGATCCACTAGAAACAGAGTTGGAGGTCCTCCAAGAGCACCTAATTATGGAGAGGATACGTCGAGCGCAACAAAGTTCCTCGAGCTAGCTAAAGGGCCAAAAAAATAAAAGGTGCGCTAGCTCCTTCTCAGGTAGAGGAAAGGGCCATCTTCGACCCAAAGAGGATGGAGGTCCACACGGTCTAAAAAGTACCTAATATCCAAAATCTGCTAGGAGAGATGTTGCCCACAAATTATTCTTACCACACAATTACTGAGGACCTGAGGATGATCAACACAACTAAAAATATGGGCAACATATAGATAGAAATGGGATCCATCTAATTTCATGGGGAGCACTATAAGGAGTGCTTATTCAAAGTCAAATCTAAGAATCTAGAGCTAGAGGAAGCTCTAGTGTAGGCAAGAGCCCAACTGGAGACAACCCAGTCTGAATCTGCACGATGGCAGCATTGCGCATCCAGTTTGGAAGAAGAGGTGGGAAAATACAAAGAAGCAACCAAACAACACCTCGAGGTGTGTATGCATGCGAAGATCCAAATACAAGTTTTAAATACCCAAATTAAGGAACTATAGGGAAAATTGACAGAAATGAAGATGCAAGTGGTTGTCTTTACTAAGGAACGCATCAAAGAGATTCGCTAAAACTTCCTGATTGATTTCCAGGCTAGGGCTTCGAAGGCAGCCATAGTTCTAATATTCATATGGGAAGTACAAAAGGCATTTACCCTTGGTAGGCTGGTTGTTGAAGCCATCACGGAAGACATTGACTACTAGCTAGATATTGCCATGTAGATCAAGAAATTAGAGAAGATAGAACTCCACGTTACTCCCATGAGCCCATTGGATCAATCCTAGGCTATTTCAAAGGTCACTCTGTGATATTATTTTGTAAATCTTGAATTAACCAGAGAAGCTCAAAAATTGTAGGATGCGTTCAAATAGGAGAGGGTTACTTCATTGTTCCATTTTGAGGCTCTCATACAAATAGAATTTTCCAAATTCACTGATGATGAGGGTAATATTTTACTCCATGGGGAGTTAAAGGAGATATGGGCTGCCTTCGCCAATGACACCTCTAAGATTGACGGTTGCGGAGATCCAATTGCAAAAAAGCAAGTAATGCCCTTAATGAAAAAATATGCATAGATAGAGACCTCTTTGTTGGATCTTAGACAAAGAGTTACCTTCGCCAGCATAGACCAGGTTGAAACTTTTCGATACCTGACCATGGAGCTCAAAAACCGCCCACCATTCCTTTTGGATGCTTAGGCCGAGGCACAGGAAGTTTATGAATATGTTTACAAACACCCTTTGATATTGAAGCACCTCTAGCCACAAGAGGAAGAAGGATGCAGAGAAGAAGATGATAATGACCAAGGTGAAGTTGAAAGAGAGAAGGAAGGAGACCATCAAGAGCAACGAGATAAGGAAGAAGAAAGAGAGAGGTTGGAGGAAGAAGCAGATACCGACAACAAGCACTCTGAAGAAGTGAAAAGCAACGATGACTCTGAGCTCAAAGGATAAAGTCTTGGGATCGTCGCATTAAGGTGATCTCAATTCCCCATGAGCCACCAAAAATATTGGCATCTTTACCACATTCAAATTTTTTGTAAATTTTTGTTTAAGTTCTAAAAAATGTTTTTTCTTATTTGAAACTCATTGTAAAAGTTCCTACTCCCCTCACTCTTTTGTAAGAACTTACAACTAAGTTTTCATTTCATTCAAGTCAAATAATGAAAAAAGATCATTTCCACTCGGTATGCAAGCAAATTTTCTAGTTTATATTTTATCATGTTGATGCTGTGAAGACTAGGTTTTGCCAAGCCTTTGCAACAAGAGTTCTTTCATGTAAAAAATATGTTCAATACTCCTTGTGATAGGTGCGTGGATGAAAACGTTGATGTCACAAGAAAAAATAAGTATGCATGAACGTGCGAGATGAGGCGTTTCACACCCACACTCCAAAAAAGACCCCTTTGCAAGCACAAAGAATTATTTCGGGTAGGAGGCATTTCGAAAAGCCCTTTCGGGCTTGCAATCAAGTGAAATTGATGTTAGGGCCCAGTCACTTTCGTGCTCGTTTTGAAGCGAAAATCCTTCTCACTGCAAGAAGGGGAAAAAATCCAAATATAGTCTTTTAATTGTTCAAAGTCATGCACTGGCCCACCACGCCACCTTGGTAACAACGCATGGTCAAAGTTAATGCAGTCCATGTGGTACCAATGGATTCACCCCAACAAAAATCCGTTTCGAGGATTTTCTCCACTGAAATCCCATGTTGGGCTACTTTTTAAGCACAATGCTCATAGAGCCCGCAATTCTAAATTTACGTTTCACTCAAAAGAGGTGGTGAGACTCTCTTTTGTGCCTCCTTTGGGAAAAATCCCCCTTTCACCTTTCACTTCAATGAAACCACCCAAAAATGCTTTTCAATAATGAAATTGAATTTAGAGGGTGCACTTTCATCTGTTTAATGGTGGTGGGTGTGAAGGTGATCAAAATTTAACACCCAAGGATTTTAGGATCCGATATTTGCCATTGAGACGGTGCCGATAGGCAAGGAGATATCATCAAGGGTAAATCTTACTAATTGCATTGATGAGATATGCTATTTTCAGTAATAGAGTCATACATTGCCATGCCTCATAACTCTTGAAGTGCTGCCAAATAAAATCCTTCCTGCCATGACAATGAATTATGGTTTAGCATTAATTTTTTAGAGGTGGAACCCTCTATAAAAACTAGAAAATTCAATGTTTTAAGGATAGACAATTTTATTGAAAGCTTTGTGAACTCAAGATATGCTATGAATGCAAGGAATTCTTGTCTTTGGTTCTAATCCACTTCTATGTGCAATTTTTTTTATCATTTATTTCTGTTAAATTCATTTCATTATCAAGAAGTTTAAATACTATTCCTAGATTTAGTTGTTGGTATAGGGTGAATGTTGGAATATCCCTCGAAACTACATGTTTAAGGAATTTTGGTTTCGGTTTCTATTTTTTTCTTTATGTAAAATGATGCTGGTTTGAGGTGAAATTTTTTGATCTTGCTATTGTTCATAACCCCTTCTCAATCGGGTTACAACCCTTTTCCCAGTCCTTTCAGTCATTTCCCATTCCTTTCTTGCTCCTCTAAATCTACAAACCAAAAGTAGTTAGTAAGGGAACCAACCCTCTCTGGAGATTGACACGGGAGGCATTTCTTCCTTTCGATATTTCAAAGTTGGCAGAGTCTAGGGCGCATAGATGAAACATTCTATACCTAAGGCAGATTCTTGACCAATAGTTTCTTGAGAAAAACACATGCTAGACACTGTAACTTACCAAAACTACCTATGATTTTGTAAAAAGCATATATATGTTCTTCATTTTTTTAATACATAGGAAAATTGATAACACCATTACAATCATCCAACAAAAACTTGATCATTACCATCCAACCTATTCCTATTTGAGTATGATATGGTTTAAACCTTAGATATTTCTAAAGAGAGGCCAAAGTCCTAACCTGCTTTTTATATCTTGATAGAATTAAAAAAATAACTAATTTATTCTCGTTATGCCTAATGTGGATATTGAAATCTTATAGTTAATTATATTTTCCTCCTTATCTATTAAATAGATTTGATTGATGTTATTGGTTATAAACCAACAAAATTTAGTTTTCATGAATGTCTTTGGGGACTTATTTGTAAGCTTGAGAGTATGAACACTCAATTTTTTTAAATCATATAAGTGCTCTCCTCTTTGAACCACTAAGTTAAACTTAGACCAAAAATAAATTTACTTTAGGGTATTTATTAAGAAAGTTTGTTGTATGAGTTGTAAGCTTATTGCAGTGGTAAGGGCTTTGGCCTCTATTTGAGAGGTCCAAGGTCTAAACCCCACTCAGTATGAGGGGACCGAGACCCCTCATAAAAACCTGTATAAAGTCATTAAAAAAGAAAAAAACTTTTATTAACCTATTAAAAAAAAAGTTTGTTGTAGAGGGTGTCTTAAACCCTAATCAATTATTGTTGCTTAATTAAAAAATAAGTTATTTAATTTTGTGGTTTATGTACAAATTCAAGAGAGTAATATTGAAGGAGTCCATGTATTTGTAAAAATATTTTTTTAAGCTATTAGATTGCGAAACATTTTTATTTTACATTATTATAATTTTTTCTACTGGATAATAAGGGGTTGTACTCGAGTCTCCCATCCTTGAAAAATTACAACTCTCTTCTTTAGAGCTCGAGAGTTTACAAATAATTATACTTCTCATCTCAATTGAGATGCTATAGCTAGAAATCTACATCATTTTACATAAAATGTTTGAATTCTTGATTTTCATTTTCTAGATATTTTCAATTTTTTGTATGAATACAAATATTTTAGAATTTAGCATTCTTATTGATATTTTTCTATAGTATCCTTCACAATACCAAAACTTCACCTCTACTATCTATGCATTGCATCTTAGTAGAGTAATATTTCCAAAACATCGTACTATCATAGTTCTCTTTATCAAATCTGGATTGCTAGTTTCTTTATTGAAACACAAGTGCAACCACAAAAATTATAATAAATAGTTTATATGAAAACACATTAATGTTATAAAATAAAGCAAATGTTACCCATGGAAAACATTAAAGTAA
This sequence comes from Wollemia nobilis, assembly GCA_028583015.1. Lineage (NCBI taxonomy): Eukaryota > Viridiplantae > Streptophyta > Pinopsida > Araucariales > Araucariaceae > Wollemia > Wollemia nobilis. The sequence goes on from JAQPPZ010000927.1 coordinate 3,548,613, forward strand.
ATATTAATCATTATTTAATTCAAGCAGTCAACATTTTCTTGTCAGCTTCAGCTAAACTTACTGCTTCCTCTAAACATGGAAAGGATAATTTAACTTCATGATCCTCAATCAACCCCTCTATGCCTATTTGCACATTTGTTTCCTTCCCTTAATATATGTTCAAACCTGATTTCTTCAAACTCTTAAGCAAGATCTTGAATTTCCACAATTATCTCTTGTATGTTCCATGGAGCCTTTGCTTTCCTCAAAATTGTATTTATTACTACAAGAGAATCACCTTCCATCCATACTTTATTTCATTTCATTTGTTTATATATTTTTAACCCTTCTAAACTCGCCCAAGCTTCAACTTCACTATTTGTTTTAAATTCACTATTGAAAGCGTAATGAGACAAAATATCTCCTCTATTTTTTCTAATTATAGAGGAGATATTTTGATATTTGTTTTTAAAAACTATATTATTCCTTTCAAGCCATAAATTCCAATGAATAATGATAGGATAAATATATTCTCATAGTTTTAAAAAAGTGACCCCAAAGGATATAAGCAAAGGGAAAAGGAAGAAGTAAATACACATTTCTAGATCCAAGATATCCTCTTCACCACAAACTCTCACAAATAAGAATCTTGCATTGGACTACCTAGTAAAGTAATGTTGAGGCCTTAGAGAAAGCCTTAAGTGACCAAACATTAAGGAAATGTTTCGGAGTAGAAAATTTTATTTGATAGAGTATCCACCATTTTTGATAGTTTCCAAATCAATTCATTATTTTGTGTAAGAATAGAACTCTTGAAGCATCCTTTGAAGCTCATGAAATTTCTATTTGAGGTTCTCTCCTTCAACCAAATTGCTAATTGGAATCAAGGGTTATGCATAGCGGTTATTTATCTCCAAATTGGCTAAAATTAGGATTTTCAAAATTTGGAATTGGCTAATATTTGGGACCCTTGACCAGGGCCCATTAGCCAAAAAATTTTGGGTGCAATTTTTTTTTTGGGTTGATTTGCCCCAATTTTATAATAATTTGACCATTTTAAGTTTAAATTTCCAACATTACCCCTAATAATAGTGAACCTTCTACATGCGTTTGGACACTATTCACCTAGATTTCGAAATTGATTCACAAAATATTTATAAATACATTTTGGGGTTGATCCCTTACGCTTAACCCTATTGGAATCCATGATTTGAAAGAGTTGCACACATTAATATAATTTTTGATATTTGAACTTCTAAAAGCTAAAATATCATTGCCAATGTTGTGAATAATACGTATTCACTTTATGGTTATAGAGGTTATGAGAAGTTGGAAAGTATTTATAACTCCCAACCTCATACCTTCTTGATTTCATATGTATATATACTTCTATCACAACAATGTAAATATATTCTGCATTTCTAATGTTTGGTATTATAACAAGCTGATATTAGAAAGAAGCTTTGACTTGTGAAGGTGATCTAGTTATCAGGGAGAGGAAGACACCTCTCAAAGTTCGCAAAAGCTTGCTGCCACTAGAGAAACAAAAAAGAAGTAGATGCAAGTTTGAGCAAGAAGAAGACCTAGTTATTTAGAGAAGATTTTTTGCTTTTTTATTCTTGCTAGTGTTGTAGGTGTTACAAGCATTTATTTAATCTTAGAGGAGTTTGTAGAGCCATATGAAAAATTTAGTGTGTCAAAAGGGTTGTCATCACGAAATTGATTACTACCATCTTAAAAAAAGGAAAAAAATGTGCTACCATTTTGTGCAAGAATATACTATATGAATAAAAGAATGAGTAGTCTAGACCATTGCACTAGAGTTTGAACATGTTGGCAACCATCCACTTCAGATTTTGCTGCCTTGGTTTTTTTCAGAGATGAACAAGAGTAGAGTGTGATAAAAATCATGTGAACAAGTCATTTGAAGTTGGTATGTGGAAGAGTTATTTGATCATGTCTTGTAAAGCTATTATAATCTAAAGTTACCATATGGAGCTAATGCCATCAAGAGTTGTCATCTATTGTTGATGTTGTTTAGATTTACCATTTGAAATTGCCATCTAGACTACCATCTAAATTTATCGTTTGGAGAAACTACCATTAATATTTATTGTCGTTTAGAGCTACTATTATCTAGAGCTACTGTCATCTAGAGCTACTATCTAGAGCAATTGTTTGAAGCTATCATTTAGAGTTGCTACCATGTGGAGCTCCATTTTGTAGTTTCTAATATCTAAAGTTATCGTTTAGAGCTACTATAAAAAGAGTGTTGTCTAAAGTGAAGTTGTTTGTTGATCAAACCATCTAGCAATACGATCATCTAAAGATGATGACTTCCTATTATAAAGTTTTCATCTAATCAATGAATGGACCATATAAAAGTTAACATTGAGTGAAGTGTTGTCGGTTAAAGGGTTGTGCTACTAATTTAAAAAATAAAAAATAAAAACACATTTTACCTTTAGTTTATAGGAAGGATTGTATTGATTTACTGCATGCAAAGAATATGTAATTTAAAAAAATGGAAAGGATACACTAAATATATTTAGAAAAATAAATAAAAAAATTAAAAATTAAAAAATCCCACATACTGTGTGGGAGGGTTGTTTAAAACCTTTTAAAAAGATTTTTATTTTTATTGTTATTAAATGCAGTTGTTAATATAGTGATTTAACATTTTTGATTATTTCGAGAATATTCATTGAAGATTCAAGTTGGAGGGAAAAGAAGTCAAACCTCTATGTCTTATTTTTTTCCCACTGAGACCTTGTTGTTGTCTCATAGTTAGAGGTATTGATCATTGCATGAGTATAGGATTACATATACTCGAAAAGCTATTTTTGAGCTTGTTCTAATGGACTCATTTATTTACAGATTTGTAAAGATATGCCATGGTTATTAATATCTAAAGATGTTATTGCTTGATTCATAATTACTAGAAGGTGATAATTATTCTGCATAAAAGACAATTTGTTTTTGGAATTTGAAGACTTATGAAGAGTGGTATTTGGCACTATATAAGGACATACTACTAATCTAGATAAAAAAGAGAGTTTGATCAAGTTGATCAGAAATCTAGATTGATCAAAATGTTTGGCATAACTAATGAGATTCAATCATACATTTATGACGTTGCAACCATAAAGGATGAATGGGATAAACTTAGTTTGGTATTAGAGTCCAAGAATTGAAATCAAATTCTACACCTATGGAGCCAATTACATTGCTTGAAGATAAAAAAATAGTGAGAATTTGAAAGGCTTTCTACAACGAATTGCTAAGTTACGAGCCTTGCTACAAGCGTTAGGAAAAATTATTAGTGATGATGTGCTTGTTCCAATAGTGCTATGTGCATTGCCACTAACATTTATCATTTTGGTAATAAATCTAAATGTGACAAATCAGAGTCTCACTTTTGAGACTTGGGAATCAAATTTGGTCTAATTCATGCTTTAAGCATAAAGACCACCCACTACGATTATCAGGTGCATCAGGTGCTTGTATCTCGTATGGAACGTATAGTTTGGGATGTCCAAAAAATGTTGGACAAGACTTCGTAGATGACCTCCAATATTTTTGTCAAGATCGACTCCTTTAGATGTGATCTTGGTGCACTTTTCCTAATCTAGCCTAGTTTACTGAGTTTTGTCTAGGAAAAGGCATGAGAGGAAAGCAATAAATAAAGCAATAAAACTAACTAGCCTTGCCTATGGGGGGTGATGCACTAGGACTTATAAGTGTCTTGTTTACATTGATGGGATTAATGAACACATTTGTCAATCATGTTAGTGAAACTAAACACAATTCCATAATGACACTTATTTCTCATAAAACTTGTGTTGGGAACAAGACATATATTAGTCATAGCTCCACTTATAAATTTACACATACACAAAGAACAAGAAAAAAAACAAATAGTCACAACTATTTTATATATATGTTAAACACAACCAAATACATATACCAAAATTAAAGGGCTCGAAGGGCTTGTACATGAATTGACTCAGGGTTAGAGTCTAGATCAATACAAAAGAGAAATTGATAGAAACACTCTATTTTGGGCTAGATACTAGGCATCAAAAAATATCATTCTTCCTCCTTATCTAAGATACAAAATCAACGATTTATACAACCTGATTCAAAATTTTAAATTCAAAATTACTCCAAAATTGCCTTGAGTAGGAACACCTATCTTCTTTGGTTTCCAAGTTCAAGGTAATGTTCTGCATTCATTCCTATCAGATATGAGGTTGATTTTGGGGTCTCATCACCATAAATATTTAGCAAGCAGAGTGGTGCCCCTCAGAGATATCATTATGGGCCTATTCTCCCTATGGAAACTTGAGCTAAGGTGACATGAACCTTTGCTTGTTGGGTAAGTCTCATTGTTGATCCTATGATGTATTGGGTCCCATCCTCACATTTGCCTCGACTGTCAAGTCATTTCGTTCGAACCTTCCATTGAGTCGAATTTGTGCTTGGATCGACTAATCCTTGGCCGATTTCCTAGTGATCAGGTTCTTACATGTGGTGCAACTTTTTGAGAGACCACCACCCTTTTGGTTTTGCACAATATTCCAAAGTTCTTTACAAACCACTACAGTCTACGTTTTTACTGCCTAATAATCAGATTGTTACCCATTGAATGGAGTAACTACCATAAGATTATTGCTTGTTGTCATCTCTTCCAATCTCTTTCCACCTAAGCTCCGATACCGGTTGTTGAAAATAGGGCTTGCAAAACAAAGCACCACAAAACAAAGCACAAAAAAAAACAACAATTTAAAGAAAAAGTATACCTCAATTTCACGTTGGTAACAAAATTGAAAAGGAAGGATTATTTTCTTGAAATTGCATTCGAAGAAGATTCACACATTGCTTAGCACTTATCTAATAGAGAACAATTATAAACAATTTTTATAATGAACATCTAACTCATCCATCATTTAGCTTATCCAAATTAACCTGCCCATCCTTGAGCATTATAAATAAAATGATTACTTAACATGAGTAGTGTTCACCACCATCATTTATTTTTTAGCTTAGAGATGTGAAGGAATTTGATCTATCAACTTAGCACTTGGATCATCTTATTGCGAATCATAGTCTTAAACAATGTCTTAAGCATATCATGAATTTATTGTGAAGTTCAAAGCCACATTCACCACACTTGTGCAATATGGTAAACAATATTGAAACAAAGATAATTTGGAAAGGCATTTTCACCATATGGAGCAATGAATATTGAATTCAAGAATATGCGGGTGTGTCTCCCTGGTCTTTGGACTAATTTACACTTGTTTGTATTTTAAGCTACGCTTCAAGAGTAGTTATGGAATACCAAAGAATGTGTTTAGAAAACCATTCTTCACTAACAGGTCAAGTGAAGCATAAGAGACCCAATCCAAAGGGCTCTTACTATATTGTTACCTAGTTGGCCTACACAAGATAGTCATGGTTCATTCTAACTACATAAGATTAAATCAAGGTCGTGAAAACTTTGCTCAAGTATAACCACATGTCCTACAAACATTTTGGGTGTTGGATAGGTCGTCCATGCTTAATAAAAGGTTTGTTCCCTGTATGCCCCCATAATTTGTTTTTTCTTTTTTCTTTTTCTTTTGGTGTTGAGTTTGCAAGTTTGAATAACATTTTCTCAATTGTTTGATGTAGTTTAGTTTAGGTGGTTCTTCATGTTCATAAGACTTACGGTATGCAATCTTATAGTTGGAGATATAGCTTTTGAAGTACTACTAAGTTTGCAAGTCCATTCTTATGTTAATATGGTTTTGTATTTTTATGGATGTTTGCTATGCCTTGAGACCTTGTATTCTTGTATGGTTTGAACCTCAACAAGTTGCTTGTAGGATCTAGTCTAGACAATCAACTCCCATGGCAATGACCATGTAAAACCAAGTAATATTAGCTTGGAATTTACTTCACAAGAAAATATTCAAACATTTCCAACCTTTACTATTCAAACTATTTATATATTGAGAAATATTTGTATGTATCAGGAGTGGGTCTTGATTGTGAAAAGCTTGGTATTTCAAATAAAAAGTCTAAAGGTTCCATTTTTTAAAAAGAAATGGTTGCCTATGAAACTTATAAGTCTATATACTCACCAAGTTGGTTGACATGGTAAGTTTTTGGCTTTTATCAATAAATAAATAAATAAATATAGCTAGAATGGTAAGTTTTTGGCTTTTATTTAAAAAAATTTAAATTATTTAAATTCAAGCATTTGAGATAATCCTGGGAGTTTGGAATGTTGAGTTTAAGATATTCAAATTCAAATTTGGAGTTCCTAAAAGGACATTCCAATTGGTGTTTCATCTCGATGACTTGAGTATGTCGCTGGTGTTTCATCTCGATGATCTAAATTTAAATCATGGGGTGTTTCTATGCCCCTACCGAGTGTGGCCACTTTAAATATGTCGTTGGCATTTCATCTCGATGACCTAAATTCAAATCATGGGGAAGGAAGCCCCTTGTTGCTATGCCCCTAGGGAGTGTGGCCCTAATTGTACCACCTGTTGTATCTTGCATTATTTAAAAAAAACAAACTCAGTGGTACAACAAAGTCTCAAGGCTCATGCCCTTGAGACCAAAACAAATGTTAATTTATAAAAGGTGTTTATAATACTTTAGTGTTTAATTTTCGTATATGGACTATGAAGTCTTGATAGAATGATAAGTAGACTCTTACTACGAAGAAGTAAAGGGTTTGATTTTTTTTATGACTCGTAAAATATTTGTTATAAAGATATCAAAATTCAAGGTTACTTATCAAAATTTTATGTATAAATCATGACAAGATTCTAGTGACATTGGATCCAACCAGGGGAGATGTCCAAACTCCTTGGCATCCCATTTGCATTCCAGAGTTCCCCTCCTGCCTTGTGGAATTATGTTTTACAAAAAGTAGAGAAAAAAAATTCCTTTTGGATCACTAAAAAACTTACTCTAGCTAGTAAGTTTCAAGAGTGTTCCAAAATTATTGCTTCTATACATGTGTATTATTCATCATGTTGGGTCCCTTCTCAAACCTGCTATAAAAAATTGGATAAGCTTTTAAGGGATTTTCTTTGAGCAAGCTCGTCACATAAACAAGGGTTTCATAGAGTTGCTTGGGAGATTTGTTGTCTTCCCAAAAAATCAGGAGGTATGGGACTACATGATTGTCAAAGATAAGGTTTTACTTTATCTTCTAAATGGATTCTTCGAGCCTTAAGTGGTTCTGAAGCTTGAAAAGTTCTAATTCGACACTACATTTCCACTGGTTTACCTCTTGGAAGGAAGGCTTGGAAAGGCATGAATTTTCAATACCTCCTGGTTGCTCCTATCCCAGTTAAAATTCAAGGCTCTTTTGTCATTCAGAGCATATGACGGGCTTGGGAGAAAATTAAGCCCTGGTTGTGTTGGCTAGGGGATGGGCATTGGAAAGGTGCTTATATTTCCACTTATAATGTTTAGTGGTCACCTTTTATTACTTTTCAAGGTTCCTCTCTTGCTTCCGTGCAATGGATTCATGCTCAACGGTTCTTTAGGAAAGGGATTTCAACAATGGTAGACTTTTTTTCAAGACATTCTAGGGATTGGATCCCATGGGATGATTTCAGGAGATTGTTTGGTCTGCGACCAGATGATAAGAATAATTATGACGTTGTTTTGGATTGTATCTCTTTTTCCCTTTGGCCCATGATTTGTAGATATTCTCAAAAGCCTTGGTGGTCTGATTAGGGATGGTTTAAGAAAACCCCATTGCTAAATTACAAACCTAAGTTAGGGTATGCTTAGCTTACTCCCAATGTCCCTATAGTTCAAAGATTCAATGAGCAGTGGGATCTTCTTTCCACTCAGACTCGTTGGAGTCTAAGATTTAAAATGGCTTAGCAGGGTATATTGAACCCAAACAAGCTTTCTTTGCCTAGAGCTTATTGTCCTATGGTCTTCCTCTTGGACAAAGATTTAAATACCTTGGATTAGAGAATCCCACCTACCACCATTTTTACGGTGCTCTAGAGGACCCCCTTCATCTTTTTTGGTAGTGCAAGAAAGCTCGAATGACCTGGGATTGGCTTGAGTCCTTTCGGCCTCATATGACCAGTTGCTTCATCTTGCATCATGCTTTCCTTGGCAACCCACCAAATTTTTCCTTGTCCTTTTTGGAAGTGTGGAACATTCTTCACATCAGTGTGCTCTTTCATATTTGGAAAACTCGTAACAAAATTCTTTTTTCTCAGCAGCATAGTTCAGTTGAATTTTCAATTGTTGATAAGTGCACGATTTATTCTGATTTTTGGCTCCAAATTTTAGTTCAAGTGGAGAAAGTTCATATGGAGGTGGAGCATCTTCACGCTCTTATGCAAAACTGGGGTAATGCCCCAATGTACGGTCAGCTGAGTGCCTTCTACAGAGCCTTCTCGGTCTCGCGAAGTTTCCATATCGCACTCTCGTCGATGACTTTCCTCCCGGTCTGCAAAAAGACATTGGTCTCGTCCGTATCTTGTTCAACGACCCCAAGGCAACATTGGCGCTAGTACATCTCATCATTGTAGTGGATGGAAGGTTCACCAAGTGGAGCTAGACCCAGTTGGTGGTTGGGGAGATCCATCTCCCACATGCCAGTCACTTCAGATAATGTGGTGGGCTGGGGTGTATCTGATGACATTGATGGCTCTGGTACAGGTGATAATGTTCGTACACCTAGGGAGGATGGGTGGCCCATTTCCATTCCTTCTAATACCAGTTGGCAACATATGGAGGGTGATGGACTTTCACCTCGTGAGCATACCTCTCATTATTGACATGATTTAATGCATGCTTTTTGATGTTGTGGTTGGTGTTGAATTTAACCTTGCTTTTGTTGTTTTGAATAACTGCTTCTTAACTTAACCTGAGTTAGTGTGACTACCTATTAAGATGTGCCTATCCATCTTTTGTTTTGTTTTTTTTTTTATAAAACTTAAATATTTAAATTAATTAAAAGTTAGACCTTTACATTAAAAAAATCAAGAGTGTTAGTGTAGAGAAGTTAACAATTGGAATATCCTTCACAGTTGACAATACACTCTTCATCATAGCTGTATGTGCGTGTAACATCTTATTGCCATCATTTATTTTATTGTGTGCCACCGAATCCCCCTAAGGTAAATGGACACGTGATTAACAAGCTGACTACAAAAAGATGGATCGGATGGTTTACCTTAAAGCTCGGGAGAAAGCAGTAGGAACAGGTAACACTGAGCCGCTAATTCAAAAGTTGATGCGACGGCTTTTGCAAGTATCACATCATTCTTTACTGCTTTAATTGCTTGGAAGCTTCTGGAGGTGCAGAATATACATTTAAAAGTTACACACTTACCCAAACATCACCTTTTCTTTAAGATGATTTGACACGACGTATAATTTTGAGGTAATTGTGTACCGTAGCCTGGCTAATGCCATGTGCAGGCATTGATATTTTAATGGCTCTAAGCATTTATTTATTTATTTATTTGTTTCCTATAGAGAGTTGTGATTTTTTAGACGGTGGGCAAAGTTGTTTCTTTTAGAGAGTTGTGATTTTTAATGACACCGCCAAAGCAGGATTTCCCTCCTCTTGCTTAGCTTAACCTTATTTTAAACATTTGGCTTTGATATATTATATTTAAAGTGTAGATAGTTAATTCTAAAAAAGTGATAAGTTCTTTGATGTTTATAATGTTCAGGTTTTTATCTAAAATAATATTATTAGAAAAATTAACACTTTTGATATGTCCATGTTATAATTGTTTGAACTATTAAGTTTATTTTAAAAATATATATTTACAATTAATTTTTTTAAATTATGAACATTTTAAATTTAATTATAAACTTTAAATCAAGCTAAATCATATTTAATTTTAACATATTGGAGTGTTTCTCTATTTTTTTATTAGATCAACTAATTACAAATTATGCCTCGATTTTCTTGAGAAAAATAATGTTAACATTTTTAGTTGCATTATAACTTACCAAAACTGTTTGTGATTTTGTAAAAGACATATACCTGCTCTAATAAAATTAAAAAACAATATTTAGTTGATTTTAATCATTCCTAAAGTGAAAAATGAACTTTTATAATTAATTCTATTTCCTTCTTAAATAAATTTTATTAATACTATTAGTTATAAAATTTAGTCTATAAATGTCTTTGGGAACTTATGTGTAAGCTTGATAGTATGGATACTCAAATTTCTTAAATTGGTGCTCTCCTCTTAATTTTGTGCTATGGCTAAGTTAGATTAAAAGTAATTTTACTTTAGGATATTTTTTAGAGAGTTTGTTGTAGAGGGTGTCTTAAACCCTAGTTTATTTAATTTGGTTGTGTATGTAAATATCCATAGTAATTTGGAAGGAGTTCAAATATTTGTAAAAAATCATTTATTTATTTATTTATTTTAAATATTATATAAATAATATATATAAAATATGTTATATAATTATATTGAGATTATTTTAATTAAAATAATAATACATTTATAGATTAATTAAATTAGTTTGTTTTTGGAGTTCGAGGGCTTGATTCAACGGTCAAAACGTTTTTGTTGGAGTCTAAAGACCAGAGTTCCAATCCTTCAAGCCCCGTAGTGCTGGTGGGCGTGAAGAGGTGTAGAAAATTATAACAGGTTAAAGATTCCTCTAGTATAATAAAAAAACAAATTAGTTTGTTTTTGAAAAATCTTAAAAAAAGAGGTTAATCCATGCCAAACATATGTTGCCTCTATGGTGCTAATGAGGAACAACCAAGCCATCTATTCTTTCAATGCTCGTTCTTTGTAGAAGTTCTTAACTCTTTTATTGATTTTTTGGGACTGAGTTGGGTGGTGCCGAGTTTGCTTGTTGATGTTTGTGCTCAATGGTCATCTCCTTTTTACTCTCCAAGGTTGAAATATTTTTGGAACTTCTATTTGCTACATATTTTTTGGTGGGTGTGGAAGGAGAGGAATAGTAGAATTTTTAAAAACTTCAAAAGATATCCTACCTCTGTTTGTGCTAGAGCCTTAGCTTCCACCCTAGAGAATGTGTCCTCTCTGGATTTGGAGGAGGGCAGATTTGAGGAGGCTGAGCTTGAAAGAAAAATGGGCTTTCAACAAAACAATAGGGTTGCTGGTCTTCCTAGTTCTAATCCCCGGGCCCTTGTGAGGTGGGAACCTCCTTCTCCGGGTTGGGTTAAACTAAACTTTGACGGAGCTTCAAAGGGTAATCTTGGTAATGTTGGCACTTGTGGAATGCTTAGAAATGATAGAGGTGGGCTTTTACTGGCGTATGCCAAATTCTTAGATATCTAGACTTGCCATGTTGCGGAGGCCAGAGCCCTTTACCAAGGTCTCTTGCTTGTGGAGAATATGGGGTACCAAAAAGTTTGCATTGAAGGAGACTCACTTAATATTATAAACTTGGTCAAAGGTGATTTAGTCCTCGGTTGAAACATTGAGGCTATGATTATAGAATCTAGATAAATTCTTTAGGATAGAGAGGATAGGGAGATAAAGCGTATCTTTAGAGAAGAAAATTGCCACACTCAATTTTATGGTAAACTTGGGTATAAGTCTCAATGGTCTGTCTATTTGGAGAGATAATTTTCTTGAAGGTCTTCTTCAATTGGATTTAGCGATGCATGCTTCTTAATGCTTTGTAAGCTTTTATTGTTTATGAAGAAATATTTTGTGGCGCAACCATGTGGGAGTGTTGGTTGGCTAGGGGGCTCACTAGCGTTGTTTTAATTTTATTTCTTGTATCAAGTTGTAGCTAGTTCACTTGGTGATGGGTGGCCAGTTGTAGTGCTTTATAGTTGTTCTTGTCCCTGTATTGTTGGTCTTAGGCCAAGTTTTGTAGGGCTTCTCCTATTATAAAAGGTTTGGGGACCCTTTCAAAACCTCTTCTATATCTAATAAAAAAAATAGTTTGTTTTCAAATCTTTTTATTCAAGATATTTTTTATCTTCCTCCAACAATTATGCTTCCATAGTTAATTTCATATCATTTTTTATTGAGATAAAAATCTTACTCAGTTGGGTTATCTTCTAAAATTTAATTTTGCCAAGACAATGATCAACTACTTCCAACAATAATGGATGGTTTTATTTTTATCTAATTTCTACATCTATTTTTCTTGATAGCACTTATAATAATTTATGAATCCCCCTTATTTAAAATATATTTCCATCATTTTTCAATGATAATTTTGATCCATTAAGAAACGCCCTAGTCTTTGCATAGTTGTTAGTTAAAGTTTATACATTTTTGAATAAGAGGAGAACTTTACCTTCATTATTTTGAAAAACACCACCACCACTAGCTTTTTCTAGATATCCTTTGGAAGCACCATCAAAATAATTTAAAAAAACCCAAATTTTAGACATTTTAATTTTACCATAGATTGAAGTAGATCATTTTTGTTAACTCCGTTATTAAATATAATCCTTCCATGTATATTCACATCCTATAATCAAGAGGTAAACATCTCTTTTTCACAATTAAAACTTTTCATGATGAGCACCATGTCTATAAGCATTATGCAAGAGAAATAACAATATGATTCCAAACTTGGACATGCTTTTGATATTTGTTTTTAAAAATTATAATAGTCCTTTCAATCCATAAATTTCAAAGAATAATTGATAGGACCAATATATTCTCATAGTTTTGAAAAAGTAACCCCAAATGATATAAGCAAAGGAAATAGGAAGAAGTAAATGCACATTTCTAGATCCATGATATCCTCTTCTCTACAAAATCTCACCAATAAGAATCTCATCTTGGACTTCCTATTAAAGGAATTTTGAGGCCTTAGAGAGAGCCTCAAGTGACCAAACATTCTTTCAAGGGAAATATTTGAAAGTATAAAATTTTGATTGCTTGATACTTTTATATCTCAATTTGATTGAGTATCCACCATCTTTTTATAGATTTCAAATAAAATCATTCTTATGTGTAAGAATAGGCAAATAAAACTATTTAAACATTCTTTGAAGCTTATGACCTTTCTACTTGAGGTCCTCTCCTTCAACCAGGTTGTTAATTGATATCCATAGTTTGAAAGAGTTGCTCACATTAATATAAATTTTTACCTTTGAACTTTTGAAAACTAAACATATCATAAACAATGATGTTGTGAATAATACATATTCACTTTATGGTTATGGAGGTTATGAGAAGTTAGAAAGTAGTTATAACTCCCAACCTCATTCCTTCTTGATTTTATATGTATATATACTTTTATCACAACAATGCAAATATATTATCTTTCTAACATTTGGTATTAGAATAGGTTGATATTATAATGAAGCTTTGACTTGTGAAGGTGATCCAATTATAAAGGAGTAGGAGACACCTGTTGGAGTTTACAAAAATGTGTTGCTATTGAAGAAACAAAAAAGGAGTAGATGTAAGTTTGAGCAAGAAGAAGACCATACCATTTAGAGATTTATTTTCTATTTTATTCCTGCTAGTGTTTGTAGGTGCTGCAAACATTTATTTCATATCAGAGGAGTTACAAAACCATATGAGAAAAAATTAGTGCATCAAAAGAGTTATCACAAAATCGATTACTACCATATGAAAAAATGAAAAAACGTGCTACTATTTGATGCAAGAAACTTACCATATAAAGAAAAGAATGAGCAATTTGGACTATTGCACTAGATTTTGAACATATTAGAAATCACCCACTTCATATCTTGATGCTCTAGTTCGTGTCAAAGATGAACAAGAGTACAAGAAGATAAAATTTATGTTAGCAGTTCATTTAAATTTATCATCTAAAAGAGATGTCTGCTTGTGTTATTTAGAGCTATTTTCATCTAAACATACCATTTGGAGATAATGTCGTTAAGAGTTGTTACTACATAGAGCTATCATTTGAAGTTGCCTTCTAGACTTTCATCTAAAGTTACTATTTGGAGCTACTATTGTCAAGAGTTCCTATCGTCTAGTGTTGCTATTGTCTATAGCTATTATCATCTAGAGCTATTGTTTAGAGTAGTTGTTTGAAGTTATTGTCTAGAACTACTGCCACACGAAGCTACCATCTAAAGCTATCATTTAGAGATACCTTCTAGAACTATAACCATCTATAGCTACTACTATATAAATCTACCATATAGAGCTACTATAAAAAAAGAGTGTTGTCTAAAGTAATTTTCGAATCTATTATCTATTGGATTAGGCCATCTATCAACAAGGTCATCTAAGGATGCATGAGGTTCGAATATTGTGAAGTTTCCATCTAATCAATGCATGGGCCACCTAAAAGTTAACTTCCAATGAAGGGTTGTGCCACTGATTTTAAAAAATAAAAGATAAAAATACCTATTACCTATAGTTTGGAGGATAGTGTTGATTTAAGACATGTAAAGAATAGACAGTTTTGAAATATTGGAAGGAGACACAAATATATTTAAATAAATAAATAAATAAATAAAATCCCACATGCTTTGTGGGAGGGCAATTTGAAGCCTTCAAAAAAAATTAATTTTTATTGTTATTGAATTTAATTGATAAGATGGTGATTTAACATCTTTTTATTAACCTAGAACATTGAAAAAATATTTCAAGAATGTTCATTGAAGATTCTAGTTGCAGGGAAAATAAGTCAAACCCTTGCGTCTTATTTTTTGCCTAGTGATACCTTGTTGTTTTATCGTAGTTAGAGGTATTGATCATTGCATGAGTATAGGATTATATATACTCGTTGGGAATCTATTTTTTATCTTATTTTAGTGAACTCATTTGTTTGTAGATTTGCAAAGACTTGTCATGGTTATCAATGATCCAAAGATGCTATTGCCTGATTCACAGGTACTAAAAGGTGATAACTATTTTGCATGGAAGACAAAGTTGAATGTTCATCTAGAATTTTAAGACTTATGTGAAGTGGTATTTTCCATTGTACAAAGAAAAACCACTAACCTAGATGAACAAAGAAATTTTGATAAAGTTGATTAGAAGGCCATATTGATCATAATGTTTGGCATGACTAGTGAGATCCAATCATACATTCGTGAAGTTGTAACCATGAAGGATGAGTGGTATAAACTTAGGATGATGTTCAAGTTGAAGAATTGAAAATACAATCTACACCTACAAATCCAATTACATTGCTTGAAGATAAAGAGAGGTGGAAAGCTAGAAGGCTTTCTACGATGGATTACTAAGTTACGAGTCTCGTTACAAGAGTTAGAAAAAAATATTAGTGATGACGTGCTTGTTTTAATAGTGCTACATGCACTACCATAAATGTTTAATATTTTGGTAACAACTCTAAATGTGACATATCAGAGTGCCATTTTTTACTCTCTTATAAATTTATTTCAATATAAGTTGAAAAATAAAGACTAAAGATAAATGTGCTTTTCTTACACATCTAAAATACAAGAAGCTAATATAGTCAAAGAAAGGTGTTGGACCCCCCAACAAGTAGTATAACTGAACAAAAAATCAAAGGATAAAAATAAGAATAACATTAAGGACAAAGAAACATCACATGTTTGATTTATAAGAAACTAGGACACATCCTTTAGGAGTGTTGGTATAACACATTCTCACAAGGATAATCTAAGAATCAACTAAAGAATTCATTAAGAGGTAAGTAAAATAATTCTCATTGGCAAAGGAAGAATGCACCTCAATGTCAATATGACAATATAGATAAGGATGCTAATTCTAATGTAAAAGGATAAGACTGTGTCTATTCAGTTCAATATCTTGATGTTGTTTCAAAATCAAGACTAGTTTGGTATATTGATTTAGGAGCTATTATAAAAATGATAGACTAGAAGGAATGGTTCATGAGCCTTGACCATTCATATTACCATAGACTAGGTAACACTTGATACCAATTTGACATATAATATTGCTGAAATCAATGATGTTTGATTGCATCTTGGAGAGAATACTTATCATCAGACTCAAGTGTTTTATATGATTGACCTCATGAAGAACTTGTTTTCTGTGAATTTATTGCTTTATCATAATTTATATGTTCAATTTTTCCAAAATTGTGTAAAGAAACTCTATGTCATTCAAGAGAAATCTAGAGGTTCAATGATCATTTCTCATGTTACTAGCATAGGCGAGATGTTTCAACTTATGATTGTACTATGAGATAACCAAACATTGCCAATAAAAGCAGATAAAATTGCTTCACTATGGCACAAGCAATTTGGGCACCTAAGCTTTATCCATTTTAAGTCCTTCTGCATCATGATATGGTATGTGGACTTCCATATTTGATGAAGCCTCATGACCTTTGTACAATTTGTTTGGCTAAAAAATAAAATTGAGCTCCATTTGTCTCAAGCAGTCATAAATTACCTAGTCCACTTGACTTGGTGTATACCAATATATGCAAACCCTTAGATATTAGTCATAGTGGCTATAAATACTTTTAATTGTTTGTTAATAATTATACTTGATGAATGTGGGTGTATTTCCTTAGGACAAAGTATACATATTTTCACTATTTCTAAGAGGTCAAAGCTTGTATAGAGAAGCTTACTAATCATTCCATTCGTACACTCTGCTCATATTGAGGGGGAGTACACCAATAATTATTTTTTTGTTTTTTTGAAGCAATATGACATCAAACAATAGATGATGAATACCTACATGCCTCAATATAATGGAGTTGTAGAGAAGTAAAATCTTACTATTTAGAATATGGTGTGATACATGTTGAGCAATGCAAATTTGGAGCCAATATTTTGGGCAATAGGTATTCATATTATGGTCTACTTTTTGAGTCATGCACCCATGCTTCCATTGAATTATGCCACACTTGAAGAGGTATGGATGGGAAATGAACCTTTTGTATCACATATCTACATGTTTGGATGTATTGCATTCATGCACTTTTTAAAGTAGAAGCAGATGAAGTTGAAGGAGAAATCTAAGTAATGTATCTTCATTGGATATTGTAGTGAATCGAAGGAATATCATCTCATGGATCTTGACACCAAGAAGTTGTATATTAGTAGAGATGTGTTTGATGAGAAGAATGAGTGTACCTATTCTTCTAAGCCACATGTTGTTGATAAAATACCTATTGTTTTCATGTGTGATGATAATGATAAAGCCTTTGAGATGGGATATTGAATTTGATTAGGATGAAGGAGATGCTTCTAATGGATATGATGACCTAGGACCATCCACTTTGAGAACCAATCATATGCCCAAGTGGTATCTTAATATAGGTCATAATGTAAATTTGGATTATGTTCCAAACACATATAGTTTTAAACTAAGAACTTGAAGTAAAGTTCAAAATAAAGTCAACCTAGCCCTAATTAGCATTGTGGTGCAAACATATAAACCTTTAATGGATTATAATGCTCTTGCATCAAATGAGTGGAAGGATACCATGAATTTTGAATATCAAGCATTGATGAAGAATAAGATGTGTCAACTTGTTGATCTTCCACCTAACAAGATACCCATTGGTTGCAAGTAGGTATTCAATACCAAATAAAAAGCTATGGGAGCATCAAAAAATTTAAAGCAAGAATTTTACAAAGGACTATGCAAAGAAGGAATGAATTGAGTATGATGAAACTTTTGCACCAACAATGAATATCAAGATCATTTGGATGGTTTTTGCTATTGTTGTACAATTTGGATGGAAGTTGCATCAAATGAATGTGAAGAGTGTATTTCTAAACTCAATGAAGAAGTCAACATGACATGACCAAAGGGATGCATCATACCTAGACAAGAGAACAAAGTATGTAGGCTCATCAAATATCTCTATGGGGTAAAGTAGACACATAGATCATAGCACATGAATATCGATGAGCATCTTCTATGATATGGATTTCATCACAATCCCTATGATCCAAACCTATACTTACAAGATAAAGAAGAGAGGTCTTGATATTCATTGTGTATGTCAAGCGATTGGTCATCACTAGAATTTCGATGACACAGATTCAAGAGGCCAAAAAAACATTGAAGCATTTGTTTGACATGACTGATCTTGGCTTAATGCATTGATTTATTGGCTTGGAGCTATGGAAGACTAAGAACCATATGTTCATTTGTTAACAAAAGTATGTTAGGACATTGATTGAGATGTTTCAAATCATAGATTGCAAACCCATGAACACTGCAATGGAAGTAGGGTTGAAATTGTCATGTTATGATATATCTCCATAGGTGAATGAGACTCTTTATTGCTAGTTGATTGGGAATCTTATTTATTTGGCATACAGTAGACCTGACATCAATTATGCTATGAGTTATCTTTCATAATTCATGCAAGAACCAAAGGTATGTCATTAGAAAGTAGTAAAGTGGATACTCAAGTATATCCATAGCATAACTGAGTATAGTCTAAAGTACAAGAAGACTGATCAGTTATTCTTGATAGGTTTCATAAATGCGGACTATATAGGATTCATTAAATATAGAAGATGCACTTTTAAATATGTATTCTTTGTAATATCAGGTCCAATTTTATGGGAAATTAAGAAGCAACATGATGTTACCTATTCTTCCATCAAGGATGAACATCAACCATTGGAGGAGTTGTTTGCAAGGTGATATTATTATGTTGCATCTTGTTAGGAATTGGCATCCCATAAAAAACCAAATAATCTTGAGTTATGACAATCAAGGAGCTCTAAAGCTTGTTTGCAATCTAGTTTTCCATGAGCACACAAAATACATTAAGAATCAATTCCATTTCATATGTGAAAATGTTCAAGAATATAACGTACAACTCTAATTTTTTTTCCATAGAGGAGGAATGTGCAAATATTTTGATATATTCTATTTCACGTGTAATGTTTGAAAAATTTAGAAATTTTCTCAGTGAATGTTTTAAAAATTACATATTCACCTTATGGTTACAGAGGTTATGGGAAGTTGGAAAGCATTTGTAACTCCTAACCTTGCACCTTATTTATTTCACATGTCTATAAACTTGTATCACATCAATGTAAATGTTGATAGTAGTGTACAAATATATTCTATTTTTCTAACAAATGATTTACAATTTAGGTCTAAAATAAGAGGAAAATACTTCAACCAAGCATTAGACCAAATTTTTTTTGAGAATTGCCCTCATTAAATTACCATCTAATATGTTTTTTGATCAGTTGTAAACTATGTAATTTTAAGTTTCATGTTATCAATCTAAATAGAGGTTATTTACTAAATAATTTTATTACACCAACAAACCTATATAATTTTAAAGTAACATTTTAACCCAAATTTTTCTTTGATCTTTGAATAATATCCATTCAAGTTTTACCATTAATATCAAACTTGTAAGTCTATAATTTCATAAGCTTTTCCCTCCAATATTCTTTGCTTTGCAAACCTTATACCAATTACAAAGACAAATCTATTTTTTTTCTTAGATCCTTTCTAAAGAACATTTCCTTGAAGTTTATCAAATTTGGATGCTAATCCTATTGATAATATTGAAAGTGACATCATGTATATAATTATAGATTGCAAAGTAGTCTATATCAGTTGTATTCTTTTAGCCATTTTTAAGAACTTACCTTTTCAACTTGTCAAACAAGATTTCATTCTATTTAAAATTAAATTTCAAATATCCTTACTTTTTCCTTTATACAAAAAAGGGAATAATCAGATAAATTGATGGAAATTTTCCAACCTTAATTCCTAAAATTTCGACAATAATATGTTGTAAACCTAGGATAGCATTAATAAAAAATATCTTGGTTTTTATAGTATGAAACGACAAACTTCTCATAGCATGATAGTATTGATTTAAACTCCATGACCTCATTTATTGAGGGATAATCCAAAATAAAATAATTATCACTAAATTGGAGATGATATTCAAAGGGACCATCTATTATAACCTCAATACCTTTGATTTTTCTTTCAATTTTTGATTTTGAGAAATTTCTTCTTAATGCCTCAACAAGAATAATGAATAGATAAGGATATAGTGGCTCACCTTGGTAATATCCAACAGATGATTCAAATCATCTATCAAGGGATACATGATAAAAATATAATAATTTGAACTCCTATAACTATTGGAATATCAATATTATAACCTTATTGGCCAAGGGTAATATTGCTGAAGTGCATATAGGTGTTTTTAATAGAATCCTATAGGCATGTGACGAGTAAGACTATGAGCATTATATATGTAATCCTACAAGTATTCTTTATGTAATCCTAGGGGTATTATTTATGTAAGCCTATGGCCAATTTTAATGCATTTACCTTTAGCAATATTGGTTAAATCACTTGTATGGTTAACCTTAATTAAAGGTTTAATAAATTTAATATTTTATAATTTAACATTTAAGCTAGGTTATTTTGGTTTGATGTTAGCATTAAATTGGGGGTTAGTTATCATTCTAAATACCCCATAATAATTAATCTATTACATTAGTTTATGTGATGTGATATCGTAGGTGTACCTACAGGAACTCACCTCTTATTACTATATTAATTACTTCTATCTTATTCTTTTGTGTATAACTCCCTTTCATTCTTTATATATTTTACATATGATTGTGGTGAATGTTATGCTTTGGAACATATTCTTGTAAGTAGTCTAAAACATCAATAGTATCATCTCATTTGGAATCAACACCTCTCTATGGCTACCTCGTGGTGAAAATGAGATAGGGTCCCTATACCAAATAATTCAACTCTAGTTGCTTTCACTTATTATATGCATAATACCTCTTCTATGGGAGCTTCTATGTTTGTAAATGGGGATGGATTTCTAGATCTCCTGATATTTTGTGCTCCTATTCATCACCTATTTCTAGATTTTATTTGTCCCAATGATTATATTCTATGCATTCATTTGACATCTTGGTAGCATTATCTTCTTATTGTGTCATAGTGATATGCTTTTCAATGGAGGAACATGCACCATTAACATGATGTCTCCTTTGTCACCATGGTCATTTCACTTCTTTTAAATCCTTCCTCACAAGAAGTTCATGGGATCAAATCCCATTATTTATCTCTTTTACAAAGCATACTCTTGATGTATTCATAGAGTGCCTAGAAAATACCCTCCAACATTAGCTATGACATATGTTTGGTAAATCCATTAGAGGATCGAGGTTTAAATCCCCTATGCATCATTTTTTACCAATCCAATGATATCTCAATTAGAAAGTACATGAAGAACATGTTGATCTTGTTCTTACTCATCTAACATGTTGTTAGCTTGGACAATGTAATCTTCTAAAATCCTCCCCATTGGAAAGGTTGTGAGATAAAACCTTGACAAAGTTATTTTTGCACCTCTTGTTTAAGTATAGTTAGTATATTTATATTCTGGTGAGAATATTAACTCAACCTCCCTATTAGCATAGTTGTTGGTAATGTGTATTACATACTCAAGATCTCTAGTTTAATCCTCTGTGGTATTCAATTTTGTGATGGTTGAATGTCCTTTTTCTAGAATTTATATATTCTATCTCAACCATTTTATATTGTGGATACAATTTCTAGTTAGCAATGTCCTTTGTAGAATTATAGCTAGAAGAAAGATGATTTAGAATATTATGGTCTAAAGGGCCTGAGTTAAAACCCCATCCTCTCTTTTTTGTTGCCATTTAACTAAATGTGCAATTAATGTGGACCCATGACAATTTATTTTATATATATTTGAATTTGACTAATCACATTTTGATAATTGTCAAATGCCCTTAATCGAAGATTCAACATAGGTGTCAAATATGTGGCAACATACAATTAGATATATTTTAGTGACATGGCTAATAAGTGACACCTATCATCATATAACACATTGTAGCCTTTGGTCATATCATTTACAATCTAAGGTTCGAAGGCTTAAGTTTTCATTTTTTACCTTAGTAACTTGCCCAACCTTCTTAAATCCATAAGTTTTACATAGAAAAATATTCCAGGCTCAGTTTTTATATCACAATATGTTTTGAGTTTTATAAATTGGTTTAGTTCAACGACTTGTTATAAGGATTTAGATAATTTTTGGTTGCAAGAGGAGTAGGTTTTTTGTATAGTGAATGTAAGGTGTGTCATGTTAGTATGGTTCCCTTTAAAATGATGGGGAATAATTATTAGAAAAGTTACCTATTGCTTGACAATTCAACTATTTTCTTTTGAGATTGGAGAAAATATTATGATTACCATATTACATATTAAATATCTCATGGCAATCTAAACATCTTTGATCTAGAATATGGATTTATGAATTCATGTTTGAGGAAGAGTTGATCCAATTCATGTACCTTTGATAAGAGAATATAACAAGGTTTATGATGAAGATTCATTGGCCCATTCGATCACTCATTATTGTGGGAAGATGTACCATATCTATTGTCTCCTCTCTTTTGCCTCTCAACTTCGATTATAAGAGGTGTTGGAATATTAATAGTCTAACCTTATTGGCCAAGGTCAACAATGCTGAAGTACCTATGGATGTTGTTGATGTAAGCCTATAGGCATCTGCAATGTCAACCTATAAATGTTTTCTATGTAATATTGGTATTCTTTATGTAAGCTTGTGGATATTTTTTATGTATTCATCATTTGTAATATCAATTATGGTTAACCTCACTTAAGGGTTTATCCTATCATATACTCTGTTTATATATAATTTTATAAGCATACTTGGCTTTTTCATGGGATAAAGAGAATGCATGATATCTTCTATAATGTTACACCATAAATAATTTGTTTACTATGACTAAAACTACCTTGTTTCTATGAAATATCACAATCTAAAATGCTTTTCAATTCATTTAACATAATCTTTGAAATTATCTTATAAATCATATTACAAAGGCTTAGTGGACAAAAATGATCAAAATACCCGAAATTAGAATATGATAATTGTATCGTACACAAAGTGAGGACAAACAATGAAAAAATAATTCTCAATAAAAGTTGAGGTAACTGGATAAGATTCTTTATGTTTCCTCTTTAATTTCTTTTGGCAATCACTTGGATTTTATAGGTAATACTTTTAACTCAAGTAATAGTAGCAAGTGGTTTTAGATTGCTATTTGTTATAATTGTTTAAGGTGACAAAGGCCTTTCTTATGCTTGAATCCTTGCTCTTTATTAAAAATGCTTGTTGTTGGGCTATTATTTCCCAAATATACCATTGGCTAGACTGGAAAAAGTTATGCAGTAGGATCTTGATTTAGTCCCACGAGTGTTACAAATGATGGTAGTAGGTCCAACTATACACAAGTATACACTAGTGTTGAGTTTATTATTAAAAGGTATATTTTAAGATGGTTTATGGGTGACTCTAGTAATGTGTGCTTATAAAATAGACAACCTTATGTATAATAAGTCAAATTAGAGGGAGTAGTGTTCAACATGTATTTTTCAGCTCGATGATGTGAAGGAATTTTATCTGTCAACTTGACACTTGGAACATCTTATCATGAATCATAGTCTTAACCATGTATTAAGCATGTTGTAAATTTATTGTGAAGTTCAAAGCCACATTCACCACACTTGTGATGGTAAACACTGTTGAAACAAAGATAATATGGAAAGGCAGTTTCACCATATGCAACAATGAATATTGACTCCAAGAAGATGAGGGTGTGTCTCCCTAGTCTCTGGACTAATTTGTACATGTTTGTATTTTAAACTACCCTTTGGGAGTAGTTATGGAATATCAAAGAACGTGTTCAGGAAAATATGTTGGAGAATATTACATTTTTTTGGTACATGCTAATGCACCCCCATGCTACCATTGTAATATTGTAAATATTAGATTAGTATGTGAGTCAATAGTTTAAGGTGCATGATTTATATTTTCCCTAAAGCATGTGTTAATGTGTAGGATGTGTCCAAGTGTCATGTAACAATGTGTGCAAATATGTAGAGTGTGAAAGTGTGCAATTTTCATATAATAGAATGTGCAGGTGTGTAGAAAATCAAGAGTCATATGGAGGTATCAAGTATACAAGTGGCAAGATGTAAAGCCAAGAGACATGAGAGATTTATTTTATATGTGGAATATGAAAGGATACATCTCCTAGATATGTGAGGAGAGCAATAGTCAAGTATTGAAGATTCACCTTCTAATGTTATATTATGGATATAAATCTCCATGTATTGTAACAAAAGATTTATCAAAGAATATTGAAGCTTGTATACAACTATGAGCAATCATACCGTAAGTTTTCTTATGCATATTATTATTGATATTGGTCAATTAATCTATATTATTATTATTTCATGAATTTTATATTCATTTATATTGGCCATTTATATTGAATGACTAAATATTGAAGTTTGTTTAAGATCCTGGATATTGAGACTTGTCATTAAATCTGGCTAAAAAGCCAATAAAATATTCTTCACTAGCAAGTTAAGTGAAGCACAGGAGACCCAATCCAAAGGGATCTAACTATACTCAATCAAGTTAGAATATAAGAATCTAAAGCAATCAATATTTTCTACTTCTAAAGATTTCCCTTGAAATAATGTTTTGTCATTTTAGGCTCTCCCTAAGGCCTCAACATTGCTTTAACATGTAGTCCAAAGCAAGATTCTTATTGGTGATAGTTTGTAGAGAAGAGGATATCATGGATCCAGAAATGCTTATTTACTTCTTCCTTTTCACTTTGCTTATATCATTCGGGGTCACTTTTTCACAAATATGAGAATATATATATATTTTTGGGGAAAAAAAATTATTTAGAATCTAAACAATACATTTCACAACGATTTCCAAGTGATCCAAGCTAGCACATCATACAAAATACAATAAATCCACCAAGAAAATCCATGGATCATTCTGACAATAAATTTGACAGGACACAAGAACCCATAACAATCGGGTTCCTCCACCTTGAAATTATCTTTCTTGGTCCTCAAGAATTAAATGATTATGGAGTTTGGATTTATCCTGATCAAGATCATTATAGCTATCAACTTTACAGTAAGGGAATCCTTCAGAAGCCCACTTTTCTAAATAATCAACCACTCTATTTTGTTCTCTTGGGATATGAATAAATTAAATTTCAACAAAATTCCCAACCAAGCTCAAAATTTATTTCACTATTCTAACCATAAACTAGGAACCATCCTAAAATTTCTTGTTGTTCAGAAGAGACACCACTATCATGGAATCAGATTCACAAATAACCCTTCTCCATTCCAAATAAAAAGCTATTTCCAACGCATGGAGAATTGCAAATTATTCCATATGATTATTCGAATGAATTCCCTTGTACACAGAGAAAAAGAGGTGGGCCACACCCTTACTATAATGACCAATTTCTCCTATGCCAACATTACCTGGGTTACCCCTAGAAGAACCATAAGTGTTTATTTTGATAACACCCCTAGGGGGGACTCCACTTCCTAGATCTATTGACCTTCAATAAACCAATCCCCCTAATAGGGCATTTTTTTGTAGCTGGTGATGATAAAGAAATCTCCAATCTATTGATAATTTTCCAGTCGAAGGAAGTAAGAGGAGAACTCAGTTTACACTTGGACTCAATATTCTCCTTAACCATACTTTTGACTCTAAGCCATACCTGTAAGGCTCCAAATTGACATCCCTAAAAAATTCTTCGGTTGCATTCCAACCAAATCTGCCAAAAGATGAAGGAAGAACCAATATCCCAAACAGTTTAAAGATATGAAGCAGAGGCATGCGGTCTACCCAAGCTTTCCCAAAACTCAAAAATAGAAGTAGCATGGATGATGAGCCTTTTACAAATTTGCCACCACAAGTTCTAGACCTCCAAGGAATATGAGCATTGGAAGAAAATATGGGGAATGGTTTCCTCATTATTTCCACAAAGAAAACATAGTGAAGGACCTTAAAAACCTATTTTCTAAATATTATCCCAAATTGAACATTTCTTCTGACATAGAAGATAAAGAGAAAATTATATTTAGGCCAACCAAACTGTTAGCGTACTATTTCCTATTTTGTTTTATTGCACGCATTTGTTATTCCTATTGTAACAAATGCTATTGCTGCTACACTGTTACAACGTAACAGTTCAGTTACGCCGGATGTTCTATTCCCGGCACTGTAACATATTATTTAAACTCTGATGAATAATACAATTGTTAGTTCGCACATTTACATGGCATCAGAGCAGTTCGCAATTTATCTGGGCGTGTTTTGAAGCGGAGACCTATTTTTTCATCGTCAGTCATCGCGCAGGCCCCGGGCAGTGAAGAGGGCGGAAGCCCGGTTGAACGCACACTGCGTTCGTTGCTCCGGGAAGGACACGCAGGGCCGAGGGTGAGCGGACATCTGTGCGCCCCCCAGCCCGCGTCCAGGTCCGCGGACGACCCCGCTCGGCGCGCTGCGTCGCGGGAGCCGTCGCCTCGACTGCCGCGCAAGCGCTGTGACAGGTTGTGTCGCACCGCGCGCGGAGGCCCGTGCGACAGGGACTGTCGGGACAGGGCGCGCAGGCGACAGCTGTCATGCACGCAGGCGATAGAACGCCCCTGTCGCAAGCGACACAGGGTCTGTCGCTCGCGACTGGAGAGGGGAGACAACCCCCCCCAATCCCCCCACGCAGCGCAAACGCTGCGGGTTGGAGGGAGGACGCGTCACGCATCAACGGACACGCGCGCGCGCGACGAGGGAGGGGAATTTCAAATTCTCGTCGCGCGGGGTATAAACCCCCCAAAAAAAAAAAAAAAAAAAAAAAACACTTTTTTTTTAAAAGAAAATCCAGAACGAGAAAAAGAAAAAGAAAAAAACGGACGCCGCGGTTAAAAAAAAAAATCCAGAACGGTGGGACGCCGCGATTTAAAAAAAAATCCAGAACGGTGGGACGCCGTGATTTTTTTTCGAACGGTGTATTGCGAGGAGCCGCGAATTTTTTTTTCGAACGGTGGTTTGCGAAGGAGCCGCGAATTTTAGGAGCCGCGGTTGTTTTTTTTCTGAGGAGGAAGCAGCGTAGCAGTCGGAGGCCGCGGCAGAGGGGTTGAAAGAGGAGCAGGTCCACTGTTCCTTTCGGATCAGCCCGCAAGCTCACTTGGCAGTGAGCTGTGTGGTAAGGCTCAGGGAGCGTGCAGGTCGAGGGTTCAAATCCCGCCGACTCCCCCCAAGGTATATTTTTTTTTTCAAAGTCATTTTTAATTATTATTATTTTTAATTAAAATTTTTAATTTTAATTTTTTTTAATATAGTTTTAAACTTTATAAATTAAAATTTAATTTTAATTTATTTTTTCTAAAGTTTTTAAAACTATATAAATTGAAATTATTTATTTTAATTTTAAATAAATAATGATTATAAAAATGCTTTGTTAAAGAAAGCCTTTTAAGGGGGGATATATTTTTCAAAAATCAAAGGGGGATAGTGAGTAATTTTTCGAAAAATAGCAATTTGGCAAATTGTAAAAGGTGCATTTTCGGCAGTGACCGACACCTTGTGGGTTATTCTTGTGGGCAATTTTTTTTGTTGTATGTTGCATATTTCATTTTTGCACTATAACATTAAAAATTAAAATCAAAACACTCCCTAAGTCCCCGGAATATAAAACCCATCTCGTGCAATTTATTTGCACTGCAGTGTTCGGTATTTGCGATACCTCCGCCAACACTTACATGTAAAGCCGTCGTGATTTGGCTACTCGTATCCGCCGCCTAATATAGCTGCTATAACGACGTCTGAGCTTGTTCTCTATAAATCGTCGGGGAGGAATAAGTACGCCATTTTTGCATTTTTTACTCCATCCACTACCCCTTATCGCACTTGTGTTTAGGCGTAAATCCCGACGAAGTATTCTTCATAGTGTTTAGGGGAAGTTACGCCCCACGCATGAGAAGAATCTTCTATGGTAGGTGCCATCAACAAGGCGATTCCCTTTCAGTACCGCTTATGTTCCACGTATCGTATGATCTCTAAATTTCACCTATAGTCTCCCTCACGTAAGGGCGGGTGATTTTTGTTGATATTTCTAAATACCTATAGTTTCCCTCATGTAAGGGCGGGTATTTTGTACGGTATATTGGCCTAGAAAAAGGTATATCGAAAGGGGGACCAATTGGTGATATAAGGAACCTTCACTATGGCCGCTGTTGCAAAGTTGATGACTGATCCGCATCAGTTATTGAAAGGTCCAAATTATACACCATGGAAACATAAGATGAAGGCTATTCTCCAAATGGAAGATTTGTGGGATATTGTTACTGGAGTAGCAACAAGGCCTTCACCAACAGCAGGATCCACAGGTCCTTTAGCAGATCAGATAGCTTTTGACAAGAAAGACAGTAGAGCAAAGGTGCTCATTTTGTTTGCTGTTTCAGATGAAGTGCAACCTCATATAGCTGACAAAGCAAGTGGTAAAGAGGCATGGGATGCCCTTAGAACCATCTATGAGGGGAAGAATGAATCCACCATTCTTCATCTTCAACAACAACTTCATAACCTGAGTTTGAGACAGGGTGAAACAGTTGAACTCTTTCTATGTAGAGTGTCTGAGTTGAAAGAGAAATTGAGTTCTCTAGGAGATACTGTGGACGAAAAGCTTCTCATTTCACTTGTGATGAGAGCTTTACCTTCTTCATTTGATATGTTGATAACCTCCATCCAGGTGTCTCAATGACAAATTACCTACATCGAGTTGGTCAATCTGCTTCAACAACAGGAGGCACGCCAACTTCACAAGGATGATTCTTCCAATACAGCCCTATACACCAACAAGCAGGGTTCTAGGAAGAAAGGTAATGGGAAAAAAGGAGGCAACTTTCAGAAAGGAGGAAATTCTCAACAGGATACGAAAGGAAAAGGCAAACAACCTCAACAGAAGAAGAGGTGGTGCAAGATCTATGAGAAAGACAACCATGACACCAACAGGTGTTGGCATAAGAACAAGCAGAAAGGCCAAAACAAACCACAAAATAAGAACAAGCAACCCCAGGTGAATGTTGCTGTTGAAGAATCTGACTCAGATTCTGAATGGGCACACAAGGTGCTCATGACTACCACAGATTCCACTCAGAGGGATCCTATTTGGTATGTCGATTCTGGAGCTAGCAAACATATGACTGGCGACAGATCGTGGTTTGAATCATTTGAGGCCAAAGAGGGCAAACCTGTCACCATTGCTGATGATAAAACCTACAGGGTTCAGGGAGAGGGTACAGTTTCAGTCACTCTTCCTGATGGCAAGTGTCAGATTGACAAGGTCCTCTATGTTCCGGGATTGGCCAAAAATTTGTTGTCAGTGACACAAATCCTGGACATAAATATGGTTGTCAAATTTTGTGTTGAGAATGGAAAGAAGTGTTGTACAATTACCAGGAAGGGTAAGCAGATTGCAACAGCTTCATATAAGCATGGCTTATTTGCACTAGATGCTATCTCTACTCCACATGTTGCCATGACTGTCTCTACCAAGGAGGCAACTTCCCTATGGCACAAGAGATATGGGCATCTTAGTTCTGGATACTTACTTGAGCTCAACAAGTATGAGATGGTAAAGGGTCTTCCTTCCCTTTCTGCCACATTGCCAGTGTGCTCTGACTGCTTGGCAGGAAAGCAGCATAGAGTACCATTTGAGAAGAGCTCTACAAGAGCAAGAAAACCTCTGGAGCTAATTCACACCGATCTATGCGGTCCTTTCACACCCAACAGTGTTGGAGGGAAGAGGTACTTTCAGTTATTCGTAGATGACTACTCACGAAAGATGTGGGTTTTCTTTCTCAAACCGAAATCAAGCTTTCGCATTCTTCTAGCAGTTCAAGAAATCCGTTGAGAAGGAGTCAGGAGCTTCTATCAAAACCCTCCGCTCAGATCGAGGGGGAGAGTTTACCTCTAATGAATTTTTTGCATTCCTAGATAAGCATGGGATCAAGAGACAGTTTGACAATCGCCTATACTCCTCAAAGAAATGGAGTTGCTGAGAGAAGGAACCGTTCTATCATGGAAATGGTTCGTTGTATGCTCACAAGAGCTACTCTTGGGCAACAATATTGGGCAGAAGTCGTCACCACTCGCAGTAGTATCTTTTGAATAGGGCACCCACAAAGGCCCTAAAAGGAATGACTCCATAGGAAGCATGGAGTGGTCGAAAACCCTCCATATCTCATCTACGTATTTTCGGGTGTCAAGATTTCATGCACATACCGAAAGAGAAAAGGAAGAAGCTAGATGAGAAAACACTGAGATGTATTTTTCTTGGATATTCTGAGCACTCTAAAGGATATTGGTTGATAGATCCTTTGACCAAGAAAATTCATATCAGCAGAGATGTTGTCTTTGATGAAGCTTTCACATCACAGAGCACATCTAATGTACACCAAGATATTGTGGAACCTAAGGAAGAGGAGATTCCTTCGTCAACACAGAAAGGAGGTCCTTCTACATCTTCTTCACCACCACCGAAGAAGAATCCTAAATGGTGTAAAAATACAATCAGAGATGCAAATTTATCCACTCCTCCCAATTTGAATTTGGATAGACCTCGTACACGCAGTATGGCTCAAAAGGAAAGAGAATCCAGAGAAACTGGTGAGGTTGATGATCTTTGTCAATCTTTTGAGGAACTTTCTGTGACTCCAAGTGCAGAAGTAGAGGATATGGATATTGATGATGACAGGGCATTCATGTCTACCATAGATAGTCTTAAACCTGCATTAGTGCAAGATGCTCTCAGTGAGCCTCAGTGGAAGGCCGCTATGGATACAGAGTATGAGTCTCTGATGAAGAATAAAACTTGGAAGCTTGTTGATCTGCCGCATGGAAAGAAACCTATTGGCTGCAAATGGGTATACAAATTCAAGTACAAGGCAGATGGAACAATTGATAAGCATAAGGCCCGACTTGTTGCAAAGGGCTATGCTCAAAAGGAAGGCATCGACTATGAGGAAACTTTTGCACCTACTGCTCGGATGACCACAATTCGGGTTATGTGTGCTATGGTAGCACAATATGGGTGGAAAGTTCACCAGATGGATGTCAAAAGTGCCTTTCTTAATGGTGATCTCCAAGAAGAAGTCTATATGACTCACCTGAAGGATTTGAAGTGGAAGGCCAACAACAGAAAGTTTGCAAATTGGTCAAATCCTTGTATGGTCTGAAACAAGCTCCTCGAGCTTGGTATATAAAAATGGACAATCACCTTATGTAGCATGGATTTAAGAGATGTCCGTCAGATGCAAACCTCTATTTCAAGAAACAGGGTTCTGAGATAGTGTTGCTTGTACTCTATGTGGATGATCTGCTCATCACAGGGAGTTCAGAAAATATGATCTCTACTATCAAAAGAAACTTGTGCAAATATTTTGAGATGACAGATCTCGGACTTCTCCATTACTGTCTTGGTCTAGAATTCATCCAGAAGGAGCACACCATCAAAGTGTCTCAGAAAAAGTATGCCAAGACATTGCTGGATAAATATCGCATGACTGACTGCAAGCCAATGGCAACTCCAATGGAGAATGGACTTCAGCTTATCACGATATGATGACTCACCTCGGTAGATGGCACTCTCTATCGACAGCTTGATTGGGAGTCTCATATATCCGACCAATACTAGGCCGGATATCGTTTTTGTCGTCAACTATCTTTCGAGGTTCATGCAGGAGCCTAAGACCACTCATTGGAAAGCAAGAAAATGTGTTCTTCACTATGTCCGTGGTACTATGGAATATGGCCTAGAATACAAGAGGAACAACAAATTCTTCTTGCAAGGATACACGGACTCCGACTATGCCGGATCATTTGATGATCGCAAGTCAACTTCTGGATATATTTTTCATCTGGGATCCGGTCCTGTCTCTTGGCACAGCAAGAAGCAACAGGTGGTTGCTATTTCTTCAACAGAGGCAGAATATCGCGTCACACGTGAAGCTGTGTGCGAAGTGATATGGTTACGTCGCATTCTGACAAGTATGGGCCATCCATCAAAATCTCCAATACACTTGTTTTGCGACAATCGTGGTGTTCGAACCTCGTCAAGAATCCATCCATCATGAAAAAACAAAGCACATTGACACACAATGTCATTTCATTCGAGATGAAGTTCCAAAGCACCGAATTCAGCTTTAGACATTCCCACAGATGCTCAAGTTGCATACATTTTCACTAAGGCACTTGGACGTGTCAAATTTGAATTGTTTCGCAGCTCACTTTGTATTGCAAAATAATGTAAGGGGATGTTAGTAGTCTAGTATAGCTATTAGTTATTACATTACCCAAACTAATGTAATAAATGGGGATGTTAGCATACTATTTCCTATTTTGTTTTATTGCACGCATTTGTTATTCCTGTTGTAACAAATGCTATTGCTGCTACACTGTTACAACGTAACAGTTCAGTTACGCCGGATGTTCTATTCCCGACACTGTAACATATTATTTAAACTCTGATGAATAATACAATTGTTAGTTCGCACATTTACACAAACTTATTCTAAATCTTCTTCCACTAGGGGGACACAATATCCTCTCTTATCTGCATTCTAAGGGTTTGATAACCTAGAGCAACGATGTATTTTCCTTTAGAATTATGGCCCCAAGCAAGAATATCAGAGTCTTCAACATAACAACACAGTCTCTCAGTCAAAATAGAATCCAGGGTGTCACGATCCTTAGGAAAACCACCCTCTGGAAAGACTTGTGAATCCCATAAGCAGCGAGTAAAAGAACTGCCAAGAGGACTTTATCGCTTAAAGTCAGCCACCTTAGACCAGCTCGCATCATAAAAAATATCCCGAATAAGACAAAAATGGGGGAAAGAAGAAAGGATAGGACGATGATTATCCCAAGAATCTTCCCAAAATAAGGTATTATTTCCCTTATTAAAAATCCAAAAGAGACCCTTCTTAATAAGTATGATACCTTTTTGAGAGTGTCCCAAACAATGGAACCTTTCCCCCTCAACTCCAATATTAGAAACTCATCAACCGAAGCACCACCAAAATAGTTGAGGCTAAGAATTTTAGCCCAAAGCTGATCAGGAATACTGCACCACCTCCAATAAAGTTTAGCAGCCAAAGTGAGACTATTCAAATCAGATTGCCTCAAACCAAGACCCCCCAACTCTTTAGGGCAATACACAGTATCCCAACTAACCAAGCTCCATTTATTACAGTCCAGGTTCTCTGCCCATAAAAATTTTGTGTAGTAAGAGAATCAAATTCTTTGAGAAAGCACTTAGAAGTAGCCAATATAGAAAACCTGCAAATAGGTAAAGCATGAAGGACAAACTTCAAAAGTGTTAATCTACCAGCAAAGGATAGCCACCGAAAAGTCCAATGATTAACCCTTGATCGAAATCTATCCAAAATACTTTTTTAGTAAACCCTTCCAAGATTTTTAGAAGAAATAGGAATCCTTAAATACTCTACTGGCAAAAAACCCTCCTAAAAACATAGAATATTAGAAATCCTATGTTGAATCCAACCATCCGTATTGAATAAGATGATATTTGATTTCTCTTCATTAATCATTTGACCAAATGCAGATAAGTAAATATATAAAGCATTCCTAAAATTCATGGCTTCCTCAAATTTTGCCCTCCCCATCAGAGCAGTATCATCAAAAAAATGAAGATGAGACTGAGATAAAAAATTCTTTGCCCAAGACCATCCCTGGATAGCACCACGATTCTGAAAATTCTTGATAAGTCTACCCAAAACTTCATCTATAAGGATGAAAAGCTAGGGAGACAAGGGATCTCCTTGACGAATCCTCCTAGAGACCGAGAAGAAAGTAGATGGTAAACCATTGATTAAAATTGCAATGGAGTTTAAAGTCACACAACTCATGACCCATTCAATCCAATTATATGAGAACCCAAAATCTTGAAGGATGTTCTACAAAAAGGTCTAGCTAACTCTATCATAAGCTTGGACATATCAAGCTTAATGAACATAGACTTTTTATTAGATATATCCATACAGTGAATAGCTTCTGCAGCAACCACCACACCATCCAAAATCTAACAACCCTTAACAAACCCACCTTGCTTAGGGGAAATAAGAAAACTAAGAACTTTATTCAGTCTATCTGTAATAATCTTGGTAATAATTTTGTAAGTAACATTACATAGGGAAATGGGACATAAAGACCCCAACAGGCTAGCATTTTAAGATTTGGGAATAAGAGCAAGGAAGGTTGAATTAATATCTTTAAGCATTTGCTTATTACTTGGGATTCCTGAACAACTTTTAGCAGATCAAAAGATAACACTTTCCAAAATTCTTGGAAAAATTCTATAAGGAAAGCATCAGGTCCAGGTGCTTTATCTTTTTTTATTTGAAAAACCACAACTTTAAGTTCCTCCATCGATATGGGGTTCATTAACATCTTATTCATATCATTATATACCAGCCTAGGAATACAATCCAAAATAAGCCTCATATTAATAACATCATGAGGACCATGCTTGGAGAAAAGAGAGGGGAAGAACCTAACTGCTTCATTAGATATATCTTCAAAGGATGAGAGAGTTTCTCCTAATCAAAATTAAGTGAGACTATAACATTACCATTCCTACGGTATTTAACCAAATTGTAAAAAAAAGAGGTGTTTCCATCCCCTTCCAACAACCAGTCAATTCAAGATTTCTACTTCCAAAAAATCTCCTCACGAAGATCCCATTCAGCAAGCTAACTAGAAAGGAAAAATTCCATTTCCAACAAATCCTTTGTCAATCCTTCATATTTAATTTAAAAAATGATCTCCTCCAGGCTATCTTGTAGTTACTTTTTCTTCTGAAAAATATTTCCAAAAGAAAATATGTTCCATTGCCTGAGTTTGAATTTGATAAACTAGAGGCTTTTAAAAAAAGTAAACATAACAGTGCCAAATTTGGGTTTCCATTCGATCCACCACCTCTCCACATATTCATACAAATAATTATCCCTGAGCCACATAAGTTAAAATTTGAAAGGTGGATTTATTGGCAATGAGAATCTCGAGGACTGAAAGAGAATGTGCCAGTGATCAGAGGCCCTCCAACTTAGAATATCTGAGAATAAAGTCCAACTATCATCAAATCAACTATATGAAGTAAGGAATTGATCCAATATTTTAGAAATAAAATCCGTTCCACATCTTCTATTAGTCCATCCAAGTAAAGATCCCATTTCGAGGCTTCACATCAACAATATTAAGGAAAGAAATATTTTCTAGCATTAAAGTAGAAGAAGGATCCAAACACTCCACACCACCAATATTCTCCTCTAAGGACATGATATAATTAAAATCCCCAACCACAATACAAGAAGAATTGGGAGAAAGAGATTGAATGAATCTAAGATGATTCCATAAGAGGATTTTACCTAATAAATCATTAGGGGCATACACATTAGATAGAAGAATAGAAGATCCAGATGAAAAGCAGGTAGCAACCATAGAGAGACAATTCCTGCTACCCACCCACCAAGAGGGAGTTAAGCTTCATGGATCCCACAAACATGCAACACCACCCGTCGAACCTTGGGCTCCAATAGCAAGATAGTGACCACCTTTCCATACCTTAGAAGCAATTCTAACAATATCTTCACAAGATAATTTTGTTTCCTAGATGAAAACAATATCAGATATATGATTTTTGATCAAATTTTTAGTATCTTTTTGTCTAGGGTTGCTACCCAGACCCCTAAAATTCCAAGATATCACTTTCATTTTGGGGGAATAGAGAAGTGAGAATCTAATGTCTTAACAACATCGGATTCAACTAAGAATTCCTCTATTAAATTCACTTTTTCTTGATCCTTATTTCTTCTTGCTTTTACCACATTCTCCACCCCACATTTTTAATAGTTTCTGGGTGAATACCTAACACAAAAGAAACTTTATTTTTCCCTTCCTCTATGAAAATCCTATCCTAGGAGGTTTCAAACCTAGTCTCATTCTCATTTCCTTCAATCAAGTTTTTAGCCAAAGGGGAATGATCAAGAACTTTATCAAGATAATACGATACCTCTTTGGAATTATCTTCATTTCCTACAAGAGAGTTACTAGACACCAACCCTTCCTTATCAGAAGTTTGCATTTCAAAAGAAGGATTTAGGAAATAACAAGTACCCGACTCTTGAATACATGCATCCATATCACCTTCATTCCAGACTTGCTCCTCAACATGCGGCTCTTCAAAAGTCTCAAGCACATCAAATATGTTACCAAAAACTCCATTCCCAACACCTTTATTCTGATGAACAAAAGATCGATATATTGAATGAGACTTAACAAGAATAAATCCATTAGAACCAGACATATCATTAACCATAGGAGTTTTTACTTTTGCCTTTGTAGATGCATCTTGAAAGTCATATGAAGAGGATGAAGGTTGAGAATTCACTTTCTTACAGTTTCTCTAAATATACCCATATTCATGGAATATACGAAATTGAAATGGGAGAGCTTCATAATATAACTATTCGACCTAAGACATGTTTCCCAGTTTAATCTCCAATGATTCAGGTAACTGATTATTCATATCTACTTTAACATAGAGCCATGCAAAAGAAGCAAATTTCCTATCGAAAGTTTGGCGAGACGGACCAACTGGTCTCCCAATGATATCTGTAATAGAATGAAAAATATTCGACCTTCAATATTCCATAGGGAGTCATGGCAGACAGACCCACACAGGAATCCTAGAAGGCCTCTCTCCACCGAATCAAATTCTAAATGCCAGGGTTTGATAAATAATCCAGAATGATTGTGAAAGTAAGGACCACTCTCGAACACTTTACTACGATCTTCCATACGGGAGAACACCACAATAAAATACCCATTAGTGGCAAGAATAATCTCTAGATCACCTCTAGGGCTCCAATTTATCCTAATCCAGTTTTCTAAAAAATGCATAGAAATTTTGAGACCCCTGAATTTGCAGATGAGCGCATGCTCAGACAAATATAAAACATCATTTGCAACAGAATCAGGACTGATAACCAAGATAGGATAATATTTGCTTTTCTCCAAGCATCCATTATTCTTCGACTTCAAGGAGGAATTAGAAATAGGATCAAGGGTTGCATGCAACAAAAAATTTAGGGTATTTGCATGATCAGAAGAAGAGGCATCTGTATTCAAAATAACATCATTAATAGACAAATATTGGGGGCCACTAGGACCCCCCGAAGCTATCATATCTAAAGCCAAACTACAACACACCTTTCACCAGCGAACATGCTAGTTTTCATAGAATTTTTTAGTACCCACTATGAGAATATATTAGTCCTATCATTATTTGTTGAAATTTATAGCTTGAAAGGATTATTATAATTTTAAAAATAAATATCAAAAGCATGTTGAAGTTTAGAATGATATTATTGCTTCTCTTGCATAATGTTTAAGACATGCTGCTCATCATGGGAAGTCTTAAGTATGGAAAAGGAGATGTTGACCTCTTTTTTATAGGATGTGAATACACATAAAAGGATTACCTTTAATAGTGGAGTTAAGAAAAAGGATCTACTTCAATCTATGGTTAAATGGAAATATCTAGAAGTTGGGTTTTACAATATTAAATTTGATGGCGCTTTCAAAGAATGTTTTAAAAAAGTTTGTGGAGGTGATGTTTTTAAAAATAACGAAGACAAATTTATCCTCTCATTCAAAATCATATGAAACTTTAAATAACAACTATGCAAAGACTAGGGCACTTCTTACACAAATCCTCTCATTCAAAATCATATGAAACTTTAAATAACAACTATGCAAAGACTAGGGCACTTCTTACACAAATCAAAATTATCATTAAAAATGATGGAATATATTTTAATTGAGAGGGATTCATAAATTATTATGAGTGCTATGAAAAAAAATAGATGTGGAAATTAGATAGAAATAAAACCTTCAATTATTGTTGGAAGTAGTTGATCATCATCGTGATGAAATGAAATTTTAAAAGGCAACCAACTCACTAAGATTTTTATCTCTTAATAAAAAATGATATGAAGAAGTTTGCTATGGAAGTATAGTTATTTGAGGACAGGTGCTGGCTGGAAAATTGGAGATGGTAGTAAGGTTGATTTTTGGAAGGACTGCTAGGTACAACAGACCCCATTGATTGATAATCAAAATTTGGCAATCCTGGAACCTCATCTAACTTAAACTTATGGTAAATTGATCTCTATTCAAAAGGATGAAAATGGGAAAATTTGGAAACCCATTCATATAGCATACTTGGACCAAAATGGTAAACAGGCTCTAGAAAATTTAAAAGCTTTGTTGAGAATGAAAAGTCTTAATAATTTCAGAGAGAAGGATTTTTTTTTTTGGAAAATGTATAAAAAAGAGCAATTTACTGTGAAATCAACATATCGGTTATTGTAATGTAATGAGGAAAATGGGTTCACAACTTCCAAAATTTGGCTAAAAGGCTTGATTCCTAAAATCAGTTTCTTTTACTGGTTATGTATCCAAAACAAGATCCTAACAATTGATAACCTTCAAAAGTTTGGTATCTCTTAGGTCCTTCCAAATAATATGGTAGATCTTTACCTCCAATGGTTCTTCCCCTATTCTAGTCCTCGTTTAAAGTCTCTCTAGATGTTTAGTCTTCCCCATATCATGTGGAGTCTGTGGAAAGAAAGGAATAGAAGATATTTTAACAATGAGAAGGACTATAACTTCATTGGAGCCAAGATATGTGCCACTTTGATTGAAAATATTCAAAGCCTAAACTTTAAAATTCTCAGAGAGACAAAGAAATATCTAGTTATTGTGGAAATATGGGTCTTTCCAAGATTGTGGAAGTTTCTAATCAGATCCTTCCCTCCATTTGCTCTCAAACTAGATGGAAAGCTCCATCAGATGGTTGGGCTAAGCTAAATTTTGATGGTGCAACAAAGGGTAATCCTAGAAAATCTGGTGCTGGTGGAGTTATCAGAGATAAATATGGAACCTTAATTGTTGCCTATGCGAAAGGTCTAGGATCTCAAACTAGTTATTTTGCAAAAGCACGAGATCTATATCAAGGTGTTAATCTGATGAAAAAATAAATATCAACAAATTTATAATAGGTGACCCTCTAAATATTATAAACCATGTCAAAGGCCTACATCAGCCTAGGTGGAGCATAGAGGATATGCTGATAGAGGTAAAAAATTCTATAGGTCTTAGAGAATAATCAGGTTAATCATATTTATAGGAAAGGGAATGATTAAGCGAAAAGTGGATAAATTTGCAAAGAATTTCATAACCATCTCACACCCTTAAGAAGCTTAAAAATTTCCTTTTATTAAAACTTAAGGGGTTCCCCACCCTTTTTTTCTAGAGGATTGTGATTTATCGATCCAATTGGTCGAGTAGTAAAAATAATGCAATTCATCTACCAGTTGACTAGTAGAAAATCACTAAAAGAATTTTCAAGAACCAAGTGAAAAGGTTTTTAGATCAATGAAAAAGAATGATCGGCTGACTACTGATCAATCCACAAGTTAAAAATGGCACTCGACCAATGATAGATAAAGCCGATATAATTCAGCGTGATGATAAAAAACCATCATTCGTTCGACTAAAAGGGAAGCAAAACTAATCGATCAATAGTAAGAAAACATTGGTCGATTGACTAAATCACCTGACCAAATCGATAATAAAAGAGAATATTTTTATCGACTGAAAAACATACCTATAGTACTAAAGTCCCTCGGTCGAGCACATGAACAAACTAGTCGAAAATGCAAGCGATCAAAAAAATCAACTCGTCTGGTTAAAAATTTCATATACGCTATCATTCGATCGAAGTGAATAATAAATTAGCTTAAAGTTTAAAAGTCAAGGTCAGATTAAAAGATGCTTGACCGAAGGGAAAAAGCAATCAAGCAAACACATGGCCTAAAGGTCGTCGGTCAAAAAGTTCATCAACGATCAAAAGGTCAATCGATCGAAGCCCGATAAATATCGATGGTCAAAAAATCACTCGATCAAAAACCCAATCAAACTATTCAGTCAAAGGCAATTGACTCATCAACTACGAAATATTTTGGTCGAACTCAAGCCAGAAAAGCAAAGTCATTTGGTCGAAGAGTGACATTGGTCAATCAAAGAGTTATGTGGATCAGCCGATCGAAGCAATGACATGGTTTAATCATAGCCATTGAAATATTTTCGATCAAAAAGGGATGAATAATAAATATCATCGACCAAACAAATCATAGCCATTGAAATATTGCCGATCGAATGAAACCAACGGTGCAGATTGACCAAACTAAATAAATGTAAATTCAGTAGAAATAAAGGTATATCGACATTTAATTTTGCATGCATAATATTTTTCTTGAAGGTTATTATTATATACTGACATCCTCCATAAAAGTTAGCATAAGATTTTTAATGTAGCACATGCAAGTGTACTCTAAACCACTCGATCGAGCAATAATGGTGAGTGATTGAAATCACCACTCGTGTGAGATCAAAGAGGGCCACCAATCAAAACCTGACAAGGGTCAAGGGTTAATCGGTCTAGCATCCAATCAGTGAACTAGTAAGCCTTGGACGAATTATAACATTGATCAATTGATCAACCACCAATGATAGTTGAAGTATGAGTACCTCAAACTCCATGATAAACATAGGTTGATATACCATACCATTGGAGCAATGCTTGAAAAATGTTTATGGGACACTCTAATCAATGATGATTTCAGTGACACAACCAAGAATCAACTTGTATGTTATAGGCACGTAAGCCAACTATAGATCTCAACCTTGGATCTATTCGGGCATGAGATTTAATACGTGTGTTGATTGAATGATCTAGGATCTGACGCGTATAAAATTTGGCAACTAGTTACACAAATCAACCAGGAGGCAAAGATTCATGATTGGCTGACCGTTATGAGAAATGAGATGGCAAGCTGAGTATAGCAATAATACAACAATAATTAGTGCAATATTAATGATGCTTTCTGTGAACCAGCTTAAATATACAATAGTAGTAACAAGCAACTCATAATGCTTGTAATATCCTTAAACTGTTTAGAACCAGAGAGCCTAGTAATAGAAACTCGAGCAATGGTCTCCTCCAACATAGTTGCCCACAAGACAAGAGTCGAGACATTGGATGAAAAGGTGCCATTCAAGAATATGAACGCCAAAAAAATTGGAGAATAGGTGTGGGGTGAAGAACTCATTGACAACAGTTTCCAATCTAGCACAGAAGAATGGGGTATCCACGCTATTTTCTAAAGAATATCTTTAAGAAGGCATATGCAGACAAAGACAAGAGCAGTCCCCATAATAATAAGTGGAGGACCAATCTGGTGAAGCTCTTATGTTTGAGAGTACATTTCTCTCTCGAGCTGCTATCATGGATGGCCATTTCATACGATCTAAAAACTAGAGCCATAGTTAATGGCTAAAACAAACCCATCTACAGGATCACACCAAAGAAGATTGAATAGGTGTTTGAATTGGAAACAGTGAAATAAGGTTATGATGTAGCAGTAGTTTTGGCACAAGCCCAACATATGTTTAACACCTTCTATGAGAAGTTGTTCGACTATGTAAGCTGGTGTCAATAGACTTCCCCATTCATAAGTCTCTACTTCACAAATGGGTGAGAGACTATGCCGACATGATCCAGATTACCATGGGGGTCAAGGATCTCAATTGGATCAACACCGAAGTTATGTACCTGATAGTAGAGTGTAATAAAATCTAGAAAGTGCCAATGTATAGATGGCAAGATATAATGTAGGAGACAATGGATAGAGAATTCAAAGAATTGTAGAAGCCAATTAAGGAAGATAGAGAATTCATGCCCTGCTTCTCACACTACTCATTCATCACCCATTTGATCATCGGGTAATTCAAAGACAACACGATTACTCAGTTAGGAGGTATAATGAGGGAAATTATCCAGGATAGACTACCTTGTATTTATGATGGTACCTCCATATATTCAAAATTATGTGGAAAATTTTTGGTATCCATGTATCATGTACTCACTGATAAAGAACCCCCCAATGAGCCCAGGTACAATTAAGTATCTTGAAGATAAGAAAGCGATATATTTCTTTCTCACTAAGCACTATAGATTCATCAAGACATACGGGGGCAAATTTCCACCCAAAGATTTGCTCAATTTTATTCTAAAATCACTGGCTACCTTAGAGATATTGAGGTAATCTACAAAAAAGCCAGATTGAGATGGAAAATGACATAGACTAGGATTCCTAGGATCACTGCATTAGGAAAAATTGGGCAGTACGTTTATAGATGATATCCTAGAATGATGAAGGTCTTACCCATAATGGATTCCTATTATTTCATAGAAATCACCTGGAGGCCGTATGAGCCTAAGGGTCGTCACAAAGACATCGTCATTGAGCCTAAACTGATGATACACATATAAGATGAATTTGAAAAAAGTCTTTTATGAGCACAAAACAATAGAGTAAATCTAGAAGAAATATGGAATAACCAGAACCTAGAACGGGCACATACTCGTACGAAAGAGGTACAAAACTACTCTACAAACCTCGGGATGGTAAGACATGACACGGTGGATAAAATAATGCCCCAAGTTGCCATAATCCCACCAGAAGACTTTGCAGATCTCATCATAGAGGTTATGAGTTTAGAACCTAAACAAATCAAGATCTTGGTTGAGGTGACAACTCAAAATACTAAAAATACAATTGGTGCTTTGTCCACTTCTTAATATCTTAGTGTAAGTAAAAGAAAGTAAATTATTCTTGCTTTTGCTACACCGAACCTCTTCACAACTGAAATACTAGCAGTAACTTTTATGGCCCCGTGTTATTTATAGCAGATGGCCACAAAATCTCCCTAGGCAATACCAATGGATTTCATTGTAAACAAGGAGATCAGAATCTCTGCTATAACGTGGGAAATAATACATAAGGCTGGAGGATTTGGTGATATCTTCAGAGATTAGCAAGTGGTAATTCTCGATAATTCAAACTCTCTCCCCATAAGAGAGCTAGAATTGGAATGGACACTAGTGAGCCTATGAGCCTAACTCTAGTTAGAAGAGAGGATTTCACATAATTCATTTCTGAGGAGGAAGAGCATATTGAAGCAATAATGGAAGACAAGGTGACAAAATCTTAGACTAGGAGTAAAATTCAAAGTCCACCTTCATCATGTTCAGAACCTACCTCCAATACTATCAACACCATTCCCACTCAAGGAGTGCATTCACTTCAAATAAATCTTGATACAGGTGATGCATAAATAAGAGGAGACACAGTCGCCTTATTAAAACATAGAGTGCAAGTACATTCAAAAACTACATAGGCCATTGAGAAAGAAAATATAACCTAAATATCTAAAGCAACACTAATACAGGAAGAGAATGAAAAGACGAAAGCTAAAATAAATAAGAATCAAGGACAAGTGCCTCCAAGGAGTCCATTACAAGCTTCAGTGCTTACATCCAAGTATAAGGAAAATATGGTCAAAATCATAGAAAAAGAGGTAGGAATGATTGATAATTGTTGTAAAGACTTTGGGACAATAATAGAAATGAATAAAGAAATAAAACCCCTAATAGAGGAAACAAATAAACAAGTGGCAGCTGTTTCCCTAGTGTATGAGAAATGTAAAACTAAGTACGAACAGATCAGGTCCAAACAGGTGGTCACCAGTGATGGTAAAATTCATAGCTTCCAAGTAGAGTATGAGAAAATCACAAGTTTTAAGGTAGATATACCTCGATGGAATATCAAAGTTAAAGAACTGGAGAATATGGAAAGTGATACAATTAATAGGTTGAAACATCTAAATGTCAGTCTCCACAAATTACTTAGCCCTGAAGGGTTCGATCAGTTAGCCATAAAAGATAATAGAGAGTTCCCATACATGGAAATTGATGAGGATAAACTATCTAATCGACTCATCTCTTTTTCAACAACCACTCTAGACATAGTCATATTTTTCTAGATCAGATAGACAATCCTCAAAGAAGACAAGACCAAAGGAATAAGAGTTTTGGACAAGATTCACACACTCAATGTAATCGA
Organism: Wollemia nobilis; assembly: GCA_028583015.1. NCBI lineage: Eukaryota > Viridiplantae > Streptophyta > Pinopsida > Araucariales > Araucariaceae > Wollemia > Wollemia nobilis. The sequence goes on from JAQPPZ010000927.1 coordinate 3,592,514, forward strand.
TGCAGAAATTTGGATACTTATAGCTGATTTCATTGTTGTAAGTCAAGATGAGAAGGATGCAATCAAGAGAATTCAAAGGACATCTGAGTCAATGAGTAGCATATGGCCCACAACGGGAGAGAAAGGGAAACAGAATATGGATGACAACTAGGCAGGACTTCAACCAATTTTTGAGAATAAATTTTATTTTTGGAGATAGCTAATAATAGGTTGTACAAACACCCAACTGATGACAAGGTAGGAGATGGCACCAAGTGGATAGTCCAAATGAAAGTAGTTTAGGCAGTTATAGAGCCATAGCAACTATAAAGAGGATGTTTATAGCCAAAATATGGATCGAGCTTTTGACATAACATATTTTTTCTAAGAGGTATACTTGAGTGCCCGTTCTTTGCTATTGTATTCCCTTTGTCTTTATTCTTCTTTTCCAACCCTTATTCTTCCAATTTCTATGTAGGTTTTGATACAAAAGTGCCCGAGAAGCTAAGATTATTTCCAAAATATTGAGCCAGAGGTCTAAAGACCCGACTGTTGTGATAATTGAATGAAAGACTGAAAGGTCCTTGTTACGATATTCAAACGATGATCTTTGTTGTATTAATATTTTAAGAGTTCAATGGTTGTTTGAAGCCAACTCTTCATGTAATCATCTTTCAAATATTAATACAATTATGGACTTCTTTCTTATTATATCTTTGTCTTCAGTTTTGTGTGTCTTCATTATGAGTTACATTATTTGAATGCATAGTGAATGTTTCTTTCGTTGGTCAATTGTTACTTTTATTATGATATTTGAATGAATGTAATTGCACTAATTATCTCTTTTCCCATTCTTTCTATTTTCATTAAATTATTAATAAATCTTGCTACAATACCCCAAAGGGTTAAGGCACCGATCATACATAAGGTATATTTGAATTGTTATTGTTTTAGCTTGGTCAAAATTTATAAAATATTTAATTCACCACCATAAATCTGGAAGAGCATGAACATAAAAAGTAAAAAAAATTAAGTTCCCTCAAGGGTACCCTTACCATACCTGGTCTATTTAGAAAATATTGAAGAACTCTATTTCTAGGTTAAAGAGGCAGGTCGACCAAAGCCTATAATTGCTCGTTGGCAGTAGGTTTTCTTGTAGTGTGACAACTTATCTCAAGGATGCAAGAAAAATCCCCAAAAGGTTGGAGGTAGAATATTCAAATTTCAATGGGGATTTAGGATGTGGACCCCATTCTTTTTTTTGATCTATGCAATAACTATGTAATAATCAAAGATTTGAATGACTTTATTTTGAGAATTAATAGAATGGTTAGTATGATGGTTGAAGAGGTGGTTGCCCACCTGGAAGATGTTAAAAATAAAATGGTTGACATCTACCCCAAAGAAGAGCTAGATAGTCTGGGAAAGAAGCCCAAAGGCAAGAATTGAATCCTGCCTGGGTGTTTGGTCCCTCATCGGATTTGCATCCTTTGTCTAGTTGGTTTCTTTGTCTTTCTTTGTTGTGTCTTCCTTTGGCCCTTGCCTAATGGTTTAAGGCTTATTTTGATTTGTGTCCTCTTTTGTGCTTCTCTTTGACCTTATGAGGTCCTATTTGCTCTTTGTAAAAGGTTTGGGGTCCCTTTCAAAACCCCTTATTTACTAATAAATAAATAAATAAATAAATAAATAAATAAATAAATAAATAAATAAATAACTATATATATATATATATTGATTTGGTTAGTGTGAGAAACCCCTACGACCAATGCACATGACTGAGTAGTCTCCTCCCAACCATGACCCCTCGTAAAATCGAGAGCTATGCTTATCAATAGAGAATTTAACACACAACCACCACACACCCACCCCATCATATATATATTATTTTAATTAAAATAATCAAAATAAGACTATTCATAAATTATTTTACATGTTTATATATAAATAAATGGAAACATAACATAGTCTCTCACATCCATCTCGTGGTTTGAACTTAAGTCTATTTGATGAGAACCCAAAGACATACCAATTCAGTGTCCCAACAAAGATACTTTTATATTATTATAATATTTTTAAATAAAACATTTGGACGTTAATAATTCAAAAAATTAAATTTTTACAAATATATGAATTCCTTTAAGTATTACTCTCTCCAGAATGAATTTTTATATAAACAACCAAATTAAATAAACTATTTGTTAATTAAGCAACAATAATTTTTTAGGGTTAGAGACACTCTAAGACAAACTCTCTAAGTATACTTACTCTGGTCTACCTTAGCTATAGCAAAAAATTATGATGGTTTATAGAGGAGAGCACTTATTAATTTAAGAAATTTGAGTGTCCTTACAAATAAGGACATACTAGGGGAATATAGAAATATCTTGGTTTAAAGTTCATAATGTTATTTAAAATAATCATAATTAGAGACAGACAAACTCTCTAAGTAAATTTACTTATGGTCTACCTTAAGTAAATTTACTTAAAAGTTCATAATGTTATTTAAAATAATCATAATTAGAGACACCCTCTAAGACAAACTCTCTAAGTAAATTTACTTATGGTCTACCTTAGCTATAGCACAAAATTATGATGGTTTATAGAGGAGAGCACTTATTAATTTAAGAAATTTGAGTGTCCTTACAAATAAGTCCATACTAGAGGGAATATAGAAATATCTTGGTTTAAAGTTCATAATGTTATTTAAAATAATCATAATTAATGTTTTTAATTATAAATACATTTTAAAAAAATAATAATTTAAGCAATTATAATATCAAGTAACATATCGAGTTGTATTTTTCGGAGGTTCAAGGTTCAAACCGTGGCGTGGGTGAGTGTGTGAGGGGTGGGTGTGTGTCTCCCTGGTGGAGTTGTTGTAACAAGTTGGCGGATTCCTGGTTAAAACCCCCATATCTTAATATTACCAAAAAAAAAAAACATATCGAGTTGTAAGTTTATTGCAGTGTTAAGGGATTTGGCCTCTCTTTGAGAGGTCCAAGGTTCAAACCCCACTCAGTATGAGGGGACCAAGATCCATTATAAAAACCTGTGTAAACTCTTATGAATCAAATGACATTAGCACAACAAATTAAATTCCTCAAGATTTCAAAAAAGAGACCTAGGTTCAAATCTTGTCAAATAATACAGATAATATTCAAACTTTGTTGTAATACCACTAAGTGGTGATGATGTAATACGGGTGAGACTCGTTTCAATCCCATATAACCCATTAAAAATATATATCAAATAACATGCCATACATAAATAATATCTAAACTTTGTTATAATACCACTATGTGATGATGATGTAATAAAGGTGAGGCCCATTTCAATCCCATATAACCCATTAAAAAATATATACCAAGTAACATATCAAAAGGCTTTTTTTATTATTATTTAAGATAATATTACTCTGCATAAAGATGAGAAAATTAAGAAATATTATCAAATGCTAAAAAAACTTAAATCTTTGACTTCTTTAAAACTAACTATCCCCACTTTATATACAACATATCAAAGCCAAACATTTAAAATAAGCTAAACAAGAGAAAGAAACATGACTACATAAAGATGAGAAAATTAAGAAATATTATCAAATCCTAAAAGAAACTTAAATCTTTGACTTCTTTAAAACTAACTATCCCCACTTTATATACAACATATCAAAGCCAAACATTTAAAATAAGCTAAGCAAGAGAAAGAAACATGACTAATAAATGTTGAGATGTCATTATTCAAGTTTGAATATTTAAAATCATATAACTTAAAATTAGAAAATTATAGTTTAAATTAAAATAAAATAAATTATTTTATCAAATTTAAAGTAATTTAGGATAATATAAAACTTCTTACTTTTATAAAAATACATATCAAATAACATATCAAAAGTTTATTTTTTAGTTTTTAAGTTAATATTTTTTTTTGGTTACATAGAGTTAGTTATAACCAACAAACACATAGTTCAAAAGTTTTTAAGATAATATTACTCTACATAAAGACAAAAATATTAAGAAATATTATCAAGTGCTAAAAGATAATTAAATATTTTGTAACTAGCCAAAGCCGAACATTTAAAATAAGCTAAGAGAAGGAAACATGACTATAATAAATGTTGAGATGTCATTGTTCAGGTTAGAATCTTTAAAATTATATAACTTAAAATTAGATAATTATAGTTTAAATTTAAATAAGATAAATTATTTTATCAAATTTAAAGGTAATTTAGGACAATATGAAACTTCTTAATTACTTTTACAAAAATATATATTAAGTAACGTATCAAAAGTTCATTTTTTTAATTTTTATGATAATTTTTTTTGGTTACATAGGAGAGTTGGTCACAACCACACTATTTTTAGTAATTGACAAACGCAGGGTTCAAAAGTTTTTAAGATAATATTACTCTACATAAAGACAAAAAAATTTAGAAATATGCAAGGTTCAAACCACACAGACTGCTCCCAACAAACCTATATGTCTCATTCTCGTTGACTTGACGTGAGATGAGGACCATCGGTCGCTTGGGGTTTGTATCGTTGTCTCATTCTTGTTGACCCAATGTGAGATGGGAACCATCGGTCGCTTGGGGTTCATATCATCGTCGGTTTGGAACACACTCAGAAGGTTCGGAATAGACTACTACCTTTACAAAAGGTTGGCTTCTCCCAAGATTTAAACCTAGGTCTCTTCTTGGTAAATGCCCAACCACCTGCACTTACCAATCCACCTAGCCTTTGAAAATAAAATATTAAGAAATATTTGAGGATAAAAAATTAAGAAATATTATCAAATGTTAAAAGAAAATTAAATCTTTGACTTCTTTAAAACTAACTATCCCCACTTTGAATACAACATATCAAAGCCAAACATTTAAAATAAGCTAAACAAGAGAAGGAAAGATGACTATAATAAATGTTGAGATGTCATTATTCAACTTGGAAAATTTAAAATCATATAACTTAAAATTAGATAATTATAATTTAAATTTAAATTTAAATAAAATAAATTATTTTATCAAGTTTAAAGGTAATTTAGGATAATATAAAACTTCCCTTACTTTTATTATGCTTATATCAATATAATTTTAAAATATTAATCCACAAATAATGTCTATTAAAAATTTATAAGAATTAAATATTTAAATATTAAATATGAGATCCAAGTCTTAATTAGATATTCAAAATCTGCGGCTCACCCTGTAGATATTTAGGTTAATAATCCCTGTGTCTCACCTCTGCCTCAAAATCTGCGTCTTATTTTGTGGATAATTGGTGTAGCTGGTGAATGTCTTATATGTTGGTGGGATATCTACACCTCTATTCAAAATAACAATCCTTTATAACTGATATCACATGGTATATCCATGGGACAACTACGATTGACCACAGAGCTAGGTTCTTGAGGTTTCAATTTCAGTTTGAAAAAATTAAGGTCCAAAATTACTACAATGGTCAGGGCTTTGACCTCTTTTTAACTTTAACCTTTCTCATAAAAACTTGCGTACTAGTCACATCCCCATATAAGTACTCAGTATGAGGGGATTGGGGTCCCTCATAAAAACTGGTGTAAACTCATTGAAAAAAACTACATTCCTACTTAGAATGAGAGGACCAGGATCCTGTTGGACACTTTGAGCTCATTTAGTTGTCATTGATGTCAAGGTAAAAAGTTGTCATTGATGCCAAAGTGAATACATGAAGTTGTCATTAATACCATGGAGTACATCATCATTAACACCAGGAAGCAATGCAAAGAGATGGAGAAAAGTTGTCCAAATATGTTTTTATAAGGGTTTTTGTTAAAACCATGGTGGCACATTAAAAGGTTTTTTATTAAAACCATAATGATAGTTTTCTAACATTGTGATGGCAGAATTAAGGTTTTTATTAAAACCAAGGTGGCGGAATTATTTTTCATCAACCCAGTGAAGTGCAAATGACAGTTTTGATATTAACTCAAAGAGGGCTTTAATTTTTTATTAAAGTCTAAAGTTTATAAATTAAATTTATAATATTTAAATTCTTTTGAATTTAAATTAATTATAAATTATAATTTATACAAGCCGACGTCATCAAGTCGAATCATCCGTCGACGTTGTATGCAAAGCAAATGAAGGGTATTTAAACCCTAAGACAAACCTTAGGGAAGATGGCAATTCGAATTAATATACAACAAAAAATCTGGAGCCTCCAAAATTTGTGAGTGGTGTATTGTGAAGCAGGACAATGCATTGTAATCAAGGCAGCGCATCGTGATCGAGGTAGTGCATCGTGTTCGAGCGAGGAACAAGGCAGAGGGAGTAGCGCTCATGGTCTAGCTTGGCGCTAGACGTAGGAGAAGGCCAAAGGCTTTGAAGCCTTTGTGAAGAGGCTTAAGCAACCTTAGGGCTTAAGCTAAGCACGTGGAGCGCTTAGCTCACACGGCTAGCTAGCCGTAGCTAAGGCGCCAGTCGAGGGAGAAGGCGCAGGGTCGAAACTTCAAAAAATGTGGAAGGGGGTTTCACCAAAGGTTTTTATGATTTAAATTTGATTTTTGCATAATACTAAGGTTTAGGAGGCATAAGGGAATATTTGTGATATTTGATCATTGTGCTAAGGTTTTAAGGGTGTTTGTGGAATTTGATTAATTGTGCAAAGGTTAGGGAGTTATAAGGTGATATTAATTTATTTACCTAAGTGGTAAATAGGTGCTTTATTAAGGTAAATATTATTTTACCTTAGGAGATAGAAATTAAGTTGGAATATCAATTTTGTGAAATTGAGAAATTGAAGGTGTGTTTTAAAAAGGAAATTTATGTGAAGATATTATTGTCAAATATTGCTATTGAGATGGAGTGATAAGGTGTAATTGAGTTTTACATTACATTGTGAGAAAGATTTATCTTCTAACCTCTTTGAGCTTGGCATAGAAGTATTTGTGGTTGTGAAAGATTTATGAGATCTCCTTCATCATCAAGAAAAAGGTATGAGCATATTCTTCCATAGTTGAGTTGATTGATTGGTTTTCTGGAAAATAAGTTTGGAGTGAAAAGGACTTGATTAGGGTTTCCTATTGAGTGTGTTGAGTGAATGCTTCAAGGTTTTCTGGAATAAAGAAGTGTTGTTAAAACCTTGTTTGATAAGCATTGTTGTTGAAGCCATTGGTTGTGTGAAGAACTTGAACTAGGGTTTAACATGAGTATCATTGTTATGTGAGAGTTGTTTTATAAGCATTGTTGTTGAAGTGAGTTGTTGAGCAAAGAACTTGAACTAGGGTTTGAAAAGAACATGAGTATCATTGTTATGTGAGAGTTTTTTATAAGCATTGTTGTTGAAGTGAGTTGTTGAGCAAAGAACTTGAACTAGGGTTTGAAAAGAACATGAGTATCATTGTTATGTGAGATTTGTTGTTGAGCATTGTTGGAAATATTTTGAGTGAGTGATCATATGCTTGGACTAGGGTTTGTGAGCAAGGATTATTTCATTGAGTGATTGGTTGAGTAGAGTTGGTTGAGCCTAGTCAAGTGG